>CM077098.1:20808697-21408697 GCA_039513925.1 Platanthera zijinensis
TGAATCAAACCCAGAGTGTTGTTTTGAAAATTAATTTGAATTGTTTTCGCTGCTATAAACAAGTGTAAGACAAAAGAATTTACATATTATTACAAATTGTAGCCTTTGAAACTTTCCTAAGCAAAAATTGTGTTAAGCCGTTGAAGATTTCCTTTTCAAGCAGCAATGTCTCTGCCGATCTAGTCTTCAATTTAAAGGGCTTTGAATATTGAACGAACATAAGACCTACGCGCGCAAACACCTACAGAGATTTTTGTGCAGGACTTTTGCAAGTGCTCAAGCCCTAGAATTCTTTCAGACCCTAAAGAGATTTCTTCCAAGGCTCAATAGAATAACATTCTTTCTGAAGAACTTTTCTCTCTGGACAAAGTATTCTTGATTCAACCTAATTCATTTCAAGCAGACATATCAAAGTGTTGATCAAGGGAGAAGCATTCACAGTGCTTCTATTGAAGACTCAAGTGTTATTGTGTGAGTCAAACTCTTTGTAACTAATTTGTAATTGTAAGGTCTTATTTGGATCTGAGTTTGGTGTAGGATTCCAGTGGAAATCTGAGTTGTAGGTCATTGAGATCTGAGGTAGGATCTTTGAAAAGAACATAGTGTAGATCTCTGGTTGTAGAGATTGAGAGGAGCTACTTTTGGCCTGAGTATAAGATCGTGTGATTGAAGATCTAAGTTATAGGACCTTATGTTGGAGGTCTGAGATAGGGGACTATAGTTTCTAAGTTGTAAGATCTTTTGATCTGAGATATTTGGAGAAGTTGGCACAAGCTAGCACTGCTAGATAAGTGAGGGAGAAAATGGATATACCAATAATTGGGGAACTAATATATATCTTGGTGTACTGTGCTATGGTATTGCTTTGTTGTGCTTAACTGAAGAAAATCATAAAACTCATAAAACACATATTCACCCCCACCCCCCTCTAGGTGATTAGACAACTCTTATCAAGTGATATCAGAGTCAGGTTGTTCAAAAAGGCTTCACAGCTGAATAAGATCCTTTAAGGATTAAAAGTCTAAAAGCATCGTGACTTTTGGAGAGAGCTATAAGGAACAAAGCTCTATGAAACTTCCTATCTGTAGGAAAGAAAATTTGGAATATGGAAGGAAAGGGTTAAGCTTTTCATGAAGGCCTCTGATCCTAGGATCTTCCTCATCATTGAAGAGGGACCTTTCATCCCCATGAAGGTCTCATCTATTTATGAAAATCTGAAAGTTCCAAAGTAACTCTCAGATATGACAAAAGATGGCACCTGGGCTACTATAGATGAGAGCAAAAAACATTATAGTTAGTGTCATTAATGACTCCACATTCCAAAACCTCATTCACTGTCAAAAAGCCAAGGAGATGTGGGACACCTTGATAGTATACATGGAAGGCACAGAGAAAGTGAGGGATGACAAGAAATCTCTATTAAACCAAAAGTATGAAGCTTTCAAATAAGAGAATGACTCTATAGCATATTGTTATGAGAACTTCTTTAGGATAGCGAATGGACTGAAGAACAATGGGAGATCTTTCACCAACTTGAATTGATTGACAAATTCTTAAAATCCCTCAACAAGTAACGAGACATTAAGATATGTGTGATAAGAGAGATAGGAAATCTGGGTAATATCCAGTCTCAGAATCTGTATGGGAAACTGTTGTCCTATGAGTTGCACTTGAATACCAGGAAGAGTGAAGAAGGGAATAGCAGGGAAAGATCAGTAGCTCTAAAGGCTGAGAATTTGAAAAGAGGCAGAGAAAAAGCCTCCCGTCCAAGAAAATCAGCTGAGTCAGAGGAATCTGAACTCAACACCTCTGGAGATGAGATGTCAAAAGGAGACATGGTCTTGTTCAAAAGGCAGCGGAAGAAAATGCTTAAAAGGAGGAAGCAGTAGAAGAACAAACCATCTTTCACATGAATCACATCCAGCTTAAGGAAGCATCCCAACAGCTCAGAAAAGTCAAGAAGAGACCCCAAAAGGGCGGGTATGAATCTAAAAAGAATAAATTTATTTCTGATGACACAATTTGTTTTGGGTGCAGAAAGGCTGAACATGATTGTTGATTGTCCATCAAAGAGAAAAAGCAACAACAAGTCTGAAGAAAAAAAGTATCACCCAGGTAAGAGGTCTGAAAAGGGTGTCTTAGCTAAGAAGGAAAAGATCTTGAGTGAGAGTGACTCAAGATCCTTTGAATCTAAAGAAGAAAGGGGCGATATTAGGCTAGTGGCACTGACAAAAGAAGTGGAACATGTTGCAGGGTAGGAATCAGAGCTCCATTATCGCTATCTGACAGTGACACTGAAGAAGAAGAAGAAGACAGTTGTGGGCTCATGGCTATGACTGAAGGGGAAGATAAGGATGACCCCCATCCTGATGAGGTAAAGATCAAAAGTTCTCTTTCAATATCTGATTATGAGACTAATGCCGAGTCAGAGGCAGACTCATCATTCAATAATGAGGATGATACTGAATCATAGAACAAGTTTGATGAGATGATTGAGAAGTATGGTGTTCTCCTTGAGGCATTGAAGAAGAGCAAAAAATTTGCTAAAAAGCAGACTGAAGAGATTGAGCTTCTTAAACCTCTGAAATCTCAACTTGATGAGAAGAAGGATAAGATCTATCAGATGAACTCTAAAATAATTGAGTTCAAGAAACTTACTGATGTTCAAGCAGACATGTTTGGTTCAAAAAGAAAAGACCATCAAGAAATTGGAAAGGGAGTTCCTCAATGAGAGGAAGCTAGTGGCTAAGTTCTCTAAGCCACGGACAATTCTTCCAATTATTGATAGCTTCTCTGCACTATATAGAAGTGGTGTAGGGTATGAGAACAAGGGAAGAAAGAAGATAGATATCAAGGGGAAGGCACAAATACAACTAACCATTTTTCAAAGCTCCTATTAGCCTCTAACAACTATGACCAAAAAGTGTCTATGGACACTCGAAAAAAGAATGTTCCACCAATGGAACAAAAGATGTACACTATGAAAAAAGTGTCCTTAAAGGAACTCATGAAGAAATTGAGATGAAGGATTATGACATTTTGTGTTTGGTACCAACACCAGCACCAAAGGCAAGGAGAAAACATCTGACAGGAGAACTGCAAGGAAGGGTAAGGCAGTGGTTGTGCAATTCAAGTCACAACCAGCACACCACCACATGTCATGCAAAGATTCGCATACAGTGCAATTCAAATATCCTTCTGATCACAGGAAAAATAAATCATTTTTTGTTGTGATCCCGAAAAAAAGGTACAACAGGTATAAATGTTGGTATTGTGGAAAAGTTGGTCACTTTGTCATTGACTGTTGGTTCAACCCAACAGTTCCAAGGGCAACTACTGGCAAGGAAACATCCAAACTTGGAGTAATCCATAATGCAGCTGAAGCAAATTTTCAATGCTAACAAGAATCTAGCACCCAACAAGATTTTGATGACTAAGAAGAAATGATTTCCTTTTGTCGGTATGTCCAAAGACCAACAACACTCCTATCTTGTACTTGGACAGTGGATGTTATAGGCACATGACTGGAACAAGAAGCCTATTGACTGAGTATTGTTCAGTGGAAGATGGTCCAAAAGTCATTTTTGGAGGATCTGACTGAGGAAAGACTAAAGGCTATGGTAAGATCTCTTCAATGACATAGTCTTTATCACAAGGGTAGCTTTTGTAGGAGATTACAACACAATCTGATCAGCATAAGTAAACTGATATTGGCTATGTGATTGTATTCCACAAAAAATGAGTGCCTGATTAAGAAATCTGAAGAGATCATACTAACTGGCACTATGAATGGAAATATTTAATGTCTTAATTTCTGATGTGCAAATTCAGATTCTTCTATCTGTCTTATGGCTGAGAATAGAACATTTCTCTGTGTGTAATAGCATAAGAGATTAACTCACATTAACTATAAGGCTATCAATAAGTTCTTATTAGAAATTTGGTTAGAGATGGTCCTAAGTGGAAATGTGTTCAGGAAAGCTCTTGGCATGCATGTTAAATGGGCAAGCAAAGAAAGGTTTCATTCAAACAAATTGGGGTTAAGGATTCAACTAGATGTTTACACTTACTGCACATGAATTTGTTTGGTCTTATAATCATTCACAGCTTAGGAGGGAAAGTCTATACACTTGTAACTATTGTTGATTATTCTAGGTTCACATGAGTGTTCTTTTTTAAACAAAAGTCAGATACTTTAGAGATATTCACTAACTTTATCAGGCAAAATCTAGAATGAAATGGGTTGTTATGTTGCCAAAATCAGAAGTGACAATGAGACTGAGTTTCAATCATGAATCATAACCAGGTTCCGTGAAAGCCTAGTTATCTTTCAGGAGTTTTCCTCTCCCAGAACTACTTAATAAAATGGAGTTGCATAGAGAGAATAAAACCATTACTAAAGCTAGTAGAAAGATGTTGAGTAACTCCTCACTTCCAGAATATTTTTGGGTTGAGGCTGTCAACACAACCTGTCATGTGCAGAATAGGGCATTAATCAACAAGACTCCATATGAGCTTGAGAAAGGCAGAAAACCAACTTTAGTCTACTTCAAAATGCGAGGCTCTTCTAAGAACTCTTATCAAAGGGGGCGCGATTTCGAAACCGCGCCTCAACAACCGGCCGTTAGATTTATCTCAGTATCCCCAGGTGGGTCCGCGGAGAGTTGGTTGGAGTGTGAGGGACTGCAGCCCTGTTCGGGTCTACGTAGCCACTCGTGGGGCCCAAACAGAGTTCAAACAAGGAGAAACACAGTGAATGAAGTACTCCACCTGAGCTTTCTTTCTCAGGTAAAACCAAAGAAGTTTGAAGAAGTCAACTCTGGTCCATCCAGGATCTTAGCTATGCAAGAGTTGAACTAGGTCAAAAGATGTAAAGTCTGAAAGCTGCTCTCAAGTCCCCATGACCACAATATCTTTGAAACAAAGTGGGTGTTCGGGAACAAAATGGATGAACAAGGAGTTATCATCAAAAATAAAGCAAGACTAGTTGCAAATGAATACAGATAGGAAGAAAGCATAGACTTTGATCAAACATTTGCACCAGTAATAAAATTGGAGGTAATAAATTGTTTTTAGCATATGCAACTCACAAAGGATTAAAAGTATATCAAATGAATGTGAAGTTTGTCTTCCTCAATGGAGATTTGAAAGAGTAAGTATATGTAAAACAAGCTCCAAGTTTTGTTAATTCATCTCACCCTAGCCATGTTTATTATCTCAAGAAAGCTTTATATGGTCTCAAACAGACACCTAGAGCCTGATATGAGTCATTGTCTAACTTTCTCATTGAAAATAAGTTTTCAATGAGACAAAATAGATAAGATATTATTTCTAAGGGAAGTAAAAGGCAAGATCTTGTTAATCTAAATTTATGTATATGACATAATCTTTGATTCTACAGATAACTTTTGAAAAAGGTTTGCTAACCTTATGCAAGGAAAATTTGAAATAAGTAGCATGGGAGAGCAGAAATACTTCTTAGGACTCTAAGTGAAGCAATCTGAGAATGAAATATTCATTTGTCAGACAAAGTTCACAAAAAAGCTCATTAAGAAGTTTGGAATGGAAAGTGCAACCTCAATGAGGACTCTAATGGGCTCCAATGTGTCTCTGGACAAGGATGAAAAGGGAAACCTTTTAATGAGACCTTATACAGATGCATCATTGAACTTTTGTTATACCTAACTGCTAGTATATCAGACATTATGTTTTTGACTTGTGTTTGTGTAAGGTATCAAGTGAACTCCAAGGAATCTCACTACTCTTCTGTCAAGAGAATTTTAAGATACCTAAGGGTTTACCAAATCTTGGCTTATGATAACCCTAGGAGTAATGATTTTGAGCTGACATAATATTCAGAAGCAGGCTGCGCAGGATGCGAGAAAGACAGGAAAAGTACCTCAGTAGCATGCTAATTCCTTGGGAGAAGACTATTTTCCGGGAGCATCAAAAAGCAAACCAGTGTGGCTATCTCAACAGCTGAATCAGAATATATCTTTGCTGGAAGTTGTGCCCAATTGCTATGGATATAACATCAACTACAGGACTACAACATCCAGCTAAGCAGAGCTTCATTGTTCTATGATTCATCAAGTGCAATCTCAATTGCTAAAAATCTTGTCACACTTCAAGACCAAGCATATTGAGGTTAGGTATCACTTCATCAAAGAGTATGTTGAGAAAGAAGTTATTTGCCTTGATGTTTGTTTCCATTAACAAAAAAGTAGCAAACATCTTCAACAAGTCTTTGGATGAAGAGAAATTGAATTTCTTCAAAATTGAATTAGGCAAGTTAAATTTAGAGTAATTTTCATGCCTAGATTTTTTGTAAATTTTCTGTCATAGCTTAATTCTGTAAACTATTGGTTATACAAATTATTTGTTATGCATTTTAGTAGATATTAGACACCTAACAAAGTTGCACAAGATAAGCTTGAAAAAAATATCGGCTTGACAGGGAGCCACAAAGGCATGTAACAAGGATGTAGGAGATGAAATATAAAAGGAAATATATCAGCTTGATGAGGAAACACAAAATTTCCGTCTATTAGGAAGGATATCGACACACCATATTCAAAGATATTCTTAGATTTATTACTTATAAGGTGAGCGCCTCTTCAACTTCCTTTTTATATAAATAAATTAGAAATACATAGAACATTAGGTTAAATAGACTGTACAACCCCAAAAGTTGGCACTAAGTCTTTCGGGTTCTCTCTTCTGTACGACTTCAAAGTTTTCTCCACAACAAAACTTCAACATCTCTAATGGCCCCCAAGCAAAGCTCTTCGGACAAGATCAACGCAGGCAGTGAAGTAGTGCACAATAGCTTAAAAACTATTTTGAAGAGATTCAGAATGTCATATTCCTTCTCAGTGTTGCAGGGCTTGAGGTAATACTATTTGAACCTACACGGATTGTGCCAGAAGCTGTAGAAAAGTTTTCAAGAATGCAGAGATCAGTATCTCTGGGAAATACATCAAAACCCTTGTCATGGAGAACAATTTGAGAATCACGGTCTGGAGTCTTAGTCGGCTACTTGACCTACCTGCCCTTTCAGAAGGAGAAGAAGAGGAGGAAATAACTAGGGCAGATCATGAAGCAACCCTAGAGTGACGTGACAATTCTGAAGAAGAGTATGGCTCACTGGAGAAGGGTAGCATGAACCCTCCAGGTAAACTGCTGGCAGACATAGTAGGTAAAGTTCTCTTATGCAAACCAGGTTCACATAATAGATATTCCAAAGAGATGTTCAACATCATGACTGCAGTTATTCTTATCAAGAAGACTGGATTCAGCTCATCTTCAGGAAGTTAAAAGGATATGCCTAAATGCCCCCAACATGGGGAGAATTGTCTCAATATAACTATTTAAATGCCTAGGTGACAAGCTTAATGAGTCACCTGAGGCACCACTGCACTACCTGAGAATCATGGATTATAGGACCATAGAGAGGTAGGAGAAACCCTTTCCTAAATCAGAGGAAATAGGAGAAAGCTTCAAGCAACATTAGATTGAAAAGAAGAAGAGTGAAGGTAGTCCTCAGGGTAAGAAGGCAGAGAAGAAGAGGAGATTGAAGGAGAGAGAACTTGCTCCAAGCCCCATTCTCTTCCCCAATCATGCTGAGGGGGAGCATATTGGAAAAGTTAACCCGATCATTGGGGTTGGAATTGTAGTCCCAAAAGATTTAGAAAGTTCAGCCCATGTAGAAGTGTCTATGGAAACTTTTGAACAAGGAGCTGTGGAAATGGGAGAAGTTCAACAGGGCCTTGCTTTCCAAAGAACTGAAGTGATGGCACTAGGAGAAGTTCATCTGGAACTTGATCCCCCGCATACTGAGACAGTGGATCAGGGAGAAGTTCAACAGGAACTGTCTACCCTACATACAGAAATTGTGGAAGAAGTTCACCAAGAACTTTTTGTCCGAGGTACTGCAATAGTTGAGGGGGAGTTCTTCCGGGAAAACTCTGTCCAAGAGACTGAACTGCTAAAAGAGGAAGAGAGGACAGTCACTGAGGAGGTTGAGGGGGAGTCCAACCTACAAGACTCTGCCCAGATTGGCCTTGATCTAGATGAAGTAGACCAGGTCATCAGGAGAATTGGAGAGTCCACACCAACACTACCCCCCAGCTCAGGAAGAGTCAGAAGAACTCATCTTCATAGGGAATGAGATAGTCCTATGGAAAGATAGGAGTGATGGAAGAGCCAGACGCTCACAATATCACCTCACAGGCCTCTACTCTTGAATGGTTGTATGAGGACTATGAGCCTCACACAGGACCATCACACAGTACTGCTACAGAAGAGCCTAAGTCTTCATCTCCACCAACCAGTGAAGAGCCTCATGGTTCACTCTTAGCTCAACTGCAAATCATGCTGGACAGTCAAAGGAAGCATATAGAAGATTTTGTGCAAAGGATAATTCAAGGGCTGAGGACTGGGTTTAATGAGAAAATCACAATACTGCAAGAAGAGATGTATCATTTGAATGCTCAAACTCTTCACTTCTTCATGAAGGTAGCACATGATGTCGATTACACTGCATGGCGGAATGACATGACCCATTAAGGCCTGCAAGCAATAATAGACAATCAAGTTGTCACTGGATAAAATCTTCATGTAGTTTTTCAAGCAATAGCCAACAACATGGCAGAGCACTGGCTGAATGTGCTGGATAGAATAAACTTTTGTAGTCAACTACTTGATGGGCATATACTGCAAACAAAAAAAGCAAACAAAGAACACGCCATTACTGCAAACAAAGAACGCCATTACTGCAAACAAAGAACGCCATTACTGCAGGAGTCAACACGCTAGAAGAGAAGCTGACTGCCACCCAAAAAACATTTGCTAACATGTATTTGAAGAAATCAAAAAGGGGGAGAAGACTATAACGCATCACTCTACTCAACAAAAAATATGGATTTTCAATGCCGCCAGGGATGCAATGAATCTATCAGCAGTGCATTACTCTCTAGAGCCAGAAATCCCCCCAGCTGCTTGTGATTACACTCCCCAGCTCATTATGAAGAACTTTTGATGATTATGATTATTCTCCTCTAGCTGACTATGCAAAACCATCTTCATCTCACAACAGGAAGGCTGACCAAACTGAAGAAGAGATGATGGCCAGACAAAGAAGGAGGATACAAATACAGAACTTACCTGGGCATGAAGTGTGGAGCCCTGAGTCCAAAAATATCATCTTATACACTTGAGAAAATTTCGGAAACCTTGGAATCAACACTTCAAGATACTAATTAAGTAGACTGGGCCAGCATGAGAAGCGGGAGACAAGGAGGATTCACAGGAGGAATCATCTCAATGGACCACCTCCTCCAAAATATATCTCTAAGCCACTGGGTTACTTTCAAAGGCAAAAGAGAAAGACTGTTGGAGAAAATTTTTGAGTGTTGAAAGACTTTGGGCTAAGCTAGAACTTTTGTTGGGAATTACATTTTATTTCTCTTAATGAAAAACTGTGATATATATATATATATATATATATATATATATATATATATAATCTAGAATGTTTTCCCCTCTAGCATTTCCATCTCATTATCATTTTATGTCTTTACACTTATTGTCATATGAGGTTCTGACTTTTTCAAATAGGGGGAGATTGTAGGGAATATTGTTCAAAAAATTCTTGATTTGAAGAAAGCCTCAAGATGAAAATAAACATCTAGTATTTGATGTTTGTATAAGTTTTGATGTGACAGGTAGAACAAAAATGCTTGGCTAATATAGTGTTAAGCTTATGGTCACCCAAACAGAGGTTTGCTCTCGTAATAAGATGCAAAACTCATGTTGACCTATGATCTAATCATATATTAGACTTGTCATTATCATGGGAAAACAGTAAAGTTAAAGAAAATTAAAGGCAGAAGCAAAAAATTTTCTAAGTCAAATGTCGACTACATCGACTAGAAAATGTTAACTGCATCGACTGGAAAACTGCATGATTTATCGATTGCATCGTCTGAATTATGACAGAAGGATTTTTCCTGGATTGACTGCTTGAGTGTTGACTACATCAGGTTGTGATCTTAAAGAGCAACATGTCAGCTACATTATAAATATAAGTGAAAAAGGACTTTGTCGACTACAATAGTGTGAGTTTTACTTACAATATTTTATCGACCCGAAGCGTGTTCTAACAGCCTTCTGCTGAGATCAAGCCGCAGATTGCGTTGTTATTCAAATTGATATGAATTCCAATTTTTGCTGCAATAATCAAGGTGCTTTGAGAGGAAAAAATACACATTGATTACAAATTGTAGCCGTTTGAAGAGCTTTCCTTAAGCATAATTTCTAGTCGTTGAAGAATTCCTTTTCAAGTAGTAAGATCTCTGCCAATCCAGTCTTCTATTTAAAGGGCTTTGAATATTGAACGAACATAAGACTTACACGCGCAAACACCTACAGAGATTTTTGTGCATGATTTTTGCAAGTACTCAAGCCCTAGAATTCTTTCAAGATTTCAGCAACTACAGACACTAGAGAGATTTCTTTCAAGGCGCAACAGAATAACATTTTTTTTGAAGAACATTTCTCTCTGAACAAAGTATTCTTGATTCAGCCTAATTCATTCCAAGTAGACATATCCAAGTACTGATCAAGGGAGAAGAAGCCTTCACAGTGCTTATATTGAAGACTCAAGTGTTATTGTTTGAGTCAAACTATTTGTAACTTCTTTATAATTGTAGGGTCCTATTTGGATCTGAGTTTGGTGTAGAATTGCAGTGAGAATCTGAGTTGAAGGATCATTGTGATCTAAGGTAGGGTCTTTGGAAAAGATCTGAGTGTAAATCTCTGGTTGTAGAGTTTGAGGTAGGGTTGCTTTTGGCCTGAAAGTAGGATCTTGTGATTGAATATCTAAGTTGTAGGACCTTATGTTGGAGGTCTGAGGTAGGATACTGTGGTATCTGAGTTGTAAGATCTTTTGATCTGAGATATTTGGAGAAGTTGACCTAAGCTATTGCTCTGCTAAACAGGTGAGGGGAAAAGTGGATGTACCCATAATGGGGGAACCACTATATATCTTGGTGAATTGTGTTGTGGTTGTGTTGTGGTATTATTTTGTTGTGCTTAACTGAAGAAAAATCATAAAACACATATGCACCCTCTAGGTGATTAGACAACCCTTATCTTTCACATAGTCAAGATAGTTAAAAATAATCTAGTTAGGGGCTTGCCAAAAGGTGAAAAATAAACTCATGTAGAGCTTGTCAAATGGGTGAACAAATTAAATCATCATTCAAACCAATTGTTAAGAATGATTCACTCAGAACACTCTACCTAATGCATATGAACCTATTTGGTTCCAATCTCCACTCAGAGCTTAGGAGAAAAGTCTTTTACCTTAGTCATAATGGATGTTTTTCTAAATTCAGCTGGGTGTTCTTTCAGAAAGCTAAGTCCTGACACCTTCAAGATCCTCCCAAAATCCATTAGACAGGTTGATCTGAATTCAATACTCAAGTTGTTATGATCAAGAGTGATCATAAGACAGTCTGAAAATCAATTAATATTTAGATTTTGTGAGGATGAAGGAATAAGGCAAAGTTTTTTAGCTCCTAGAACTCTAACAAAATGAGATAGCTGAAAGAAAAAATAGAACCCTAATTGAATCAGGAAGAACATTACTGGTTGAGTCAAACTTGCCTAAATGCTTTTAGGCTGAAGTAGTTAACACTGCCAACAATGTTCTGAATAGAAGTCTCATCCATAAGACTAAGTTAAAGACTCCATATGAGCTTCTGAAGGAAAAGACACCTACAGTTTCATATTTTAGGATAATTTGTTGTACTTGTTTTATATTAAACAATAGAAAAAGTCATCTTGTCAAATTTGACAAAAATACTGGTGATGGAATATTCTTGGGATATTCATCATCAAACAAGGCATATAAGGTGTTATAAAGGAACTCTCAAAATAGAAGAGTCTATGCATATCGTATTTAATGAAGTTAATCCATTTTCCAAGGGGGAGGAAACTTCCACCAAGAACATTTTGTAGGAAGAAGACCCTCTTGTTACTGAGTTGAAGCAACTATGCATCAAGGAGAGTCGAGAAGGTCCATCTAAAGAGTATTATCATCAGTTGGACAGTGCTGATATTCCTTCTAATGAAGAAGAATCTCATTAACCTAAAACAACACAAGAAAATCTTCGGAATCAAGAACAAGTTGTTGAACCTGAAATTGCTTTCGTAGAAGAAGCTCCTGAAGAGATTGATCTTACACTTGATGTAGCTAGAATAGATATTGAGAGAGAAATTCTCAAGAATCACCCTCATTCTCAAGTGATAGAGATATGACTCTTGGAGTAAGAATCAAGAAACAACAATCAACTGAGGCTATGTTGTATTGCTTCTTTTTTCCAATATGAACTCATGAAGTTTGAGGAGGCAGGCAATGATCCCTACTAAATTGTTATCATGCAGGAAGAGCTAGCTCAGTTTGAAAGGAACAAAATCTGAACACTAGTTAACATGCCTAGAAATTACCAGTTATTGGAACAAAATGAGTATATAGAAACAAGTTGGATTCCAATAAAATGATAGTCAGAAAAAAAAAGTCAGATTAGTTGCTCAGAGATATAAGCAAGAAAAGGGAATAAACTATAACCAAACATTTGCACCAGTTGTCCGACTGCAAGCAATAAGGTTATTCTTTGCTCATGCTACATCAAGAAGATCAAAGTCTACCAGATGGATATCAAAGAATGTCTTCCTCAATGTCACTCTCCAAAAAGAGATTTATGTAGAACAATCTCCAGGTTTTGTCAAGCCATTTTTTCTCTCATATTTTTAAATTAAATAAAGCATTGTATGGTCTAAAGCAAGCTTCAAGAACTCATTATGAAACATTATTGATGCAACCTACGTCGCCTCATTTTTATTATTTTTATCGCACATGTCGTTTATTATTGTAGCGCACGCTTTCGCGCATTTTTGGGTTGTTTTGTTATGTTGAGTTGTATCGCGCACGCTATTAGCGCATTTTGATGTAATTTTGTATCGCGCAAGTTTTGGTTTGGCGCGTTGGTGTGACCGGCCAACGTGACCCTAAATGCATAGGTCCGGTATTTTAGGAGGTAGGTTAGATTAGGGCAAGCTTATTTTTAATTAACTATTTTATGTTGTAACGTCCCTTATGCCTATAGCGAGCCACTTCGAAATCCTCATTCGGATAGCCGTCTAATTGTTGTTTAATATCTGTAGGCCCATCTTGAAGCCCACTTCCCCACCACCAAAGTCCATTTAATTATTTTAAAAACCCTAATCCTACCCGCTTATAAGAAATCAGTCCACCCTAATGAGAACCTAGCCAGCCCACTTCCAAAGCCCATCAAGGCCCATTTCCTCCTCCAAACCCTAACCCTACTTATTATAAAAAGCAATCCCCACTTCCAAGGTTCAGCAGCTGGAATTGAACTGAACAATCTTATTGATTTGTTCGGTTCGATCCAGCGCCGTCCTGCCTCGCGCTACTGTGCCGACCCGACGACATCGCCATCGCTGCACTTCGTCTTCCCCGGCGACATCGCCTGCAGCGACTCCATCCGGTGCTGTCCTCCTCGCCGCTACTTCGACGCCTCCACCAACGCCAGTCGAGCAAACCCCGAAACCGCCTCCTTCCCGTGCTTCTCCTCCCTGGAGGAAACCCACACAACCTCGCCGCCCCTTCCAGTCCTTTTCTTCACCGTCGGAATCCACCAGGGAAGCCCTCCCCGCCACCAGATTTGCTGCCCGAAGCCTCTCCAGTCGTCGTCGGGCCCGTCTGAGTCTTCCTAGAGCTCCGTTGACGGCCCCAGTTCCCTTCTCCGTCGGATTCAGTGCACCTCCAGCAAGCCACCTGCATCCACTCTGCTTCAAGTCAGCAACCTCCCCTTCCTGCTCCAGCTATTTCCTCCAGCAAATTCCTGAAGCTTCCAACCACCTTCCCCTCTCCAGCCACTGCCTCTCCACCTTGGGTATACCTCGCACCTCCTGGCTCCATCCTTCAGTTACATTTTATGCCTAAAATTTAAAATGAATAGTGGTTAAATTGAGCTTGCCCTAGTTAATTTCATCGCCTGATTACCGTTATTTTCCATTGTCTTGTTTGTCCATATTCATATTCTGTGCCTGTGGAGTTAGTTTCATGACGTTGGATATTCATGCGATAGCGTTTACGATCGTGTGCGACGCTTAGGTCGTTTATTTCGTTAGAAATAGTCCGCCAAAGTCTCCCGCGCCATTAAGTTTAAATAGGTCGTTATATTATATTTCAAAACTACAACCCCTTGATTTTAAATCACATCAGTTTGGTGTGGCTGCTGGGATATCTCACTCCTATCGTGGGATAGCCGAGCGCCGGTCGCCTTCAAGTTCTAGGTTGAGATTTTTATTTTCTTTAAAAAAAAAAGATGAGTGACTTAAATGCGCGTATTAAAGCTTTGATGAGAGACGTTGAGTGCGTCACTGCTGACGCC
Organism: Platanthera zijinensis; assembly: GCA_039513925.1. Taxonomy (NCBI): domain Eukaryota; kingdom Viridiplantae; phylum Streptophyta; class Magnoliopsida; order Asparagales; family Orchidaceae; genus Platanthera; species Platanthera zijinensis. Next base: position 20,823,181 of record CM077098.1, read on the forward strand.
CGACAAAATCTGCATGGGTTGTGCACCTCTGTTCACAACCTGGAGGTGACAACCCGCACATATTATGCTGCTCCTGCATACCCTCCCACCTCATATCACGTAGTGGAACCCGAGGTTAGGTGTTTCGTTAGTCCACATCTCCTCAGTTTAACGACGAGCATTTTAGCTCCACTGACCCCCACTGTGACGCTCACTTCAGTCGAGGAGTTTCTTCCGGAGCCCCTGCTCCAGGAAGAAAAATTTCCTCCTATCTCTATCACCCCGACTGATGTCGTGACTCCACGTGTCTCCACTACATCTCTCCCTTCAGTCGAGGATGTTCTTCCTGAGCCCATGCTCCAGGAAGAAGAGCTTCTTCCTATTTTTACCACCCTGACTGAAGTGGTGTCTCCACCTGTCTCCGCTTCAGCACCCCCTTCGATCGAGGAGGTTCTTCCCGAGCCCTTGCTCCAGGAAGATGTGTTCTTTCCCTCTCCTTCCTTCCTCCCGATTGACATGATGTGCCCACTTTTCCCCACCGACTCACATCCTTCAGTCGCCGAGTTGTTCCCTGAAGCCCCACTCCAGGGAGGACTTACTCGCGATGTGTCACTCACCTCAGATGACACTTCATCGCTTTCTCTTCTTCCAGAGGAGTTGGTTAGTGATGAGACCCTTATCTGGGGTGACACAGACTCGTGCGTCTTGTGTCCTGACTTTCTTAGCCCACTAACGCCACAAACTCTTGAGTCCACAAACATTGTGTTCGGTGGTCCCTCACCTGAGGCCCCCGATGCACCACTTTTCATCGACTTCGTATTCGACGAGCACGCTTTTAGTCCACATCACTTCTCTTTAGTTGTAGATGAGCATGTTATACCACCACCTCACTATCGTTCGAGGTCTGAAACTTCTAGGTCTACTCATATTGAGGGAGCACAGACGATCGTTAGATATTTTACTCCTCATCGGGATACCCGCTTCAACGGTTTTTTATGGAAAGTTTTACACGTCAAATTTGGGATCTGTTTAAAATTTTGTGACTCGAGCGGAAGTCCATCGGATGAAATCATGACTATAGATGATCCTGGTCTAGCTGACGTTCGTAGGTGTCTATGGGGCGAGCGTATGAAACGTTATGAAATAATAATTCCACAGGTTGATCATGCTTGTTTTCTACTTTACTTTCTATCTTGCTTGTGTTTCCTGCTTCCCTCTTACCTCATATTTGCCACACACCGCCCTTATCATCCTCTGCAAGCTCTAATAATTACTGTTTGTTTAAATATTTGGCATGAAATTTTAATTAATGGATTGCGAGCTTATGGGATGAGAGGTCACCTGCATGGTTTTGGGTCGCAGCCATGACATCAGCAGGACAGTATGCAGCATCTCTCCGATCGACGCTTGGATTTTCTACTTGCAGGTTACATCGAGTCTCGACGGGGTCGAGCTCTTTCAACCCCGGGAGAATTGATGCAACCTGCGTCGCCTCATTTTTATTATTTTTATCGCACATGTCGTTTATTATTGTAGCGCACGCTTTCGCGCATTTTTGGGTTGTTTTGTTGTGTTGAGTTATATCGTGCACGCTATTAGCGCATTTTGATGTAATTTTGTATCGCGCACGCTTTCGCGCAAGTTTTGGTTTGGCGCGTTGGTGTGACCGGCCAACGTGACCCTAAATGCATAGGTCCGGTATTTTAGGAGGTAGGTTAATTAGGGCAAGCTTATTTTTAATTAACTATTTTATGTTGTAACGTCCCTTATGCCTATAGCGAGCCACTTCGAAATCCTCATTCGGATAGCCGTCTAATTGTTGTTTAATATCTGTAGGCCCATCTTGAAGCCCACTTCCCCACCACCAAAGTCCATTTAATTATTTTAAAAACCCTAATCCTACCCGCTTATAAGAAATCAGCCCACCCTAATGAGAACCTAGCCAGCCCACTTCCAAAGCCCATCAAGGCCCATTTCCTCCTCCAAACCCTAACCCTACTTATTATAAAAAGCAATCCCCACTTCCAAGGTTCAGCAGCTGGAATTGAACTGAACAATCTTATTGATTTGTTCGGTTCGATCCAGCGCCGTCCTGCCTCGCGCTACTGTGCCGACCCGACGACATCGCCATCGCTGCACTTCGTCTTCCCCGGCGACATCGCCTGCAGCGACTCCATCCGGTGTTGTCCTCCTCGCCGTTACTTCGACGCCTCCACCAACGCCAGTCGAGCAAACCCCGAAACCGCCTCCTTCTCGTGCTTCTCCTCCCTGGCGGAAACCCACACAACCTCGCCGCCCCTTCCAGTCCTCTTCTTCACCGTCGGAATCCACCAGGGAAGCCCTCCCCGCCACCAGATTTGCTGCCCGAAGCCTCTCCAGTCGCCGTCGGGCCCGTCTGAGTCTTCCTAGAGCTCCGTCGACGGCCCCAGTTCCCTTCTCCGTCGGATTCAGTGCACCTCCAGCAAGCCACCTGCATCCACTCTGCTTCAAGTCAGCAGCCGCCCCTTCCTGCTCCAGCTATTTCCTCCAGCAAATCCCTGAAGCTTCCAACCACCTTCCCCTCTCCAGCCACTGCCTCTCCACCTTGGGTATACCTCGCACCTCCTGGCTCCATCCTTCAGTTACATTTTATGCCTAAAATTTAAAATAAATAGTGGTTAAATTGAGCTTGCCCTAGTTAATTTCATCGCCTGATTACCGTTATCGCCTGATTACCGTTATTTTCCATTGCCTTGTTTGTCCATATTCATATTCTGTGCCTGTGGAGTTAGTTTCATGACGTTGGATATTCATGCGATAGCGTTTACGATCGTGTGCGACGTTTAGGTCGTTTATTTCGTTAGAAATAGTCCGCCAAAGTCTCCCGCGCCATTAAGTTTAAATAGGTCGTTATATTATATTTCAAAACTACAACCCCTTGATTTTAAATCACATCAATTATCCACTTTCTTAGAACACTCATTCATAAGAGAAAAGGTGGATAAAACATTATTCACAAGAACACATAAACAACAACTGCTAATAGTTCAAATTTATATGGACGATATTATATTTAGCTCAACAGATCCAAGACTTTGCAAAAGGTTTGCTCACCTAATGCAGCTTAAGTATGAGATGAGTAGCATGGGGGAGCTATCATTTCTTTGATCTCCAAGTGAAACAAAATGATGAAGACATTTTCATATCTCAATCCAAATATACTAAAGAGCTTATTAAAAAGTTAGGGATGAAAAATGCCTCCGCCATAAGAAACCTCATGGCTACCAATACTTTAATTGACAAGGATGAGTCAGGTCAATCTATTAACCAAAAGACTTATAAGGCAATCAAAGGCTCTCTCCTCTATCTAATAGCCAGCAAGTCAGACATAATATTTGTCACATGTATGTGTGCTAGATTCCAAGTAGACCCTAAAGAGTCAAACTTAAGTTTTGTAAAAAGAATTCTAAGAAACTTAAGGGAACACTTGAACTTGGCTTATGCTACCCAGCAGAATCTAAATTTGAGTTAGTAGGCTACTCAGATGCAGATTATGCTGGATATAGGCTGGATAGGAAGAACACTTCAGGAACTTGTCAATTCCTGGGTGCTAGAATGATTTTTTGGTTCAGCAAGAATCAAACTTCAATCTCTACTTTCACAACTGAAGCTGAGTATATAGCAGCTGGAAGTTACTGCTCACAAATATTGTGGATGCAAAATCAATTAATCGATTACAATTTTCTATCAAAAACTCCACAATATTTTGTGACAGCTCAAGTGCAATCTTAATTGCCTCAAATCCAATGCTCCATACCAAAACAAAACATATAGAAATTAGGCATCACTTTATCAAGGATAATGTAGAAAGAGAAAAAAATTCCCTCCAATGTGTCCACTGAAAATCAAAGGGTTGATATCTTCACAAAGCTCCTTAATGAAGTTACGCACAATCACTTCATCAAGGCATTGGGAATGCTTGATGGTGCATAATAAAACAAATTATAATATGAGCAAAATACATTTTCTAGTAAAAATGATTGTTGGGAAAAACAGCATAAGACTTAAAATTTTCAAATCTTTATTCGCCATGACGTCGAATACAAATCGACGCAACATTGATTTCTATTTGATGCAACGTCAAGAGCACCAGATTATGAAGAGTCTGAATCTATTTGACGCAACCTCGATAATAATTGACTCATGCGTTGACAGAAGGACCAATAGGGTATAATCAAAACTACGTCGAATACAAGTCGACACAATGCCGACTTCATACGTGCGCGTAGAATTATTTCCTTAGATGGTTTTTAGCGCAATGTGTCAGACACTTTCTTAAAATGTGTCGCCTTTTGCCCTAATTTTCAACGTATCGTCTGTTAGAAAATGACCTTGTAAAGGCCCATTTAGTGGCTCATTATAGGCCTTCCCCATCCTCATGTAAGGGTCCAACATCTTGAAAAAGGGATTTCCTCTCTCTCTCCTCTCCTTATATATTTGTACTCATACTTGTATTTTTTGATTCAAGAAGTATATACAAGTTTTACACCACTTTCCAACATGGTATCAGAGATACCCGATCCGGCTTCGCGGTTTGTCCTCTTTTAACAGTCTGCCCTCCTGCGGTCTGCTACTTTCGGCGGTTTGCTCATTTGTTGCCCGCATTTCCTTCTGCGGACTTCTCGCCTTTCAGGCGGACTGCTCTCTCTAGTATTCAGGATACTTGGCGCGCTGCTTCCCTCTGATGTGGTTGGATTTCCGCTTGGTTTTATAGATTTGGCGGCTGGGTCCCACTGTCCTGTCTTCCCGCGGTCTTCATTACCCGCTGCGGTTTGCCCAGTTCAGCTTCCCGCTTCCTACTCGCGCAGTTTGTTAGCGCGGTCAGCTGATGACCGTCCTGTCTTCCCGCGGTCTTCATTACCCGTTGTGGCCTGCTCAGTTCAGCTTCCCCCTTCCTACTCGCGCGGTTTGGTCACACGATCTACTCTTTGCCCGCAATATCTTGTGGTATGATCGTACTTCTATTCGCAGCGGTCTCCTCCCTGCGTGGTGCGATTTGATTCTTTGCTTTTCTCTGCTCGTTGTGGTCTAATTCTACCAAACAGAGTGTTCGCTTGTTGCTGCTTACCGCACCTTTGCTCTTGCCGCCAATGTTGTTCTCTCTAGCCGTGTCTCTACTCTTATCTCTCTATTTGTAGCTTCTCTCGTTGCGGCCTTCTCTAGTCATTGACGGCCTTGCCTTGCTGTCCGTCGGTCTTTCCTTCTCTAGGGGCTACCGACCTTGCGTTATTGTTTGTCGGCCTCTTCTCCTCTAAGCCGCCACCGTCCTTGCTTTGTTGTTCGTTGGCCTCTCCTTCCCTAAGCGGCTACTGGTCTTGCTTTGTTGTTCGCCGGCCCCTTCTCCTCTAAGCCACTGTCGGCCTCTCTTTACTGTTCGATGGCTTCTTCTCCTCTAGCCGCTACCGGCCCTTCTTTGCTAGTCGCCAGCCTCCTCTCCTCTAGTCGTTGCGGCTTTCAGGTTGCCTGCCTCATGCTACTGTTCGCCAGTCCGCCCGAGTCTATTTGTCAGGCCGTCATCGACACAACGATTGCCTCTTTTCTTCCCGCTCGTGCCGCTGTTCCGTCTCCTGAAGTTCGTGATGAACTTCGGATCACCATTATATCCCTCAGCGGGAAACAACATTTTGTGGAATGGGTGCATACTGTTCGTCGAATTCTCCAGAGCAAAAGTCTTCTTCATCATCTTACTCGGGATGCTCCCACTGTCCCCACTGATGAGTGGCTCCATGATGACGGTCGAGTCCAATCCTTGATCCACAATTTCATGGATACCGAGCCATATCGCATGGCCATGTATCATGAAACTGCTAAGGCGACCTGGGAGGAGCTCCACTCTCTCTATACTGGCAAAGACAGCCTGCTGCATTTGTTTGATATCATCTCTGCGCTTCAAACTCTAGATCCTGGCACAACGGGTGATTTGACCTCCTTCGTTGCAAAGGCCAAAACTCTGATGGAGGCTTGGATACAACATCAGCCTCCCTCCACGGATCTTGGTACAAAACGGGCACAAAAGGATGCTATTAGGATTGCTATGATGATGGTTCGTGTTCCTCCCCATCTTCACAGTGTTCGGGCTCAGATTCTTTCCTCCTGTATAACGCCCTCGCTGTCCGATGTTTGCTCTATGCTGCTCAAGGTTACACCACCATCTGAGGTCCCCGCAATTTTTTCTCCAGCTCTCCTTCAGCAACCACTCTTACTTACTCCTGCCCCAGCTCGTGGCTCTTCAGCTCGGGGAGGCCGCCATACATTTCGGGGACGAGGACGTGTTGGGCGCCCTGCCTTAAAATGTACTTGTTGTGCTCGAGAGGGTCATCTTGAAGCTACCTGCTACTGCAAGCATGGTCTGCATCCACACCTCACAACTTCTACTACAGCTTCTCCTACTCCCACTGGTGCTACTCCACAGGATTCTGATTCTTATACCCGACAAGATATCAACACTCTCCGCACCCAGCTCCAAGTCGTTATCAGTCGCTCGTCTGGCTCGGTTGCATCTTTCTCCGCTGAAGGTATATCCTCTCTCTCACATAATCCCACTGGATCGTGGACTCGGGCACTACTCACCACATTACATCCCAGTGACCACCACAGTATATACAGTCTGTCTATCCCAAGTTCATCATTGTCGCAAATGACGACACCACTCCGGTCTCTGGCACGGCTGATCTTCGGCTTACTCCTATTCTCACTCTCTCTTTGGTTCTTCATATTCTAGGATCCCCCTTCAATCTGCTATTAGTTAGTCGTCTTACTCAGGAACTTGACTGTTGTATAACATTTTCTCCTTTTTCTTTTGTTGTGCAGGATCGCGGCACGCGGAGTACCATTGGAAAAGGGCGGTTGTCGAATGGGTTGTATCTCTTGGATGTTCCGCCTACCATTCTCTCTGTTGTCTCCACTGTTGATTGGCATCGCCGCCTTGAACATGCTCCCCTCCTGATTCTCAAAAAGGTTCTTACAGATGTCTCATTGCGAGAGATTACTTCTGAATCATGTATCTACGGAAAACAGAATCGTACTTCTTTCCCTCCTACATGTACCCGGAGTGATACTCTGTTCTCTTTAGTTAATTCTGATATATGGGGACACTATAAAATCTGTAGTGTTTTTGGATATTGATATTTTGTCACCTTTATTGATGATTACTCGTGTCTCATTTGGTTATATCTACTTCATGATCATACTAATATAACATCTGTTTTTCATATTTTCTTATTGAGACGCGTACGCAATTCTCCGCTACGTTAAAAATCATTCGCATTGACAATACTCGTGAATATACCGGTTGCACCTTCTCAAACTTATGCACTGAGTTTGACATCATCCATCAAACCTTGTGTGTTTATATCCCCCAGCAAAACGGTAGCCGAGCGAAAAAAACGTCATCTCCTCGATGTCGTCTGGTCACTCAAGTTTCAAATGCAGGTGCGCACAGAATATTAGAACTTCGTGGTTTCTACTGCATGGCATCTCATCAACCGCATGCTTTCCTCCATACTCGACTTCGACTCTCCATTTCGTCTTCTCTTTCCTTCCAAATCTCATTTCCCTCTCACACCTCGTGTCTTTGATTGTGTATGTTATATTCACCTTCTTGGTCCGCCTACTGACAAGCTCGTTGTTCATGCCACCAAATGTATGTTCGTTGGCTACTCCCGCACTCAGAAAGGTTATGTTTGTTACTCTCTTACCGACGGCAAGCAGATTGTTTTTGGCTGATATAACCTTTTTTAAGGATCAACTATTCCACTCCTTTCCTTCCACACCGTCTCCACTTTTCCCTGCCGCTCATCCTGTCGTCCCGATCACAACTCCGTCTCTCCCACCTCTTCCCTCACCACTCCCGGTACCTTCTCTAACTCCTCTAACCCCACCACCTCTCCGTGTCTATACTCGTCGTAAGTCCAAGAATGCTTCCCTACAACAACTCCCTTCTACCGATGATATCCTGCAGCACGCTGATCCAGTATCAATCTTTACGGCTCATCCCTTGGCAAATTATATATCTCTACATCGCCTCTCTCCGCCACTACACAAATTTGTCGTTTCTCTTTCCTCCATTTTTATTCCTAACTCTGTGCAAGAAGCGCTTCAGCACCTAGGGTGGCGGGCGGCCATGGATGATGAAATGACTGCCTTCTGGGCTAACCAGACCTGGGATCTGGTTCCTCTTCCTCCCGGTCAATCCTGTGTCAGTTGCAAGTAGGTATTTGTCATCAAACATGTTGCAGATGGGACTGTTGACCTCCTAAAATCTCGTCTCGTGGCCCGGGATTTCACTCAGCAGCAAGGCCTTGATTATGATGAAACTTTCTCCCTGGTTGCCAAGTTGAATACCGTTCGGCTCCTGATCTCATTGGTTGTCCATCGTCAGTGTCCCCTCCATAAGTTGGATATAAAAAACTTCTTTCTCAATAGCGATCTCCACAAAACTGTTTATATGCACCAACCTCCCAGATTTGAGATCACGGGGGAGTCTCATATATGTCATCTCCGGAAGTCTATATATGGTCTCAAACAGTCCCCGCGTGCGTGGTTTGAAAAATTCAGTAAGGTGGTTCGCGACGTTGGTTTTACACGGAGCTCGGCTGACTTCTCCCTCTTCACCTGTCATCAACTAACATGCACTGTGATTCTCCTCATGTATGTTGATAATCATAATTACTGGCGATGACTCTACAGGAATACAACAAATCAAGTAACATTTGAACTCGGTATTTCAAACGAAACACCTGAGAAATCTTTGATACTTCCTTGGGCTTGAGGTCGCAAGACGACCTGATGGTCTCGTCTTATCCCAATGGAAGTACTGTATTAACATTCTTCAGGATGCTGGCTACTTAAGGTGCAAATCCCCGGACACCCTTATGGATGCAAATCACAAGCTTTCTGCACATGGTTCTGATTCCAACCCAATGCTTACAAATTCAGAATACTATCGACGCTTGGTGGGAAAGCTGATTTATCTTACGGTTACTCGACCTGATATCCCATTTGTTGTGGGGGTTGTGAGTCGTTTTATGCATGCTCCTCAGACATCTCATCTCCAAGTTGTAAAGTACACTCTCAGATATTTAAAGACTGCTCTAGGACAAGAACTCGTTTACAAGTCATCAACCTCCCTATCTCTTGTTGCGTATTCTGACATTGACTACGCAGGGTCTCTTGATGATAGGCGTTCTACAACTGGTTTTTGTACATACTTCGGTGGACACCTTATTACCTTGCGCAGCAAGAAGAAAACTGTTGTTGCTCGTTTGTCTGTTGAGGCCAAGTACCGGGCTATGGCTGTTGTTATATCTGAGTTAACCTGTCTTGAAAGTCTTTGTTAATCCAGAAATCGGCGATCCCTCCCAAGGTAGCTAGCTTGCAAGTCGCGGCCTACTCCAGGTTCCCCCTGGAGGTCGCGGCCTGTCAACCCTCCTCTGTCTAAGGTTGGGCGGACAGACTTCTCTGTCCGCTCAGGCCGCGCGACTAGGGCGGTCTCCCCGTCCTGACCGCCCAGGTCGCGCAGCAACCGCTTGTTCTGCAAGGGCTGCAGACTGCTCCCTCAGTCCGCCCCTGCAGGCCGCGCGGTTAGGTCAGCTAACCGCGCAATGGTTCATTCTACTTCAACAGGCGCGAACTACCCAACTAAGTGGCGGACTCGTATTCCTATCCGCCCAGACCTCTCGGTAACCACATGCTCAGCAGGAGGCGCGGTCTGCTCTCCAGCCCGCTCCTGCAGGTCGCCCGGCCAGCAAGGCCACGTTATCACCAGGGGACCACCCTTCGACAGTTGCGGACTGCTCTCCGTTATATCCCAGTCCGCAAAGAAGTAGGCGACCTGCCTCCAGGTCGCCCGACAGTACACGACAAGCTTCAGCCCGCCCAACAAGAAACCTGCTTCCAGGTCGCCTGCCTAACAGGTGCGACCTGCTCCTTCTATTCGGCAGAAGGCGGCGAACTCAACTCCGGCGCACCGCCAGATAAAAGTAGCGACCTGCCTCTAGGTCGCCCACCATCAGCAGCGGCGACAAGCCTCCAGCTCGCCGCATAGCAGGAATGGCGACCTGCCTCCATGCCGCCAGTTAGCAGCGGCCACCTGCTCCACCTCGCCAACATATGCACGACCTGCCTCCTCAGTCTGCCAGGTCGTCAAGCCCTTGTCTCCCAGCAGGGGGGACAAACCTCCAGCAGATAAGCTCATCCTATCCGCAGCGGACTCACTCTGCAGTCCGCTAGCTAGCCGTCCAGTTTCCTGGTGCCCGCTTCTTCCCAGTAGCGGACGGACTACTCCTCAGCTCGCATAGCTCGACGCGGGCTCGCTCAATACAGCAGAAGCGGACTCGTCCCAGTCCGCCAACAGAAGATCGACTCGTGGACAAGTCCTTAACCGCACAACATGGCGCGGACTTGGCAGACTCCTCGTCTACTCGCACAACTTACCGCTCTACCGGGGGTAACGTTACCAAGACCGTTACCTCCTCGGGCCTATAAATAGACCCTCATACCTCTCATTCAGGGGACAAAGGACGAGGCACGGTGGAGTGAGACAACCAAGGCATCAAGACCTGCAGACTCAATCTCTCAGTCCGCGCGACCTCACCTATCTTCTCGGCCCTATTGCGCAGTCCGCTCGGCTTAGTCTAGCGAGTTGCGGGATCGGCTAACCGCGCGGTCTGCCGACCTCTCTGCTCAGTCCGCACGGCCTCTGGCAACCTCTTTCCTTAGCCGTCAGCTTCCCCCTGTACCCTTTATTTGCTTTCCATGTAAATGTGCAATCTCAAGTTGTAATCTCAATTCATAATCAAAGGAAAGCTCGTCGCAAGAGTGGCATTTAAGCCGCGGCGGGCAAACTCTGCTGTTGCAACTGCAAGCGGCCCCCTCTCCCCTCTTTCTCCACTCTTCACTCACGACTCAAAGTAACTGTCTGCTCGACAGTTCCTCATCAACCTCCCATTAACACCGCAACCCTTGATCAAGCGCGTGCTCCACTCTCGAGCGTGCAGAAGCATTCACCGCATCCCCATCAACCTCTTCACCTCATCCCAGTGAGACCGAACACCCGTTATCTGTTGGTGCCCGCGGCCCTTCCATTTTCGCGCATCAACAGTTAACACGCGACCTTCAGATCTCGAACAGACAGTGAAAATCAACGGTTACTCATGTCAGTCCATCAACCAGCCGAGAACCTTGCTCCTTCAAGTCCTGGTGAAGATCCTCTCTGGGAAGCCTTGGAGCAATCGCGTAGAGAAACTGTCCAACAGTTTCAAGCAATCAACCGTACTCTAGCTGCTATCACGCAACGATTAGAAATGCAATCTGCAGCAGCATTAGTTCCTCCAGTCAATCCAGCACCAGCATTAGAGACTCCGCAAGCTTATCTACCGGCCTATCCGCCGGTCTATCCTCCCGTTTACCCACCAACCTTTCTGCAAGGGCCTGCAGCCCCTTTGCAGCCTCAAAATGATGAGTTTGATGCTCGTCAAAACTTCTTCCGGAAAGCTGCCCGAGGAAGTCCAGCATGATTTAAAAACTTTCGGGGAGTCATCCCTACTCTTCAGCTCTAGCCTTTACTCCCCCCACAGCAGCTTTTCCCTTCTATTCTCCTGCTCCTTTTACATCTACAACTTATGCTCCCTTTTTTCCTTATACTGTAGAAGAGCAAGAAGAGTCGTCACCATTTTCAGAGAATGTTCGGTATGAACCAACTCCAGTTAACTTCGGAGAGCCGCAATTGCCAATTTACACTGGAGAGACTGATCCAATGAAGCACCTTCAAGCTTTTGAATCAGTCGTAGCTCTCAAGACCCATTCAGATGCTACCAAATGCAAACTCTGTCACAACCTTTGATGGACAAGTGAGGGATTGGTTCTATGGACTACATCCTCAGTCCATCTCTTCCTTTGTTGATTTGCGAAGAGAGTTTCTGCTCAAGTTTTCTACCTCTACAAAGAGGAAGGGTGGTCCAGAAGCCCTCTTTGAGATCAGGCAACAAGAGAACGAGACTTGGTCTCATTTTGTGGATCGTTTTCAGAAAGAAATCTTGGACATTGAGATCGTCGATCAAGAAATGTATCGAGTGGCGCTTATTCATGGTCTTCGTGAAGGACCACTTAAGTTTGAGGCTAATGTCCGAACGCCAAGGACGTATCAAGAGTTGATTGGCTTAGCCAACTCATTCATTCGAGGTGAGAAGAGCAATCTCAGCTTCATCTCCAGGCTTGTAGCAAAGAAAGATCCTTCTTCTAATAAGCAACCTCCAAGGTCTCCTCGGAAAGATTCTCCATCCCACTCAAGGAAGGGAAGAAGATTTCAACGTCATCGACACCCCTTCCCGGGCCAGGATCGTGCTCGAGATCAATTGTTACTATTGTCAGCCCCACCTGCTTATCCAGCACCAGCTCCGCAAGCAGCTTCGGTTCATCAACAGCAAGATGATGACTTGCTAGAGTCCGAACTAGATGAGGTCATGCAAGAAGCAAGCCAAGTCATGAAGGGTAGGGCTAATTACAAAAGGTCTTACCAACCGGCAGATCAAAGATCAAAAGATTCAGATCCATTCTGTGAGTTTCACAAAGAAAGCGGACATTTAACTGAAAACTGTCAAGCGCTTCGTCAACTGGTACAAAAGATGTTGAGGCAGGGTAAGATGCGTGATCTACTCCCGAAGGATGACTATTCTGATCCGTCAACTTCAAAAGGCAAAGAAGCAACAGACACTCCTTGCTGCCAATGATGAGGGCAACCTTTACCCTAACCTCATTATTAACGAGACCTTCGATGTCAATGATGAGGGCAGCCTTGGAAGACTATTCTGAAGTAAAAAGGACATCGCAGTTCCAAAAGCTCCTTGCAATCATTGTCGGTTATTTTTACTTTTCACTCTTCAAACATTTTTCTCTAAAAACACTTATAAGTGTTCTATCATTCATTTCAATAAATTTTACGTCAGAGATCTCATACTGACACATTTCCCTTTTGGAGTGCTTCCTCCTCTATTTTCTCTTTACCAAAAAGATCGCTGAACCACTGAGATATCGCCGAGTCTTGTTGTTCCCTTCATAGATTGTTCTCGGGCGTAAAACCACGATGACCACATATAGTGGGGAGTGTTCGCGTATGTGCAGTGGGTGCAGCTCAATCTATGATGGTGGACTTCAGGCTTCGGATCCAGCCGGTATCTAACACAGAGTGAGCATCAAGGGAGGTCCCATGTGTTATCTCTGTTGTGCTTCGCTAAGGATACATTACAGTTACGATGATCTTTGTTGGGCAAGCAATGGCGATCAAGTGTAGTTTTGCCTCCTCGATCATCTCATGACTGTAATAGTCGAATACTCTATGGTACTATCAATCCGTGCCTTTGCGGGGCCCACAACCCTGTTGATCACTCCACAGACAAGCAATAGGCCACTTGGCGGATCTAGTCTAATTGATCAGCGATGTTTGTAACCCGAGGCATGAGAGCAGTGTATTTATCGTTTCCTTCTTAGGATTTTGTGCATGTATCCCTTTTATGCTCTTTCAAGGGAATGCGGCTAGTCCACTCTAGGTAGGACTACACCCTAGATGATTTTTCTTAGGCAAGCGATGCCTAAGACCCCCGGGGAACACCTGTGGCAGCATCCAGTCTTTTTTTGGGTCATCTTCGGGTGTAGCCCTCCTTTTTCATATTGCCTTTTTTCAGGTTAACAGGTTAAGTCCAACCTATCCAAAGGATTAGCAACATCTTTTTTGCTTATGTCCATCTTATATACTCGGCTTGCATGAAGCTCTATCAGATGATGGTTAACAAGCTCTCTGCTACTCTTATTGGGTGTTTCTGGCACTAATTGATAGTCAGAGAATCTGTTCTTCTTCATTGGAAGGTCATGCTATTGAAGTCAAATCAAGAAAGGTTTCAGCTGGCTAACATAGGATTTCATATTGGGATATCACATCTGACCAAGCAAGAAGCTTATTGTTGTGGCTTGATCTCTACTTGATTTTGCTTACTCGGTCAACAGCGGGATTTCATGGATGTTCCTTCTGCAGTCTAATCATATCTAACTTATCGTGATAGCTTCTAACAGAAGATTTATCCATAAACTCCTCAGGTACTCGAGTTATTTTTCTTTCATATCTGTTATTCACTCTTCTTTTGCAGAGATTAGCAGATATTTGTAGGTTCCCTTCAGGTACTTGCAACTTATTTTCTTTTCATATCTGCTGCTTACTCTTTTCTTGTAGAGATTAGCAGATATTTGCAAGTTCCCTACAAGTACTTGCAACTTTTTTTCCTTTCATATCTACTGCTTACTTTTTTTTTGCAGAGATTAGCAGATATTTGCAAGTTCCCTTCAGGTACTTGCAACTTAGTTTTCTTTCATATCTGCGTCTAACTCTTCTTCTTGCAGAGGTTAGCAGATATTAGCAAGTACCCTTCAGGTACTTGCAGCTTACTTTTCTATCATATCTGCTTCTAACTCTTCTTGCAGAGGTTAGCAGATATTAGTAAGTTCCCTTCAGGTCCTCGCAGCTTACTTTTCTATCATATCTGCGTCTAACTCTTCTTTTGCAGAGATTAGCAGATATTTACAAGTTCCCTTCAGGTACTTGCAACTAAGTTTTCCTTCATATCTACTGCTTACTCTTTCTTTTGCAGAGACTAGCAGATAATTGCAAGTTCCCTTCAAGTACTTGCTACTTACTTTGCCTTAATATTTACTGCTTACCCTTCTTTTTGCAGAGGATAACAGGTATTTGCAAGTCTCCCTCAGGTACTTGCAAGCTATTATTTTTTTGTGCTTTCCTCTCACCTTTGTTTTGCAGAGCCCAATGGAAGACGTTCACGTCTTATCCATTTTGCAAAAGCAACTCAAGTACACACAAGATGTACCTCTTTTCGCCTGCATTAACTTTTCCTTTGCAGGAAAAAGATAGGCATTGACAAACCTTTTTTGAGGTGAGACATCAGGTTCTATCTCTCCCTGCCTCTTGTTTTTCTGAGGGATGTATCACGATTTTCGTAGGTCTCTTACTTTTTCGAAGTTCTCTTCGGGACTTAAAAAGTGTGGGGATTATGTTAACCCAAAAATCAGTGATCCCTCCCAAGATAGCTAGCTTGCAAGTCGCGGCCTACTCAAGGTCCCCCCTAGAGGTCGCGGCCTGTCAGCCCTCCCTTCCATTTCTGCGCATCAACAGTCTTCTTAATGATTTGGGACTCAAACACTCATCTTCGGTGACCTTATTTTGTGACAGTCAAGCAGCGATACATATTGCCAAGATTTCTGTATTTCATGAACGAACAAATCATATTGAAGTTGACCGTCACTTCATCCGAGGAAAAGTTCAATCAAAGAAGATAGAATTGGAGCATGTTCCTGCTACAAGACAAGTTGTTGATATCTTGACTAAAGCTCTCTCTTGGTCATTATACTATCAGTTCTTATCCAATCTTGGTGCCTACGACTTGTACGCTCCAGCTTGTGGAGTGTTAGAAAATGATCTTGTAAAGGCTCATTTAGTGGCCCATTACAGGCCTTCCTCTTCCTCATGTAATAGTCTCACATCTTGAAAAAAGGATTTCTCTCTCTCCTCTCCCTATATTTTTGTACTCATGCTTGTATTTTTTGATTCAAGAAGTATATACAAGGTTTACACCACTTTCCAACAGTCTACTTATACCAGAATTTTTGTTATATTTACTATTCTTTCAAATTTTTCATCTTCCCCGGTCTCTACTTTCTCGTTTCCATTCTCTTGCTTGTTGAGTTTTGTAGGCACACAAATGACTCCGAAGACGATATCTGGTTTCAATGTGGACTTAGAATCCTTAGTGTTGTTATTGATATATTCAAGGAGATTATTCAACTCTCAACCAATCTTGGTCTACCAAAGTTGATATCCCATGTAAAGAGGCTCATGTTGGAGCCCATTTATTTTGTTTTTCTTCTTTTCTCCTCTTTAATCTCACATCATGTATATAGATCTCTTCTCTCTTTCTCTCTCCTATAAATGTGTATTCATACCTTGTATTTGATTATTGAGAAAGTATATACAAGTTTGCGGTTTTCTCCACATGGTATCAGAGGAAACCGGTCCTCGCGGTTTAGTCCTTCTCTAACCGCGGTTTCCCGTGCGGTAATCTCCCTGCCTAACTGTGGCTTCCCGCGCGGTTATCTCACTGTTTAACCGCGGCTTCCCGCGTGGTTAAGCTTTTCTAACCGCTTCTCCTGCTCTCTCTCACTCTCTCTCATGGATTCCACCTCTTCTTCTCCCTTCTCCCTTCTCCCTTTTTATAACTCTCTCTGTCAAGTGGGGCCTTCCCCCCCCCCCCCGCCTCTCTTCCCTCTACCCTGCTACCCGCGCGGCTTCTCGCGCAGCCTCTTCTTTGCTTAGTCGTTGCAGCCTTCCTAACAGCTGCGAGCACCGCATCTAGGTCGCGTCATCTTTTCTTGTCGCGGGTGTGCTCACCGTGACTGAGCGGACTTCTCGTGCGGCTTCTTCTTTGACCAGCCGATGCGGCTTCCCTAACCGATGCGAGCTCTGCATCTTAGTCGCGGCATCTTTGTCTTGTCGCTGGTGTACTCACTGTGACCATGCGGACTTCTCGCGCGGTTCATTCCCTGCTTAGCCGTTGTTGCTTCTCTTCCCGCCACAGGATCCGCATCTTGGTCGTGGCCTCTTGCTGTTGGTGTGTTGTCACTAAGACCATTCGGCTTCTTTCTGCTCTCTAGTCAAGGCGGTGTTCCCTCTCTATCCGCTCCGGTTTCTTTGGTCGCGGCCTCTTGTCGTTTGTATGCTATCACCAAGACCGAGCGGCCTTCTAGCGCGGTCTCCTCTCTATCCGCGCGGTCTCTCTATCCGCCGATCTACCCTCCTAACCGCCTGGACATGGGGTCGACTCTTGATTCTACCGAACAGGCGGCTTCCTCTTCTACAGACCGCCAGGCCCTTGCCCCTGAACTCCGGTATGAACTGCGGATCACTACTATTTCTTTAGCCGGGAAGAAGAACTTTGTGGAGTGGGTGCACTCTATTCGCCGCGTTCTTCAGTCCAAAGGCTTTCTACATCACTTGACCCAAGTTGTTCCCGCTGCTCCTACTGAAGACTGGTTGTGCAACGATGGTCGAGTTCAGACGTGGCTCCTCAACTCCCTTGATGGCAAACCTTATCGCATGGTCATGTACCACGAAACGGCCAAGGCGATGTGGGATGAGCTCCACTCTCTATATTCCGGCAAAGATAGTCTTCAGCACCTATATGACATCATAACTGATCTTCAGACTCTTGATGTTGGTGGGGCCACCGACCTTACCTCCTTTGTTGCTCGGGCCAAGACTCTGGTTGAAACATGGATTTAACATCAACCTCCAACGATGGATCTTGCTGCACAGCGTGCTCAAAAAGAAGCCGTCGGTGTTGTCATGATGATGGCTCGTTTACCATCTCATCTTCAGAGCGTCCAGGCTCAGATCCTCTCCTCAGCTACTACTCCATCACTATCTGATGTGTGTTCCATGTTGCTCAAGGTCTCACCACCTCCTGATTGTTCTGGACCTCCGTCACCGGCTCTCGTTCAGCAGACTTCTGCGCCCTTACTGCCTCTCCCTCCTCCTGTTCGTGGGGGGCGTTCAGGCTCTCGGGGCCGAGGTCGGGGAGGCCGGTAACGACCAAAGTGTTCCTTCTGCGGTAAGGACAGCCACATTGAGGCCACTTGCTATCACAAGCATGGGCTTCCTCCTCGTCCACAGGTCGTTATTGTTGCCAACGACTCATCTGTCACTCGTACTGACCTTGTAGAAGTTCGGCTTCAGCTTCAACAACTTCATAGTCTGCTCAGTCGACCACCTGCCTCTGTTGTCTCTGCTGCCTCCTGTGAGAACCCGCCTGCCCATATCACATCTCAAAACCTGGGTATTGAGATGAAGGGTGGCGGGGTACATAAACACGGAGGAGCAGGCGCTGCGGGCAATGTGGGACTAATCCCAACCATAGAACCGCGGGGATATTCCGCCACACAGGGGGCCCACCGGGGTCAACACCCAGACCAGGAACACGATGAGGAAAGCCACGGGGGCGGTCCCACACACACAGTCCTGCTGGCAAATTACTCTCAACACACCCCCGCAGCAGGACAACCGTGTATCCTCTGATACCATGTGAGAACCCGCCCATCCATATCACATCTCAAAACCCAGGTGTTGAGATGAAGGGTGGCGGGGTACATAAACACGGAGGAGCAGGCGCTGCGGGCGATGTGGGACTAATCCCAACCACAGGACCGCGGGGATATTCCGCCACAGGGGGCCCACCGGGGTCAACACCCAGACCAGGAACGCGATGGGGAAAGCCACGGGGTCGGTCCCACACACACGTGTCCTGCTGGCAAATTACTCTCAACACACCCCCGCAGCAAGACAACCGTACAACCTCTGATACCATGTGAGAACCCGCCAACCCATATCGCATCTCAAAACCTGGGTTTTGAGATGCGATATGGGTTGGCGGGTTCTCACACCTCCATCTCACATGAAGGTATCGCTTGTCTCTCCACTAGTCCGCGCTGGATAGTGGATTCATGTGCCACTCATCACATCACCTCCCTGCGGCCACATCAGTACCTGGATTTTCCTCATCCTAAGTGTATCACAGTGGTCAATGGGGACACAGTTCCGATTTTCGGCTCTGCTGATATTCCTCTCACTTCTTCTCTATCTCTACGCTCGGCTCTTCGTGTTCCGGGCTTTCTGTTTAATTTACTTTTTGTTGGTCGTCTTACTGCTGATTTAAATTGCTCTGTAACCTTTACATATTCTTTGTTTCTGATACAGGATCGACATACGCAGAATATCATTGGTAAGGGACGACTGCAGAACGGGCTCTACATTCTTGAAGACTCTCCTACCATACTCTCTTCTGTCTCCTCCGTCGATTGGCATCGGCATCTTGGGCATGCCCCTTTACCAGTCCTCCGGAAGGCTCTACCAGATGTATCTCTTCCTCCTTTTCAGTGTGAATCTTGTATTTTCGGCAAGCAGCCTCGTTCATCTTTTTCATCTCATTGTACTCGGAGCTATGCTCCTTTTATTTTAGTACACTCTGATATGTGGGGACCGTACAAAATCACTAGCATTCTGGATATCGCTATTTTCTAACTTTTATTGATTATTATTCTCTAATGACGTGGCTGTATTTACATCGTGATCGCTTTGAGCTTCCCCGTGTCTTTCGGGCTTTCCTCCTTGAGACCCGCACACAATTCTCCACGAACATCAAAACTATTCGCACTGATAATGCTCGTGAATACACTAGCCACGAATTTACGACCCTGTGTTCTGAATTTGGGGTCATTCACCAAACATCGTGTGCTTATACCCCCCAACAAAACGAAGTCGCCGAACGTAAGAATCGACATCTTCTCGATGTGGCTCGCTCTCTCATGCTTCAAACGCAGGTTCACAAACCCTATTGGAACTTTGCCCTTTCAACGGCTTGCTATCTGATTAACCGTCTCCCTTCCCCCATACTCCACAATGTCACTCCGTTCAGCCTCATCTTCCCCACAACTCTGGCATTCTCTCTCATACCCCGCATCTTTGGGTGCACTTGTTACGTTCACATTCTTGGTCCATCCATGGACAAGTTGGATCCCCGGGCGGCCAAACACATCTTTGTTGGCTATTCGCGGATTCTGAAAGGCTACGTATGCTACTCTACGGCCACCCGCAAGGTGACTGTTTCTGCTGATGTTACCTTTTCGGGAGGATCTTCATTTCTTCTCTGCTCCAGATCCAACACCTCTACCACCACCCGTCCTACGCTCTGTCATTCTCGTTACCACTCCTCCACCAAAAATTCCTGACCAGGCTCCCCCTATTTTCAAGCCACCTGTTATACGTGTTTACACTCGTCTCCATCCTGGCTCTGTTGCCCCACTGCAGTCGGCTTCGACCTCTGACGCTCCGCATCCTGCTGATCCAGCACTAGAATCTACCGCTCATCCCATGACGAATTATGTATCCTTACATCGCCTATCCCCACGACTTCAAACTTTTGCTACTTCATTATCCTCGATTTTTGTACCTAACTCAGTGCAGGAGGCTCCCCAACATCCTAGCTGGCGGGAGACCATGGAAGAAAAAATGACTGCTCTCTGGGCTAACCAGACCTGGAACCTGGTACCTCTACCTACCGGTCAGACATTTGTTGGGTGTAAATGGGTCTTTGTCATCAAACATGCTCCTGATTGGACAATTGACCATCTGAAGGCCCGCCTGGTGGCTCGTGGCTTCACCCAACAACATGATATCGATTATGAGGAAACATTCTCTCTAGTTGCAAAGCTCAACACTGTTTGTGTCCTCTCCGTGGTTGTGCATCGCCAATGGCCCTTACATCAGCTGGACATAAAAAATGAGTTTCTGAACGGCGACCTCCAGGAAACAGTCTACATGCAGTAACCTCCCGGGTTTGAGACCACGGGGGAGTCCCGTGTTTGTCATCTTAAGAAGTCCATCTATGGTCTCAAACAATCCCCTCGGGCATGGTTCGACAAGTTTAGTAAGGCAGTTCGGGAAGTCGGGTTTACTCGGAGCTCAGCAGACTTCTCTCTGTTCACTCGTCATCGGAAACAGGAACGTTTCTTCTGTTAGTATATGTTGATGACATCTTAATCACTAGAGACGATTCAAAGGGAATCCAAGCGGTCAAACAACACTTTAGCTCCGTTTTTCAAACAAAAGATCTGGGGCATCTTCGATACTTCTTTGGTCTAGAGATCGCGAGATGTACGGATAGACTAGTGCTCTCCCAACAGAAGTACTGCCTGGATCTCCTTCACGATGTTGGCTACTCTGGATGCAAGCCCACTATTACTCCAATGGATGCAAATCATAAGCTGTGTGCACATGCTTCCATAAAGATCATCTTCTCCAAAATCCGGAATACTATCGACAACTTGTTGGGAAATTGATCTACCTAACGGTCACAAGACCGGATATTTCCTTTGTTGTTGGGGTGGTCAGCCAGTTTATGCATGCACCCCGAATATCTCACCTTCAAGTCGTTGAGCGCATCCTAAGATAGCTTAAATAAGTTCCAGGTCAAGGGCTGGTATACAAAATCTCATACTCTACTCCAACGTTGGTTGCGTATTCTGATGCAGATTATGCTGGTTCTTTGGATGATCGGCGGTCAACCAGTGGTTTTTGTACCTATTTTGGAGGTCATCTTGTTACCTGGCGGAGTAAGAAACAAGTCGTGGTTGCTCGATCCTCAGCTGAAGCAGAATACTGATCGATGGCATCAGTTGTCTCTAAGCTTACATGACTTGAAAGTCTCCTTGTCGATCTAGGAATCAAACTTTCCTCAGTTGTCATCCTGTTATGTGACAGCCAAGCAGCTATACACATGGCAAAGAATCCGGTCTTCCATGAAAGAATGAAACATATTAAAGTAGACTGTCACTTTATCCGGCAGAAAGTCCAAATGAAGAAGATAGAATTGAAGCATGTTCCGGGAACTGAACAAGTTGTTGATATCCTCACAAAGGCCCTACCAAGTACCCTATTTTATTAGTTCCTGTCTAAGTTGGGTGCCTACGACTTGCACGCTCCAGCTTTCCTACGACTTGTACGCTCCAGCTTGGGGGGGGGGGGGGGGGATGTTGGAAAATCCCATGTAAAGAGGCTCATGTTGGAGCCCATTTATTTTGTTTTTCTTCTTTTCTCCTCTTTAGTCTCACATCATGTATAGGGATCTCTTCTCTCTTTCTCCCTCCTATAAAAGTGTATTCATACCTTGTATTTGATTATTGAGAAAGTATATACAAGTTTGTGGTTTTCTCCACAATAACAAATATCTAATTTGAAGCAGACAGGTCGATAAAAGGAACCATTACAGGAAAGGAAGTAAAGATCAATGTTGAGATGATACAAGAAACTTTTGAACTCACTTCAAGTGAATATGCAGCAGAGCTGTTTGACAAAGAAATAAAAGAGGTGCTGAAATTTATGAATTTTTCAAGGGAAAAACCAATTCATCTGAAGAAGATTAATCTCTCTGAAGAATACAAATTCCTGACCGACATTGTTCGAAAAGTACTGTTATGCAAAATCTCTACCCATGATGTTATCCCTGAAACACAGTTGCACCTAATGGGGTGCTTGTCCTTGGAAAGAAAATCAACTAGGGAGATATCTTCTAAACATGATATCTCATAAATATGCCTTAAAGGAGAATGGCTATATGACATTCATGAGTCAGATACTAAAACATCACTATCATGGACCGTGTAAATCTAAAGGGGTGAATATTTCTCCTGGAAAAGGCTTATAATTGCTTTATTTTCAAAATAGACTAGACAGAACATTAAAAAGGGGTCTCAGAGAAAATCTTCTCCTCCTCTCTCCTTAAATTAATGGTTCCTTTTCTCCCATCCCAGAGCCATCCACCACTTCATACCAGGCACTTCCTTTTTTGCCTGCTATACAGCCACCACCATCATCTATTCCCTTAACAATAACTCCTCACAATCTCATTCCTGCTTCCTCCACTCTGCATGCCTCTTCTCCTTCTAATCTACATTCCATAATCTTTCAATCCATAATCATTCAAGCAGTACAGATGGCCACCAGCAAAATCTGAACTCTTATAAGTGAGCATGCTTTTCTACTTCAATAAAACTTTGAACACATGCAAACTCAGCTTGGTGTGGTCACTGTCTCTGTACAGTCAATGCAGTCAAAACTGTCATCCTCCTCGGTGACAAGGTCATTCATAACCTCTCTAGTTGATGAGGTTAATAAGGAGGAGAATCAGGAGAAGGCTCAGCTTCAAGAAGATGATCAGGTAACTGAGGTCGCTACTGCATTACAAGGGTCGGATCTCTTTAAAATTGCTGGAAATAAAGATGTTCTGAAGGAGATTGAGGCTGATCACCATTGTAGGAAATAATGGGCAAACCTTGTATATCCTTCTTCATCATTCAAATACAAGACAGAGTACAAATATATAGGAGAAGAGAGGGAGGAAGAATCCTATACAATAGATGTGGGACTAAAGGAGAAAGAAGAAATGGGCCTATAAATGAGCTTTTACAACATTTATCCTTATATCTTCTAACACTCCCCCGCAAGCTGGAGCGTACAAGTCGTAGGCACCAAGCTTGGACAAGAACTGATAATACAATTTGCGAGGTAATGTCTTGGTAAGGATGTTAGCAACTTGCCCAGAAGCAGGAACATGTTCAAGCTTTAGCACCTTGTTTGAACCTTTTCTCGAACAAAGTGACAATCAACCTCAATATGTTTAGTCCGCTCATGGAACATAGGATTCTTTGCAATATGTATTGCAGCTTGACTGTCACAAAACAACGTTGATGGTGAGGACAACCTAACTCCCAAATCGATTAGAAGACTTTCCAGCCAGGTTAGTTCTGATGTAACAGCTGTCATCGCACGGTACTCAGCCTCAGTAACTGAGCGAGCAACCACCGTCTATTTCTTACTCCGTCATGTGATAAGATTTCCTCCAAAGTATGTACAAAAATCAGTAGTAGAACGTCGATCATCCAGCGAGCCCGCATAATCCGCATCAGAGTATGCAATAAGAGAAAGGGAGGAAGATGGCTTATACACAAGACCTTGCCCAGGGGCAGTCATCAGATATCTGAGAATGTGTTCCACTGCCTGAAGGTGAGAAACCTGTGGGGTATGCATAAACCGACTGACCACAACAACCGCAAATGATATATCTGATCTCGTAACGATTAGGTATATCAGTTTTCCCACAAGACAACGATAGTATTCCGGATTTGGAAGTAGAGAATCAGACTCAGATCCCTGAGCACATAACATATGGTTGACTTCCATCGGGGTTTCCACAGATTTGCAACCCGAGAAACCAACATCTTTCAGAAGGTCATGTAATACTTACGCTGGGATAAGACAAGGTCATCGCGTCGTCGTTCTACCTCTAGTCCAAGAAAATATCGAAGATTTTCCAGATCTTTCATTTGAAAGATAGAATTTAAATGTTGTTTAACATGTTGCATCCCAGCCGAGTCATCACCAGTGATCAGAATATCGTCCACATAAACCAGAAGTATTATAGTCTCAGTTGATTGGTGACGAGTGAAGAGAGGGGAATCTGCCGAGCTTTGTTTGAAGCCAACCTCACAAACAGCCTTGCTGAATTTGTCAAACCACGCCCGTGGAGACTGTTTGAGACCATAAATAGATTTGCGAAGTAAACATACACGAGACTCCCACGTGATCTCAAACCCGGGCGGTTGATGCATATACACAGTTTCAAGAAGATCGTCATTCAAAAAAGCATTCTTGACATCCAGCTGATGGAGGGGCCAGTGGCGATGAACAGCTAAGGAGAGCAAGACCCAAACCGTATTTATTTTGCGACTGGGGAGAACGTTTCCTCATAATCAAGACCGTACTGTTGAGTAAAACCCCGTGCCACAAGCCGAGCCTTTAAGAGATCAATTGTCCCATTCGCGGCATGTTTGATTGTAAAGATCCACTTGCAGCTAACACAACTGTGGCCAGGAGGAGGAGATACAAGATCCCAAGTATGATTACCCCACAGAGCAGTCATTTCTTCATCCATGGCGACACGCCACGCCGGATGCTGGAGAGCTTCCTGCACAGATTTAGGTATAGAGATAGATGAGAGAGAGAGAGCAAAGGTAAGAAGAGGTGGAGAGAGCTGATGTAGAGAGACATAATTTGCCAAGGAATAAGCCGTTGAGGGGGATGCCAGATCAACAGGCCGCGATATCACAACGGTAGAGGGAAGCTGCTGCAGCGCATCTGGACGTGGAGGATGACGAGTGTATACTTCAATGATAGGAGGTTTGGAGGGGACTAGTTTGGAGGATACTGGTGGTGGTGTAGGAATCGGAAGCAGAGGAGTAGGGAGAAGTGGTGGAAACAGAGACGTAACGGGAACGATGGGTCGAGGTAGCGGAGGAGGAAGAAGGGGATCAGAAAAACTGTCGTGATATGGTTGGTCTTCATGAAAGGAGACATTAGCAAACACAACCACCTTACCAGCGGTAGGATAAAAGCAGAAATACCCCTCCTGAGTGCGGGAGTACCCAACAAACATAGCTTTGGTAGCACGAGGGGCTAGCTTGTCAGTGGAAGGACCAAGATGGCGGACATAACAGGTACACCCAAATACACGAGGTGTGAGAGAGAAAAGAGTCGTGGATTGGTACAGGAGAGTAATGAGTGCCACAAAGTTAAGAACAGACGAAGACATGCGATTGATGAGGTGACAAGCAACAGAGACTGCAAAGTTCCAATAGAGGGGAGGAACATGCATTTGGATCATAAGAGATCTAGCCACATCAAGGAGGTGGCGATTTTTTCGTTCCACTATGTCATTTTGTTGAGCGGTGTAGGCACATGAAGTCTGATGTATAATACCAAACTCAGCACATAGATTGGAGAAGGTGCGACCAATATATTCTCGAGCATTGTCTGTACGAAGAGTTTTGACACAGGTAGAGAACTGAGTGCGAGTTTCTGTAAGAAACGCACAGAACGTGGTTGTGAGTTCGGTACGATCACGAAGTAAGTATAACGAGATAACCCGCGAGTAATCATCGATAAAGGTAACAAAGTATCGATAACCAAAAACACTAGGAACCTTATAGGGCCCCCAGATATAAGAATGTACTAAGGATAAAGGAGCATTGCTCCGAGTACATGAAGGAGAAAAAGAGACACGGTGTTGTTTGCCGAAAATACAAGATTCACAAAAAAACTCTTGAAGAGAGACAGTAGGAAGAGCTTTCTTGAGAATTGGAAGAGGGGCATGCCCAAGACGACGATGCCAATCAGTGGTGGAGACAGTGGTGGAGACAGTGGTGAGAGCAGTGGGAGGAACATCAAGAAGATATAGCCCGTTAGAAAGTCGTCCTCTACCAAGTATATTTTGCGTTAGCCGATCCTGCACCACAAAAGAAAAGCGTGAGAAAGTAACACAGCAATCAAGGTCTTGTGTAAGACGACTAACAGAAAGGAGATTAAAAGGAGAGCCCAGAACATGAAGAACCGAGGATAAGGAGAGGGAAGGAGTAAGAGGCGGATGTACAGTGCCAGAAATCGGGATCGTGTCACCATTGGTCACACTGATGTGTTGGTAAGCAGTATTTAAGTATTTGGGTGGTTGTTGCGGAGAGAGATGATGTGTAGCACCCGAGTCCATAATCCAGTGAGAGCAGTGTGAGAGGCATGATATACCTTCCTTGAAGATCGAGGCCACGGAGCCAGAGGAGCGATTAACCACCTCTTGAAGCTGATGGAGTTGAGCACGCAACGCAACAATATCATCGACAGTGGCGGAATCGGATGTCATAATCCTGAGCTGCGAATAGGCACAGAAACCGAGCGGCAAGAAGGCACGCGGCTTGCCGGACAGAACCAGCGGCTACTACGGAAGAGCGATGAGGGCAGCGAGAGATGAAGCCATGCGGGCACCAGCGGTAAGACGAGGTCGCACGCGACTAGAGGAGATCGCGTGAGAAGCAGCGAGTAGAAGAAAGCCCGTAGCGGAAAGAAACGGGTCGCGGCGGTGAGAAGAGACCCCGTAATGGCCAAGAAAAAAGAGGTAAGGCGGAAAGAACCCTGAGCGACAGCGGTTAGAAGGAACAGAGGCCAGCGAACAGGCACTAGACGGGGCGGTTAGAGACAGACCGCACCAAGATCCGGAGCGGTAAGAAAAGAGAAGTCGTCAAGACTAGAGAGCAAGAGAAGCCGCACGGTCACAGTGATAACACACCAGCGGCAAGGATGATGTCACGACGAATATGTGGAGCCCGCAGTAGAGGAGAAGCCACCAGCGACAAAACAAGTCGCAGTGACTAAGCAGAGAATGAACCACGCGAGAAGTCTTCACAGTCACGGCGAGCACACCAGCAGCAAGGAAAGAGACCGCGACCAAGAGCGGAGCTCGCAGCGGTTAGGAAATTCGCAGCGACAAAGAAAAATCGCGGCGAGAAGCGAGGAGAGCAGCAACTAAGAAAATATTGCGACGAGAAGAGAAGACAAGACAAGAACTCGGCGGGTAGATAAGGAGACCGCAGCGAGTAGCGACTAAGAGAAGTCGAGGCGAGAAGAGAAGAGAGGGGAGCAGCGAGAAGACTGAACCCGGCGGGTAGACACGGATGAAGCCGCGCGGGCAGAGGGAAACAAGGGGGGAAGGTCCCACCTGACAGAGAGTTTATAAAAGGGAATGGGGGGAAGGTGGAAGCCACGAGAGAGAGCAAAAGGAGCGGTAAAGAAAACTTAACCGCGTGGGAAGTCGCTGTTAGAAAGAGAGGAGACCGCAAGCCAGAGCGAATAAGCAGGAGAACAAGCCGCCCGGTTAACAGGAGGACCAGGCAGTTAGACAGACACAGGCCGGACCATTTCCCTCTGATACCATGTAGGAAACAATGGGCAAACCTTGTATATCCTTCTTCATCATCGAAATACAAGAGAGAGTACAAATATATAGGAGAAGAGAGGGAGGAAGAATCTTATACAATAGATGTGGGACTAAAGGAGAAAGAAGAAATGGGCCTATAAATGGGTCTTTACATCATTTATCCTTATATCTTCTAACAACCATCAATATCTTGGTACAATTATTGGAGCAGGACATACTACTTCAGAGGCGGCACCCAATCAGGGGGAGCAAGTTAATGAAAAAGTTGCTGCTTCACCACAGGGGGAACTCAAGCCAAAATTAAATAATGAAGAGGAGACATCATTAGTGTTTGCCAAAAGAATTGTAAAAGTGATATTCTAAAAGGGGAAAGCATGCTCAACATCCTCAGAAGGTTGTAGAGGCTCAACATCCTAAGAAGGTTGTACAGGCTCAACATTCTAGAAAAAGGAAGTTGTCTTTCACAGAAGTCATGCAATAAGTTGAAGATGTGGTAAATATAAGTAAAGGAATTTGCAGCATTTCTCCAATAACTTTGCCAAAAGATTCAGTTGATAAAAGAACAAAGAAACAAAGGTTGAATGTTGCTGCTAAATTTGTAAAGGACAAAGCTGTGATTGGACCTGAAGATGTCATGAAGGAAATCAAAAAGAATGTTGTTGAGCTCAGTCAAAAAGACTAATTGTTGTGTTAGAGATTGGAAATATAAAGATCTACTTAATTATTCTGAAAGGATCAAGAACAAAATATTGGTCAACCTCTACAATTATCTAGCTGATAAATTTGCTTCTGAACTTAATGAAAAAATCAGTTGATGTTATAAAAGTGCAAAAATTTGTTGGGATTACTTATTATGATAAATTCCATCTTGAAGATACACATTTTCAGTTGGCTCATGCTTTGATTTTCATCATAAATGTTGTACAACTTTCATTTTCTTTCATTCTTATTATATTCTGTAAAATCACTCTAAAAGTCTTGTAAAATTTATTAAACTAAATACGGGGAGATTGTCGGGAAAACTCATGTTAATTTAACTTAACAAATTAATTATAAGTGATTTTACACCCTAGGATAATTACTCATATTGTATAGTGAGGATAATTTGATCATAGAAGTTCTAGGAAGTCATTTTTGTCAAAGTCATGAGAAAGACTAGCTGAAAACAAGAAGAAAATCAATCAAATCAATTATGCGTAAACTGAAAGCCGACGCAACGGCGACTGAAAGCCGACGCAACGGCGACTGAAAGCCGACGCAACGGCGACTGAAAGCCGACGCAACGGCGACTGAAAGCCGACGCAACGGCGACTGAAAGCCGACGCAACGGCGACTGAAAGCCGACGCAACGGCGACTGCAAGCCGACGCAACGGCGACTGAAAGCCGACGCAACGGCGACTGCAAGCCGACGCAACGGCGACTGAAAGCCGACGCAACGGCGACTGAAAGCCGACGCAACGGCGACTGAAAGCCGACGCAACGGCGACTGAAAGCCGACGCAACGGCGACTGAAAGCCGCCGTTGTGACGCAACGGCGACTGAAAGCCGACGCAACGGCGACTGAAAGCCGACGCAACGGCGACTGAAAGCCGACGCAACGGCGACTGAAAGCCGACGCAACGGCGACTGAAAGCCGACGCAACGGCGACTGAAAGCCGACGCAACGGCGACTGAAATCCGACGCAACGGCGACTGAAAGCCGACGCAACGGCGACTGAAAGCCGACGCAACGGCGATTGAAAGTCAACGTAATTTCTATTGAATATCAGCGCAACTTCGGAAGTTAAGTCGACACACCTCCAAAGCAGAAGACGATGCATGTGTCGATAAGATATCGACGCAACGTCGAGTATTTGGCAAAGTCGATAGAGCTTTGTTTTAAAGACAGATCTCGACGCACCTTCCACTAAAAATCGACGTAGCGTCAAATTAAATCCAGAATGGAAAATTCAGAAGATCTGTCGAGAGTTATTTGTAGATGATTATTATGGAATTCTTTAGACTCCTTAGAGCTATTAGAAGAAGGTTTAAGGGAAGAATTCTCTACAAAAATTCTGAAGATAAATATTTGGATAATTTTTGAAGAGGTCGATGTGATTCACGAAGACAAAGATAGAAGGATATTATTTCATTCCTTCTGAAGATAATTTCTTGTTGAGGAGAATTTGAAATTGTCTAAGAACTGATATACTCAGATTTCAACAAGGAGGACAACGAGAACATAGAACACACATAATACAACAATATATTGTCGACTACAGGGACTTCTTCTTCTTCCTCTCCTATCTACTGCAACTACAGAAGATCTAAGAACAATCTAAAATACAAGTGAATCAAAAAAAACAAATCATTACACCTTCCTCAAGCAAGGGCTCGTTCATCAAAAAGATCCATTACACTTAGTGTCAACAGTCCTCAAATATATACTGAAGGAGGACTTATCATAGAAGACTTTTCTTCTTTTTCTTCTCTCTTACTTCTTCTCATTTTGTAACTAAGTAAATAATTTTAAGAATCCCTCTTCAAAGGATTCATTCTTGCCTCTGAAATTCTCCTTTACAAAAGACTCAGTCATTGTTTCAAGATTTCTTTATCAATAGATCTAGACTTGGTTCTGATTGTCTCCTTAACAAAAGACTCAGTTGTTGATTCTGAGAGTCTCCTTAACAAAAGACTCAGTCTTTGGTTCAAGATCTCCTTATCAAAAGATCTAGACTTGGTTCTGAGAGTCTCCTTAACAAAAGACTCGATTGTTGGTTCTGATACTCTCCTTATCAAAAGAGTCAGACGCTAAGATAGTGTATTTCTATTAAAGTGGTAGAAGAGTGGATGCACCCAGATTTTTGGAAACCACTATAGCCCTATGTCTTCTGTGTTTAGAAATTTTTTGTGTTGCCCCTATTTTGTTTTCTGCACTTTTTATTTTTGCATTTGTTTATTTTATTGTGGTTGTGGATGTTAATAAGAGATAAGGATTGTGATGGGAATCCATCGAATCATGCACCTGGAGGGGTTCGCCGCAAGGCGGGACCCGCGTTCATTTATTCACGCAGGAAGACTTGATCGGGTCGTCGATTGGTCTCCGCGGTTGCGTCTGGGACGTCGCCACGAGTCAATAAACAAATATAGTATTTTGACTCGCGGCTACGTCCCGGACGCAACCGCGGAGGTATGAGTTGATGGTAATCCATCGAATCATGCACCTGTAGGAGTTCGCTGCAAGGCGGGACCCACGTTCATTTATTCGCGCAGGAAGACTTGATCGGGTCGCCGATCGGACTCTGTGGTTGCGTCCGGGACGTCGCCGCGAGTCAAAAAACAATATTAGTTTATTTTTTCAGTTTATTATTGATGTATTTTAAGGGCCCGAACCAACCGGCTAATCATAGTCGTTGATGGGGAAGCTCTGGCTTTTCTTTTCTTATAAATAGGAGTCTAGGGGGGCTGAATTGAACCATTGCATTTTAATTTCAGTGCACTCTCAATTAACTTATAATTGTTGTTTGCTTACTTTCATTGCAATATTTGTAATCAATTGTGATGCTTGCATAAGATTTTAAAATTAAACCAGCTTATGTCGGTCCAAAGCCCGGATGAAAAATGGTGAGAGTTGTGTTAGGTAGACGGCCAGCGTAAACTTTAGTCACCCTTATGAATATATCATATTACCCTTATCTTAGATGAGCTCACCAGACATATCCAACAAGCAATACCTTGGTGTTTATTTTTTGCGGATGATATCGTTTTGGTTGATGAGACGCGTGAGGGTGTAAACGCAAAACTTGAATCTTGGCGAGATACTTTAGAAAAGAAGGGTTTTAGGTTGAGCAGGGCAAAGACAGAGTATACAGAGCATAAATTTAGCAGTACAAGAAGGACAGATGACTTCGTTATTAAGTTGGGTGATCAAGATATTTCCCGTAGTGAGTGTTTTAAATATCTTGAATCGATAGTTCAAAAAGACGGAGGTATTGATAAAGATGTGACACATAGAATCTAAGCGGGTTGGTTGAAGTGGAGAGGCGCGCGAGGGATCTTATGTGATTGTAAAGTACCACTAAAACTTAAGGGCAAGCTTTACCGTACTGCAATTAGACCCTGAGTGTTGGGCAGTGAACTGTGTGCATGAGCAAAAAATGGGAGTTGCGGAGATGAGAATGCTTAGGTGGATGTGTGGCCACACGAGATTGGATAAAATTAGGAATGAAAGTATCAGGGATAAGACAGGAGTAGCACCAATTGCAGAGAAGATGCGAGAAGCTCGTCTAAGATGGTTTGGACACGTACAAAGGAGACCATTAGAGGCACCTGTTAGGCGATGTGAGAGTCTAGTCACTAGGCATGTTAAACGAGGGAGGGATGGACCAATAAAGACTAGGAATGAAACTGTAAGAAAAGACATGATGTACTTAGGCATTAGTGAGATTATGACAAAATATTGGGCACAAAGGCGACAAAGGATATAGCCGACGTCACTATAGTGGGATAAAGGCTTGAATGTTGTTGTTGTAATTAATTGTGCAACGGAAAAAACTTGCATGATTGAGTCATCGCATTAGGGTTATCCTTCATCAGTCCATTGATCAGGTACTTGTATTTATTTGCGTCTTCATTTTTAGGGCTCATCGTCAGTCAATTACATTCATGGCATGCTCACGTGTGTTGCATTTAGGGTTAGGGTACAATGCCCTGGTCAACTGTGGATGTGCTACAGGCCTGCAGACCAGTTAACCAACCCATCTCCACGGATCTGATTTACCGTCGCCGCTAATTCCAATGGCGGGTTGTTAAGACTGGGGCTTCAACCCCAGACCTCCTAGATAAGGGAGCTCTAGGAGGTCTAAGGTTCAAGGTCCAGCCTCAACAACCCGTCATTGGAATTAGTGGTTGCGGCCAATCAAATCTGTAGAGATGGGTTGGGGTCACAGGTCGGCAGACCTGTAGGGCACCCACAGTAAACTGGGGTGTTACATAAGGCATCGTAAGTCCACATTCTATAGATTTGTCCCACGTCGTGTAACATCCGTAAATATTGACGCAAAATATTTATTTAAATTGTAGGGGCGAGTCGCGACCGTTTATTTGAGAGTTGGGAGTGTGCCGATAGCCATGTATTAAGTGGTATTCTAGTGAAATTGGGTTGCCAATAGTAATTTTTCCCCACTCTCCTCTTTGCGGTTATGAAGGAAACCGCATCCCGCTAATATTAAAACCCGCACGAAATCCTCTCTCACGGAATAAACCGAGCGCAGCCCGACATTTTCCCCTCTTCCGTTTTCGCGTGCTCCGTCTCCCGCAAGAGCCGACCCCGACGATCCTTCCAGCCGGGCTTCCGCAAGCCCTAGCCGGCGGCCTTCCTCCCTCTAGAAGCCATTTCCGACTTCTCCTCCCTCCTCTACAGGCGCCGGGAAGCATTCCTTTTCCTTCCTTGGTCGTGGAAGAGCCGATTCCAACCCTAACCGGAGAAGTGAAATCCGATTCTTGGTTTCGGTAAGTCCGTTTTCTCTTTCTCTCTATTCCTTTGTGGAAATCCTTCGTTTTGGAAACTAAAATAACCTAGGTTTTGAATTTATTTGCCCTAATTAGGTTTTGGGGTTCGATTTTCACCGCGGAATTCGAGTAGGACGCCTTGGGAACCTCAATCGCTCTGCGTAAAGGTAAATTAGTACGTTTAGCTTCTAATTTTTGTAACCCTAGTTGTTTTGGATTTTTTTCACCGGAAAATCCTAAAGAGAAAAGTTATGAGTTTAGGTTTGCCTTGAATTGCAGGACTATGGTGGGGTTCGGGGCAACGTTCTGAAGGTCCCCAGTAGTAGGATTTGCCTTCGGAAGAGGAGATGTCGCCGCGCCGAGTCTACGAGCGCCGCACCACCACTGTAAGGAAACCTAACTTCTGCTATTTAGACATAGTAAAAAGTATATATTTTTATACACATAAATAGATTTATTTCAAGTACCATGTCCATGCATAGAAAGGTGTGGTGATAGGAAAACGGTTACGAAAAATGTGTAGGGTGACACGATTTCCCTAAGACCCAAGTAGTCGGATCATGAATAGAAACATAGAGTACGAAAGCGTTAACCGTCTAAGTAGGTTTGGAAATTGTCCAACCAAGGGCGTGAATGTCCCTTCAAGTCGACCACAAGAAAGTCAAGGGTCGCTTAGTAGTACACCAGAAAAGTTATCCTTTGCAGAGTAGCGTCAGACCAAAAAGGTCAGCCAGCACACAGAGGTCTTTCGTGCTAGGTAGAGGCGCACTACCTTTCTCATAAGGCACATGGAACCTTATGAGTAGTACAGACTTGGGAAGTGTCTTCCCTTGAGCCAGCTAGTGGATTCGAGACCGTGCCCGCGTGACACTAGAACAATTGGGTTCGTAAGATGGTCTCGGGTCGTCAGTTTCAGTTGCGCGTTAGGAGCTACTCTGCCTAGAGCCTTCCTAGTAGATGAGCAGGTTAGAAGCCACCTAGAACTCAAGTATAGACCTGACATGAGACAGTACGCTAGTTAGTGAACGCCAGGACTTGAGTTAGTAAAATAAAAGTCACGTGCTTAGTACGAATAGATGCTTGACCAGAGAATAGCGCGAAGGCATGCATAGCACATAGCATAAAAGTTTTAATGCATAAAATTATTTTTCAAAGGCATACATGCATTCATATGTAAAACTGGGTTTTAGTGTCACTAGGAGGGGTTATTTTTCCTTACTCTGACCCTTCGTGGGCACTGTTTTTCAGGTGACCCAGGTGGGAAACTACGTCTAGGATGAGCTTTATGGTGGCGTCAGTTTGTATTATTTATCTTATTCAGTTTATTCTATTTCAGCATGTACCTGTAGATGAGAATATTGTAACAGATTAATGTTTTATCTAATTTGTATCAGACTATTTATGGTTAACCAGATTTTCAGTTAATTCAGTTTTACTTCCTGTTTAGTGGCTCTGTGAATCCAGATATCAGGTATGTGGTTACCCTTAGTTTACTTTATTCAAACTTCCGCTGTAAGTCTTAAATTGCTTAGTATAGATTTTATTACCTGCTGCTACTAGTTTTAATACTGTTTCCTAGTTTTCTTTATATCGCTGACCCGGCCGGACGGCTGATTTCTGAAATACTGGGAAGGGGTGTTACAAATTGGTATCAGAGGGAGGTTTAGGATCCCTGGACCCTAGAAAGAATTCACAGAGCCATAGGAGCGTATAAGAGTAAACTTTTGTCAGTAAAGTACTTTAAGTTGCGATTAAGCCTTAGTGTTCGCTAGAGTACAAAATAAGTTGTTAGATCAGATTTCTTAGATGCTTGATAAATAATCAGATTTCCTTTGTATATTCTATCAGGCACCACGAGTTAGTGAACCAGGTGAATCTTCACGCCAGAACCCGGTTCCTAATGCAACCATGGGAGACGCTGTCATGCCACAAGTACCGCCAGTTCCAGCAGCTCCAGAGGGCACTGACATAGCGTCTCAGATTGCCAAGGCGGTTACTGTTGCCTTGATGGAGTTTCAGAGAGGACTGGCTGCAGGGTTTCCAGCTCCAGTACAAGTACCAGTCCCTGCGCCAGCTCCTGCAGCAGCACCCGTGGAGATGACCCTGGAGCGTTATTTGAGAAATTTAAGAGAACTTCAGCCTTCGAACTACAGTGGGGATGAGACCCCGATGGATACAGATGATTGGATAGCTAACACCAGAGACCTGCTGAATGTTTTGGAGTGCCCGGAGAATAAGAAAGTTCCTCTGGCAGTTTTCCTCCTCCGAGGAGAGGCAAAGATCTGGTGGGACAAGTACTGGGAAGATGATCCTGCAGGTAAAGTGTTATGATCAATTCTTTTATTTTAGAAAGTAATGTGTTAATTTTATTTGGTGTAATCGTATTTTTTGGCCAGGCCGTACCCCAGACATGTTCACTTGGGGCGAGTTCTCTAGAGCTCTTGCTAGTTGGTTCGTGCCTCCTTCCGCACGACGAGGTCTCCAGGAGAAGTATCTGAGGCTTTTCCAGGGGGACAGGACAGTTACTGAGTATGAGCGAGAGCTGACTCATCTTGCTAGATATGCGGGCGTGATGCAGGGAGATCAGGCTGAGAAGTGCAGTCGCTTCGTGGATGGCTTGCGTGACTCGTTGAGGCAGCCACTGATGACTATGGTCAACGCTGATTACAGGAGCTTAGTGGATACAGCTCGCAGACTGGAGGCTGACCAGCAGAAAGTTCAGAAGCGAAGTAGTTTCCGTGCGAAGCGATCTCAGGATTCGCATCAGCCGCTGCAGAGCAAGAATGACCAAGGTAAGAACTGGAACAAGAAGCCGAAGCCTGATGCTAAGAAGAATGGTCAATCTGGTGACCGAAGCAAGGACTACCCCACGTGTCCCAAGTGTCAGCGTCGCCATTCAGGAGAGTGTTTGGCCAGTGCAGGCGTATGTTACAAGTGCCGACAACCTGGACACATAGCTCGCTTCTGTCAGGAAGCTGGGATAAATCAGGTAATCAAGGTCCTTTTATTTTCATTACTTTTATGTAATTACGATAGATTGTTAATGAAATTTATTCCTGCAGTCGAAGTTCGAGGTTGGTGGCTCTAGCAGGGTAGATAAGGGCAAAGCGTTGATGCTCACTGATGGGAGATCACAGCAAGGTCGAGATTTAGTGCAGCCCAGAGCTTATGGGCTGGGTCAGCAGGAGGCGAAGGATCAGGAGGATGTGGTGACAGGTAAGTGTTGTTTGCTTAACAAGTTAGTTTAAAATCCTCCGTAGTGACACATTAAATTTTTCATCCTTCATAAATCATTCATGTAGGCATCCTTATGATTCGTAACTTACCCTCTAAGATTCTGTTTGATACGGGTGTCTCGCACTCGTTTATCGCGGAATCTCTAGTGCGTAAGTTGGATTTAGAAGTCTTCCCAGAGTCAGTACCGTTGGAAGTCATGATGCCGAATGGATCCCTTCTGCAGACTAGAGACAAGTGCAGGGTACCAGTGCAGTTTAGTGATGTTGAGATTATCGTGGAAGCTTTGCTACTACCTATAGCAGGATTTGACTTGATCTTTGGAATGGACTGGCTTTCAGCAGTCAACGCCAGGATTGACTGTAGGGCGAAGCAGATTCAGTTCGATGGCCCCAACCAGACATCTTTCTCTTTTCAGGGATTGAAGGGAGTAGTGAAGATGATCATATCTGCAGTCCAAGCGAGAAAGTGCATTAGTCAGGATTGTGAAACCTTCGTAGTACTGATGAGCGCGGAGTCTAAGGCTGATTTGTTAGAGGTACCAATGGTGCAGGAGTTTCCAGATGTTTTCCCGGAATAGCTCCCTGGTGCCCCTCCAGATAGAGAGATTGAGTTCCCGATAGACTTGCAGCCTGGGGCTACGCCGGTAGCCAAATCTCCCTATCGGATGGCTCCAAGGGAGCTAGCAGAGTTGAAGAGTCAGTTGCAGGAGCTGCTTGATTTGGGTTTTATACGCCCCAGTACTTCGCCTTGGAGTGCTCCAGTGCTTTTTGTGAAGAAAAAAGATGGTAGTCTGAGATTGTGCATAGACTACCGCGAATTGAATAAGCTGACCGTAAAGAACAAGTACCCGATTCCTAGGATTGATGATTTGTTCGACCAGTTGGTGGGAGCGAGCACCTTCTCCAAGTTAGATCTGAGGTCGGGCTATCATCAGCTGAGGATTCGTGACGTGGATATTCTGAAGACTGCTTTCAGTACCAGATATGGACACTTCGAGTTCGTGGTCATGCCGTTCGGGCTGACCAATGCCCCTTCAGTATTTATGGACCTGATGAATAGGGTTTTTCGGGAGTATTTGGATCGTTTTGTCATCGTCTTCATAGATGATATTTTGGTGTTCTCTAAGAGTGCAGAAGATCATGCAGCACACCTCAGAATTGTTTTGAACACACTCAGGAAGAACCAGTTGTTTGCTAAGTTTTCTAAGTGTGAGTTTTGGCTTTCAGAGATTGCATTTTTAGGCCACATCATCAGTCAGAAAGGGGTTAGTGTTGATCCAAAGAAGATAGAGGCTATTAAGAGTTGGCCAAGACCGTCGACAGTTTCAGAGGTTCGCAGCTTTTTGGGTCTTGCTGGATACTACAGGAGATTCATCAGGGATTTCTCGAAGATAGCCTTACCACTGACTTCCCTCACTAGAAAGGGAAAAGGCTTGGATTGGACAGTTGAGTGTGAGTTGGCCTTTGAGGACTTGAAGGACAGATTGATGACCGCACCGATTTTGAGTTTACCTTCAGGGCCAGACGGATTCCAGATTTATAGTGATGCTTCAGGTCAGGGTTTGGGTTGTGTTCTCATGCAGCATGGAAAGGTCGTAGCCTATGCCTCGAGACAATTAAAGGTTCATGAAAGGAACTATCCCGTACATGACTTGGAGCTTGCAGCAGTCATTCATGCTCTGAAGATTTGGAGACACTACCTTTATGGAGTGCGTTGTGAGATCTTCACTGATCATAAGAGCCTCAAGTATATCTTTGATCAGCGAGAGCTCAATTTGAGACAACGCAGATGGTTAGAGTTTCTTTCAGACTACGATGTAGACATTCAGTACCACCCAGGAAAGGCGAATGTGGTAGCTGATGCCCTTAGCAGGAGAGGCTCGTGTTTTTATCTTCTCACTCAGCAGGAGGAGTTAGTACGAGAGCTGGAGAGACTGGATATTGTCGTTGTGCCCCGTTGCAGTTTTGGTTCAGCTTGGTTGAGTTGGATGGAGATTTCGTGCGATATTAGAGATAGGATCAGGACAGCTATACCGTTGAATCCAAAGATGGCAGAGATTTGGATCTCAGTGCAGTCAGGTCAGAAAGAGAGGTTCTCTATTCAGGATGAGTTATTATTGCATGATGGCAGAGTGTGCATCCCAGATGTTAGTCACCTTCGTGAGGACATTCTTTTCGAGGCACACAATTCCAGGTATTCTATACATCCTGGTAGCACGAAGATGTATGCAGATCTTAAGAAGACAGTCTGGTGGCCAGGTTTGAAGGGCGATGTTGCAGATTATGTAGGGAGGTGCGAGACATGCAAGTTGGTTAAGGCCGAGTGTCAGAGGCCTGGAGGCAAGTTACAGCCACTTCCCATTCCCGAGTGGACTTTTGAGGATATATCCATGAACTTCATTCATGGTTTGCCGAGATCGCAGAGTGGGAATGATTCCTTGTGGGTTATAGTAGATAGACTTTCTAAGGTTGCCCATTTCATTCCTCTTAGGAAGACGGATCAAGGTCCGAAGCTGGCCCAGTTGTATATAGATGAGATAGTTCGACTTCACGGTGTACCCAAGACCATAGTTTCAGACCGAGATGGCAGATTTACCTCCAGGGAGTGGCGATATATTCAGGAGCGGTTGGGTACCAGGTTACATTTCAGCACCGCTTTCCATCCTCAGACCGATGGACAGACCGAGCGCACAAATAGGACTTTGGAGGATCTGCTTCGGATGTGCATACTAGATTTTGGAGGAAAGTGGGAGAAGTATGTTACTCTTGTGGAGTTCTCCTACAACAACAGTTTTCAGGCGAGTATTGGGATGGCACCGTTCGAGGCCCTCTATGGTAGACGTTGTCGGACACCGTTATGTTGGGCAGAGAGTGAGGAAAGATCTTCTATCAGAGAGTCATGGATTGATAAGACCACTGACAGGATTAAGCTTATTCAGGAGCGTATGAAGACAGCTCAGGATCGCCAGGCCAAGTATCATGATCAGAAGCACAGGTCAGTAGAGTTCAGTGTTGGAGACTACGTTTATTTAAAGGTCAGACCAGTTAGGGGAGTCTCTAGAATAAAGCGGATGAAGAAGCTGAGTCCCAGATTCGTTGGTCCTTTTGAGGTGCTGGAAAGAGTTGGTGAGGTTGCATATAGGTTGGCCTTACCTGAGGAAATGAGTGGTGTACATGATGTATTCCACGTCTCCTACCTTAGGAGAGCAGTCAGAGATTCCAGTCAGATCATCAGTACCGAAGAAGCACCAATCGAGACAGATCTTAGTATTGGAGTTAGACCAGTCAGGATAGTGGACTCAAGGATTCAGAAGCTCAGAAATAGAGAGATTCGCATGGTCAAAGTCCTTTGGATGAACTGTGGCCGTCCAGAGTATACTTGGGAGCGAGAGGATGAGCTTAAGAGCAATGCAGACTATTCTTTTCTCTTCGATTCAGGTATGATTTCAATTTTCGAGGAAGAAAATTTTTGTTAGGAGGGGAGATTTGTAACATCCGTAAATATTGACGCAAAATATTTATTTAAATTGTAGGGGCGAGTCGCGACCGTTTATTTGAGAGTTGGGAGTGTGCCGATAGCCATGTATTAAGTGGTATTCTAGTGAAATTGGGTTGCCAATAGTAATTTTTCCCCACTCTCCTCTTTGCGGTTATGAAGGAAACCGCATCCCGCTAATATTAAAACCCGCACGAAATCCTCTCTCACGGAATAAACCGAGCGCAGCCCGACATTTTCCCCTCTTCCGTTTTTGCGTGCTCCGTCTCCCGCAAGAGCCGACCCCGACGATCCTTCCAGCCGGGCTTCCGCAAGCCCTAGCCGGCGGCCTTCCTCCCTCCAGAAGCCATTTCCGACTTCTCCTCCCTCCTCTACAGGCGCCGGGAAGCATTCCTTTTCCTTCATTGGCCGTGGAAGAGCCGATTCCAACCCTAACCGGAGAAGTGAAATCCGATTCTTGGTTTCGGTAAGTCCGTTTTCTCTTTCTCTCTATTCCTTTGTGGAAATCCTTCGTTTTGGAAACTAAAATAACCTAGGTTTTGGATTTATTTGCCCTAATTAGGTTTTGGGGTTCGAGTTTCACCGCGGAATTCGAGTAGGACGCCTTGGGAACCTCAATCGCTCTGCGTAAAGGTAAATTAGTACGTTTAGCTTCTAATTTTTGTAACCCTAGTTGTTTTGGATTTTTTTCACCGGAAAATCCTAAAGAGAAAAGTTATGAGTTTAGGTTTGCCTTGAATTGCAGGACTATGGTGGGGTTCGGGGCAACGTTCTGAAGGTCCCCAGTAGTAGGATTTGCCTTCGGAAGAGGAGATGTCGCCGCGCCGAGTCTACGAGCGCCGCACCACCACTGTAAGGAAACCTAACTTCTGCTATTTAGACATAGTAAAAAGTATATATTTTTATACACATAAATAGATTTATTTCAAGTACCATGTCCATGCATAGAAAGGTGTGGTGATAGGAAAACGGTTACGAAAAATGTGTAGGGTGACACGATTTCCCTAAGACCCAAGTAGTCGGATCATGAATAGAAACATAGAGTACGAAAGCGTTAACCGTCTAAGTAGGTTTGGAAATTGTCCAACCAAGGGCGTGAATGTCCCTTCAAGTCGACCACAAGAAAGTCAAGGGTCGCTTAGTAGTACACCAGAAAAGTTATCCCTTGCAGAGTAGCGTCAGACCAAAAAGGTCAGCCAGCACACAGAGGTCTTTCGTGCTAGGTAGAGGCGCACTACCTTTCTCATAAGGCACATGGAACCTTATGAGTAGTACAGACTTGGGAAGTGTCTTCCCTTGAGCCAGCTAGTGGATTCGAGACCGTGTCCGCGTGACACTAGAACAATTGGGTTCGTAAGATGGTCTCGGGTCGTCAGTTTCAGTTGCGCGTTAGGAGCTACTCTGCCTAGAGCCTTCCTAGTAGATGAGCAGGTTAGAAGCCACCTAGAACTCAAGTATAGACCTGACATGAGACAGTACGCTAGTTAGTGAACGCCAGGACTTGAGTTAGTAAAATAAAAGTCACGTGCTTAGTACGAATAGATGCTTGACCAGAGAATAGCGCGAAGGCATGCATAGCACATAGCATAAAAGTTTTAATGCATAAAATTATTTTTCAAAGGCATACATGCATTCATATGTAAAACTGGGTTTTAGTGTCACTAGGAGGGGTTATTTTTCCTTACTCTGACCCTTCGTGGGCACTGTTTTTCAGGTGACCCAGGTGGGAAACTACGTCTAGGATGAGCTTTATGGTGGCGTCAGTTTGTATTATTTATCTTATTCAGTTTATTCTATTTCAGCATGTACCTGTAGATGAGAATATTGTAACAGATTAATGTTTTATCTAATTTGTATCAGACTATTTATGGTTAACCAGATTTTCAGTTAATTCAGTTTTACTTCCTGTTTAATGGCTCTGTGAATCCAGATATCAGGTATGTGGTTACCCTTAGTTTACTTTATTCAAACTTCCGCTATAAGTCTTAAATTGCTTAGTATAGATTTTATTACCTGCTGCTACTAGTTTTAATACTGTTTCCTAATTTTCTTTATATCGCTGACCCGGCCGGACGGCTGATTTCTGAAATACTGGGAAGGGGTGTTACACGTCGCACACCTTCCATGATAACCAACAACCTGCACGTTCTCAATGGCCCTAACTGGTACCACCCACCAACTCCAGTACTAATTTTTAGCAAATTTCTATTGTAAATTTGTGGAAATCGTGATTAAAAATATTGGAATCTTCTGTTCACAAAAGAAAATCTTTGTTATTCTCTTTTAATCTAAGTGATTACTCAGTTGGATGTATGGCTTCTTTTAGCCTACTAGTGGAGAAAGATATCTGCATGTACACGTGAGTAAAATTCTACCAAATTGGTGATATCTTATCTATTTTACGGAATTGGTTCTCCAATTTTAATATTGCTAACCATGCACAGTTAAAATTTTTGAGTTTCAAACAAATGGGATTTCAATTACTTTATGATTAGAGTTAAATGTAGGGTTTGAAACTTTGTATGCTTCTGAATTTCAATGTGTTATTTTGTGGCAAACTTCATGTTTCCTGTTTTCACCTAAATGAATAAAAAATTGTTAAAATTATGGATCTGTAAACTATAAATTCTCACGCAGTTGCATAAAGTATATCAATCTAAACCTGTACAGATCTACATTTCCGAAATTCAAGACCCCTAGAGATCTTGAATAAATGACTCCGGCTCTTTTGCCTACGCATATACAAAATATTTTGATTAGAATTTACCCTCGTCAATTATCTCTTCATCAAATCAAGAACATAGGTATTGTTCTAATACAAGAAGAGATTTTCTAATAAAACAGATGTTAAAAGAGGCAATCATCACAAGGGGCGAAGTATTGATAATTTTCTTCAGGTCAGGAAACCTGAAGATATCAATAGCTCAAACATAAATTAGCACAACTACAAGCATAGAATCCTGATAAAAACTTTGCTGCAAAACATAATTTAAAATGATAAAAAACTATCAAAATCATTCTACATGTTAAGCAGCCTGCAAAGCTATGTAGATTAAACACAAATAGATGCAGAAATAATAGAAGTTCACCTTCTGATTGATCAATGGGTCCAATTG
This sequence comes from Platanthera zijinensis, assembly GCA_039513925.1. NCBI lineage: Eukaryota > Viridiplantae > Streptophyta > Magnoliopsida > Asparagales > Orchidaceae > Platanthera > Platanthera zijinensis. The sequence continues at coordinate 20,865,966 of CM077098.1, forward strand.
TATCAATCCAGTCATATGATTGCACATGCAAACCACCATAAAGAAGCTTGCTAAGGACAGTCATTCCAGGATGATTATGCAGGGGTATTACAGATAGAGGTGGCATACAAAATATTCCAATCTGCAAAGGAGGATCATAAGGTGTTATGAGTCAAAATCCATGGCAGGAAATACTTCCACTTAGCATACCACAAAAGAATTGGAAAAGTATTTTACATGAAACTTGATGAGATCAACTTGAGTAATTACAAAACTTACAGAAAAGCTGTCACACTCATGTATATGCAAGTATTTTATTGGGGGCATACATTGGTTGCTCCCGTTAGAGACTTTTTTCCCACTAGAAGTATTTGAACCCTTCCAATTTCGAACTAATTGAGCTTCTTGTTCAAGACCCAAATGCAAAGGCTTGATCTCATCTATGATTAAAGTTAAGCCAACATCAAAGCAAAAAAATAATATAATACAACAGCACTGGTGTACATAACGTTTAACAAATAACATTCTAAACATAAATTATTTACATGGATGCATATGCTTATCTCAACTGAAACTTTTGCCATTTGTACCATGAAAACCACTTTGATTGAGTTCTATTACATTGTATTATTTATTTTGATGGTTATGGGTATTCAAGTCTAGTTATCAATAAGGTATCTTTAATTAATGTCATTGGTGAGTTATTAATTGAGTCTTAAGTCAATTAATGTGAGTCATTAATATGTTAGTTGAGTCGGGTCAATTAATGTAAGCAATTAATATGGTTGAGAGTTGCGTCTTGTATACCTATTTAAGTATCCTTGAAGGAAGAATGAAGACAACAATATTTGAGTTCCTATTTTCTTGTGAGATTTTAGCAGTTCTCTCATCCAAAGCACACCATCCTTAAGCAATCGCGGTAAGGCTCTAAAGTGGCGTTTGGTTCGGCTGTAAGGCTGCGGTGCGGTTGGGACGCAACATAATTTTGGTAATAAGCATTGTTTGGTGCGGTTTTTTTCGTAAACCACGTTTCTTTAATTTGGTAGTTTCCTCCAATACCCATCTGCACCCAAAATATACTTTTTGTGTGTACAGATGCGCACGCGTCTGTAGAAGGCGGAAGGCGTGCAGAAGTCGGAAGGCAAGATCACTTCTAGTTTTCTCCCACCGCAACCAGGCACCGCCGTCACTAGCTATCCTACTTCATGATCCCACGCCTCCGTTGAGGAGTTGCATCTTTGCTGCAATTACATATTGATGTGGTATGGCGACTTACCATATATGGCGTGCCCGGATTGAAGATCCAACTCTGCGGATGAGTCTGGATACGCATTGCAAATCAATTTCATATATAGCTTTGTATTTTTCGGTTACTATTTCATGTAGTTTTGGCCCCGAAACCAACGACCAATCATAGTCGTTGATTCTGGGTGTCCTAATCTTCTTTTATTATAAATAGGTTGTTTAGGGTTGCCGTCATTTTGATTGCTGAAATTTGGCGACTGCACTTCCTCATTTTTGGCGATCTCTCGGCGGTGCTGACTTCGTGGAACCCCTTGGTGACGACTCCTTGAGTAAGCCTTGTCTCTTAGAATTTTTTTTCCTTTACCTCCAACTTTCCCTTTGTTGTCCAGCCGCCGCCTACCCTCAAAACCGCCCCCTCCCTCCTGTATCCAGCCACCACCTACCCTCAAAGCCGCCCCTCCCTGCTATCCAGTCACCGCCTACCGTCAAAACCGCCCCCTCCCTGCTGTGTCCAATTGTCGCCTACCCACAAGACTGCCCCTCCCTGCTGTGTCCAGCCGTCGTCTACCCTCAAAACCCCCTCCCACATCAGGCCTCCGCCCAGCCACTCCCATATCCAAGCAGTCGTTCATCTCCAGAACTCCCTCCAGCAACCTCCCCTCAGGCCGCCGCCTATCCCCACTCATGGAGCCACCTCCCACCGCCTATCCCCACCCGTGGAGCCACCTCCCACCGCCTATCCCCACCCGGAATCACCAAGACCTGGGCATTCCAACACAGATCCAGCCTTTCCCTTACACAATTCGGTCAACCCACCACCGGAATCCCGCGTTGAGCCCTCAAACGATCAGATCTACTATTATTACAGCAAGCCTAACATTTGTGTTGTGCTTTTGTATTGGTATTGAGTTGTAAAACATTGTTATGGTTTGTTTATTACATGTTTGTCTGGATTTTTAGTTTATTATATTTATTTGCTCCTAAATTAATCTCTAACTGCAAGAAAAATCGATTAGCCGCGCGCTCTTTCTTTGGCCCTCCATGCAGAGGGCCGACTAAAGCTTCTTAGCTTAAATAAATTGTCTTACCATTTTGTGTAATATTTGCATGAGATTTAATTCTTTATTATCTAATTTGAATTCACATTGTTGGATTTGAATAGTATGTAGGGTTCGGGAAACCGTTTATCCGCCACCTAAAGATTCGTCTTGCGTCAATTGGTATCAGAGTCAGGTTGCGAGCACTTTCTTGATACGTAGTTTTAGAGTCTATAGGTTTTGTCATGTCTATATTTCACCAATATTCTCCTCCTCAATTTGGAGGTATCGAGTCCACTTACACCTAGAGTTGTCACTAAAAACCGAAAACTATAAGCCGAACCGGAATCGGACCGGAACCGCAAAGAACCGGACCGAACCGTTCGCGTATTATTTGGGTTCCGGTTTGAATTTTTGAACCGAAAACAATAATTTTTTGGGTGCAGTTCCTTCATTTTATTATCCGGACCGGAATCACAAACATACAAGTCTCGAGCGGTTTTAAAATTTTTAGACCCAATCCAGACCGAACCGTCACAGAACCGAACCGCAACCCGTCAATTATTATTATTTTAATCTAAATATATATACATCTCTAAAATTAAAAATAATTTGTATTTAATATTTTAAAATTAGAATAAAAAATAAAAAGTCAAAAGTCTTTCTCTTCACATCCTGTCAGCTTGTCATCAAGCATATCAACATAATGGTCTGATGACCATGACCTGCTTCCTGTTTCTTGGCTCTTGTTTGGACGATAGCAGGCACGGAACGCACTGACACAGCAACTTTTTACGCTTTACTCAAGGGGAATAAAGGCGTTCTAGGGGTACTAGAGTCTGGTCCACCTAGAGGGGTGAAGGCGTTCCCTGGTACTGTAGTGGCGAAGGCATTCTCCGGTACTGCAGCCAGTGGCAGGGGCGAATTTATATAAGGGCACATCCGGGCACATGCCCAGGTCAAAAAAATCACAAAATGCTATAGAGGCTATGCACGGTAAAGGTTTTTTCACAAAGATGCTCCTCTCGGCACACAGAGGACGCTTCCCTAATTTCTACCTGTCTCCCGAGTTCCTGCGTAGAGAGTGAGGCCTCTCCCTAGTTTCTCTCGGCTGCTGCTCCTTGTCTCGACGACAGCAACTACAAGATCGTGAGTCTGTGACTTGCGGACGCCGAGTCCATTTTGACGACAATGACGAGAAAGAATACGCCATCGCTGACCGCCTACACTTCCACCTTGCTGCTTCTGTTCAAGATCGTCACAGGTGTGTTGATTGTTAACAATATTAAAAAAATTATATTTATATTAATAATAATACATACAATATAGAGATGAGGGCTAGCAATCCTAACTCATACAGGTGTGTTGATTGTTAACATACAATATAGAAATCAGAGCTAGTAATCCTACGATATACATGTGTGTCAAATATTAATAATAATAATAATAAAATAAAATTATCATGGAAAAATAAATAAACATTAATAAACAAATATGACCGAACCGAAACCACACCGGAACCGCAAAGAACCAGACCGAACCGCCAGTAAATAATTTGATTTTGGTTCTTAGTGAACCGGAACCATAGGGTCTACGATGCTAAAAATTATTTTGGAACCGAAACCGGTAAAACCAAATAAGGTTTTGGTTCTAATTTGAAGAATTGTTACCTTAACGGTTTGGTTCATGAATTTAGTAGAACCGGAACCAAAACGAAACCATGACAGCTCTACTTACACCCGCTCTCATAGATCCCCGTCAGGGAGATCCTCACGTTACTACGACGATTATTCTCGATCGCAGTACAACACTCAGAGATCGTGTTGACCCACCTACACGACCTCACTATGCTAGAGACGATCAGTATGATGATTGTCGTCGTTCATATCCTTGCACGCGAGCGGATCGTGTTGATCCTTTGACACGACTCGATTAGCTTAGGGATGATTATTGTGAGGATCGTCGTTTTGAGAGTTATCTCGAATGTCAGTTTCGTACAATTCCCTCTTCTTTTGACGGTTCATTGAGTCCTAAGTTTTTCAGTTATTACCTTGTGGACATGGAGTATTATCTCGATCATTTTTAGTTATTAGGTGAGCGTCGCATCAATTTTGTGAAACTTAGACTTTTAGATCACGCGAGAGCATATTGGTATAGCATTGAGAGGACCCGCGAGCGAGATCGTCTTTATTGCATCACGAGTTGGGTGGACATGAAGCGCATTTTGTGTCAAAGGTATCTTCCTTCGTCGTATCGGAGTCGCTTGCTCGAGCAATTATTTTCCTTCAGCAAGGATCCATGACTGTCGTTGAGTACAAGGATCATTTTGATGAGTTAGTTGTGAAGAGTGATATCTGAGAGGACTCAGTCATGACCACTTCCCGATTTCGGTTTGGAATTTGATCTGACATACGTGTTGAGGTAGTTTGTCATAGCTCGGAGTCCCTCGAGTAGCCATATCATCTCGTCCTTCATTATGAACAGTCTTTGACATCTACAAGAGTTGGTCGACGGGATCCTCACCTTAACCTCCGCAGTATGAGTTCCACGATTCCACCCAAACCGATGTCACCACGATGCCTACCATTGTCCTGTCAGTCACGACAGAAGTGATACCTTATACGAATTGCTCTCACCCCAGTGAGGTGCTTAGTCCGGTGAGTGGTTTATCTTTGGTTTCTAACTCTTCTCTGGTAACCCCAACTTAGAGTGAGTCAGAGCGACCTGTTGACACCCCTACCATAGGCCCATTTCTTGACACCGCACTTACAGACCCCTTCTTGATAGTAGGTCTATGTCCCTCTCCCCTTCTCATTTTTCTGAGTCACAGCACGACCGTAAGCCCCGAGCCTGATGTTGATCTTGCAGGGGCTATCTCACCCACCTATGGGGGCATTACTCCTTACGTTGGTACGTTGGTACTCATATGGAAGATCATGACCCTATAAACGAGTTCTATGACAAGCCCCCAATTGAGCCTCATGATAAGCCGCCACATCCTGGTGAGGATAAGATTCAGGTGAGCAGGTCGCCTATGAGTTTTGAGTTAACTGGCGTCACTTCCGTTATCACCTATTGTCTTGCCCCAGAGAATTGACCTTGAGTGGAGCAGTACGTATGTAAGGCCTCCCTTGAGCATACTCTTGATATTTTGGGATCCTATTTGGCGATACATCGCACCCTCAATGAGTTTTGGGACACCACATGCAGACCCACCAGACGAGCTTTTTCTTTTCGGGGACATGCACTACACTCGAGAGTCATGTCTTCTAGTCGGTGTACATAATTTTCATTTAGGTGATCGTCGCATTCGCAATGACTTTTCATACACACCTCTTGGTGGTCCCCTTGATGTGTCACGTTTCCCGAGAGACACTTGGATCTTTACGAGCTCGTACTTGAGTATAGATGTCTCATACGGTCATATGAACACTCGTCGCACAGTGGATGAGTTTTTTTACACCCCACCGAGAGAGCCTCCCGATATGCCACCTCATTTAAAAGGTTTTTTGGTCATTGTCCGGTTGCCCCATAGAGAACATGTCGTGCCTGTTGTGTCTCATTTGCATCGTTGGTGTGAGTCTGTTGAGTCATTTCTTCATCATTTGCATGTGTCTGTTGAGTTGTTTGCCCATCGTTTGCATATGTGGCATGAGTCGGTCCGACGGAGAATCTATAATGGTAATAAATTTTGCAAATCACATGCGAATGTTCACTGGAAGTGCAGGTATTTCATGAAGGCGAGCAAGTGATGGTGAGAATCAGTGTTGGGAGGATCCATGTGAGGCTTGCTAAAAGTTTGAGCGTTCGGCGAATGGGTCCCTACATAGTCTTAAGACACATCGTGGCAAATGCTTATGAGCTAAACATCCCTGCGAGCATGGGTATCCACCCCGTGTTCAATGTCGAGAACCTGACGTCATACTTAGCACCTCACGAGTATTCGAGCCCACATCTTGGCGGCCCTCCCGAGACTTTACTACCGTTTTTACCGCCCACCACTCAGCCTACCCCCGAGCCTTTGTTATCACATTCATTGTCTCATGCTCAGCCCACCTCTGACCTCTACCTACACGGGATTCTATTCCCAATGGCTTCACCATTGGCACCTCAGATCCCATCGGATCCTTCCACTAGTTTGTTGAAAGATGAGCTTATTACTGACATCATTACGCATGAGTTTGTCCCCTCTACATACGATTTTGTGTGTTGTTATCTGGTTCGCTGGCACGGACGACCCTTAACCGACGACACCTAGATGCTATCAGCGAAGCTTGATCGATTCGCCCCTGGACTTCGACTTCAGTGCGACCATTTCCATTCATCGGAGATGGATGCTTTTCAGTCCGGAGGAGTTGATTGGCGAGGACACTTCTCCAGCGACGACAATTGGACGACCTTTGGTGGACCTCATCGAGTCTTACCTGGCATTTTTCGAGAGAATTCTGACCTCTATTTATCAGGAGATAAATTCTTTCAAGCCGGGGAGAGTGATGCGGTGTGGCGACTTACCATATATGGCGTGCCCGAATTGATGATCCGATTCCGCGAATGCATCCGGATTCGCATTGCGAATCAATTTCATATATAACTTTGTATTTTTTGGTTGCTATTTCATATAGTTTTGGTCCTGAAACCAACGACCAATCATAGTCGTTGATTCCGGGTGCCCTAATTTTCTTTTATTATAAATGGGTTGTTTAAGATTGCCGTCATTTTGATTGCTGAAATTTGGAGACTTCACTTCCTCATTTCTGGTGATCTCTCTGCGGTGCTGACTCTGTGGAACCCCTTGATGACGACTCCTTGGGTAAGCCTTGTATCTTTGAATTTGTTTCCACTACCTCCCACTTTCCTTTTGCTGTCCAGTCGTCGCCTACTCTCAAAACCACCCCACCTTGTTGTATCCACCTGTCGCCTACCCTCAAAACCTCCCTCTCCCTGTTGTCCAGTTATCGCCTACCCTCAAAACCGCCCCCTCTCTGTTGTGTCCAGCCGCCGCCTACCCTAAAGACCGCCCCTCCCCGCTGTGTCCAGTCGCCGCTTACCCTAAAAAACCCCTCCCACATCAGGCCTCCACCCAGCCAGTCCCATATCCAGCAGTCGTCCACCTCCAGAACTCCCTCCAGCAACCTCCCCTCAGGCCACCCCCTATCCCTACACGTGGAGCCACCTCCCACTGCCTATCCCCACCCGGAATCACTCAGATTTGGGCATTCCAGCCCATATCCAGCATTCCCCTTACCCGATCTGATCCACCCACCACCGAAATCCCTTTTTGAGCACTCCAACATTAAGATCTACTATTATTACAGCAAGCCTAATATTTGTCACGCGCTCTTTATTTGGCCCTGCACGTGGAGGACAACCAAAGCTTGTTAGCTTAAATAAATTATCTTGCCTTGTTGTGTAATATTTGCATGAGATTTAATTCTTTATTATCTAATTTGAATTCACACCGTCGGATTTGCAAAGCATGTAGGGTTAGGGCAGCCGTTTATCCACCACATATAGATTCGTCTTGCGTCACCTATTCAATACCTGCAGTCGCCGCTCGATTAGCTCATGTCGTCATCGTAACCAGGGAAGCCATCAGAAGCCAGCAACAAGTAATTCAAGATCTATGCTCCTCCGCGACGGCGTGCAAGGCTACAACACGAGAAGGCAGAAACCTAGATGGGTTCTTCGATCTAGTATTCCTGATAAATACTACTTAATATCGGTTTCATTTTCCTGTTCATAGGATTTCAGCCATCATCATAATTATTTTCAACTGTTCATCACCGACGTATTAACATTTTTTAGAAGAAATTCTATAATGTCATGTTTGCAAGTTTTTGTGAAGTAGCAGTGCACACTCCTTGCAGTTCTATATTGTCTCATCTTATCCCTTTACCGAGCTTGCTTCATCTTCCAGCTTGGGGATCTGATTAATGGTTCTTTAGATAGCTTGAAGTAAGGAAATATGTTTTATTGAACAAGAAAATTTGTTAAATCTACAATTTGTTGGAAGTTAGAACTCTAGATTTGTATGTCAATTATTAAAAATATTCAAGTTATCAATTTATGAAGAAAAAATTTGCTCAAAACACTGTGGTGTCAAACTACTTTTTAAAACTCCGTTTTATAATCTTCATTTCACTCAAATAAGTTTTTAACAAAACTCTATTTTTTAAAAACGACACTTTTCTCAAACTCCATTTTTAATCAACAGATTTCCATTAGCAAAAGCCCAATCAAACAGAGTCTAAGAAAGCCCAATCAAACAGAGTCTAAGAAAGCCCAATAGTATTATCCTCACAACTACAATCTCCTTTGTTGTATAGTTTTTTATAAAGCCCGATGAAAAGCCCATAAGAAGGCCCAATAGTTTTATTATTTTTCCATATCCTCTTTAGTCTCACCCCTCTAATGGCCTTTAAGGCATCTCCCCCTTGTTTATAAATAGAAGTGTAATATAATTTTGAAGTAGATTTGAGGAATAAACATTTTCAAACTCTCCACTTCGTATCAAGGGATAAAATTTTTGCGAGTCTCTCATACTGAAGTCTCTGACTTACATTTTTCCGCCTGTTGTTCGCAGTCTTGTGCGCATCTCTTGTCAATCGGGACATAAGTCCACGTAAACATCTTCCTGTGAGCGCTTCATTCCAGTAAGCTCCATTCCACCAAACATCAACTTCCTACAAGTGTTATCTTCTCGGAGCCCTCCCCGATCCTAGAACCTCCTCCTTCGTCTTTTGTCGGTGGAATCGGCACACTCCTCGTCGGAGCTATAATCTCCTGCCGAACAATAGTCACCCTCAAACTCCTCCTCCCTATTGGGGTCAAGCCTTCTCAAGGCTCTGCCGATCCAGCCAGCGTTCATTCCAAGCCATTTTCCCTCTTCCTCTCCTTCATTCCAAGCCATTTTCTCACTTCCTCGCCTTCATTCCAGACCATTTTCCCTCTTCCTCGCATAAAAGTCAGCTTTATTTGTCTCGAGGCATTTCGATCTTTTCCCCCAGAGTCCATATAACCCAACATCCTTAACTGCATTTATGAGGTTATGGTATGCCCCTCTCTTTACTTGCTTTACTCATGTTAATCTAATTTTCTTAATTTTATTTGGTTTTTAAAATATCAGAGTTTCACTAATTATTATGTACATGTTTGCAGTCAAATTGAAATATTCTTGCAATTTCATTTCTCCATGCATGTGGAGCGTTAAATCATATTCATCATATGTTCGCTTGTTAGCTCTTATGTGTGTCTGTGAACCCAGATCGAATATCGCATCCTATTCTTCGTGAAATCTTGTTTGCGCTCTCAAATTCATCATTTAAAAGCAAATCGAGGTTTCTAGGTTAATCAATTTGGTATAAAAGCATGTTAATTCCTCCACACTTGAATTAGTTAATCCATTCTTAATTTAAAAAAAGTGTTTACTTTGAATACTTTTAATGCAAAGAAAATCACTCATAAAAAAGGTTTTTAACAAATTTAGAATTATCTCAATTAAGTATGATAAATATATATTGTTTATCATTCGCTGAGACTTTTTAAAAAAACAATTTGAATTAAGATCTTTTTAAAAAAATTATCATGCTCTTTTGAGTTAAAAAAAAATTATCTCACAAAAAATGATATAACTAAGAAAATATTTCAAATATTAACTTGAATATCTTCTCATTAAAATAATTACAACAACACTCAAACCTTTATCCCGCAGTAGTGGGGTCGGCTATATGGATCTTTTGTCGTCATTGTGCCATATTTTAGTCATAATCTCACTAATGCCTAAGTACATCATGCCTTTCCTTATAGTTTCAATCCAAGTCTTTACTAGTCTACCACATCATCTTTTAACATGCCTAATGACTAAACTCTCACAACGCCTAAAAGGTACGACGCATGACAGTCCTTTGTACGTGTCCAAACCATCTCAATCGAGCTTCTCGTTTCTTCTTTGTGATTGGTGTCACTCCTATCTTATACATGATACATTCATTCCTAATTTTATCCATTCTTGTGTGTCCACATATCCACCTAAGAGCATCTCCAATGGGGATCTCTATATTTAGAGATCCTCATTGTACCATGTTCTCCAAATATAGAGAACATGGTTAGAGCAACTCCAACCATGTTATCCATATTTAGAGAACATGGTATTATATCTAAATAAATATAGAGATATTTAATGTATATAGATATTATATTTCTATATTATACCATATTTAATGTTTATAGGTAAATGTATATAGGTATTTAATGTTTATAGGTATTATATTTCTATATTATACCATATTTAAATATTTAATGTTTATAGGTAAATGTATATAGGTATTTAATGTTTATAGGTATTATATCTCTGTATATAGGTATAATGATAAATAGTGTAGCCAAAAATTATATTTTTGTCGTCGTCATCCTCGCCTCCGGCATGAATCTTTGGTTATTTTTATTGTATGATAAATAATAATTAGAAGGTATATATTTATATATTATGTAAATTATATTTATATATTTTTAAATTATTATAATACTTATTATTTTGTATTATATTATTTTGCAATATTCTTTTAATTTTTAAAAAAAAATTTTTTTAAAAAAATTTGATTACATAACTGAATAAAATAAGCATTGCATAATTCAAAATCAAACTATTACATTTGGAATTAAAACTAAAATTCTGGGAGGTCATCACTGGGTTCGCTATGACTTCTGCGCGCGTTTTCCTCGTGTTGTTCTCCTTCATGCCCTAGTATGTCATAGTCGCTTCCTTCATACTGGCTTCCTCCATGTTGGTCTCCTCCAAACTGAGGTTCTCCAAATTGGCTTCCGTCGTACTGACTTTCTCGGTACTGGCTTTTTTTAAAATAGAGAGTGCTTGATTTTGTAGAAAGAGTGATGGGTACTTATAGAAGTCTTGAGATGAGGGGGAAGTGAGGTGTGAGTAGAGAAATAATCCAATGTTGGAGAAAAAGACAAGGCTCTAGAATTGATGTTGATATGATTTATGAGGTGAAAGGGATATATGAGTGGAGAAGGAATCCAGTGCTAGGGAAAAATACAATGCTCCGGAATTGATGTTGACATGATTTACAAGATGAAAGAGACAAGTGAGTGGAGAAGGAATCCAATACTGGGGAAAAAAGACAAGGCTCCGGAATTGATGACATGATTTATGAGGTGAAAGGGATATGTGAGTGGAGAAGGAATCCAATGTTGGGGATAAAAACAAGACTCCAGAATTGATGTTGACATGATTTATGAGGTGAAAGGGACATGTGAGTGGAGAAGGAATCTAATGCTGGAGACAAAAACAAGGCTTCGGAATTGATGTTGACATGATTTATGAGGTGAAAGGGATATGTTAGTGGAGAACGAATCCAATGCCGGAATAAAAGAGATGTGTGAGTGGAGAAAGAATCCAATGTCAAACAAAGCTCCGGAATTGATGCATGACATGATTGATGAGACAAAAGAGAGATGAGAGTGGAGAGAATCTATATAAACACTACTTCCGGCTAGCCAAAAATACATTCAAAACAATCTATATAAACACTAATGTTGTCTAACCACATATACTTCCCTCGTACAAAAAATGAACTATGAAGCAGGATCATCCCATTTGCGATCTTCATCGTCTTCAGATGATGAATTATTTTTGCAACAACTTCTCCAGTGGAAAGAAGACAAATGAATGGGAGAAAAAAGATGAAATTTTAGCTCGTATGTATGCCTCCAACAATGTCATAATTGCAGCTCAACTTCAAGATGATGCACGTCTGCGACGCAAAGGTTCAATACCTGGCCACGTGGTAATCAATCGGGGGAGGATTGAAGGAAACACTGGACTTTGGAATGATTATTTCTCTGAGCATCCCACATATGGGAAAACATTTTTTCGAAAAAAATTTCGCATGCGGAAGAATCTTTTCCTTCGAATTGTCGTTGCAGTACAGGAGCATGATAATTTCTTCATTCAAAAGAAGGATGGTCTTGATAAGCTTGGTCCATCGACTTTACAAAAAATTACAGCAGCATTTCATATGTTGGCATATGGAACATCAGCTGATAATTATGATGAGTACATTCGAATTGATTAGTCAACCGTGACTCAATGCTTGAAGAGATTTTGCAGGGCGATTGTACAAGTATACAAAGATGAATATTTGCGATATCCTAATACGAATGATGTAACAAGATTATTATAGAAAGGTGAAGAACGGGGGTTTCAAGGGATGCTGGGAAGTTTAGATTGTATGCATTGGCAATGGAAGAACTGTCCAACAACATGGGCAGGCCAATATTCTGGACGTCATGGTGGGTCATCAATCATTCTTGAGGCAGTAGCATCGTATGACTTGTGGATACGGCATGCATATTTTGATTTACCAGACTCTAACAATGATATTAATGTTCTGCATTCATCCCATTTGTTTGTCAACTTAGCACAAGGTATTACATCTCTTACTCATTATGCAATCTTGTGGAAAAATTATGATGTTGGTTATTACTTGGCCGACAGAATATATCTGAAATGGTCAACACTAGTTCAAACTATTTCTCAGTCACACGATAAAAAAACAACACTTAGGAATAATACAAGAAGCATGTCGAAAAAATGTAGAGCGGGTATTTGAAGTTCTTCAATAACGGTTTGCAATTATTAAGGGGTCGTGCCGTTTTGGGGATAAACATGTGTTACACGATATCATGACAGGTTGCATTATAATGCACAATATGATTGTTGAAGACAAACGAGATAAAAATAAAGATGTCGATATTTTCACGCCACCGCCGACTCAGAATGTTGAAGAGATGGACACAAGTAAAGCCAAAAGATTTCGGCAATTCCTAAATTGGCATAAAAAGGTCAGAGATAAAGATGCACATTTCACACTTCGAGATGCGCTGATAGAATATTTGTGAGCACGACATACTAATGAGGTAATGTAATTTTGAAAATTATATGTATATTAATTTGAATGTATTTTGATTTATGTGCAAGTTTATTCAATAAAACGTCTTCTCTTCCTTTTTGTATAATCAATAATAATTAGAAAGTATTCAATATTAGTGTCGTTTTATAGGTCTTGAAAAAATAAATTTATTGATATATTATGTCATATTTGAAAAAATATATTGACGATTATGAAGAATATAATGAAATCGTTGAGTTTTATAGATACCTCATTTAAATATATATAAATATATATATATATATTAAAACTAAAATGCCGCCCCCTCTATTTTCTCTCCCCCGCCTCTAAATTTAGAGGGGGGAGAGGATCTCTATTTTTAGCGGAAGAATTGCCGACCGGTTGGAGGCATTTGGTGCGGCAAATTTGGAGAATGGAGCTGCGTTGAAGATGCTCTAAGCATTCTCATCTCCACAACTCCAATTTTTTGCTGATGTACACAATTCACTGCCCAACACTCAGAACCATAAAGCATCGCTAGTTTAATTACAATACGGTAAAACTTGCCTTTAAGTTTTAATGATACTTTACGGTCACAAAAGATCTCAGACGCGCCTCACTTCAACCAAGCTGCTTGGATTATATGTATCATTATCTTTATCAACACCTCCATCTTATTCAACTATAGATCCAAGCTATTTAAAGCATTCACTGCGAAAAATATCTTGATCACCCAACTTAATAACCAAGTCATTTATCTTTCTTGCACTACTAAATTTAAGTTTCATATACTCTGTCTTTGTCCTGCTCAACCTAAAACCCTTTTTTTCTAAAGTGTCTCACCAAGCTTCATGTATAACCCCGTATTTTTTCTACTGGACTCATCAGACCAACAGGAAGAAGGGAAAAAACATAATATTTTGGAAGAGGGGCAAGTGTGGCGAAGGGGACTAGTGCACTCGACAACCATGGGCGAGTGCACCCCTAGCATCTTGCATCCGCGCCCGGTTCTAGGCGAGTTGCGAGTACCTAACATCACTCGGTATACATCGTCTCCTGGCAAGCACGCTTCAAGTGGTGTGTACTCGCCCCCCCCCCCCCCCACACCCCGCCCGGTTCTAGGCGAGTTGTGAGTACCTAACATCAGTCGGTACACGTCGTCTCCTGGCGAGCACGCCTCAAGTGGCGTGTACTCCCCCCCAGGGGTAATCCATATTTCTAGGGAAGTTCGTATTGGCTTGCGGTTAGTCATACCAAACAGCGGGACTCCGCTATTAGAAGGTTAGTTTGGGCTGCGGAAAGTAATTCCAAAAGGCGGGATTCCGCTATCCGCAGATCATTTCCAGAAAACTATAAATAGACCCCCCCCCTCGTCAAGGGCATCTTTGGAGAGGACTTTTTTCCGGAGGCTGATTATGGCCGACAAGAGCTCTTGCACTCTATTCACTCAGGTTTTCGAGTCGACATTCTGGTCCTATCAAGTGCCCTTCAAGGTGTCCATCTCAGCTTTGGTTTGAGAGAAGGAGATCTCTTTATCTTCTGGGTTTGCGGCGGATCCTCTACATTGCAGCTCGCAGGGTCTGTTCTAAGCTAACCACCACTGTGAGTGAGACACTTTGCTCAAAGTGCCTGGTACTGTGTTGACATTCGGGTGAAGTAAGCGCAAACTACACCATGTAAGTTTAAACTCTTCTTGAACCCGGGTTGTTGGGTTCAACATATAAGACCAATAAGAAAAAGGAAAAAACAAAACATTTCGGAAGAGAGGTAAGTGCGGATAGGGCCATAGGCGAGTGCACCCCTGGCACCTTGCACCCGCCCCCGGATTTGGGCGAGTCGCAAGTACCCAGTATCACTGGGAACTCGTTGTCCCCAGGCGAGCATGCCTCAAGTGGCATGTACTCCCCCCCCCCCCACCCCCCAGAGCGTAATCTATTTTTTCAAGGGGGTTTCGTATTGGCATGTGGTTAGCCATATCAAACAGCAGGATTCCACTATTAGCAAACCAGTTTGGGATGTGGATAGTAATTCCAAAAGGCGGGATTCCGCTATCCTCAGACCATTTTCAGAAAACTATAAATAGAGCCCCAATGGCACCTTTGGAGAGGACTTTTTTCAGGAGGCTGGTTCCGGTCGGCGAGAGCTCCTGCACTCTATTCACCCAGGTTTTCGAGTTGACATTTTGGTGCTCTCAAGTGTCCTTCAGGGTGCCCAGCTCAGATTTGGTTTGAGAGGGGGAGAACTCCTTGATCTTTCAAGTTTGTGGCGGGTCCTCAACGCTGCAGCTCGCGGGGTCTGTTCTAAGCTAACCATCACTGTGAGCTAGACTCTTTGCTCCAAGTACCCGGCATGGTGTTCACACTCGAAAGAAGTAAGCGCAAGATACACCCAGTCGGTGTGAACTCTTCTTAAACTCAGGTTTTCGTGTTCAACAATTCAAGTTTCACGTTTACACCCTCGCGTGTCTCATAGACCAAAACGATATCATCTGCAAACAAAAAACATCAAGGTATTACTTGTTGGATATGTCTAGTGAGTTCATCTAAGATAAGGGTGAGGAGATAAGGGCTTAAAACTGAACCTTGATGTAAAACAACAGTGATAAGAATTTTTTGTGGTAATCCTCCAGATGTCCTCATCCTCATCACTGAATTTATATATATATTTGATTATGTCAACATATGATATATTTACACCTTTCTTTTTTAAGACTCTTCATAAGATTTCTCTTGGAACTATATCATAAGCATTCTCAAGATCGTTAAACTGCATATACAAATCTTATTTTCATTCTCGATAGTTATCTATGAGTCTCCTCCAGATATGTATAACTTCTATGGTCGACCGCTCTGGCATGAATCCAAATTGATTCTCTGAGATGTTAGTCTCTTGTCTTGCACTTCTTTCTATTACTCGTTCTAATAGTTTCATGGCATGACTCGTTAATTTATTTTTTTTGTAATTAACAAAATTTTGTATATCACATTTGTTCTTATGCAAAAGTACCAAGATATTTTCTCTCCATTGGTTTGACATTCTCATTAACTTCAGTATTTTATTGAAAAAACATGTAAAATACAAAAAAAAATCTTCCCATAAAAATTTTCATTCTTCGATGGGTATATCATCTTTGCTCAACCACATTTTCATTTTTCATCTTCATTAGAGCATCATTTACTTCTGATACTTAAATTTTATGATAAAACGTTATGTTCTTATACTGCTCTGATTTACTTAACTCTTTCAAGTTCAATTTATTGTCTTTTGTTTCATTATAAAGTTGATAAAAGAATATTTTTCATTGCTCTTTAATAGCCACATCATCTATCAAAATTATATTTGTTTCATTCTTTATGCATTTAACTTAGCTTAAATTGTGTCTTCCTCTCTTTAGCTCGAGCAATTTTATATACGTCACGTTCTCCATTTATAGTATTTAATCACTTATAAAAATTTTCAAAAACTTGACTTCCTACTTTACTTATTGCATGTTTAGCTTCTCTCGTGACAACTTTACACCTTGCAACCATTTCAACATTCCTACAATCGATATAGTGTTTAATAATTGACTATATTTGCCCTCACTTTGTCTTGCACTTTCTTTTTCCAACCAAGATTCTTTATTTGGGAGCACACGACCTTTTAATTCACCAAATATGTTCTTTTCACAGATCCTTAAAGTGAAGACATAACTTCTCATGAGACACTATCAACTAGTTGTTCCATAACTGATGCCTTAAAAGCAACATGTTTTTTCATCTTCAAGTTTCACCACCGAATTTTTGGTAATATTTTTGTCTATTTCTTAAATTTATTATATTTAATTTGCACATCTAATATCACTAACATATATTGTGTCGTCAAATTTCTTTTAGTATGACTTTTTAATTCTTTCAAATCATTTTATTCATTTTGTGGGTCATAAAATAATCAATTTATTTCTTATTTAGTCTGTTTTTAAACGTAATTAAATGTTTTTCCCTATTCATGAAAGACATATTTGTCACAATTAATTCATATGCATTTAAAAATTTATTTTAAATATTTATGCATTTCAAAATTTTATTTTAAAATGAAAAATTATGTGGGTTCAGAGAGTAGCGCGGGAAATTTAAATGTTCAAATAAAAAATTTATCAAAATTAATAGTCTTCACCATTAATATAAGACATGACTTAAAAGGGTTGCACGTCTCAAGTAGCAACATTCAATGACTTATACATTTATGGCAAGAACTTGAACTCGCACTTGCAAAGAACCCTAACCCTAAGCACTTAGATCCTACACACACAAGCGATTTTGATGGACTTTTAGGGCCTGAGGGTTGCCTAGACTGTTGACATTGTATGTAATATCTCATGAGTTAAAGTTAAATACCCATAAGTAGGCAAGTAAAGTATGTGACTCATCAACTTAAGGGACCCACATTAGAGTGGTGGAAACAACTCGAACAAACGAGAGATAAGTTACGGTTGTCATCTATCACTACCTGGGTTGAGTTTAAAACAGAATTGCGCCAACAGTATATTTCCTCCTACTACCTCAAAACTATGTATCGTAGATTCCATAATCTACAACAGATGGATTTATAGGTGGATGAGTACACTAACGAACTTCGAATCATTCAGTCTAGGCTAAATATTTAAGAGGGGGATGTGATGACCGTATCTTGTTACCTGCATGGGTTATATTATTCCATTAAGGACCAACTAGAGTTGCACAATTATGGAAATTTAGACGAAGTTTCTAGTATGGACCGTGGAGTGGAGTCCAAATTTAGGTCTAGTTGCAGACCTCTTTGTAGTCTCGTCGTTTCCCCCACTTTTATGGTCATAAATTCCCATAGTCCTACCACCCTCATTAGCACTTTAACCCCATCTATCTCCATTATAACACTTCATTCGTGGAGCTCCTTTTTGAGCCTCACCACTACGAAGGAGAGCCTTTTCTTCTTCATCATATCATCCAAACTGAAATTGTGACCCCACTTACTCCGGCTATATCACAACCTTTAGCCGTCGAGTTTCTTCTTGAGTCCATGCTCCAGGAAGAAAAATTTGATAGTGATGTGTCACTCGTCTTAGATGGCACATAGTCGAACTCTGCATCTTCTAATTCTCCTAGGATCCTATTGACACCTACCCCTGAGACCACATATATTATGAATGATAATCACATACCCTTGACATTAGAATCATCGCGATATTATAATTTTATATTTGGAGATCTCACTTTTATTTCAGTACATTATCCTTCGGAAATAGACCTGCCCGACGAAGATTATTATCAATTTATCGAAATGTTTACGTGAATTTGTGTCATGAGTATAAAGAGAACTCCAAAGATTTTCACTCTCAATAAGGACATGTTTTAAATGAGTTTTTTGGAAAATTTAAACTGTAACTTGGGTATCAATTTTAAATTATATTGCGCTAGTCAAATTCTATCGGGTGATTTCAATAAGATAGTTTATCTTGGTATGGTACGCATACGTAGGTGTCTAGCGGGAGAACATTTGATGCGATGTGATTTAATGATTTCACTGGTCAAGCCTACTTACTTCCTGCATTGTTTTGTTGATCTTAAATCTCCCTCACTTTGTGATGCACGTCTCTTTGATGCTCTGATTTTTACTAATCATTTAAATATTATACATAAAATTATGATGAACAGTTTGCGAGCATGTTTGGAAAACTATAGTTTCATGGTTGATTTTATCACCGGGGATTATATTTTTTCCAAAAAAATTTGGTTTCTAAGGAACCGTCCTTTGCCCCATTACCTACCACGGCCTAGAGTGCCCATATCACATTTCATTTTAGACAAATCTTGGCAGAGTTTACACGGTTTTTGGTTATTCAACAGCATGACAGTAGCGGAGCAATTTTAGATCGGCGTTCTAAATTTCAGGTTACAGGCTATGTTACATTCTCGACAGGTTCGATATCTTTTGACCTTTGGAGACTAATGTAACTTGTGTCGCATCATTATCATATTTTAACTTCATGTATTTTCATTTGCGTAGCGCATGTCTTCCCGCATGTTTATTTACTTATCACACATGTAATATTTATTTTGTATTGCGCACATCATTCGCGCCCGTTGTGACGACTTATTAGTGTAACCGACCAATAAGATAATGAATGCAAAGGTTCGTCAAATTAGGGAATATAATAATAAAGGCAAGTAATGAAATTAAAAAATAAAATAATTATACAAATTAAATAAGCCTAAAATTAATGAAATAAAATACCATATCTTTAATTTTTAGAAAGTATTTGAAAAGAGATGATTTAGAATCCCCACATGAATATCTCATCTAATTCACACATATTCCTACAAGTAGGAAATCAAATAATTGATTTCTAACCAAAAAAACCCTACCCAAGTTATTTTCTATACAAAATTTCCCCTCCTCATTCACGGCAAAGTGGAACAAAACTGATAGAGGAGCCTCTCCTTTGTCCGGTATTGTCCAGCATAGTTCCCCGAACCATGCCTCCATCCATTTGTCGATTGGTCTCTCCACATCCCCGCCACCATACTAGGGTTGATTTTGAATCGAGTTCGAGCGATTTGGGCTCGGCTCTAAATCAAAATTTTCGAGTCAAACACGGCTCGAAATTGACTCAAAATTGAAATTATTTCATGTCGAGTCAGCTCGACTCAAAATGTCTCGATTCCGAGCTGGATCAAAAACAAATCTAGTCGGCTCGAAATAGAGCATTTTTTTCTTTTTAATTCAGGGTTAGCTCAAAATTAAATTGTGTTGCCTCGTAATTGAGCAAATGAAGCCTTTTAAGACTTTAATCTTATAATTTAGGTTTAGACTTTAGTTTTTTTTATTTTAAAATGACAATATGTTAAATTGATCTATAATATTTTAATTAGTTCGAGTTGATTCAAATCATAGTTTGAACGATTCGGGGTAGGCTCAAAAATTACTCGAAATGTAACTCAAGTCAAATCGAATCGAATCAATTGTGACAGATTTATGATTCAACTCAATATCCGGGAAATTTTTGAGCGACTTTTGAGTATAGAATAATACGCCCAGCCCTACCTAGCACCTCCTCCATCACCTTATGTAGGTGGAATCGACGTATTTCTCTTCGGAGCCGAAATCTCCTAATGTTGAACCATCACCCTCGACCTCCTCTTCCCTATTAAAGTCGAGCCTCCTCCAGGCTCTGCCGATCCAACCAACCTTCATTCTGAGCCATTTTCCCTATTCCTCATCCAGGTATGGTATTCCAGTTAGCTCTTTTTGTCCCGAGGCCTTCGAATCTTTTCTCCGGCGTCCAGAAACCCTTACATTCTTCACTACATTTGAGTGGCTATGGTATAACCCTCTCTCTACTTGCTCTAATCATATTAATCTAATATACCTTAATTTTAGTTGGTTTTTCAAATTTGATGGCTTGCAACTAATTATTATTATAATACATGTTCGCCATCAATTTGAAACATTCTCGCAATTTCATTTTTTTCATCACATGCTTGTGGAGCATTAAATCATATTCATCATAAGTTCTCTTATTAGCTCTTATGCGTGTCAGCAAACCCTAAATCGAATATTGCATGCTATTATTTGTGAAATTTAATTATACTGCACAATTTAAAATGTTCTCAAATTCCTTATTTAAAATCAAATCGAGATTTTCAGGTTACATCAACATCCTAGACGAATGTAATAAGTGTGTCCTAAAGGAAACTCTAAGGAAATTATGTTAGTGAGGTGTCATGGGAATCTCAATGATGTGAAGCACAAACCATTGTCCAACAATTAATTTGCAATAAATTAAAAATTAAATAAAGAAATCAACAAACAATCACGATTGATATTAGAGTATTAAATAAACGAGCAATTGAATCAAATTAAACTTAAGAATGTTTAAAATAAATGGTAAGAGAATAAATCTTGGAGAACAATTTATGAACAAAGTAATACAAATTAATATCCGAAATGATACATTTGTTCACAAGATATAACAATAAGTAATAAAGACTTCACACTTCACAAAAGAACGTACATAAGCAATCGGAGTTTAGAAGGACATTGTGTTGCTGACTCCATAGACTCGACAACAGGTTCATTGAAATTATGCACAAATTTCACATTTTCCTAGTGGAATTCTACAAAAAAGGAGGACCTTGGGTGGAGTGATAAGCAGTTGGAGAGGTAAGAAGTCAGTTTAGGTTGCTGGAATTGGGTTAGGGAAATCAGAGAATGGTCCCAGGTCCCTAGGGGCAGAAATGGGGGTGCAGGATAGTGAATTTGGCTGATTGGGCGTTAATTATGGGTGTGCCGGAGTGAAGGGACAAGAGGCTGGTTGCAAAGTTTCTGAGTGGAGTTTTGGCAGAGGGAATACATCCCAAGCCTAAGCGTATGGTGGAAGAGGTGTGTCAATCTTTAGGAAGGGAGGGAAGGGCCAGATGAGTTAGAACTTAGAAATACATGAAATTGGCAAAAACTGCTCTGGATCAGCAGTTACTGCTGGGAATGGGATAATTACCAATTGATTTGATAATGGAGGAAGGTAGTCATTGGTGGATGTAATTGGGGCTGCAACCATTATGGGTAGTATCATGTAGTTACTTTGTAATTATTGAGTGGTAGGAGGGAGTTATGGGAGGTCATGGGTGGGGAGAGGTGCTTACTTGGCGGTTATATGGAAAAGGACGTAGTTATGGTTAAAGGGATGTATGAGGAGATAGTTAAATTGGCTTCGGCACCAAGGATCCACGGAATCAGCACTATAGCATGACCGCAAGAGCCCGAGATCTCTGCCCAAATCTCCGGTGACTGAAAATCAGTATCTAGAGTCTTATTTATAAACACAGAAATAACTACTGACAGTCAAAATAATCTGGAATATAAAGCCACTAATTTTACATGAAATAAAAATACAAAAAAATATGTTGTTGTCGCTCTGAAAGAGACTACGGGCTCGGAACATCTATCCGACAATTCTATCTTTGTCTCCTGCATATGTGGATTCGTACAGGGACCAGTAAGCGTAGGCCAATCCTCGTCCTATGATTCCATCAAGTAGGCTCTTAGCCACATTTGGTCAAGTAATTTTCCAAATACTTATGGTATTATATCAATTAAAAATGGAAACCCGGTGACCAAAGCATCCTAGTGCAGTGAGGGTCCAGGGAAGGGTCCCACCACATGGGTAAAATGTAGGCAAACTCCTGCATTTTTGCAAGAGGCTGCTTCCAAGACTCGAACCCGTGAACTCAAGATCATATGACAACACCTCAACTGGTGCGGCAAGTCTCTCCTTCATGGTATTGTATCAATTGAATCAACTTAATATTGTGTGCATATCTTTTTATCCAATATTGTGCGGCCGCGACAGTACCCCGACCATGAAAGTGCCACAGCGTGAACACTCTACTGCTCGCAGCCCGGCCACCCCCCCCCCCAACCCGAGCGCACGACTGGAGTCCTCGGGCACAACTCTCCTCGGTGGGCTGCGAGCAGTGGGAGAGTCATCGTCTATGAAGCACGAATACTTAAAAATGCCTCGTGTATCGGCTCAAACACATATCAGATACAAGAAATGTCCGGAGACGCCCGAAAAAGCATTTCCTAAATGCTGGAAACAAGCCTTTTTATTTGAAATTAAATGAATATTAAGGAGTCGCGTATACGCAACTCCCTCCTTTCGTAAAGCCACTGGAATACAGTTCGCGGTCGGCATCGGCTTCTTTTCTTTTAGGTTTATGAAAGTCCCTTCTTCTCTCCATTTTTTTCAATACCGCGTTTCTTTATCACGTTGCAGCTGCACTCCTCCCTTGACGTTGTCATCTTCTCTATGTAGTCGTGAAAGTCGCTCATGTAGAAGCCTCCCTTGCCATCTCTTTTTTTTCAATGATGCGTCGTCGCGAAAGCTTCCCTCGCCATCGTGAAAGCTTCCATCTCTGTTTAAGTTGGACTTTTTATACCTCTAAGTTTTTTTCTTTCTTCTTGCAACTTCTCTATTTAAAATACAACTACAAAATTAAAATCCTCGGTTTAGGACCTTTTTGTTACTACTTCTGTGGGCAAAATTTATGTAAATCATATCGATATTCAGTAAACCAATTTGATTCGGACTTTGTCAGTTTCTTTTTTGCCAACCATAATAACTCAAACTGTCCTGATTGTTGAGAGGATATGTTGTTATTGTTTTGGAAAAAATTTTCATAAAAACAGCTAGGATTTGCTCTTTTGCTATCATTTTTTCTTTTTATTTCTTATTTTGCAGGAGTCTGTTGTGCACCTAACTTCAATTATAGCGTTATTTAGACGCCAAAATAAGATTATAAACCTAGCCATTCATCTATTTAGGTATTACGCAATTATAGCAGATTTATTAAGTGTTCTTGCACCTTTAGTTTCATGGTATTTATTTATATGATTTAGGTTGCTGAAATTTTTTCATTCAGCAGTTTTTTTATTATTATCCTTTTTCATCCCAAAAGGATAAGCAAATTCATTCAGCAAATTTATGGAACAACTTATTGATGATCTTTATGTTGATCATAACGTCTCATGGGAAGTTGTCTTCACATTTAAAGATAAATGGAAAGAACGCACTTGGAGTATCAAAAAATCGTGCGCCCCCAAATAAAGAATCTTGCTGGTGGAAAGAGTAAGTGCAAGAAAAAGTTAAAGCAAAGAGGGTCAGCTATAAATCACTCTATGTTTGTAGGAATGATGAAAACTTAGTCAGGTATAAAGTCATCAAAAAAAAGCTATACATGTGGTAAGTAAAAGAAGAAGTCAAGCTTATGAAGAATTTTATAAGCGACTAGATACCAAAGATAGAGAGCGTGACATATATAAAATTGTTCGAACTTAAGAAAGGAAGACAAGAGATTTAAGCCAAGTAAAATACATAAAGGATGAAACAGATACAATTTTTGTGGAGATGTGGATATTAAAGATCGATGAAAAAAATACTTTTATTAACTCTATAATGAAACAAAAGACAACGAATTGAACTAAGAAAAGTTTAGTAAATCGGAAGAGTATAGGAACATAACGTTTTATCGTAAAATTCAAGTATCAGAGGCAAATGATGCTCTAAAAAAGATGAAAAATGGAAAGACAGTTGGGTGAGACGATATACCCATCGAAGTATAGAAATGTCTAGGGTATGGAAGAATTGTGTGGCTTACATATTTTTTCAATAAGATACTGAAGTCAAAGAGCATGTCAGACCAATGAAGAGAAAGTATTTTGTTACTTTATATGAACAAAGGAGATATACAAAATTGTGTTGGAATTAAATTGATGAGTCATAACATGAAACTATGGGAACGAGTAATAGAATGAAGAGTAAGACGGGAGACTAACATCTCGGAGAATCAATTTGGATTCATGTCAGGGCGGTCGAACATGGAAGTTATACATCTCTTGAGGAGACTTATTAACAACAACCGAGAAAGAAAACAAGATTTGCAAAAGTTGTTTATCGGTCTTGAGAAGGCTTATGATAGAGTTCCAGGAGAGATCTTATGAAGAGTTTAAGAAAAGAAAGGTGTAAATGTATCATACATTGACATAATCAAAGATATGCATACAAATTTGGTGATAAGGGTGAGGACATCTACAGGATTAATAGAAATTCTCTATCACTGTTGTCTTAAATCAAAGTTAGCTTTAAGCCCTTATCTTTTTACCCTTATCTTAGATGAGCTCACCGGACATATCCAACAAGCAATACCTTGGTGTTTATTGTTTGTGAATGATATTGTTTTGGTCAATGAGACACGTGAGGGTGTAAACGCAAAACTTGAATTTTGGCGACACTTTAGAAAAGAAGGATTTTGGGATCCTGGGTTGGATGGCAGGAGTGGTGCTGGAATGCAGGATGGAGGCTTGTCAGCAGAGACTGAGTCCCTGGTAAGAGACTAGACAAGTTGGAAATGGCTGGCAGCAGAGGAAGCCTGGATTTGCTTGGAGACAATGTCAGCAGAGACTGAATCCCTGGACAGAGACTAGACACGCTGTTATCTAAGAGCATGGACCATGTGGAGTTGCTTTATCAATGAATAGTCAAAACACGCATACCAAACAGTAGATAACTCCATAAATCAGTATAATAGAATGAATAACTAAAGAAAAATATGCTTTTATAATGTTCTGTTGCATATAACACAAGATCGCATGAAAGCACAATTATTAATTGAAAGATTGGTCAGATAGCATTGTCAGCGCAACCAAAAAAAGGTGTAGTACCATAGAAAAATTTTATAGAAGTAAATAAATTGTCTAGGTATGATTCTAACATATAGTCAAAACAAGACTTCAGGGATAATATACAAACCCAACTTGGTAGCATGTAGTAATCAATCCATACGATCATAAACACCAATACAGTTGGTTTTGAAAAAGAATTTACTCCGTAGTCAAAATATATAAAATTTGATAAAAACTGGCTCACCTAATATGGAACGAACATTTTCAATTGCCTCTGGAGATATTGGACCACTTGGAGAGAAAGATGCTTTACATGCTTTATATAGTCTTTGGATAGCAGGCATAGCGTGAAAAAAGAAAATGAATGGGCCAGGAGATCCACTTTCAAAAAGGACTATAGTGAGACGAGATACTGTTCAACTTTAGAATGGTTTCAAAACAGCAAGTTACAGATCTTTTCAATACAAGAACCTTTTGGAGCAAAATCCCTTTTCTTCACAGAATTGACAGAAGAACTTTGATATATTTGTGTCTCACCGTCTGAAGAAAAATGGTGACATAATGTCCTCATTATAGCACAGGATAAATCTGTCAGGAAGTAAATTCAAAAGTATAAACATAAGAATTTCAAAACAAATCCTGAGCCGGATTTAATGTGTTTTAGGGAGATTATTGCAGTGAGTTCAAGTCTGCAGCAATGTAAATTACGTTCAACAGGTTGATTGGAAAATAAAAACAGTCTTAACACAACGTGAGGCATGCGATAGAACATTTTGAAACTGTTAATATCAAACATCATCAAATTATGAGCTTAACTAAGAAGAGCCTACAGTGGGGCACTTAATTTTCCCACCAGAAAGTTATATAACTTACCAGACATACTTTGGTCTCTGTTTGATATCTCCTGGAAAAATACTTCTGCATAAAGCTTCTTGGATAACAGATGGACGAACAAGTTAATAGATATTCAACCTGTATCAGTAATGGAATAATGACAATTTTCTTTTTAAAAGTAGAAATAATATTACTTCGAAGATGAAGTTAAAGGAAATCAACTGAAGGAGCAAGACACTTAAAATGTGAATTAGCCTTAGATGACACGGAGAATGCTCAAGGAAATTGATATCAACTGAAAAATCAATCTTCTCTGTTTATTTCATTTGCATAAAAGCATGTTTAATTTTATTCAGTTTTGTTCTGATTGCATGAAAACTAAAGAAAGTAACAGGATCATCAGAGCATGCACTGAATAAGCACAAAAATCAATAACCATAACTACCATCGGTCCTATCCCAACTAAATAATCACGGGAGGACTTGACCGGATCGACAATCCGAATCTACGGATACGTCCGGATTTTTGTTTACTTACGTTTTCATATATTATGTTGTTATGTCTGATCTTTATTTCATGTAATCAAGCCCTCTACATCAATGGTCAATCATAGCCATTGATAGGGTGGTGTCCTATAGTAATTTTCTTATAAATCTGTGTATGGGGGGCTGCCGGTTTTTATTGCAAAATTTGGAGAACACCCTTCCTGGATTTTGGTGATCCTCTCGCGGTGACGACTGTGAGACCCTAGGTCACAACTCCAAAGTAAACCTCTTTGTTCCCCTTGTATCTCATAATTATCTGCTTCCCCTTTCCTACTCCCCAGCACAATTCCCATGTGTACACCCCACCCGCTTCGTCTACCCACAAACCGGCGGTTTCAGTTAAAAATCGCCTTGCCGGACGATTCCTCCTCCCACACCCATAGCCACTTCCCCGCTAGCGATTCCATTGTCCCCTCTTTTACAGCCCCCTTCAACCGAGCGCCTCTCCCATGACCGATTCTACCACCAGCATCCTTAATCCCCTCTATCTAACCACCAACCCCAGTATTCCCTAACCGCAAAGAACACATTTTCCCTTCCAATCGCAGCACCCATCGCCCCTCCCCCCGTACGTACATGTGACCTACTCCCATTCCAGGCCCGCGCCTCCACGATCATTCAGCCCTCCCTCCATATTTTCAGACAGATGTTACTCTGTTGTAGCTCACCAGATCTCCCTTTTACGGCAGACCCCATTACTTTGTCAGTGTTTTATGGTTGTATGGATCATTGTTTTCAACATTAAAATATGATGCTATGAAACGTAGGTTTTTGGGACCTATATCATTGTGAAATTATGTTTTAAATCATTTTGTGATTTGCAGGAACCATTCGCCACACGCTCGACTTGTCCCTACACGCAGAGGAAATCCTAATCTTATTTTTTCCTAAAATTATTTTTGCGCGACATAAAGTATCTGTGTGAGATTTAGTTATTAGTTACTATTATTTGATTTCTCCATCAGATCTTGCATTTTACATGTAACAACTAAGGTGAGTATAGTTATCTTCCCACGGGTCATGTTAAAATTGCATTTAATTTAATACTCATGTAGCATACCCTAAATCAATTGGTATTAAAGTACAAGGTTTGGGCCGTTTTTATGCTTCGTAGTGGTAAATTTTTCAGATCCCTATGTTTGATCCCTGCATCACTGACAATCGGGAGGCTAGCTCAAATTCAGGCATGTTGTCCGTTGAATTCCATTGATTAATCCTTGACCGATTCAATTCTCTCGGCACCCAGTTTGAGGATCTCTGTCATGACATTGCTAAGTTGAGCACGCAAATTTAAGATTTAGAAAACCTGAGAGAAACACCAACACGACAAGAAGACCCTCCAGAGGGAGAACCTGACATGCCTACTCACCCTGACCTTCATCCTAGAGGTGTTCCTCCTCCCCTTGATCGACACCATCATGAGGCTCCCCACCAGGGTCCCACACACACCTTTGGGGTGGAACCCTTACCACACTTACGAGCAACAACAGGGCTCCACCCATGTTAGGCATCTGCAGTCGCATGGTCAGATAGATCGAGGCCGCCCACCCGGTCGTCGTGACTATGATCGTGGGGACTATTATGATGCAAGTCATAAAGAGTGCATTCCCCCGCCCGCTCAACACAACTACGATCACGAATATTATTATAAAGATTATTAAGAGCCTCGTAGAGGTGGCACTCCTAGGAGGGCAACATCACCTGACGCATCTGCATCAACGCTCCCTCCTTCAATGGTCATCTGGACCCGAAGACCTTCAGTGACTGTGTCTTACACATGGACCACTACTTTGAATGTTATGAGATGACCGACAAGTATCGAGTCCGTTTTGCAAAACTGAAGCTTCACGGTCAGGCGAAGATGCTTTGGACAAGCCTTAAGAGGAATTTATCGGGGAGGAACAGAGAAGGTTGGTGATGCGGGTTTTGGATTAAGGAAGTAGGGACTGAAAGGATTGAGTGGACTGGGAGAGGGAAAATTGATAGTTTGTTAAAGTGGTAGTCTAACTCACCTAGAGGGGGTGAATAGATAGCCTGTAGATTAAATGCTATTTTCTTAATTCTAAGCAAATTATCAGCAAATTAAGAACAGAAAACAAACACACAGTAATTTATAGTGGTTCCGCAAGATCTGGGTATATCCACTTTCCTTCTAAACTTATCTAGCAATGTGCTAGACTCGGCAATCTCATCCAAAACTCGACTCCTTCAGAGCTTACAACTCAGATCCCTCAAGATTTCTCAAATCTTCCTCAGATCCTACCTCAGGCACTCAGGTCCTACAACTCAGGCTATCAAGAAGCCCTACCTCAGAGTGCTCCAACTCTTACAGCTCAAAAACCCTCCAGGTTTCCTACCTCATACTTAGCACCAAGTCCTACCTCAGAGTGCTCCAACTCTTACACAGCTCAGAAACCCTCCAGGTTTCCTGCCTCAGACTTATCATCAAGTCTTACCCAAGGTTGCAGATGTCAGATGTCGGGTTCATGTCGGTTTAAGTTTGAAATATCGAATGTCGGAGTGCGGTGGATATATCGGGGATATTTTACAATGTCGGATTTTACTACTTAAATAAATTTATTCATATATATACACCGTTTTTATAAATATTAACAATTGAATACAAAATGTATGTTTATAAATTACACAATAAACATATAAACACATAGTGTATGATTACAAATTACACAAGAAAGAGCCGACGACTGCAATAAACGAGATAAAGTTCACCAAATGAGAGCGAGATGAGAAATTAATCGACACTAAACTTAGAGAGATGCACGAAATGAAGCACAAAATAAAATATATTTTTTGGTCTCTTCAAAAGGGACAACCCAGTGCACAAAGCATCCCCGTCATGGTTGTTAGGATCGCGATCCAAATCATAGGATCCTACGATCCATATTTTGCAAATCGATCCAGATTTTTTAAAGCGATCCTCGATCCAATCCTACCATCTGATCTGATTCAACCTCGAAATGATCTTATCTAGAATCTCGATCCTGACAACCTTGATCCACGTGCAACAAGGGTCCGAGGAAAGATCGCACCATAAGGGTGAAATGTAAGCAAACCTTACCCTGCATTTTTGCAAGAGACTGTTTCTAGTACTCGAACTTATGACCTCAAGGTTACACGGCAACACCTTAACCGGTGTTTGGTCTCATCAAAAATGAAAACAATATTTTTAACACTTTCGACGATATATCGGTCGCAAAATATCGTCTGATATATCGGGTGATATTTTCAAAAACAACATTTGTGCTTAAAATATCGATGTTGTGGTGTTTTATCCCCAAAACTTTTATGTCGACCGACATGTCGGCCTACATCTACAACACTGGTCCTACCTCAGACACACAGGTCCTACCACTCAGGCTGGGAATATAGCCCTACACTCAGGCTCAAAGGCCCTACACTTAGATCTACAAGTAGATCCTACAGAAAAATGTAATTTAATATTACAACAGAAGTATAAATAAGATTAGACCTTGTAGCTCTAGATTTTTTGTTTTTCTTGCTTTGTTGGCAAGATATGGAGTAAGCCCCTAGTCAGTTGAATCTTCAGGAAGCACAAGTTGGGGCTTTCTCCTTCTTTGATCTTCTTCAGCAGATGGAAGAAGATCCAACTTTGAGTCAGATAATTGACTCTCCTTGTTCTTTTAAAGGCTTTCAGCAAAAACTAGCTTTCTTTCTCTGATACACAGTGCGTTGTTTCTGATTTCACGATTTGAGCAACGGCACTGTTTTATTGCCCTAACAGATCCCATTTATACCTTTGACTTCTGCAACGGTCTTGAGAAACATCTTGTCATTGGCATGGGCAAGAATAGAATAATCTATCCTTGCTTAATGCGCTTCCGCCAATTTTGGATCCCGCTAATCTGTAAGGGCTCAACGGCATTATTTGAATCTTCTCGACGGTAACATTGAGTAGAACCTTCATTCTCAGCATTATCTGCCTTGGCGCTAAGATCTGCGGATTTCAGCAGCTTCTCTATGGTATCGTTGAGAATAGACTTCATTCTAAACAGAATAGTTCTGGCGCTTGTCCAGGATGTCCACGGTATAGTGGATACCGATATACCTTGTCAGCGATATGGTGGAGAACCATAACCCATCTCGACGGTATACCTCTCATTTGCTCTAAACCTGTTTTAGAGTCAATAACAATTGTCATGCATACACATAAGGTAGATATGTTATCAAATACATTATGCTCTTAGCATTGGAAGTGATGTCTCTTCAAATCTTGGATAGATTGAGGGAAATATTCCAAACAATCTCCTCTTATTTGAAGAAGACAGAATACTCAACAATGCTAAGGAGCATTAACCAATAAATCATACTATAACAAAAATACAACAGTAAGATTATGTCAACATTAGCATCATGATATAGCAGTAGAAATGTTATCACAGGTAACTATAAAATAAACATATTATGAACATTGAATCATAAATCATAATGGCAAAAAGCATGAAGCATTCAAGATATGTATATATATGTAAAACCAGATGTCCATTGAAATGCATATGTCCATTACAGATTTAAAATAGATACATCAAAAAAAAAATTAAATTTCATGGGACTGGATGCTTGTCCAGTGGTTGACTTGTTGAATCAGTTCTTATCCTTTTGGGAGCAGAGCCTGAGTTTTCTCCTTGAGCAGCAGTCTTCCTCTCAGCTTGTTTAGCTTTGTTATCTTGTCTCTTGAAGTACATAAAAGGCTTCGGAATATACTTGGTAGGAATCCTTTCTAGATTGTTCTTGCTTAACAAGTTTTCTTTGAACACCCTTTCTCTAAGAGACTGGCTCTAGATGTTTGATTCACTATTCACTTGGATACACACTATCAATGTTTTTCAGTATCTGTTCATGATTGATCCATGCATTGATAATGATGTTCCTAGAATCATCACTCCAGTACACAAAATCAGGATCCTCAGCTTGTTCAGCTATCTTCTTGATCATGTATTCTTCATGTAACATGAGGTCTTCTCTTTCCCTTTTACTGCAAGTTGTGCATCTTGAGCAACTCTTGTCTGTGCTGGAAAATCAAAATCTCTTGGTCTATTTTTGTCAAGCAGAGGCAAATTAAGAGCAATCCATGTTTCCTGAAGGACCCTTAGGGCTTGCACAGCATTGTACATCTCCCCCTTTTTGGCTTCTCCAATAATTCTATTGTCCAGATGAGAAGTATTTGCCTCAAACCTACTAGACAATGTTTGAAAGATTTTCTCATTATCTTCTATAAGAACATTTCTTGACTCTTCAGCTAGCTGCATAGCCTGAAGTTGGGTTTGATACACATATTCTGCAATATATTCTACCCCTTGTCTGATCACCTCATCAGTCTGGCTTACATAGTTCTTCACATTGTGTAAGTCTAGTACAGATTTCTTTAGGTTGTTATCCATTGACTTAAGAATGGTGACATTCAGTTTAATTGTGCTTGCAGCTAGGTCAAACCACCTGGTTATCTCTCTATTTAAGTGAGCAGTGTCACCTTTCAGAAAATAAATATCAACCTTAATCTCATCTTTTACTATCTGAACTTTATCATTATTTCAACTTTCAGACCTTTGATTGACTTGTCAATATAGTTTTTCAGTGATGAAGCTTGCTCATCTGGCAGAGTTTTGATTGAAGATAGGATGCAACTATCAGTCATGCTAGTGGATGGATGGTAGTGGGGTACTTGTGGTGTAGCAACAGTAGCAAGATTTGATCTTATACCTTGGTCCTCTTGATTATCCAACTCAGTGTGAGTTGATGTCTCAGCCACTTTGGATTCTGAGAGACCTTCTCCCTGAGCAGGGACCTCTGTGTGAAGCTCCCCTCAACTTGATCATCGGAGTTGAGAAATTGATCAAGAGGATTGTCCGGTGTGTCCACAATGATCTGCTCTTACTCCCCCTGAATTGGAGCATCAGTCTTCTCTTGAGCCTCTGACTCTTCCTCAATCTTTTCATGTGGATCATCTATGATAAGATCAATCTTTTCCTTAAAATTATCTAGAATCTTATTGATCTTATCCTGGAGAACTTCTGTTGGCTGCTCAAACTCCCCCTCAGCTGGGGCTTCAGTCCTTTATAAAACACTTCGTTCTACCTTATTGGATGCATCATCCATTTTTAGAGCATCTTGCTCTCTCTCAGCTGAGTCAAGATCTGAATTCACATTCACCTGCACATAGAAATCCTGAACATCATATTCTTCTTCAGTTGAGGAGTATAGGTCAGGATTATGAATAGGTATCCTGTCACCATCATTCTGACTTTCTGATTTAGATTCAGAACCACTTTCTTTACCTGTTTTCTTTCCCTTGACCTGTCTGATCCTTTTTCTGAATTGTTTGGCTCTTGGGCAAGACTCTGGTGAACTTTTCTAGAGTCTTGATATTCATTCTTTTCATATAATGGATCTTTACCCCTTGTTTCTTGTTGAAATGTTCAGAGTAAGCATTAATCGGGTAGAGGGATAGGATCCTGCCTAGGTTTGGAACCTGTAGGCACCCAAACAATTTTTGAAAGACCACAATAGCCCAGTTTGTCTTCTTCTGCAGAATCATTCCTGTGATTAGCTCAAACATTGGCTTTGATATACTGTCATGGGAACCTGTCTTACACAGAATTGTCTTCCTAATGGTGTCAACAAGTAATTTGCTTCTTTGGTTAAAGCATTTCCTTTTCAAGGATCCATATCTTTCACCACTAAATTCACACCAGTCCAATGCATCTACTATGTCTTGTGGTGAAATATCCTGCTCCTCTTCTATATCAGTAGAAGGAAGGTTTAGTGCTTGGGCAATCCTTTTGGGTGTGATCTTTATCTTGACATCCTCAATCTTGTTTTTACGATTTTTCTTGAAGATGAGACTTTTACATGGGAGTAAAGTTCTAATACTTCATCTTTTAGGATAGGAGAGGGTTCAAACAGAATATACTTTAGGCCGACGGTTTCTAACATCTCTATAACCTCCTTAATTTCCACAGAGGCATGCTGAAATCCATGTCGAACAACTTCACACCCCTCATGAAGAATCTTAAGAGATTTTGGCGTCATTGGTTCAGAAAACCTAGTAGCTGAGACGCTAAGAGAGACGGAACGATTCAATGGTTTTCTAGGATTTAGATTTTATGTTTTCAATTGAACTCTAGCTTTATATATATATATTTAATTTAATATATATTTAATTAGTTTTAAAGGGAATTGAAGCGTCATACTATAGATTGGTCATTAAGATTTGATTTGACGGCTGATAATGATTGAATTTAATACAGCAGTCCGTCTCAGCGGTATTGTTGAGACGGGGAGATATACCGTTGAGCATATTCTCAACGGTCTCCACAACATAGCTGAGATTTTCTCAGGTAAACTGCTCAGCACTGTTAGGCCTAACTGTCCATCAAATTGACAGACCAACACTGAAAATGAGTCAATTGACTCAAGCTAATGACAGATATCAATTAAAGTTATCTACTTAACATGTCACTAAACATAAGTTTTCTAGCAGCTTGCAAAAATGAGTTAATAGAACAAAGTTCTAGTAACCACCATAAATAAGTTATTTAAACCAAGTTATAGCAATTAACAGAATTATATTCAGATAACATTATTCACAGCATGCTCTTTAATAAACTTATAGTTATATATATGGGAGAGGAATCCCAACACTTGTTCCTCCAGATTAGGGCTTACTACAAAAGGTAGTACTGAAGCACAGGCTTATATAATTGATATCACATTAAAAAGAAATTTACAAACAAAATGTAATATTGAATCACATGTTTATCATTCATAGGATTCACTACAAAATGTTGTTTTATAAGTTTATATAAGACTAGACTTTTCTTTTCCCTTCCCAATTAACATAACTCTTGTCATCTTGTTCCTATCCATTACCTCTTGAAGGTGCTCTCTTTTACGCTTCTTAGAATCATGATCCATGATTTCCCGGATCATGAGTGCACCTCCAGAGATTGTCGATGCACCTCCTATTGGGATTCCAGGCTAGAAGGTAGCATTATTATTATTCTTCTCCTCCTTACTGTCAGCTTCCATCAATCTTCTAATCTGATCGACCCTGCATGCCTCTAAGTGACGATCGAGTGTGAGCGACAAGTTGTCCACTTTATTTTTGAGCTCAGAGAGTTGAGTTGAGAACATGTCACGAACACCTTGAATTGTTTTATCAAGGTGAGACTCAATGTGACGTGTTTGGGCACAAAAGATTGATCTCAGATCATTGTCATCAACAGGTTGGATTGTTGCAGTTCTAATCTTCTTTGACGACCCCCCTTCAAAAGATTCCATACAGATTTGATGACTGGAGTTTGTTTGGAGAAGGGTGAAATGAAACTCAAAGCAGCTGGATTTATATGGAGACTTGCTCTAAAAAATTGTAGAGATTTCTTGAAAGACAAACCGTCGCGCGTTTCAATTCGTGGGATAATTCTCGTAAATTGATTAAGGGATGAGATCTACATATCATGTTGGAATTTGCATCTTGACGTGAAAACTTTACCTTTTTAAAAATTTTAAAAAAAAATCAGAAGTTGAAAAACCGCGTACCTTTAGTGGAGATCAATTTCAAGATCAGACGAATGAGAACTAATTTGAGATGAAATTGATCGTGATTATCTCATCAAGATGGTTTCACTTTGATCGAACGGTAAATCAATCTTGACGATATCGTCGACACAAACTCAGTCAGTCCCTTGCACAGATTTGAACCTTCAAATTATGTGTTCTTGTAGTTAAAAGTATCAATTAATGCACTAGTGCTCACTCTTTCTCCTTTTTCAGATATGCATGTCCAATGCCAAGTTTACCATTTGATTTGACCTTAGGACATCCTGCAAAGACATATTATTTTACCTTAGGAGCCCAATTGAATTTGGGTCCTAGGTTCTTGTTAGCATTAAAAGAACCACTTCTGCCACCTGTTGTCTTAGCTGGAAAGCTTTTCTTTGCATTAGGCACATTGGGGTTGTGTCAACAATCAATGGCAAAATGTCACATTTTACCACAGCACTAACACTCACGGATGTTGTACCTTCTCTTCTGAACATTCTTTGAGGTAGATGGAGAATCTGAATGTTTATGTTCAGCAGAGAAGATAGCAGCATTTTTCTTATTCCTCCCAGGTAGTGCCTGGCAGCTTACTCGACGATAATCAACCTTACTCGACGGTACCGGCTTGACAGCAACAGATGTCAGCTTGGTAACTGACATGGAGTTGATGGCATCTGATATGGCCTTATGAGAGTTGATTATTGTCTTGCCACTAGCCAGCTTCTTTGCTGGAAGGTTTTGGGAAGATGCTACTTCCTTACCCTTGAGTGTGGGGGCTGGAGCAACAAACACAAATGGTTCATATTGAGCTATTTGGATTTCCTCATGAGGAGCTTTCAAAGCACTCATCCTCATACCATTTCTCCCTCCATAGTTAAGTGCATATTTGCCCTTATTATAAGAACTTCCATTCTTCCAGTGAACATAGATATTATCCTGGTCATACCTGTTGGAAGGAAACAAGACCTTTTGAAAGGTGCTCTGAGGCTTAACTGGAGTCTTACTCTTTCCTCTATTCCAAACACTTGTTGTCCTTCCATTGAAGCCCAATCCTCTCCTATTTGTTTGGGAGGTGAATGAGTAAATAATGGACAGCATAAATTTTGACTTAGAGAATTAAGTCACTAACTTCCTCTCCTTGAGGAGATCATTCTCAAACTTCTTAATAAGTTTTTCATTTTGAATTTTTATTTCAGTGTACTTGTCAATGATCCACTTGAGAATAATTGAGTTAGAGGCCATTTGATAGAACACCTCCATCTTTTCCTCTAGCTCAGTCTTAAGGGGTCTAAGAACCTTAAGCTCTTCAGTTTGCTTCTTAGCAAGCTTCTTGCACTTACCCAAGACCTCAATGAGGGCATCATACTTGTCAATCAATTGATTGACCTAAAACTCAGAATCTGAACTATCATCATTACCAGATGGGGAGGATGCTTCAGCTTTTGGGCATGTCTCACACTCTGAATCAGAAGAGATGGCAAGAATGAGTACCTCATCAGGCTCAGATTCAACCTAATTGATGTCTTTTGTTGTTGGAACACCTTATTACTAATTTGGGTCAGGATCACTATGTCTATAGGATTGTTGCTTTGACCTTGTTGTATAGAGTAAAAGTCAAATAGTTAAGGTCTAAGGCTTAGGACTTAGGTTTGAAGCTTTCCCCAAGACCTCCTAGTTCAGATGAGAAGCCCAGCTTTAGAATTCAACTTGTCGTCGAGCTCAGATCGACGAAGCGTCGAACCCAGTTCGACTATCTCTGAGCTTAGGTCGACGAGGCGTCGAACTCGGTTCGACGATCGCTAAGCTCAGATCGAC
This sequence comes from Platanthera zijinensis, assembly GCA_039513925.1. NCBI lineage: Eukaryota > Viridiplantae > Streptophyta > Magnoliopsida > Asparagales > Orchidaceae > Platanthera > Platanthera zijinensis. Next base: position 20,903,106 of record CM077098.1, read on the forward strand.
GCTTTCTGTTTCAGCCAAGTTCCAATATCTCTGAGCTCAGTTCGACGATAGTTGAACTCAGATCGACGATTATCTTTTGAGATCGACGATTTCTGGAATTTTGTCAGTTTGTTAAGGATTTCAAATGTATTCAAGTCAAAGCATTTATTGAAGAAGATTTCTAGCCGTTATAATAAATCTGGAGCAAGTTTCAAGGAAACAAAAAAGGAATGTTCTTAGGTTTTTTCCTCCAGAGACAGTTGACATTTAAGGAAAGTTTTTATGACTTTGCTACGGCTATCAAAAAGATTTGACGACTGGATTTCTTATTATCATTTAGAGAGAATAAGAACACACAGAAAGATACACAGAACAGACATAGAAAGAAAAAGAAGATCAATAACACAGAAAACAGAACAAGTTTTCTTTCTGATTCCTGCTGATTAAAAGTTTTCTCAAGTCTTCATCATTCACACTCCAGACAACAAACATTTCAGTTCAAGCTGAAATCATCTTCTGCTGGAGCATTCTTTCTACTGAAGACCTATCACCCTTGCAAAGCTTCCAGTTCCTGAACTCTTGCTAATCTCAGGGGGAGCTTTGACAACATCTCATCCACTTGTGCTTTTCTTTGATTGTTGACAGAGAAGAAAACTTCATCATTTTTCTTTTTCCTTTCCTGTAAAAGGGTTTTTGAACTCCCTTCAAAAGTTTTGTTTTGGTTTCTGAGACCTGATCAAAACTCAGTGGTGGCAAGACACCTGATCAAAAAATCTGCTTTGGTTTTTGAGCACCTGATCAAAAGCTCATTGGTGCTCAGGACACCTGATCAACTCATCCTGCAGTGGATTCCTACCAAGGGTGGTAGAAGAGTGGATGTACCCAGGTTTTGGGGAACCACTATAGCTCCTTGTGTCTTCTGGTTGTTTGCTATCTTATTTGTTGTGTGCTGTGGATTTGCTCTTGTAGTTGTTTTATTTTGATTTTTGTCAAGCACTCTACACTAACTAAATTAAGTCTTCCACTGCTAGAATAATTTTTATATTTGCAAAATTATTTTAAAACACTCTATTCACCCCCCTCTAGAGTGAAGGATTAATCTTACACTCACTTTCAATTGGTATCAGAGGGAGGTTGGTTGTTCAGCCAGGTTGGTTGTTCACACAGGCTAACACCTGCACCAAAAGATCTCTCTTAAGATCCATCCTTAATAGAGGGTTATTTTTACTATATTTATTTTAATCTAAATTCATGGCACAGAACAAAGATTATGCTAGCACCAGACCTCCAGTGTGCAATCTCTCCAAGTTTGCACTTTGGAAGGCAAGGATCAGATTATACATGAATTCCATTGATGAAGATATCTTTAATTCTGTTTTGACAGATTGCCCCAAGCCTCCTGCAAGCACAAGTACAAATGTTGTTCCACCACCTTCAGGAACAGATGCTGATATAAAGAAATGGAAGGTTGTTGATGCTAAAGCTATGAACATCCTAACTCAAACAATGTCTGATGACATCTTCCAGAAGGTAGCTGAATGCAACTCAGCTAAAGATTTGAGACAAACTATCTGAGATTGTATCAGGATCAGCTGATGAGAGAAAAGATAGGAGATCTCATCTTATCACTCAATATGAGAATTTCAAGAAAGCAGAAAATGAGTCAGTAGCTGACATGTACAGCAGACTAAGTCTGATTGTCAATGAACTCAAGACATTGGACAAGGAGATCTCTCTCACAGAGATAAATGACAAAATCCTAATGTGCTTCCCCAGCACTTGGGATTCAAGAATCTGGCTCATCAAGGATGCCAGAAGTCTAAATGAAATCACTATAGAAGCTCTATTGGGCAAGCTCAAATCTTATGAGCAGCTCATCAAAAATAGAGAAGAAAAACAGAAGACAACTTCTCCAGCAGTCAGGAAGGAGAAGTCAATTGCTTTCAAGGCAAAAGAAGAACAGCCTGAAGACAAAGTCACAGGCAATGAAGAACTGATGAGCCTCCTAGCCAAGAGGTTCTACAAAATGGCCAGGAAGGACTTCAGAAAAAGGTCATCCAGATGCCAAGAAAAGCCAAGGTATGATAAATCAAATAATAAAGAGATTATTTGTTATGGTTGCAGGAAACCAGACCACATACTGTCTGATTGTCCAGAAATTCAAAACAAGGACAAGAAGGACAGGAGAGAAAAGATAAAAGATAAAGACTCCAGAAGAAATCACTATGACAGATCCTCTTCCAGCAAGAACAAGCACACAAGGAAGGGATTTGTTGCTGAAACATGAAGTGAAACAGAAGAAGAATCTGATGCATCATCAAGTTCAAGTGATGATGAGGATGATGCACAAGAAAAAGAATTCTGCATGATGGCAATCAATGTATCTCAGAACAACACTGATTAAGAATCTGAATCTGAATCTGAACCAGAGCTAGAAGAAGACCAGGTAATTGATTCATTTGATTTTAATTCTGAGGACTTCAAGTCTGAATTTAAAGCACTGTGTTTAGATCTACTCAATTCTGAGAAAGAAATTATCTCTCTCAGAAATCAGTTATCTGAATACAGTACCTTAAGTTCAGATAACCTCAAACTCTCAGATGAGTTAGAATGTTGTAGGGAGCAGATAGCTTCACTGAATAGTGAACTATCTGAGGCCAAGAAGTTTGAAGAAACCCTCAATGGGAGAAGTATCAAACTGATGGACATCACAAGCACAGTGAACTCAAGACTCAATAGTACACTGGGCTTGGGTGCTTCAACCAGCCAAGCTATTATGTTAACAACTCCCATTAAATTTATCTCTGATAAAGGAAAAGGAGTTGTGGAGGTAGCTAGAAAAAATTCTGATCTACCCAAAGGGAACAAAGTTCAACAGAAATCGTCGAACGGAGCTCGACGATCTTCGAACAGAGCTCGGCGATTTCATACTGAATCGTCGAACTCAAGTCGACGATCTCTGATCTATGAACACAGAAAAGATCGATCGCTAAACGGAGCTCGACGATCTGACCCAAGATCGTCGAACTCAAGTCCACAATCGTCGAACGGAGCTCAGAGATATGACCAGTTCTCAAGGGGTACATAAAAAATTAATTCTAGATATCGTATATCTCAAGGGTTCAACCCTTATACTGAATGGATAATACCCCCTAGGAGATATCATCCTGAAGGATATAAGAGTCAACCAGATATGTCTTTTATTTCTGATTTCAAAGGTTATCAAGCTAGACCCAAATTAAACTGGGTCAAAAACAAATGAACTGTTATTTGTGCAGGTGAAGACCTATTCAACTATGGACCAGCATTGGTATCTGGATAGTGGGTGCTCCAAGCACATGACTGGAAGCAAGGGTAACCTAGTATCCTTCAAGGCTAAGCATGGACCCAAAGTAATGTTTGGAGATTCAAACTATGGACAGACCAAAGGATATGGTGCAGTCCAAATAGAGTCAGTAACATTCAAAAAGGTAGCATATATGGAAGGACTGAAGCACAACCTTATTAGTATCAGTCAGTTATGTGATGAAGGTTACAAAGTCACATTCAACAAATCTTCATGCCTCATCAAATCAGAAGACAACACAACTGTGTTGACAGGTAACAGAAGAGGTAACATCTATCTAGTAAATTTTTATTCAACCAAGGTAGATATCTGTTTATTTAAGTCTCTTAGCAAACCTAATGAATTACGGCATAAGAGATTAGGACATGTTAACCTTAGAACCATTGTTAGGTTATCCAAGGACAACCTTGTTAGAGGACTACCTTCTGGCCCCTACAAGAAGGAAGGACTCTGCAAGACTGGTCAATTAGGCAAGCAAACTAAAAACAGCTTTAAGTCACTTAATAAGAGTGATTCACCTAGGATTTTGTACTTGTTACATATGGATCTGTTTGGACTCATTTCTGTACAAAGCCTAGGAGGGAAATCTTATACTTTAGTAGTTGTAGATGACTTCTCTAGATTCACATGGGTGTTCTTTCTGAGAAAAAAGTCTGATAACTTCAAATGTTTGACAGAGTTTCTCAAATGTATACAGATTGAGTTCAATACTCACATAGCCCTGATCAGAAGTGATCATGGGACAGTTTGATTCTCTTCTTATGCAAGAGTTCTGTCAGAAGGAAGGGATCAGGCACACTTTCTCAGCTCCTAGAACTCCTCAACAGAATGGAATAGCTGAAAGGAAGAATAGAACCCTTATTGAATCTGCCACAACATTGTTGACAGATGCTCACCTTCCTCTATCCTTTTGGGTAGAGGCTGTGAACACTTCAAATTATGTTCTGAATAGGAGTTTGATACATAAGTTAAAGGGTAAGACTCCCTATGAATTATTCAAAGGGAAGAAACCTAAAGTTGATTATCTTAGAATTTTTGGTTGTATTTGCTACATTAATAACAATGACAAGAAATACTTAGCAAAATTTGAAGCCAAAGCTGATGAAAGAGTGTTTCTGGGATACTCCATGATCAGTAAGGCCTATAGGGTTTATAATAAATCATCTCATAAAATTGAAGAAACAGTGCATGTCTCTTTTGTTGAAACTAATGTCTTTTTTGATGAAACTAATATGTCTCACAAGGAGAAGAGCATTTCTACCATAAACCCTTTGCAGGTACATTCTCTATCAGAGAATTTGGACAGGCTGAATATCATTGAAAAAGATCCATCACCTTCATCCACTCAACAGGAAGCTGAAAGCAGTGAAAATGAAGATGACAGCCAGATTTTAGCAAGTCATGATGACAATCAAAATGAACAGTCAGTTGTTATTCCACAAGAGAAAATAATAACACAGGTTGGTGAACAATCAACACTCATTGTTGATTTAGTAACATCAAGAGATCATCCAATCTCCCAAGTGATTGGAGACATCTCAGCCGGTGTGCAAACCAGAAATCAAATCAATCAAAATCTGATGCACACTTGCTTTCTTTCTCAAATTGAGCCTCAATCCATACAAGATGCACAACAAGATCCAAACTAGATCATTGCAATGCAAGAGGAATTAAATCAATTTGAAAGAAACAAAGTTTGGGAGTTAGTGTCAAAGCCAAAGAATCATCCTATTGTTGGAACAAAATGGGTATTCAGAAACAAGATAGATGATCAAGGAGTTATTGTAAGAAACAAGGCAAGGTTGGTTGCTCAAGGATATTCTCAAGAAGAAGACATAGACTATGATCAAACCTTTGCACCAGTTGCAAGGTTAGAGGCCATAAAAATCTTTCTAGCATATGCAGCTCACAAGAAATTCAAAGTATATCAAATGGATGTCAAAAGTGCATTCCTCAATGGTGATATCAAGGAAAAAGTTTATGTAAAACAACCTCCAGGTTTTATCTCTCTAACTCACCCTGATTTTGTTTATAAGTTGCATAAAGCATTATATGGTCTCAAACAAACTCCTAGAGCATGGTATGAGACCCTAGCTTGCTTTCTCTTGGAAAATGATTTTAAAAGGGGTAGAGTAGACCAAACTCTTTTTATTAGAACTCATAAGTCCAATATCCTACTAGTACAAATCTATGTAAATGATATTATTTTTGGTTCTACTGATTCAAATTTGTGCAAAAGGTTCTCTAATCTAATGCATTCCAAGTTTGAAATGAGTAGCATGGGTGAGTTATCCTTCTTTCTAGGATTGCAAGTCAAACAATATGCTGATGACATCTTTATTTCTCAAACAAAGTATGCAAAAGAATTGGTTAAGAAATTTGGTATGTCTGATGCATCCTCTATGAAAACACCAATGCCTACTAATGCTGGATTAGATGCTGATGAACATGGGAAACCAGTTGATCAGACCACATATAAAGCAATGATTGGTTCCTTATTGTATCTTACAGCTAGTAGACCTGATATAATGTTTGCTACATGCATATGTGCTAGATTCCAAGTCAGCCCTAGAGAGTCACACCTCGCATCAGTTAAGAGAATTCTTAGGTATGTGAAAAGTTGTCCAAATCTAGGTCTCTGGTATGCAGCTGATCCAGGATTTGATTTAACTGGATTTTCTGATGCTGATTATGCTGGATGTAGAGTAGATAGGAAAAACACCAGTGGAACTTGTCAGTTTCTTGGTGACAGACTTGTCTCCTGGTTTTGCAAGAAACAAACATTTGTGTTTACATCAACTGCTGAAGCTGAATATATGGCAGCAGGTAGTTGTTGCTCAGAGATATTGTGCATTCAAAATCAGCTCCTGGACTATGCCTACAACTTAGAGAGTCCAAAATATTTTGTGATAATACTAGTGTTATTTCCATAGCTCAAAATTCAGTCCTCTATAGTAGGACCAAACACATAGAGATTAGGCATCATTTCTTAAGGGATAATGTAGAGGGAAAAAAATGAATTGGAATACATCTCAACTGATTTACAAGGGGGAGATATTTTCACCAAACTCTTGTATGAAAAGAAACACACTTTCTTCCTTAATCAGTTAGGAATGTTAGATGGAGGAAGTCTTAATTAAGTTCCAAGATCTTTAAACCTAAAAAGAGACAAAGACTAGGTTAAAAATTTGAGTTTCCTAGTGTCTATAGGTTCTCTTTGTCTCTGAACTGCGCTCGACGATTTTCCTGAAGATCGTCGAACGGAGCTCGTCGTCTCCAGATAGTATTCAACTATCTCTCGTTTTCCGTCGAACGGAGATCGACGATGTTAGGAATCGTCGAACGGAGCTCGGCGTTTCTAGATAGTGCTAGACTATTCTTTTCGGTCAGCGATCTCATTTATCGTCGAACGAAGATCGACAATGTTAAATATCGTCGAACGGAGATCGACGATGTTGAGACCTTTCAGTTTCCCCTAGAGTCGTAGATCGTCGAACTGAGTTCAACGATCTTTCCTTTTTTGCGTCGAACCCTGATATAAAATCATTTTTCAGACGTCGTTCTCCTTTGCGCTTTCATACCTTCTGCAAGAAATTTCTTTCCCTCCAAACTTTTCTACACTTGATCTTGTTTGTTTTTGCAGGAAATATGTCGGTGTCAGTCGCCGTTCTAGCCGCAATGAAGTTCGACACTGGCTTCGATATCGACATGGAATCATTTGAGGGTACAGATCAAATATTCAAAAACATTCTGAAACTTTTCAAGGAGCAACAACTTGTGAACATTATGACTTCCAGAATAAGGTTAACAGCAGATGAGATTAAAGAATGGGTCTATACTGCCCACAATCTGGATCAAAACACGGTTATTGGAACCATCTCAGGGACACAGGTATCCCTAACCCCAGCCTTTCTTACAGAGATTTTTGGATTAAGTACTGGAAATGATAGCATAGAACTATCAGTGGTAGAATTTACTGAAATGTTAGATAGAATGGGTCATAATTCTGAGAACCCTAATAAGTTGCTGAAGAAAAATCTATCTATGGAGTATAGATTTCTAGCAGATGTTGAAGGCAAAGTGATATTGGCCAAACATTCAGCCCATAATACAATATCTAGACATCAATTTTGTTTAATGGCTGCAATAGTAGATAAGAAGCACCTGGATTGGGGAGCCATTTTCTTTGACTTGATTAAGAAAAAGATCACTAAAAATTTTGTGAATTTTGGAAGGATTTTGGGCCTATTCCTGCAGAATAGGTTCCCTCAGTTGTTAGTGTCCAATGGGATGCACATCAATGCTTCAAAGAGGCTTTCTTCAGCCCTTTTTGGCAAGTGGGGGAGACAAATTGTCAAACCTAGCAGGGCTCCTGTAGCTAAAGCTTCTTCAGGCACAAGGACTGATTAAGTCACTCCTCCTCAGTCCACTGCCCCAGCAGAAGTGTTGTCATCCCCATCTATATCCTCTCCTCCTTCTCCACATCCAGTTACATCTTCCATACCTTCATCTCAAATAGCTTCTTCACCTCCTCCAGCCACCCATCAAGAAGATTTCCATCCACTACATTACTTCTCATCCATAGATTTAGAATCATCATCTCATCTTCCATCATTCAACCTTTTAGATGATTCCTTCATGGATGATTCTCCATCTTCACCTCAAGACATTCCATCCACCTCAACATCCTTTCAACAAATCCTACATGACATCATATCTCAACCATCCTTTCCCTTTCATCTCCTCATTCCTACCATCAGTCACTATCCCAGCTCAATCCATAACATTCATCCCCATCTCTCAACCATCCATACCACTTCTCTCTGCATCAATTCCTTCCATCTCTGTAGTCCCTCCCTCTACCTCTACTCAAGTTAATCTTGAGCAAGTAGATCTTCCTCTAGCAGATAAATTATATGAGTTGTTAGCACCCAAGTTAACTCTCCTACTAGATTCAACCTTGGCTCTCTTAGTCAAGACTTTGAATGATTTATCTGTTAGAATATCTTCTTCCTTCTCTCTTCAGGCCACCCCTTCTTCTGGAGGCCTAGATTCAGTTGTCACTGAAACTAGGCAGGGGGAGATGTCTTATGAATAAGTGTTGCCCTCAGAGAATTTTGTTTCAGAAATGCAAATATCAAAAGTTCTAGCTTCAGAGATTCCAGCTTCAGAGAAAGTTTCAGTTTCAGTTCCAGCTCCAGCTCCAACCATCAGTCCTGCAGTAGATCTACATTCTTTATTATCATTATTTGAATCATTTTATAGCTGTTATCTTCCAGCACCTTTCCCTGCTGAAGATTTAACAAGGGTTATAGTTCCCTTCTCCTGATGTGATCCAAATCTGATAGAAATGTATATAAATTCTGCTAAAATTGTGGAAAGTATTCATTTGGTTCTTGCTGCTGCTGTTGCTGATGTTGTTTTTTCAGAGGCTGTTATAGAGCCAGTAGAGCCAGTTTGTTCAGTTTCTGCTCCTACTGCTTCATATGTTGCCGATGTTGTTATTTCTACCACTGCTCCTCCTACTTCAACTCTTGCTATCTCTAAAGAAATGTTAAAGTAAATAGATGCTTTATTTGATGAGCCTCAGAGCTCTGATGATGATGAATTCAGGACTGACTCTGATGATTCCTCTGCAACTATTGCAAAGAAGAGAAAAGCAAGAAGTAAAGTTATGAAAAGAGTTCAATTGTCCAAAGTTACTTCTGATCATGATATACCCTATTATATTCTGCATAGCTGCCCTATAACTGAGCACTTGATGCAATTCTCTAAGAACCAGTTGAAGGCCATGAGGAAGAAAAGGAAATATGACCAAGGAACTTCTCATTATAATCCTCCTCCTCCTCCTTCTCCAGGTGCAGGTTCTGATGGAAACTCAGCTCATCAATCCTCAAATGCTTCATCTCAAAGATACTCTCAGTTTCAAGGAAGATCTCAATCCAGAGGATATCAGCAAAGAGGCAATCAGTCAAGAGGAAGTCAGTACAGAGGCAATCAAAGAGATTATCAAGTTTATTCCAGAGGACAGTCCAGACATCAACCTTATCAAAGGAAAGGACAAAGCCCAAGTGATTCCACTTCTGGTCCTTTTCCTTATAAGCTCAAAGAAGGCTTCCATCCAAAAGCTTCTCCCACTGACACCATTAATAAGTATGAGCCATCAGTTCCTTTTGAAGACCCAGAGAATAACCCAGTCTCCTGGACAGCAAGACTAAAAGAGATGGCTGCTCTAGATCAAATCAAGAAAGCAAGAGAACAAGGCTAAGATACTTCCAATATCTCTACTCTATCAGATCAAAGAAGACAAGAACTTGAAAGATACAGCTCCAAAAAATTCTTCAATACTGAGGAGTACATGCAGCTACATCCTGAAGTTGTAGTCCCTAGAGGGAGAAGCCAGAAGACCCTTGGTGCTGCTGATGACTTCAGATCAAAGAAAGATTCAGAAAATCCAAACAGAGAAATCATTTTCAAGAAAAGAACAGATGATCAGCATTAATCTGGGTGTAAGCTGTAAACTCTTTCATATCTCTGCTGAACTATATGTTGTAATTATATATCTATGGTTCTGCAATGATTTTTGTATTTCTATTTCTGTTGATGTTATTTCCTATAACTCATGTAAATAGTAATCCTAACCCAAATAGGGGGAGATTGTTGGAACACCCTATTACTAATTTGGGTCAAGATCATTATGTCTATAGGATTGTTGTTTTGACCTTGTTGTATAGAGTAAAGGTCAAATAGTTAAGGTCTAAGGCTTAGGACTTAAGTTTGAAGCTTTCCCCAAGACCTCCTAGTTCAGATGAGAAGACCAGCTTTAGAATTCAACTTGTCGTCGAGCTCAGATCGACGAAGCGTCGAACCCAGTTCGACTATCTCTGAGCTCGGGTCGACGAGACGTCGAACTCGGTTCGACGATCGCTAAGATCAGATCGACTCTTTTTGTTTCAGCCCAGTTCCAATATCTCTGAGCTCAGTTCGACGATAGTTGAGCTCAGATCGACGATTATCTTTTGAGATCGACGATTTCTGAAATTTTGTCAGTTTGTTAAGGATTTCAAATGTCTTCAAGTCAGAGCATTTATTGAAGAAGATTTCTAGCCGTTATAATAAATCTGGAGCAAGTTTCAAGGAAACAAAGAAGGAATGTTCTTAGGTTTTTTCCTCTAGAGACAGTTGACATTTAAGGAAAGTTTTTATGACTTTGCTAACGGCTATCAAAAAGATTTGACGACTGGATTTCATATTATCATTTAGAGAGAACAAGAACACACAGAAAGATACACAGAACAGACATAGAAAGAAAAAGAAGATCAATAACACAGAAAACAGAACAAGTTTTCTTTCTGATTCCTGCTGATTAAAAGTTTTCTCAAGTCTTCATCATTCACACTCCAGACAACAAACATTTTAGTTCAAGATGAAATCATCTTCTGCTGGAGAATTCTTTCTACTGAAGACCTATCACCCTTGCAAAGCTTCCAGTTCCTGAACTCTTGCTAATCTCAGGGGGAGCTTTGACAACATCTCATCCACTTGTGCTTTTCTTTGATTGTTGACAGAGAAGACAACTTCACTTTTTTTCTTTTTCCTTTCCTGTAAAAGGGTTTTTGAACTCCCTTCAAAAGTTTTGTTTTAGTTTCTGAGACCTGATCAAAACTCAGTGGTGGCAAGACACCTGATCAAAAAATCTGCTTTGATTTTTGAGCACCTGATCAAAAGCTCATTGGTGCCCAGGACACCTGATCAACTCATCCTGCAGTGGATTCCTACCAAGGGTGGTAGAAGAGTGGATGTACCCAGGTTTTGAAGAACCACTATAGCTCCTTGTGTCTTCTGGTTGTTTGCTATCTTATTTGTTGTGTGCTGTGGATTTGCTATTGTAGTTGTTTTATTTTGATTTCTGTCAAGCACTCTACACTAACTAAATTAAGTCTTCCACTGCTAGAATAATTTTTATATTTGTAAAATTATTTTAAAACACTCTATTCACCCTCCTCTAGAATGAAGGATTGATCTTACACTCACTTTCATTTGTTATGACCATTAAGCCACAGCATCCTTCTTCTTCTTCATCTTTCTCATTGTCACTGTCTGGATGTGATAGAGGAGCTCTGATTCCAATCCTAGCAGCAGGATAGTGTTGGATCGTGAGGCGCCCTTAGAGGGGGGGTGAATAAGGGTCAACAAAAAATTTTATCTTTGTCTATTCTTACTGGATGAAATAATTACAGAAATCAAAAGCAAAAAAATTTTAATCATAGATGAACACTTAGTAAATCTTAAAAACACAAATGATTATAATTTATTTGATAAGTGTTACAAACTAAGTACAAAAATTCTCTATAAAGCTAGAGATCAAGGCTATGAAAAATAAACTCCTTTTGATTTCACCGGTCCTTCTATCAAGAACCGGTCGGTTATAGCGTATTTCTCCCTAAATCTTGCTACTAGCCTCCCCCTAGATCTCATCACGATTTAGACGCTGCACACAAGGCGATGAAAACACCCTAAGTCACACAAGGACCTAGACGTCACGCACAAGGCGGCGATTTTCTCCTAAGCCACGAAAGGACTTAGACGTCACGCACAAGACGGCGATTTCCTCTATCGATTACAATGATGAAATGAAGAATTACAAATAATAGCTTTCAGAATTAAAACTCCCTCTAAATGAATTGTTGAAGATGCCGATGAATCCTTGTCAAGGTTGCTTTAGATGCCGCGTACGAGTCGTCGTTTTTTCGCTCTCGAACCTTCTTGGGAAGATGGAGTTTTTCTGAATGCTGGAGCTCTTTGGACCAGTTGCACGGGAAGAAACACTCCAGAATATGAAAGTCGTAATCTCCACAGAAAAAATTAACCAAATATATACTTTGGCGTTGTCGCCGGCGATACTGGGTATCGTCTGTCAGTGATATCTTATCTGGCTGTCACGTGTCCCATGATTCTGAAGCTTCTGTGGGATGATCCGGTCGTGGTCAATCGTGCGCTATCGTCTGGGCGATATCGATATCGTCGGGCGATAACGAATTTAACTAAATGTTGTGGAGACCATGTCGTAACTGACCCCTGAGCTATCGTATGTTAGTGATACTGGATATCGCCAGACGATATCACCTTAACCTCTCTTTGCAATCCTGAATCCAAGACAAAAATGATTTAAGTGTTAGACTTGTTATATATGCACATCATAAACACACTATGATCAAATACAAACAAGATTTGTTATTAGCAAACTAAGAAGCGTAGAACGCATGCTCCAACAATCTCCCCCTTTTGATAATAACAAATCCACTTAGAAAGAAATCATGAATGGCCTATAAAGTGTTAGAAAATATGATGAGCAAGACTAAGTATTTGCATGTGCACAAACTCCGCTTGGATGTTACTCTCCCCTACATGTGTACTCCCTCTATTACAAAATGTGATGAGCAAGACTAAGTATTTGCATGTGCACAAACTCCGCTTGGATGTTACTCTCCCCCTACATGTGTACTCCCCCTAAATAGAAGCTTCCAATCTGTAATTTTTATTTTAATATAAAGTAAACTTAATGAATGGTTTCTCAGAAATATCTCCCCCTTTTGGTATTATCAAAAATAAGATGAGAACGGAACAGGTCATGAAAACAAGAGAGTGTTTGCGGAAGCAAAATAGGAAAAATCACAAATTGAAAATCAAGTGTATAACATGTAAAACAATGTATAGAAACGAGAAGTGTGAGTGAACACAAACATTGTCAAATTCATTCAGTTATATCATAGTCACATACACTAGTGAACAAAAGAATTAGAATTATTTTCAATCCAATTCTCATGAGATGAAATGTTATAGATGATAATGTAGTGTACATGTGAGAGTTACGAAAAAAACATATGTATAAACTTAAAACGTACATGAATCAGTGAAATGTACAAGCATAACATAAAAATATACATAAAGAGTTGTACTTGTATCCAAGAATCCATAGTACATAGACTGAATGAATAGTCATATACAGATTACACAAGACACTTTACAATTCTTTCCAAGGTGAACATCCTCACAATGCTTATGAAGACTTATCAGAAGGGTGAGTAGTGCTTAATGGAGGTTTCTTGCATTTTTTAAAAAAAAAAAATTTAATCAACAAAGATGTCGATTTATTTATTTGTTTTTTCAATAATAATTATTTATTTTTGTCGGTACAAAAGACTCCGAAGTCACTTGTGTGGCAATATATGATAATCAAATTTGAATTATGCAAAGAACACAAGGATAAAGTAAGAGTATGAAATTCTAGTGGTTATGATATAACACTCATAATTCACATATGCAGTAAAGATAAAGACATATGAAAATCTTCACAATTGTGTGTGAGAGATCATTATCATAAATAAAATATTTCTCATACTTAAAGTCATGCGAAAACAATTGCATAATTAAAATACACTAGGAGAGTTGTATATACAAAATGATATTAAAAGTTTGAATATGAGAACAACGCTAGAGGTAACACCATATAATAGAATATACATTGTACAATGTCTAAACGAGATAAAGAATATGTGGCAGTCATACCAATATGTGACAGATCAGAGAAAGAATTTTAGCAATTTTGGGCTATCGTCAGGCGATATCGGATATCGCCGATCGGAGATAGCGCGAAAATATAAATAACTCCAGATTTGTAATAAAAGCACCGGTTAGAGCATTTCTTCCTAAAACCCTCGAGCGAAAGAACGACACGATGCCGGCGAAACCTACAAATCAAGGTATGTTTACACAATTTTGGGTTCCTTTCTTTAGGATTTGTTGATTTAAATGGATTAAGGGAAGATTGAAGAGATTTCATGAAATTTCAAGTGAAATTTTTAGATTTGAGGTTGATTTGTCTAGAATTAGGCATGAGTTTGAAAATTATAATTTTTGGAGTGAAAAGGGCATAATAGATCCATTTGATATATGAAGTGTAAACATAGATCTAGTAATATGAAGTATATAAAAGCATAGATCTAGGTTTTCATAAGTACAGTGCTTAACAAAAATGAATTTTTAGGGAAGATGATGATGAATAGTAGTTTGTGTTTTTTTTAAAAAAAATTTGTTAAGACAAATCGTGAAGAATTGATTTATGTGTGATATCCAGTGAGTAGTGATGTTGATTTGAGGAAGTGCATGTTTTAACGGTGATTTGAACGATTTTAGATATCGCCTGGCGACAGTCACTGTCGCCCGGCGATATCGTGGCAGTGTCTACAATCAAGCTTTGTTACTGTTTTCAGGAATGGCTTCAAGTTCTAAAGCCAGGAGGAGCACAGGTAGTGATACACACTCCGCTTATCAAACATTTCCTGAAATTGAGAATGCAAACATCGGAGTGGGGAAAGTCATTGAATTCGATCAAGTCTGTCATGCACACATACATGATCTACTGGCAATGGCAGGTATAATGTTAGTTATACTTTCAGACATGTTCTCATCAGTTTTAATTAGAGAATTCTACAATCATTTAAGAAATCCTAACTTCAATGAATTGAACAGGGGAGTGAGATCAAAAATCCAAGGGCAAACAATTGAAATAACTCATCATGATTTAAGAGATGAGTTTGGTCTGATAGAGCGAGACTACGTACTGCATATAACAATAAGTTACGAGCATACGATGACATGTAACACAACGACGAACAATCATGCAATATGAGGATGAACACATGATGGGATGTAATACATTCACACACAAACATATAGTATGAATTCAAACAATGGCAAAAATTGATGTTGAATCTAAAAATAGAAACAACCAGGGATTTTATTTGAATGCGTCGTAGGATTCATCAATTCCAACGGGGTTGAGATAACTCGACCTCATTGAGGAATTATCAAAACTTGCAATACTGAGGTTGAGCCGAAGACGATGAAGCTCAATGGCATTGCACCAAGAATTTTCGGAGAGACTCCTGCATTTCCAAGAAACGAGGTGGCGTTGATACGCGCCTGTGCACATTTAAAACTCACAAACATCCAATATCTACTCAATCTGCTTAGTTGTAGGTATAGGTGTAGGCAAAGGGGAATGTGGAGTGTCGATGAGAGTGAGGGAGGTTGGACCAAGGGAAGTCGTTGGGGGTTCTCCAAAGAAAGGCACGAGATCGGCAATATTAAAAATAGGAGAGGTATAAATTTTGGTTGATAGATTAAGAATATTAGTGTCTACTCCCCACTTAATCTGAAAGGGGACAAAATGTCGTTGTAACGGTTTATAATAAGTACTCGCAGGAAATTTCTCCTGAAAAAAGTAAGAACTCAATCTCCATTTGAGAAATATAACTCTAAGCGATGTTTGTCGGTCATAGCTTGCAAACTGTTAGAAATAAATTTATGCAGAGATTTTAAGTAATCAATATAGGATAGAGCATCAAAAGAGGTTTTTTGATAAGAAGAAACAGAATGTCGATCAAGTAAGAGGGGTATGGGGTAGTCATAGACGACTTCAAAGGGATATTTTGTAATAAAGTAATTTTTTGAGCTATTATATGTGAATTCTGCTGGCAGAGTAACCAAATCTCATTGTGTTCAGTGTTCTCCTACTAAACGTCTAAAAAATAACCTGAGCTCTAATTTCCTACATCGGTTTGCCCATCGGTACGGGGAGGATAGGCACTGCCAAATATTGAACTTCGGATTAGGAAAAGGTATCAATGAGGATGATGTTATCATGTGCAAATATTGAACTTTAGTTACACAACTGAGCATCATTAACTTTCTCAGCTACCAAGAGGGTTGGAAAGCCCTAGAAAAATGAAACAACTACATAATTTACAAGTATCACCATATCAACTTCGGATTGTTTCACTTCAAAATCCACACCATTTGAATTGGTAATAGTAAAATAAACCTCCTCTCGTCAGGATGAACTACAGCAGACAAGAAGATTTCCATCCTTGTCTATTAGACAAGCAACTTAGGCAATCTGGCAATGCAACTGTTTGAAGATGCTTCCATAAAATGGTGTATTAATACTAAAAAGGAAAGAACTGCTACTAACAAAAAGGAAGCTACTAGTTGCAGTTTATTTAAAACTTCAGCATTATGTAGCCCCTTCTAATAAAGAGCAGAACCAACTACACATTCCACTCTGCACCTGAATTCTAAACATTAACTAGTAATAAAATCTACAGCATCTCGTTTACCACCAAATTGAGCGAGATGAAAAAAAGCACAAAATAATTATGATGGTGAAGATAACGGCAACGAATTAAGTACACGAAAAGATACTACAAATAGATAACCTGAACAGCAGAAACCCTCGACAGTGGCTTTCGCCTAAAGAACAGTCCAGTAAGAGGCCGTGCCACCAAAGGTGGGGAATTAACAAGAGTTAGAGATCACAGTGAAATCTCGGTCTCATGAGCAAGCGTTGGCGCTGAACACAATTAAGAGAAGAGGTACGTCCGGTTCTAGGGTTTCAGAGGACTCGCGCCGGGGGGAAGAGTACCCCTGAGCTCGCTCCCTACACGGCAGGGCAGAAAAGGACAAGTGGGTTTAAGAGCCGTCAGATTGCCGGATTGGTCTCCGTTAATGCTTGCTCAGGGATTACCAAGGCACGCCCGTTTAACACCAGAGCGACTCACCGGTCTCTAGTCCAATTGTGATGTGCCGCGTATTCACCAGAACTTTATGGAGCATGTGATGTGATAGCTTGATCGTGTTCCGCAATTGCTTTGGTAGGCGGGAGTACACCGTCATGGGGATTTTTTTTGGTATTGATATTTGTAAATCTTAAAGTTATTTATAATCTATAGATATTTGTACATCTTAAAATTATATTTATGCCTCTGATAGATTATTTGTATTCCAACTTGTAAGATATAAGGAGGCTCTCGAGCATTTAGATGCTCAATTTCGGAAATCCATGATTCTTTTCAGAAAGACAATGGAATAGTCGAGGGATCAAATCGACCACCTATCCAATAGGCTCGATGCAATCCGGCTCGATAAAACTAGCAAATCAATTTTATTTTTTGCAATTTTTTGCATTTTTGAATTTTGAGCTCCAAATATTTCATGTTGACTATTTTTGATTTGAAGTCGTTTAGGCCTCCAATTTGGGTCCGACAAAAGACACGCTCGGAACGAGTCATCTGTACAGATTTTCGACGTGACTTTTTCGGAGCCCAAAATCAAATTGAGGTCTAAACTATTTCAAATCAAAAAGTGTTCAACATGAAAGTTGTAGAGATCGTCGAGATCTACAACTTTCATGTTGAACACTTTTTAATTTGAAACCGTTTAAGTCCCCGATTTGGCACCCGAAAAAAGTCACGCCGATCTCGGGCGTCCGTACATATGTTCGTCGTGACTTTTTTCTGGGGTCAAATCAGGGGTCTAAATTGCTTCAAATCAAAAAATATTCAACATGAAAGTTGTAGATCTCGTCAAGATCGACAACTTTCATGTTGAACACTTCTCATGAAAATGCACGCATAAGACACAGTTCGGAGAGAAATGCGTGAGATGAGGGTTGTAAATGGGGTACAAATATCAGATTTTAGAGTTTAAAAAAGAGGAGTTTTATTAAAAAGAATGGTGTGTGAATAACCGTTTATTGTGTACAAATATCAAGCGCCCTTTTTATTGATGTATTTAACGCATTTTACTATGCATGAAAGCATAGATAGAGCATTTGGTCTTGTTTGGGAGGATTTATTAAAAGGAAACGAAGTATTGGCAAAAAAAGTAAGAAAATGAGATTTTAAAAAATATATATGGAAAAAGATGATTTCTTTTGGTAAGTTCCTTTTGTAGAAATTTTCAGAAAGAATGATCACTTTATAAACTGTTTAGCAAATCTCCAATGAGGTGACTGGGCGTGATATTTTCGTCCGGACGCGATATTTTTGGGCCCTAATTTCGACGGGCCGCAAAATTTTCGCCCGACCTCGATATTTTCACACGGGCGCTATATTTTCGCCCGGTCGCAAATTTTTCGGTCGGGCGCCACATTTTCGTTCGGGCGCCAATTTTTAGACAGGACACGAATTTTTTGGACGAGCGCGAATTTTTCTGACGGACGCAAATTTTTCGGTCGGGCACAAATTTTTCGCCTCGGGCGCGAATATTTTGCTCAAGCTCGAATTTTTTGCACAGACGCGAATTTTTCGCATGAACACGATATTTTCTCACGGACGCGATATTTTTGCCTGAAAGCAAAAAAAATGCATTCGAGCGAAACAAAATACACGAACGGACAAAAAAAACACGAACGAAAAAATCGCACCGAAGCTAAAAATTCGAGTCCGAGCGAAAATTTCCCGCCCGGGCGAAAAAATCACGCTCAGGCGAAAAAATCGCGCCCTAGCGAAATAAATGCCTACGGGCAAAAAACACGCCTCAGGCAAAAAATTTCGCTCACGGTCGGAAAATTGGTGCCCGGGCGAAAAATTCGCGACTGGCCGAAAAAACAGCGCTTGGGCAAAAAATTCGTGCACGGGCGAAAAAAACACGTCCGGGCAAAAAAATCGCGCTCGGAGGAAAAATCGCTGCTATGCAAAAAACGCGCACGGTCGAAAAATTCACATTCGGGCGGAAAAAAAATAGTGCACGGGCGAAAAAACAGCGTCCGGAGCGAAAAAAACGAGCTCTGACGACAAATATCGCTCTCGAGCGAAAAATTCAAGCCCGGGCGAAAAATTCGCTCCCAGGCGAAAAACCGCTCCCGGGAATAAAATTCGCAACGGCCGAAAAATTCGTGCCCGGACGAAAAAATTTGTGCACGGGCGAAGAAATCGCGTCCGGGCAAAAAAAACGCGCTCAGGACAAAAAAATCGTGCTCTAGCGAAAAAATTGGCTCGAGCGAAAAAAAGCATCCGAGCAAAAAAAATTCGTGCACGAGCCAAAAAATCACGTCCGAGCGAAAAAAACACGCCCTGGCGTAAAACCCCGTGCCCGGGCAAAAAATTCGCGCACGAACAAAAAAACGCTCCCTAACGAAAAAACACTACCAGACGAAAAAATGCGCCCGGAAAAAAAATCGCGTCTACGCAAAAAATCAAGTTGGAGATTTTTTAAAGAGTACCAGTTTGGTATGAAGAGGTGCTTTTCGAAAAAGTTGAAAAGTAGATACGAGTGAATTTTCAAAAAAAAGGAGAAAATATAGTTTTTTGCGGTAGCTTTTCCCACCGGTAGACAATCCAAACAGTTTCTTAGGTGTGATAGCGTTTTCCATAAAATGAAAAGGAGCTAAAAAGCCCTCCTAAATAGACCCTTTGTTTATACGTGGATCTCTTTTGGTGAAAAAATTTTAGGTAGGTTATTCTCGCCTATAAATATGTACAGTATTAAATACTGATCATTGATCTGATATCCTACGGCTCATATGATATTAAATATTGACTGTTGATCAGTATTTTGATCAATCATGTTACTTATGATGGAAATCAACGGTCGGTATTTAATACAGTACCTATTTCTTGGTGAGAATAACCCACCTAATTTTTTTTTCCTTTTTGTCTACCTTTTTAAAGGAGTGAGTGAGCTCTGTCCTTTTCTCACTCCGCTGGCAATTTAAATGCCCTCCTTTCAGAAAAAAATATCAGCAGGTCGAAAACTAACTAAAGAATATCTACAGCTCGACCCTCCAACCTTTCGCCTCACTTTTGTGTTTGCTCATATTCAGGTCGAACTCCCTACAGTTTTGTTAGCTCGAACTCTTTTCTCGTCGCCGAAAGGAAGCTTATTGTAACACCCCAAATCGGTACAAATGTTTAGTCGAGCTGAGATCGACGACGATCGTCGAGCGGAGCTCGACGACGATTCTTGCCTGTTATCAGCCCCAATGCGGAGCGGTGACCCGTGTCAGGCGAATATTGTGTGACTATTGAGCGGTGATTGACCTTTTCAACTCCAAACTGAGATGTTGCTTTGTTTTGTTGATTGAATCAAGTGGCTTGGATAGAACCCAAGGCCTTATCTATAGAGGAATGGAAAAAGAGGAAAGTATTATTTTCTTTTCTCTTTCCCTCTTCCCCGCTTCCCGAGTTCTGGAGTAGAAACCTTCGGCTGGTGCTAGGGTTGCTTGCTGGAGAAGATCTTGAGGCCGAAAACAATATCTGAAGCTATAATCGCGAAGGAGAAAGTGAGGCGATCATTTCCATTCGCGTAGAAACGCTTTGTCATGGCTCCAAAGAGAACGTCAAGGGTAACGATCTTTCTTCTTGGACAGGTGAAGTCCTTATTTTGGCATATGCATGGATTTTCCACACCAAAAGGTGGAATATTGAGGGATTTCCGTTGGGTTGATTCTTGAAATCACCAAGTAGTCTTGCATATAGATCCGGAAATGTGTAGTACGGAATAAACATGTTGTGTGAAGCCCATCTGGACAGGTTGGTCTGGATTGGTGATGTTTTATTTTGCGCACCGGAGAAGACTCCAGGTTTAAACTAGTAGTTTGTGGAGTCGGTGGGTTGTGCCTGTGAAGTGGAGTAACAGGAAGTACTGGAATGGGGATTCCAGGAAAATACCCTCGTAATTCTTGTGTTGTATGCTATGGAAAGACTAGTTGTCTAACACTGCAGGATGTTGCAGGGTTTGGGTTGTGTTTGGGTGCAGAAAGAGAGCTTTGTTGAACCCGTCAAGCGATTGCGAGGAACGCTGGCACTAAAAGATTTGGTTTATAGAGCCTAAACACCTAGAGGGGTGAATAAGTTTAAATCCTTTTTAACAACTTAAGCAATTAAAAATGTTAAACACATCACAACTATCACAGCACAAAGAATAACAATCACAGAAAATTCACAGCACAACACACAATGGTTTATAGTGGTTCCCCAATTTATGGGTACGTCCACTGTCCCCCCTTCACCTATCCAGTAGAGTACTAGATTCGGTCAAACTTCCTTCCACTATCTCAGATCATCAGATCTTACAACTCAGAACCCAACTGGTTCCTACAGCTCAGACTTCTTCAATTCCTACAACTCAGATTCTTCCCAAGAATCCTACCTCAGGCAACAGCCCTATTTAAGCCTTAACCACCAGGCCTACAACTCAGATCACCAAGATCCTACCTCGGGCACTCAGCCCTACCTCAACCTTAACCACCAGGCCTACAACTCAGATCACCATGATCCTATCTCAGGCACTCAGCCCTACCTTAGCCTTTATATGTTTAGGCTTGCAACTCAGAGAGACAACTCTCCTACACTCAGATCTACAATAGATCTTACAGAAAAATTGATTGTTTAAAACAATAAATTCTTCACCCAGATATAAAGAGAATGAGGTGAAGACTTTCTTGATAAGTTCTTGATTGAATTGACTTCTTTAGATCCAACCTGTCTTAGCTTCTTCAAATCTTCTTGAATCTGAACAAAGTAAGGTTGATCTTCAAATGAAGTTGGAGATGATCTTCAATCCATCTTTCTTCTTGTATTCAGAATTTGATCTGAACTCCTCTTGTAGACTTGTTCAGGATCTGTCTTCTTCTTACTTTACTTCTTTTGTGCTTGTCTCTTAGTTCACCGTTCACAATTCACTCTTTTTGTTTGTGATAGAATAGGTCTTTATATAGAACCCATCCAAGGTTACCGGTTGATCCGGTTCATAACGACCTTCTGACAGCTCTGACAGATGTGACAGCTTTGTTACTTATGACAGCTGTCAGGACTTCAGTCTTGATACCTGACCCCTCCTTGAACTTTTATCACAGCAGAGACTTGTCTGGATAACACTTCAAATATATCAACACAAATAGACCATGTGTCGACACAAGTATTGATGATGTCGACACAGCTCCTAATATGTCGACACAGTCATTCTTTAACTTCTCGACACAGCTTCTGTTGGATGTGTCGACATAAGTCCTGTGTGTCGACACAACTACTTCTAGGATCGACATAGCTGGTGTTGACAGATTTCTTGAGTGTGTGTCGACACAACTGCTTCTAGTCTCGACATAACTGGTGTTGACAGATTTCTTGAGTGTGTGTCGACACAAGTCCAATGTGTCTACACAACTACTTCTAGTCTGAACTTCTGTGTATCGACACAAGTCCCTTGTGTCGACATAACTGCCGCTGACAGAATTTCTGTGTGTCGACACAAGTCCTATGTGTCAACAAAATCTGGCTTTTGGTGTCGACACATTTCCCTCACAAGTGTCGACAATTGTACTTAGAATATTTTCCTGCATTTCTTTATCCTGCACATTGAAACTCAACATCCCATCAAATACACATTGATATATATCATTGAGTTAAGTGAGGCTTCTCCAAATCTGGTACACAGTTTCCAGTGTACCCAATAATCTCTTCCTATTTGGAGAAGTCATAACCCTTTGTCAATGATATACACCACTTAAAATAAAACAAAGATTAAGAAGCATATAATCATTACACAGACAGGGTAACTCATAATGCATAAACAACATGAAATATCATCACAGAATATGATAAAGTTCATTAATCAGGAATTAGTTTTTGATTTACAAGATTTTTTAGAACAGAAAATTACACAATTCTACTAAATCCCTCAGGCTTGATAACTATCTCTATGATTGTCATCAGGCTCCTTTTCAGATAACTATTCCTTAATCAGCCAGATTGAATCGTTTGCAGCTTAAGCACAAAATTTTCTTCAAACTTATAATCACTGTGTCATCAGCTACAGCGCTTCTTCCTTTTCTGAGATACCCTTTTTTTTTGAGCTCTTCTGCCTTAATCTTCTGCCTTTTAAAGTAATGATAAGGCTTTGGGAAGTACTTGTTAGGCTCCATAGAGTTAGCAGGTAACTTCCCAGCTTTGATATCACTTCTGAACTGATGTATGACATCTTGCCTTTTCTGATATTTACCCCACTCTTGTTCAGAATACCATTTGTCTCTATCATGTATATCATCTTTCACAACTTTCAAAGCAGTAAGAATGATATTTCAGGAGGTTGGACTCCATTGTTCAAAATCAGCCTTTAATTCAGTCTGCTCTCTGAATATTTTCTTAGAAAGTTGAGCCTCTTTCTGAGCATCCCTAGCTCTTTGTGCTTCTTGCTCTGTTTGTAAAACAGCTTCAGACATTTCAAATTTTTCAATAATATCATTATGTGCCTCCTGTGTAGGGTTATACATTTGATGTACTGCCTGATGTTACTTCTTCAAAATCAGATGGAGGATAGATGACTTGGGCAACTTTCTGCTGAACCCCTTCATTATAAGCAGGTTGAATACCAGATTCAGCAGTATTATCATCATCACAAAGGGGTGGATATCCAAGAGTAGCTCTGATGGTATTGGATACCCATTTGGCATGATCTAAGCTTGCTTTGACTAACACTCTCTCCCCCTTTATGACTTCTCTGACCACATGATCTCTTAGATCATCCTTCTAGAACCTTACCTGATCAGCTAGAAAATCTATGCCCTCTTTGTAATAGATTCTGAACTTCTGCAGTTGATCAGAAATAGACTTTTGAGATGTCTGAATTGCTGTTTGGACAGCAGCTAGATCTTCTTTGATCTGATTAGATACTTCAGTTTTCACATCAGTAGCAATACCTCCCATTTTGTGAGAATAGCATCATGTGAGTCTGTGAGATTTTCATTTATTTTGAATTGATTTTCTAGAATATATCCTTGATTATCTACAATGTCAGCTATTTTAGTTTTCATGTCTTGTTATTGTGTGGTCAAGTACCTCCCTTATGGAAGCAATCTATCATCTCCTTCTTATGCAAATTTACTTCAAATCTGATAGACTTGATATCTTGGGCCAGCTGGAACTGCATTTCTTTGTGGGACTCATCCACATATTTCTCCAGAGCAAGTCTTTGCTCATCCATTTTCACTTGCAATTTCACCAAAAGTGAACTGAAGTCTATTCCTGGAGCAGATGTTTGAGGAACAGTTTGTAAGGCTTTCTTATAGCCTGTGCTCCTCTTCCTGAGTGCCACCGCTTCATTTTCTTGACCCTGGAAGCTTCTTCATCATCAAAAGAATTTGATGAACTTTCTATAGCCACAGTTTCCTTAGGACTTGAGGAATTTAGTGGCATCTCCCCCTTAGTCCTTGTCATCTCCCCCTCAGTTTGAGCTCCTTATAAATCAGGAAATAACTCTTCCAGAGTTACCTCCTGCTACATCTAAACAGGAGGGATAATGTTCTCTTTTTCAACAAATGGTTCTCCCTGGACATCAAGATCCTTTTCCAGGGTTTTCTCTAAACTGGAGGAGTGGAGTTGCTCAGCTTAATCTGGGTCTGACATATGCACATCATGTGCTTCTTTCTCAGTGATGACTGTTGCAGCTTTGTTAATTTCTGAGACTATGTCCATAACAGTATCAGTTGCATTCTCACTATCCAGTGCAACTTCAGTTATACCTCCCCCTTGGGCTGGCAGCTTTGATTGTTCAGGTTCTTGAATAATTGTAATCTCAGTGTTGTCTCTCCCTGGAGTGGAGACCATCTGGTTTTCTGGTAGTTGAATGCTCTCCCCTTGGGCTTGAGCCTCTTTAGCTGGTGTTGGTGTAAGTGATTTTCTTGGTTGTTCTTCATCTGAGCTTAAGTCAACTTGCTCTTCAGAATCACTAGAAGATTCTGCTGCCTGGGTGGTAGTTTTCTTTTTCTTATCCTTCTTCACTTATTTCTGTGGAGTAGAAACATCTTTTGTCAAAACTCTATCCCATCTGGATAGTATTCTCAGATCCATTCTCCTCATGTGATTGATCTTGGTTCCTGGAGTTTGATTCATCATTTCTGGAATGGTGGAGGCCAAAAACAGGCTGAGTATTCTACCTAGATTGGGCTTCTTAGCACTCTCTTTGATCTTGTCAAATATGACAGCAGACCAGCCTATTTTCACCTTGAATATAACTCTGGTCATGAGTTTGAACATATAGGCAGAAATCCTATCATGTCCTCCTGTTTTGCATAGAATAACCTTGCATATTATCTCAGACAGGAACTTATCCTGGGAATTCATTCTCTTCCTTGTCATTGAAGATCCAATCTTGGTAGTGGGATCCAGTCCAGACCATTGGAGTGCATCCCTTGTCATGAATGATGTGATATCATCTTCTTCCTTAATCTTGGGAAGCTGAAGTGACTTTTTTATATTCTTCGGTGAGAGTTTCTGTAGTACCATTTACAGTAGACTTTATCTTCTTTCCTTTAGAATCCATTGTTACTGACGAGTAAAATTCAAGAACCTCCTTCTTCCAGATCCTTATTGGTTCTGAGACCAAGTATTCCAATCCATTTTCAGTGATTAGGGTAATCACGACCTTGATTTCTGGGGAGGCAGTATCGAACACCTTGCGTACCAGTTCATATCCCTCGTTGACCTTGTCTTCCTGTTGTGGCGCCATGAGTGAAAGAGAGAGAAGAGAGTCGACGGGAGAATTTCTTGTCGACACAAAGTCTAGAGTCGAGAGTTATGAAAGCACAGTCGGCCATATTTTGTCTTCTCCTATTTGTAGTATACTTGTAAAAGGAATGTCAAAAAACGCGCCTGACTAGGGATTTTACTAGTCGACAAAATTTTACATGTGTCGACATATACTACCTAGGTCTCGACAGAGCTTTGTAGGTGTCGTCATGTCTATGTGTCGACATACTTTTGCCTGTGTCGACATAGACTACTTAATTCTTGACAGAGTATTGAGGGTGTTGATATGTCTATGTGTCGATAATGATTTTTGTGTGTCGACACAAAAATCTACTAGGATAAGGTCTCGACAGAGTGGTGTCGACACAACCTTTTCCTATCGACACAAGTTTTATTTCTGTGTTGACCCAATTTATTTCTTTGTCGACACAACTTGCTGATAGTGTCGACACAATTGGTTTGTGTCGACACAAACTTTCTAACTTAGCCAAATTTCTTGAGAAATTTTGTGCTGACCTAACATCTTATTCTAGGTTCAACATACCTAATTCAATTTTAAAATAATTGAATTTACTTTCATCCAGAGGTTTTGTAAATATATCAGCAATTTGATTGTTAGTGTTGACAAATTCTAGACTTATGTCTTCTTTTTCAACATGTTCTCTGATGAAGTGAAACTTGATTTCTATATGCTTAGTTCTGCTATGTGAAACAGGATTTCTAGCAATAGATATAGCACTAGTAGAATCACAATATAATGGAATTCTACTTACCTTGATGTCATAGTCTTCAAGTTGATGTTGTATCCACAACAATTGAGTCAAGCAACTTCTTACGGCTATATACTCTGATTCAGCAGTGGAAATAGCCACACTTGTCTGTTTTTTACTGCTCCATGACACCAACCTTCCACCTAGGAACTGATATGTTCTTGTGGTACTTTTCCTGTCTTCTTTGAAGCCTGCAAAGTCTGCATCGGAAAAACTTGTTAGCAAGAAATCTTTATTCTTAGGGTACCAAAGACCTAGATTAGGTGTGCCCTTAATATATCTTAAAATTCTCTTAATAGCAGAATAATGAGATTCCTTTGGGCAAGCTTGGTACCTAGCACAAACACATGTGACATACATGATGTCGGGTCTACTAGTAGTCAAGTAAAGTAGAGAGCCAATTATCCCTCTATACAAAGACTCAGCAACAGGTTTTCCTACCTCATCTTTGCTTATAGGCATACTTGACCCCATTGGAGTTTTCATGGTGGAGGCTGACTCCATGCTATATTTCTTAATTAACTCCTTGGTGAACTTAGACTAAGATATGGACAATCCATCATCAGTCTGTCTAACTTGGAGTCCCAAGAAGAATTTCAACTCACCCAAGCTGCTCATCTCAACTTCCCTTGCATAAGTTTGGCAAACTTTCTACAAAAGTTGTTTTTAGTAGAACCAAAGATAATGTCATCAACATATATCTGGACTAGGATGATCTTACCTTTTGATTCCCTAAAGAATAGAGTCTTGTCAATTTTCCCTCTTGAGAATTTATTCTCAATAAAGAAAGCAGACAGTGTTTCATACCAAGCCCTAGGGGCTTGTTTCAATCCATATAGAGCTTTCTTAAGCCTATATACATAGTTGGGATAATGAGAATCTACAAAACCTGAAGGTTGTTCAACATAAAATTTCTCTTTTAAGTCACCATTCAAAAATGCTGAATTTACATCCATTTGAAATACTTTGAACCCTTGATAAGCTGTATAAGCCAGGAACAGTCTTATTGCTTCCAACCTTGTCACTGGGGCAAATGTCTGATCAAAGTCTATCCATTCTTTCTATCTATAGCCCTTTGCTACCAGTCTGGCTTTGTTCTTGATTATAGTGTCATTTTCATCTAACTTGTTTCTGTAGATCCACTTAGTTCCTATGACATGTGATTCTTTGGTTTAGGAACCAACTCCAAGACTTTACATCTTCTGAATTGATTCAACTCTTCATGCATGACATCAATCCAATTTGTGTCTTGTATAGCCTCTTCAAACTTCTTAGGTTCCATCTGGGATAGGAAGCTTGCACATAGAACTGTGTTCATGCTCTTGCTTCTAGTCAGAACTCCATGTCTTGCATCACCATTGATTTGGTGTGCTGGATGATCCTTCAAATGTCTTCTTGCTGGACGAAATTTGTCCACCTCTTGGTCTTCTTCATTGTCCTCATCTAGATGTACTTCATTGTCTTCATCTTCATCTAGTGAGACTTGTACTCCCCTGGACAACATCCATCATTTTCTTCATCCTATCTTGCAGGTTGGTCTTCACTAATTGTTAGCTTGTCCATCTTTTCCTTCAAACCTGTAGGACTAACAGAAGTGTTAGACAGCTCACAGTTAATTAGCTTAGACTCATCAAAGACTACATGGACAGATTCTTCTACAACTTGTGTAGTTAAGTTGTAGATCCTGTATGCCCTACTGTTATTGCTGTACCCAACAAATATCCTTTCTAGAGATTTGGCAGCAAACTTAGTTTGATAGTGTTTGCCATTATTTATAACATAACACTTGCTACCAAAGATTCTAAAGTAGGATATGTTTGATTTTCTGCCTTTCATAATCTCATAGGGTGTCTTCTTGTGTCTTTTATTGATGGATGCTCTATTGAGAACATGACATGCAGTATTTACTGCCTCAGCCTAGAAATATTATGAGAGAGAAGTGTCACTTAGTAGTGTTCTACTTGCCTCAATAAGAGTCCTATTCTTTCTTTCAGCAATCCCATTTTGTTGGAGAGTTCTTGGTGAGGAGAACTCCTAATGAATCCCAAGTTCTTCACAAAAACTTGTCATGCATTCAGACTGAAATTCAGTCTCATGGTCACTTCTGATTTTGACCACTGAATTGTTAAGTTCATTCTGAATTTTCCTAATAAAATTCTGGAAGATAGTAGGGGTTTCAGATTTCTGCCTCAAGAAGAAAACCCATGTAAATCTAGAATAGTCATCCACAATTACAAATGTGTAAGCTTTCCTTCCTAGACTATGAACTGGCATATGACCAAATAAATCCATATGTAGGAGGTAAAAACATCTCACAGAATCTTTGGTATCATGTCCATGGAAAGAGGTCCTGGTCTGTTTTCCCTTTTAGCAAGCTGAACATACACCATCTTTAATGCACTTGACCTGAGGACCATTCCTCACTAACTCCATACTAATAATTTGGCATATTGACTTGTAGTTCAGGTGAGCTAGCCTCTTGTGCCATTGGACACAATGAGATGCTTTCTCATCTGCAACTAGACAGATAGGTGAGTTCTTATTCTCACAATCAAGGTTAAGACAATAGACATTTCCTTTCCTAGTGCCTATGAGAATGATCTCTTGATCTTTGACCTTCTTATTTGGCATACACCCTTGTGGAAAGAAGTGTCATAACCTAGATCACTTAGTTGGCTTATGCTAATTAGGTTATGTTTCAGACCTTTCACATAAGCCACTTGAGTGATAGTGATAGAGTTATTGGAAATTTTACCAAACCCTTTGATGACTCACTTTTCAGATCCACCAAAGATCACTTTGGGTTCATTTTTTATGGGAGAGTAATCCTTCAGCATCTTTCTTGTTCCAGTCATGTGCCTGGAACATCCACTGTCCAAGTACCATATAGGGGTATGGCCACTTGGACTCACCTGCATCAAATAAAATTACCTATCCTTAGAACCCTAATTGTTATTGGGTCCTAGGTCCAAGCCAGCTTGATATTTGACATGCTTACCTGCAGCCTTTCTAGCGGGTAAGCTGGCCTTTTTCAGAATACTAGCATTGTACCAACAATCAATGACATAGTGACCCACCTTGGCACAACACCAACACTCAAATCTATTGTACCTTCTATTAAGTCGAGGCTTAACAATATTGCTGTCAGCAGTCCTTGTAAGTGCAGGTGCTGGAGCAGCCAACACTAAGGATTCTTTAATAACCTTGTGTGTTTGCTCATGGGCTGCACAATTAGCATGTGCTCCCTTGCCATTCAGATTACCATACATACAGTGACCATGAGTGATGTCATGATCATACCTGTTAGTAGGCTGCATCACTTTTCTGAAAGAAATAGGGGGTTTGAAGGCTAGTGGCTGAACTGAGGCTTTGCCTTTTCTTTTGGAATTAGCTGCCCTAGTTCTTTCCTTGAAGCCTAATCCTATCTTACCCTTTTGGAAGATAAAGTTGTCTATTAAGGGTAAGACTGACTTTGACATTGAGAATTTAGCCACAAGATCTTTCTCTCTTTGAAGTCTGACTTCTAGACTCTTGATGTGATCATTTTTGAAGGTAATTGTACCCATCTTAATAACAATTATGTTTTTTCTGTTTGACAACTTCATTCAGCTTCAAATCTAGCACTTTTGTTGAATCAAATGCAACCAATTTAAGAGATGCAATTTCCTTAGCCTGCTCTTTGACAAGGATTCTACTTCTCTAAAGAGCTTGCAACAGACCACCATACTCATCAATTAGTTGATGGACATCCCCTTCAGATTTAGAACTATCCTCATCTCTTGATGTTGATGCTTCTGATTCTGATCCAGTATAATAATCAGAGACTGATGATGGATTGTATACCTTATTGGGACCAGGCTGATCCTAACACTGATCTTCCTCATACAAAGCCATCAGCCCTCTACAATAATGATCTTCACTCCCATTTATAAAATCCAGCATTTGCAGGAATTCAGTTTCTACAGAATCCTCTTCTGTAGTGAACAATCCAATATAGGCTTCTGCTTCATCCTCTTCTCCAGATTCTGATGATGAAGAGTCAGTCCAACTCTTCTGCTTTTGGGCAACAAGGGATCTCTCCTTCTTGCCCTTATTTTGATGCTTCTTCTTGTCCTTAGATTCTTTTCTTTTATCAGGACAATCAGTTATGACATGTCCTGGCCTATTGCAACAATAGCAAACAATTTTAGAAGAAGTTTGTTTACTAGGATTAGAGCCATACCTGTCATCCTTAAAAGTTTTCTTCTTCTTATAATAGTCATCCTTGGAGAGAGATGAAGATGACTTTGTTCTCCATTTCTTCTTCTTCATGAACCTTTGAAACTACCTTATAAAAGCAGCAAAGTCTTCATCAGAGTTATGGCTGTCTGAAGTGTTGATGTCAGGATTTTTTGATTCAACCTCAGCAATTCTCCTGGATGGAGAAGGAGGCTTTCTCCTACCCTTTCTTGTGGCTTCAACCTTGAAGGCTACTAACTTTTCTTTTTATTCAGACCTATTGCTTTTCTCCTCCTCCTTTCTGGCAGTGAGCTGCATCTCATAAGATAACAGTTTTCCAAACAAGGTTGGTGGAGGTGTATCAGCAAGCTTGGCAACCTCTCTGATGACACATATTTTTGTATCACAGTCCTTGGTTAGTGACCTGAGAAACTTGTCATTCAGTTCATATGTGTTAAAGACTCTTCCATAGGTCATTAGCTCTTTTACAATTCTAAAAGATTTCTTTTAACATTCAGCTATGCTATCTGTCTTGACTTGTCTAAAGCTCTCATATTTGATTTAGCATAGACTTTCTATCATCTCTTACTTATTCAGTTCCCTCCATATAGACAATCAAAGTGTCCCACATCTCCTTGGAGGTTTTGCAATGTACCAGATTCTGGAATATAAAATCATCTATGACACTCACAATTATGTTTTGTGCTCTCTTGTCTAAGGTTGCTAGGATGATCTCTTCCTTAGTCATTTCAGAATAGCTTTTTAGAGATTTGAGATTTGCATCAAGAACTGATATGTTCGTAGGAATGAAAGGTCCTTCTAGAACTGTGATGTAGATTCTTGGATCAAATGCTTCCAGGAACAATCTGACCCTCTCTTTCCATATGCCAAAGTTTTCTTTCCTACAGATAGGAAGTTTCATGGATCCAAGTTCCTTCTGATTTTCACATGAACCCATTCTGGCTAACAGTTAATTGTCTTGGAGATCTACACAGACTGTTAGGGCTATATTTGAGTGAACCTCCCTCTAATACCACTTGAAAGATTTGGTTTATAAAGCCTAAACACCTAAGGGGGGGGTGAATAGGTTCAAATCCTTTTTAACAACTTAGGTAATTAAAAATGTTAAACACAGCACAACTATCACAACACAAAGAATAACAATCACAAAAAATTCATAGCACAACACACAATGGTTTATAGTGGTTCCCCAATTTATGGGTATGTCCACTCTCCCCCTTCACCTATCAAGTAGAGTACTGGATTCAGCCAAACTTCCTTCCACTATCTCAGATCCTCAGATCTTATAACTCAGAACCCAACTGGTTCCTACATCTCAGATTTCTTCAAGTCCTACAACTCAGATTCTTCCCAATAATCCTACCTCAGGCAACAGCCCTACCTCAGCCTTATCCACCAGGCTTACAACTCAGATCACCAAGATCCTACCTCAGGCACTCAGCCCTACCTCAGCCTTAACCACCAGGCCTACAACTCAGATCACCAAGATCCTACCTCAGGCACTCAGCCCTACCTCAGCCTTTATATGTTTAGACTTATAACTCAGAGAGACAACTCTCCTATACTCAGATCTACAAGAGATCTTACAGAAAAATTGATTGTTTAAAATAATAAATTCTTCACCTAGATAGAAAGAGAATGAGGTGAAGACTTTCTTGATAAGTTCTTGATTGAACTGACTTCTTAAGATCCAACCTGTCTTAGCTTCTTCAAAGCTTCTTGAATCTGAACAAAGTAAGGTTGATCTTTAAATGAAGTTGGAGATGATCTTCAATCCAGCTTCCTTCTTGTATTCAGAATTAGATCTGAACTCCTCTTGCAGACTTGTTCAGGATCTGCCTTCTTCTTACTTTACTACTTCTGTGCTTGTCTCTTAGTTCACCGTTCATAATTCACTCTTTTTGTTTGTGATAGAATAGGTCTTTATATAGAACCCATCCAAGGTTATCGGTTGATCCAGTTCATAACGGCCTTCTGACAGCTCTGACAGATGTGACAGATTTGTTACTTATGATAGCTGTCAGGACTTCAGTCTTGAAACCTGACCCCTCCTTGAACTTTTATCACAGCAGAGACTTGTCTGGATAACACTTCAAATGTGTCAACACAAATAAACCATGTGTCGACACAAGTATTGATGATGTCGACACAGCTCCTAATATGTCGACACAATCATTCTTTATCTTCTCGACACAACTTCTGTTGGATGTGTCGACATAAGTCCTGTGTGTCGACACAACTGCTTCTAGTCTCGACATAGCTGGTGTTTACAGATTTCTTGAGTGTGTGTCGACACAAGTCCTGTGTGTCGACACAACTGCTTCTAGTCTCGACATAGCTGGTGTTGACAGATTTCTTGAGTGTGTGTCGACACAACTGCTTCTAGTCTCGACATAGCTGGTGTTGACAGATTTCTTGAGTGTGTGTCGACACAAGTCCTGTGTGTCGACACAACTGCTTCTAGTCTGAACTTCTGTGTGTCAACACAAGTCCCTTGTGTCGACATTACTGCCGCTGACAGAATTTCTGTATGTCGACACAAGTCCTGTGTGTCGACACAATCTGGCTTCTGGTGTCGACACATTTCCCTCACAAGTGTCGACACTTGTACTTAGAATATTTTCCTGCACATTGAAACTCAACATCCCATCAAATACACATTGATGTATATCATTGAGTTAAGTGAGGCTTCTCCAAATGTGGTACACAGTTTCTAGTGTACCCAACAGGCACTAACTCCCCTTTTTAGATTGTTAAGCCAGTCCTTGGTAGACAGTATGGTTATTGTGAGCTGCGACCTCTTAAAAGGCTTCGTGTCGAACGGACAAGGGGATGCCAACCCACGTCAGTCTAGTATTGAACTGGCGATTTGAGCAACGGGCAAGGGCTAAAATGTATCAGCGTTATGGTTGTCTGACCTGAGTGCCTGGGATATTGGCGTTCGTCAGGTTCACATAATGAGAGTCTTAGGTCTGCGCGCCATTAAGACTAAAGTCTCCGGCTATAGGCTGTTGAGCATAATGCTCAAACTTTACCGTTGGGCTTTGGACCCTTGAACGGTGGTGCGACCCTAGTTTTCCGGTACACTAAGAATGCGCCCTGAGTGCGCGGAGCG
This sequence comes from Platanthera zijinensis, assembly GCA_039513925.1. Classification (NCBI taxonomy): domain Eukaryota; kingdom Viridiplantae; phylum Streptophyta; class Magnoliopsida; order Asparagales; family Orchidaceae; genus Platanthera; species Platanthera zijinensis. The sequence goes on from CM077098.1 coordinate 20,936,922, forward strand.
TCGGACCGCGTGACCGACGTTTGTGATATAGTGATTGTGGGTGAGTGCACATTGTGTGATATATCTGCTTGTGAAATGTTATGCCTGTAGGGAAGGAATACCACTGCCACGGGAAAGGGGTAGGGTCGTTATAAATTGGTCAGCTGAATGTTGACCGTTGCTTTGTTTGCCACCATCATGGTGGGCTATCCTTGTGCAGGTGCTGGAGAGCCGAGCGGGAAATAGCGGGCTGAATCCTCTACTGCTGTTGTTGTTGGCCCTCGAAGGCTGAGCGAAGAACTTTATTATTTTCATGTGTGGCCAGCCTGCGTTCCGATGTTTGTAATCCTCACCTGTGAAGCTTAACTGTAAGGCCTTAAGGCCAAACTTTTGTGTATTTGGTATACATTCCTTTGTGGTTATATATAAATGTGGTTATTTATATATAGTGGACATTCGTGGCTGCTGAGTTCAATATTAACTTTAAATCTTCCGCTAGTATGCTCTGAGTTAGGATGCAAGTATATTTGGGTATTAACCTGTAACCTTGCCGCCTGTTTGTGGCATATAGTGTGAGGCCCTGACCGGACATTCTATTATATGTTATTTAACAGATGTGGTCATTACAATTTGGTATCAGAGTGTCTCGGTCTTGCTCTTTCGAATTCGTGGTCGAATTCTTTTGTGGGGTGGCAAGCATGTGTAAGTGCGACCTGCTTTAACATTAATGAACTCAAGAATGTTCACTAAGGAATGCAAATACACCTGTTTGAGGAACCTGTGCGTTCCTATATTGTTGTTATTGCTTGTGCAAGGTCGCTAAAGTGTGTCTTGTTCACCTATAGGTGACTCATAGTGGTGCTGGGCAGTCTGAGCCCCAGCGTTCTGATTAGAGTGTGGCACCAGCTGAGGTGCCTACACCTCTTCCTTTTGCGGAAACAGTATGCTTAGTTGCTTAGGCGTTGTTTGCAATGATTCATGCACAGCCTACTGGGCAGGCACAACCGACATTGGTGCCAGAATGGGTTGATGTAAGGACAAAACCTGTTGAGGCTGTTGATCCTCGAGCAGCTGAACGACTGTTGAAGCAGTTTATGAGCTTCAATCCTCCTACGTTTACGGGTATGGGATCCCCAACGCAAGCGGATGATTGGTTGTCGCGCGTCAAGCGAATATTTACGTCGATAAGGACGGAGGAAGATCAGAAGGTCACCTTGGCCATCTTCTTGTTGGAAGAAGAGGCTCGACTTTGGTGGGATGAGACAGAGTTGCACCACTTAGCGGGCAGACAATTAACAGAAGTCTCGATCGAGGAGTTTTCGCGTCTATTCTTGGCAAAGCACCTACCAGCATCACAACTCATCGCCATGGAAAATGAGTTTCAGCATCTAACTCAAGGAGAAAGTAGTGTCGATACCTACTTGCATGAGTTTACACGGTTGGGACGTTATGCGGGGTCTATCTTCGTTGATGAACAACGTAAAACCAATAGGTTCTACGAAGGGTTACGAGATGTGTTGAGATTCCTGCTCTCCAGTTCGGTGAACCAGGGGTTTCAAGCGTTGGTGGATACGGCTTGTGCGTTGGAGAAGGATATGAAGTGGGTGCACGGAAAAAAGGACTTGGCTGAGACAAAGTCCGAGTTCAAAGCGCCCCATTCTGGAAAATCGAGCTACCAAAGGAAATGGGGCAAGAGATCCAAGTTTTCTGGACAGGCTCCTTCTACAGTTGCGTCGGGAGCAATTTCGAGGCAAGAGTCTCGTACCTACTATACATGTTTTAGAGTGGGGCATATAGCCTGTGACTGTCAAGTTGGTCTACCAAAGGTGGAAAAGAAGACAGGAGCGTCTTATACTAATAAGGGAAAGACAATGATGGAGTCCTCTACATCCCAGGCGCAACCCCGATTATATAATCTTGGCCAGCAGGAGGCCATAAAGCAAAGTGACGTCATCACAGGTACGATCTAAGATTTGATTGCTTACTTTTAATATTTCATATCTTGTGTGTAGCTTGTGTATGATGTGTTTGTCACAGGTTTTGTCCTAATTCGGGACAATCCGGCGAGAGCACTATTTGATATGGGTGCTTCACATTCATTTATGTCTGAGGACTTCGTAGTACGAATCGGAGTACCTAGTCATGTGACGATAGATAGTGTAAAGATGTTGTTACCAAACAGATGTGTGATGCGTGCGGATAGGACTTGCTACGTGGTAGTACAAATAGGAAGTCGGGATTTCTGCTTGAACGCATATGTGCTACCGATATCGGAATTTGATGTGATCTTTGGTATGCACTGGCTCTCGGAGCAGCGTGCCTTTTATAACGCCCCAAATCTCGGTTATGAGTGGGGTTTGTAGACTGAGCAACATGGCCTGGGATACGGGCGTGTCCAAATCCATGTCCTTCTCTATGCTAGCAACACGACCGGGGACACAATCATGTCCAAATTCGTGTGTTGCTCTATGTTGGCAGGGCAGTGTCGAGTGTGGCACACGACCTGTGACATGAGCTATGTCCTGCTATGAGTTCGACGTATTTCCATGAGATCGACGAAATGCATTCGACGATACTCGGAGGCAAGCCATGTTGGGAACACGGCCTGTGATACGGGCGTGTTAAGGGTCGTGTCCTTCTCATTATTTGGCCGGTTTATGAGGACTGATGATCATGGGCTAGACACGGGCATGTCTGAAACCGTGTTTGGCACACGGTCTGTGACACGGGCGTGTCATAGGGCCATGTCCTGGTCGTGACGCGACGATTTCTTTTGCTGCTTGAGGCACACAGCCTGTGATACGGGCGTGTCACAAGCCATGTTCGGCCCAGGAAGTTGGCTTTAAGAGCGAATCAGGGCCTTTCATTATTTTTGGATAGGATCCAATGATCCAGAAATCTCCCCACTGTTATAAGGCCGGGAGTTGAGGGTTAAACCCTCATTTCTCTTAGGTCTTTCTCTTTCTAAAGAGTTAGAGAGTGGGGAGAGCAAGGAAGAAGGAGGAGAAGGAATCCGGCCGCTGGTGGAGCTTCAGAGCCCCGAATCACGAGCCGAGTCCAGATCCGCGGAGGCAAGTCCGTTGCGGTGCTTTTCATCCGGCTAGTTTTCCATGGCGCCAAAGTGAACCTCAAGGGTAACGATTTTCTTCTTGAACATGTGAAGTCCTCTTCCTTTTTGCATAGGAAACTCCCTCCAGCGAGTGAGCGGTGATTGTGAGGTATTCCTTCGGGTAGATATGGTTTATCCCCGTCATTTTGCATATAGAGTCCGGAATCGAAGTACAGACGTAGGCATGGTGTGTGAAGCCTATCTGAACAAGTTGATCTGGATCAGTGATGTTTTCATTATGCTTGTATTGCCGGAGAAGACTCTGTGCCGTTTTCTTTTCGGGTTTTCTACGTGGTAGATTGCAATAGGGATCCTTGGGGACTAACTCCAAAGTACACCCGGAAAACTAGGCAGAAGCGCATTGCTGCCATCTTGGTGGCCTGGGAGCCAACCTTGTGCATAACCGGGTTATGTACTATTGTATGATCGATACTTCGGGATTTGGGGAAGCTTGACTCGCGCCGATGACTTAAATTGTTGTGGCTATGTGAGCAACGGGTTAAGTGGAACCGTACCCGCTCTATGTGGTTCGGTTAAAGAGTCATACCGATGGCATAGAGGGAGGGTCTTAGGCTTTAGCTGAAAAAGACTATTAACTCACGTTATTGCTGTCCTAGGGGCGGTGGTGGACCGAGTTCACTGCGAATGTGCCCTGAGAGCACGGGGCGTGTGGACGTATGTGCCTACGCCTGTGGTGAAGTGTGCTTAAATTGTACTTTCACTATCTTGTTTGGTTATACTAATAAAATGCAGGGAAGGAGCACCGCCGCCCCGAGTAAGGGGTGGGGTCGTTATAATTTGGTCAGCTTTAGCTAACCGTTGCCTTGTTTTGCCACCGTGCGGTGGATTGTTCTCATGTAGGAACAAGTGAGCCTAGTGGCAAATAGCGGGCTGAAGCCCCTGATGCTGTGCTGGCCCTTGAAGGCCAAGGTGAAATGTTTACTTTCTATTGCTCATGTATGCCCGGCCTATGTGCCTAAGTCTGGAAAACATGTTTTATTAAGTAAACTCTTGTAAGGCCCTAAAGCCAAGACTTTTGTGTATTTTGCTGTCATTCCTACCTTTGGTTATAGTGGACAATCGTGCTTTTGTATTTGTGTTCTTATAACGGTTTTAAAAGCTTCTGCTAGAATGCTCTGAGTTAGGATGCGTGTTCCTATTGCTGGTAATTTGGTATTCTTATGTAACTCCACTAACTGTCCGTGAAATATGGCGTGGGGCCCCGGCCGGACCTTCTGTTATATTCCATGTGACGGATGGGGGTATTACACCTTTATTGATTGCAATTCAAAGGAGATCACACTAGGCCAGAATACCGAGCTTGAGACTAAGTTCGCTGGTATGCGAGGAGCGAGCGGGATCTTGATGTCTGCTCTCCAAGTCGTCAATGCTGTTCGGAAGGGCGCGGAGTTATTCTTCACGCTTATTCAGGCTGTTGAGCCAAAGGCCAGTGTGAGTGACGTTCCGATTGTATTAGAGTTTGCTGATGTGTTTCCTAAAGATCTTCCTGGGTTACCGCCCCAACAGGAGATCAACTTCACTATTGAGCTAGTGCTAGGTGTGAAAACTATGGCCCGCTCGCCATATCGCGTAGTGCTAAAGGAAATGGCAGAACTGAAAGTTCAACTATAAGAGTTGCTGGAATAGGGATACATACGCCCAAGTATGTCACCTTGGAGTGCACCTATTCTTTTTGTGAAAAAGAAGGACGGTATTCTGCGGTTGTGTATCGATTATCGCGAATTGAATAAGCTGACAGAGAAAAACAAGTATCTGATTCCACGGATAGATGACTTGTTCGATTAGCTAGTGAGATCAACCGTCTATTCTAAACTGGACTTAAAATCTGGTTATTACCAGTTGAGGATTCGGGAAGGTGACATTTCCAATACAGTATTTGGAACACGCTACGGTCATTATGAGTTCACAGTAATGCCGTTTGGGCTATGTAATGCACCATTGGTGTTCATGGATCTAATGCACCGAACGTTCCGAGAGTACTTGTACCTGTTTGTGATCGTCTTTATTGATGATATCTTGGTGTACTCTCAATCTGAAGCTGATCATGCGAACCATTAATGGTTGGTGTTGCATACCTTGCGGAGAAATAAACTTTATGCCAAGTTCTCAAAGTGTGAGTTTTGGTTGTCGTCAGTGGTTTTTCTTGTCCATGTAGTAAGTGGAGATGGCATTGCAGTGGATCCGTCAAAGATAAGAGCCATAAGGGAGTGTCCAGTATTGTCTTCTGTGGCCGAAATCAGGAGTTTCCTTGGACTGGCAGGCTACTATAGACGTTTTTTTAGAAAACTTCTCACAGATTGCTTTGCATCTTACCACATTAATGAGGAAGGATCAGAAGTTCGTTTGGACGCCGGAGTGCGCACGAGCTTTTGAAGAGATAAAGAGTCGTTTGACCACCGCACTTGTTTTGACATCGCCATGTGGTACAAACAGCTATGAGATTTATAGTGATGCATCAGGGAGCGGCTTAGGCTGCGTTCTTCTTCAGTTTGGAAAGGTGATCTCTTTTGCTCACGCTAGTTGAAAGTGCATGAGCGAAACTATCCCGTCCACGACTTGGAGTTGGCGGCCGTAATTTTTGCACTTAAATTATGGCATCACTATCTATATGGCGTAAAAGTGGATATATTTACGGAGCATAAGAGCCTAAAGTACCTATTGGATAAGAAGAATCTCAATATGCGACAACGAAGGTGGATGAAGTTCCTCGGGGACTACACCTTTGATATTCACTACACTCCCGGGAAGGAAAATGCGGTCGCAGATGCCTTGAATCGTAGGACTCCGTCAAGGGCAAATTGGTTGCAGATGCATGATGAGCGTCTGATCCAGGAGTTGGAAGCGTTAGAGATTTCTTATGTTTACAAGAATTCCACAGCAAATGCATGCTTGAACTGGACGGAGGTACAGTATGACCTTGCAGACAGAATTCGGCGAGCAACAAAACTTGATGAAAGTCTGCAACGCTATGCAGTGGATTGGTCAATTGACCAATTCTCTTGGGATGACGACCTTTTGCAGAAAGAGGGTCGTTTGTGCGTCCCAAGTATGGGTAAGCTAAGAGAAGAATTGATGTATGAGGCTCACTTTACGAAATACTCAATTCACCCAGGGCCACAAAGATGTACAAAGACATTAAAAAGCTGTTCTGGTGGCCAGGGTTAAAGAAAGACATAACACATTATGTGGCTAAATTTCAAACATGTGCCTTGGTGAAAGCAGAATGCCAGAAGACCAGGGGTTTCTTGAAGTCGCTATCTATTTCGGAATGGAAGTTTGATGATATTTCGATGGATTTCGTACCTGGTTTGCCGAGATCTCAACGCGGTAATGATTCGGTTTGGGTGATCGTTGACCGGTTGACTAAAGTTGTTCACTTCCTTCCGAACAAGAGGGACAATTCTATGGAAGTCTTGGCGAAACTTTATGTTGAGCAAATCTTACGATTGCACGGTGTTCCCTATAACATCGTAAGTGACCGTGATGGGTGATTCACATCGAATGATTGGAGGCTAATCCATCAGTTGTTGGGAACAAAGTTAACGTTTAGTACAACCTTTCATCCCCAAACTGATGGCCAGACTGAGAGAACAAACAGAATGATGGAGGACATGCTCCGAATGTTCACCTTGGATTTTGGAAAGAGGTGAGAAGATCATCTCTATATGGTAGAGTTTGCCTAAAATAATAGCTACCAAGCTAGCATAAGTATGACACCATTTGAAGCTTTGTATGGTCGGAAATGTCGTACACCATTAGCTTGGGCAGAAGCAGACAAATCTAAATTATATAAGCGTAAGGAAGTCAAAGAATCTAATTCGATGATACGCTCTATTCGGGAGAGGCTACTGATAGCCCAAGATAGACAAGCAAAGTATTACAATGCCAAGCACCTAAACGTTGAGTTTGCGATTGACGATTGGGTATATTTGAAAATCAAGCCCTTCAAAGGCGTGTCCAGGATTCGGCGCTTGAATAAGTTAAGTCCGAGATATCTTGGTCCGTTTGAAGTGGTGGAGCAAATTGGAGAAGCTGCCTATCGGCTAGCTCTTTTTGCAAAACTGAGTGGATTGCATGATGTGTTCTACATATCAGTGCTTCGAAAAGCCGTAAAAGATCCAGCTCAAGTGATTGCGAATGATCGCGTACCGGTCGAATCTGGGCTAACGACGAAGGTTAGGCCCATTCGGATCAAGGATAAAGCCGATAAGCAGTTGCGGAATAGGACAATCAGGATGGTCAAGGTCCGATGGGAAAACTGCGGCCTTGAGGAGCTAACATAAGAGCGGGAGCAAACCATGCATGCTGAATTTATCGAACTATTTTCTAAACTAGTATAACAGCTTTTGTTTTATGTTGTACATCACATAAAATATTGTAACAAATTTTGTTGAAGAAAAGTTCTGTTATAACATCTTGGTTGCTGTTTCCTGAGTACTGTATGAAAATTTCGGGGCAAAATTTCATGTAAGGAGGGGAGGATTGTAACACCCCAAATCGGTACAGATGTTTAGTCGACCTGAGATCGACGACGATCGTCGAGCGGAGATCGACGACGATCGTCGAGCGGAGATCGACGACGATCGTCGAGCGGAGATCGACGACGATCGTCGAGCTGAGCTCGACGAAAAACGTCGAGCGGAGATCGTCGAGCTGAGATCGACGATTCTGGCCTGTTATCAGCCTCAATGCGGAGAGGTGACCCGTGTTAGGTGAATAACATGCGACCATTGAGTGGTGATTGACCTTTTCAACTCCAAACTGAGTCGTTGCTTGGTTTTGTTGATTAGATCAAGTGGCTGGGATAGAACCCAAGGCCTTATCTGTTGAGGAATAGAAAGAGGAAATTATTATTTCCTTTTCTCTCTCCCTCTTCCTCGCTGCCGAGTTCTGGAGCAGAAACCTTCGGCTGGTGCTAGGGTTGCTTGTTGGAGAAGATCTTGAGGCCTAAAACAAGATCTGAAGCTATAATCACGAAGGGGAAAGTGAGGCGATCATTTCCATCCATGTAGAAACGCTTTGCCATGGATCCAAAGAGAACATCAAGGGTAACGATCTTTCTTCTTGGACATGTGAAGTCCTTATTTTGGCATATGCATGGATTTTCCCCACCAAAAGATGGAATGTTGAGGGATTTCCGTTGGGTTGAATCTTGAAATCCCCAAGTAATCTTGCATATAGATCCGGAAAAGTTGTAGTACGGAATAGGCATACTGTGTGAAGCCCATCTGGACAGTTTGTCTGGATTGGTGATGTTTTATTTTGCGCACCGGAGAAGACTCCGCGTTTAAATGATTAGTTTGTGGAGTCGGTGGGTTGTGCCTGTGAAGTGGAGTAACATGAAGTACTGGAATGGAGATTCCAAGAAAATACCCTCGTAATTCTTGTGCTGTATGCTATGGAAAGACCAGTTTTTTGGTACTGCAGGATGCTGTAGGGTTTGGGTTGAGTTTGGATGCAGAAAGAGAGCTTATGTTGAACCCGCAAAGCGATCGCGAGGAACGCAGACACTAACTCCCCTTTTTGGATTGTGAAGCCAGTCCTTGGTGGACAGTATGGCTATTGTGAACTGCAAGCTCTTAAAAGGCTTTGTGCCGAATGGACAAGGGGATGCCGACCCGCATCAGTCTAGTATTGAACTGGCGATTTGAGCAACGAGCAAGGGCTGAACTGTATCCGCATTATGGTTGTCTGACATGAGTGCCTGGGATGTTGGCGTTCGTTAGGTTCACATAATGAGAGTCTTAGGCATGCGCGCCATTAAGACTAAAGTCTCCGGCTATAGGCTGTGGAGCATAATACTAAAACTTTATCGTTGGGCTTTGGACCCTTGAACGGTGGTGGGACCATGGTTTTCCGGTACACCAAGAATGTGCCCCGAGTGCGCGGAGCGTCGGACCGTGTGGCCGACGTCTGTGATATATTGATTGTGCGTGAGTGCACATTGTGTGATATATCTGCTTGTGAAATGCTATGCATGCAGGGAAGGAATACCATTGCCCCGGGAAAGGGGTACGGTGGTTATAAATTGGTCAGCGTAATGTTGACCGTTTCCTTGTTTGCCACCATCATGGTGGGCGTTCCTTGTGCAGGTGCTGGAGCGCCGAGCGGGAAATAGCGTGTTGAAGCCCCTGCTGCTACTGGCCCTTGAAGGCTGAGTGAAGAAATTTATTATTTTCATGTGTGGCTGCCTGCGTGCCAATGTTTGTAATCCTCACCTGTGAAGCTTAATTGTAAGGCCTTAATGACAAACTTTTGTGTATTTGGTGTACATTCCTTTCGGGTTATATATAAATGTGGTTGTTTATATATAGTGGACATTCGTGGCTGTTGAGTTCAATATTAACTTTAAATCTTCCGCTAGTATGCTTTGAGTTAGGATGCAAGTATGTTTTGGTATTAACCTGTAACCTCACTGTATGTTTGTGACATATAGTGTGGGGCCCCGTCCGGACCTTCTATTATATGTTATTTAACGGATGAGGTCGTTACACTTATTAGAGGGAATTTTTTTCCACAAGAAAAAATGAGTGAGGGGTTGTTGCGGGTCGCCCGATCTTTCCCCAATTCAAAGAAATCGAACTGCCTTAGCTCGAAATTGGGTCGAGCACGCAAACAGTCAAAATGAACCGCATCAAATGACAAGAGATGTTTTTTATGTGGAAAATCCGGAAATGGTGAAAAACCGTGTGGGTGGAACTGTGTCGAGCCAAAATCCACTAGCTTCTTAGACTTTTACAGAGTTTGGTTTGATCTTGGAGGGTGACAGATCATTACTCCGTTACAGGTACATAAAAATGAGAAAATACGGCTAAGCCCTCGAAGTCTGGATGGAAGCGCTCCAGCCTTTGAATGTTACTGAGCCGCGGAACTTGGGTGGGAGTGTTTCGGCTGGAAAAATTCTCTAAGTCCACAGAGCTTCTAGAAGGAGGTGTTCTCCTTGATGCATAGCCTTGATGGGAGCACTCTCGCGGAGGCGGTTAACGTGACTTGGAGTGTAACACCCCAAAAAGACCCAAAAGACTCAACATGAAGTTTGAGTAGCAGGTCAGGTTACACGGCCTGGGACACGGGCGTGTCCCAGGGCGTGTCGGGTGTACACGGCCTGGGACACGGGCGTGTCCCAGGGCGTGTTCTATTTATTTTGCGAATTTGGCCTATTCAGGTCAGAGCCGGACACGGCCTTGAACACGGCCGGGAACACGGGCGTGTCAGGCTGGACACGGGCGTGTCAGCTGCCGTGTTCCGACCCGTGTACTGGTTGCAGCTCGATGGAGCAGGAGACACGGGCGTGTCTCAGGTTTGACACGGGCGTGTCAGGTCCGACACGGGCGTGTCGATGACCCGTGTTGTGCAGTCGGTTCAAACTGTGTGTACCGCTTAAGGGGTACACGGCCTGTGACACGGGCGTGTCACAGGCCGTGTCGGCCAAAAAGTGATTTTTTGGGAAGATCTTGGCCGTTCAGTTTCCTCTCTTTTGATCCAAAGGCTCAGGTGATTTCTTGGGCTGGATTAAGTCGTGAGAGAGAATGAAGAAGTCATTCTTCTTTATCCTTAAGGAAGAGAGAAAGAGAGAGGAAAGGAAGAAGGAGGAGGAGAGCAAGCCACCGGCGGAGCTCCCGTGGTTCGATTCGTGATCCGAAGCCGGCATTGTGACGGCAAGGCTGCTGCGGTTCTTTCTCACCGGCTAGTTTTCGATGGCACCGAAGAGATCGACAAGGGTAACGATCTCCCTCCTTGGACATGTGAAGTCCTTCTTTTCTGCATTGCATAGGGAAAGCCCTTCCCCGCGAGTGTGCGGTGGGTTATGGTGTCCCTTGGGGTAGATATGTGAAGTCCCCCTTGTTAGAGGCCGGAATTGGAGTACGGCTCTAGGCATGCTGTGTGAAGCCCATCTGGATGGAATCTGGATTGGTGATGCTGGTTTGCATATCGGAGAAGGCTCCGTGATAATGGCTTGTGATGCCTATGGCTTGTGATGCCTTGTTCCTACCTGTTGCTTGGTGCGGCAGGAAGTACTGGACGATGTCCAGGAAATGAAGAGGGTTGGCGGCAACTCTTGTGGCCATGCGTTGCCACTTTGTGAGTAGTTGAGCCGTTGGGCTGCAACTCGATGAAAAGGCAGATTGCCGAACAGGAAAGGTGAAACCGACCCGCGCCTATAAAATGCCATGGATACTTCCGTATTCGAGGTGGCTCGGCGACTTGAGCAACGGGGGGGTGGCTGATCCGTACCTGCGTTAGGTCCGTCCGACTTGGAAGCCTGGTATAGGTTTTGTTGGAGCGCCTAATGAGAGTCTTAGGCCCGCGCGCCGGAAAGACTGAAATGCTCAAATACCGTGTAGACGGTGGTGTTGACCCTGGTATTCCGGTACACCGAAAATGTGCCCTGAGTGCACGGACCGTCGGGCCGGGTGGCCGATGGTTGTGATGGCTTGAATGTGCCTGCGCGCACATAGTTGCTAGTTGATGATGCCATGCTTGCAGGGAAAGAATGCTCATGCCCCGAGAAAGGGGTAGGATTGTTATAATTGGGTCAGCTGAATGCTGACCGTTGCATTGTTTGCCACCGGTTGGGTGGATTGTTCCCGTGCAGGTGCTGGAGAGCCAAGTGGTAAGTGATGGGCTGGCGAGCCCTACTGCTGTTGCTGCTGCTGCTGCTGCTAGCCCTTGAAGGCTCAGCGAATGGCGTTGTTTTGTTTTCTCTTTTTACTCATGTATGGCCGGCCTGCGCGCCGAGGTTTGTAAAACATGTTGTATGTTCAGAGGAACTGTAAGGCCTTAAGGCCAAACTCTTGTGGTTGTGTACATTCCGTGGTATTTATATATAAAGGTGGTTTTATATATATTGGAAATTCCGGTTGAGAGTTCAAAGTACTACTTAAAGCTTCCGCTAGAATGCTCTGAGTTAGGATTCGTATTTGGTCTGGTAATATCCTGTGACCTCACCGTCTGTTTGTGGCATATAGTGTGGGGCCCCGGCCGGACCTTCTACTATACGTCATTTAACGGATGGGGTCGTTACATTTTGGTATCAGCCTTCCTCGGTCTTCCTCTTTCGAATTCGTGGTCGAATTCTTTTGTGGGGTGGCGAGCACGTGTTTGTGCGACCTGCTATAACGCTAATGAACTCTGGAATGTCCATGAAGGAATGTACAAAATCTTGTTTGAGGAATCTGCGCGTTCCTTTTTGTGTTGTTTTGCTTGCATACATTCGCTAATGTGTGTCTTGTCCACCTATAGGTGACATGTAGTGGTGCTGGGCAGTCTGAGCCCCAGCATTCTGATGAGAGTGCGGCACCAGCTGAGGTGCCAACACCTCCTCCATCTGCGGAAACTGTTCGCTTAGTGGCTGAGGCGCTATTTGCCATGATTCAGCCGACCGGGCAAGCGCAGCCGGCGGTAGTACCTGTTCGTGTTGATGTAAGACCCGAGCCGGTTGAGGCTGTAGATCCACGAGCAGCTGACCGACAGTTGAAGCAATTCATGAGCTTCAGTCCTCCTACGTTTGCGGGAATGGGATCCCCAACGCAGGCGGAAGATTGGTTATCGCGTGTCAAGAGGATAATGACAGCGATCAGGGCGGAGGAAACTCTCAAGGTCACCTTAGCCACCTTCATGCTTGAAGGGGAGGCGCGGTTATGGTGGGACGAGGTTGAGCTACAGCATTTGGCGGGCAGGCAATTAACACAAGTATCGATTGAGGAGTTCTCTCGATTATTTCTGGCGAAACATGTCCCAGCGGCGCAACGTATTGCTATGGAAAATGAGTTCCAACGGTTAAAGCAAGGGGACGATAGTGTGAATATCTACTTGCACGAGTTTACCAGGTTGGGACGATATGCGGGAACAATCTTCGCGGATGACCAAAGGAAAACGAATCGGTTCTATGAAGGATTGCGGGATGAGTTACGATTCCTGCTTTCGAGTTCTGTGAGCCAAGGGTTTCAGGCGTTGGTTGATACTGCGTGCGCGTTGGAGAAGGACATGAGGCGAGTGCAAGGGAATAAGGGCTTGGTGGTGTCTAAGCCAGAGTTTCAAGCACCTCGCCCAGGCAAGTCGTTTTACCAGAAGAAAGGGGGCAAGAGGTCCAAGCCATCGGGGCAAGTGACTACGACCGTTGTGTCGGGAGCGACATCAAGGCCGGATGCTCGTACATGCTATAACTGTGGCCGGGTGGGGCATATTGCTCGTGACTGTCGAGTTGTGCAGCCCAAAGGGGAAAAGAAGACGGGTGCGTCGTATGCTGAGAAGGGCAAAGCGGTGGTGGATTCCTCTGCTTCCTAGGCGCAGCCCCGAATCTATCAACTTGGCCAACAGGAAGCGATTAAGCAAAGTGACGTCGTCACAAGTACGAGTTGATTTAGTTTACTTGCTGTGCTGTTGGTTTTGGTTTTGTTTAGCTTGTGCATGATGTGTGTGTGCTGCAGGCTTTGTCCTGATTCGGAATAATTTAGCGAGAGCCCTGTTTGATACGGGTGCTTCGCATTCTTTTCTGTCTGAGGATTTCGTATCTCGCATTGGGGTACCGAGTCATGTGACGGTGGATAGTACAAGGGTGCTATTGCCGAATGGCTGTGTGATGCTTGCGGATAGGGCTTGCGATGTGGATGTGCAAATAGGAAGTCGGGATTTCGGTTTGAGTGCAGCTGTGTTACCGTTATCGGAGTTTGATGTGATCTTTGGTATGGACTGGCTCTCGGAGCAGCGTGCCTTTATTGATTGCAACTCCAAAGAGATTACACTGGGCCAGAATACCGGGCTTGTGACGAAGTTCGCTGGTATGCGAGGAGTTGGCGGGACTCTGTTGTCTGCACTCCAAGTCGTCAATGCTGTTCGGAAGGGCGCGGAGTTATTCTTCACGCTAATTCAGGCTGTTGAGCCAAAGGCCAGTGTCGGTGAAGTGCCAGTTGTGTCAGAGTTTGCCGATGTGTTTCCTCAAGATCTTCCTGGGTTACCACCCCAGCGGGAGATTGACTTCTCTATTGAGTTGGTGCCAGGTGCGAAACCTGTGGCCCGCTCTCCATATCGCGTCGCGCCAAAAGAGATGGCTGAGTTGAAAGTCCAATTGCAAGAGTTGTTGGAGCAGGGTTGTATACGCCCAAGTATGTCACCTTGGAGCGCACCTGTTCTCTTTGTGAAAAAGAAAGACGGTAGCTTACGGTTGTGTATTGACTACCGCGAGTTGAATAAGCTGACGGAGAAAAACAAATATCCGATTCCGAGGATTGATGACCTCTTTGATCAGCTGGCGGGATCAACGGTCTATTCCAAGTTGGATCTGAAATCGGGATATTATCAGCTAAGGATTCGGGAAGGTGACATTCCCAAGACAGCGTTTGGAACACGCTACGGTCATTATGAGTTCACGGTAATGCCGTTTGGCCTATGTAATGCGCCTTCGGTATTTATGGACCTAATGCATCGAACGTTCCGAGAGTATTTGGATTTGTTTGTTATTGTATTTATCGATGACATCTTAGTATACTCTCAGTCGGAAGAGGATCACGCAAACCATTTGCGATTGGTCTTGCATACCCTGCGGAGGAATAAGCTTTTTGCCAAGTTCTCAAAGTGTGAGTTCTGGCTCTCTTCAGTAGCCTTTTTAGGCCATGTGGTAAGCGGAGAGGGTATCGCGGTGGATCCGTTGAAGATAAGTGCCATCCGAGATTGGCCAGTGATGTCTTCAGTGGCCGAGGTCAGGAGCTTCCTTGGACTTGCGGGCTACTATAGATGGTTTGTGGAAAACTTCTCACGGATTGCTTTACCTCTCACCACGCTGACGAGAAAAGATCAAAAGTTCATATGGACGCCGGAGTGCGCTCGAGCTTTTGAAGACTTGAAGAGTCGTTTGACCACGGCGCCTGTGTTGACATCGCCATGTGGTACCGATGGGTATGAGATCTATAGTGATGCATCTGGGAGCGGCTTAGGCTGCGTTCTTTTACAGTTTGGGAAAGTGATTGCTTATGGCTCGCGTCAGTTGAAAGTGCATGAGCGGAATTATCCCGTCCATGATTTGGAGTTGGCGGCGGTAATCTTTGCGCTCAAGTTGTGGCGGCACTATCTATATGGCGTCAAAGTGGATATCTATACGGATCACAAGAGCCTAAAGTATTTGTTGGATCAGAAGGATCTGAATATGCGACAACGAAGATGGATGGAGTTCCTTGGGGACTACACCTTCGAGATTCACTATACCCCCGGGAAGGGAAATGTGGTCGCTGATGCTTTGAGTCGGAAGACTCCGGTACGGGCAAGCTGGTTGCAGAGGCATGATCAGCGTTTGATCCAGGAATTGGAAGCAATGGAGATATCGTGTGTTGACAAGGGTGCGTCAACCGATGCGTGCTTGAACTGGACGGAGGTGCAGTATGACCTTACGGACAGAGTTCGGCGAGCAACGGAGCTTGATGAAAGTCTCCAGCGCTATGCTAAAGATGGGCCGGATGATCAATTCTCTTGGGATAACGGGTTGTTACGGAGAAATGGTCGAGTGTGCGTCCCAAGTGTGGGTAAACTGAGAGAAGAGTTGATGTACGAAGCTCACTTTGCAAAGTACTCAGTTCACTCAGGGAGCACAAAGATGTACAGGGATATGAAAAAGCTATTCTGGTGGCCCGGACTAAAGAAAGATGTGGCTCGTTATGTGGCTGAATGCACTACCTGTGCGTTGGTGAAAGCAGAATGCCAGAAGCCTGGCGGGTTTCTGAAGTCGTTACCTATTCCGGAGTGGAAGTTCGATGATATTTCGATGGATTTCGTGCACGGGTTGCCGAGATCTCAACGCGGTCATGATTCAATCTGGGTGATTGTGGACCGGTTGACGAAAGTGGCGCACTTCCTTCCAAACAGAAGAGACGATTCAGTGGAAACCTTGGCCAAGCTGTATGTGGAGCAGGTTGTTCGACTGCACGGTGTTCCTCGGAGCATCGTTAGTGACCGTGATGGGCGGTTCACATCGAATGATTGGCGGCTCGTTCATCAAATGTTGGGTACAAAGTTAGCGTTTAGTACGGCCTTTCATCCCCAAACGGATGGCCAGACTGAACGAACCAACAGGACGATGGAGGACATGCTCCGCATATGCGCCCTAGACTTTGGTAAGAGATGGGAAGAGTATATATTTCTCGTCGAATTTGCCTATAATAATAGCTACCAAGCGAGTATTGGTATGGCACCATTCGAAGCGTTGTATGGTCGGAAATGCCGTACACCGTTAGCTTGGGCAGAAGCAGGCGAATCGAAGCTGAATGGGAAAAAGGAAGTCGAAGAAGCTACTTCGCTCATACGCTCTATTCGGGAGAGGCTATTGATAGCCCAAGATCGTCAAGCAAAGTACTACAATGCCAAGCACCGGAACGTGGAGTTCGCGGTGGGTGATTGGGTATATTTGAAGATCAAACCCTTCAAAGGTGTGTCCAGGATTCGGCGTTTGAAAAAGCTAAGTCCGAGGTATCTTGGTCCGTTTAAGGTGGTGGAGCGAGTTGGGGAAGCTGCTTATCGACTAGCACTTTCAGCGGACTTGGGTGGATTACATGATATGTTTCACATCTCAGTCCTTCGTAAGGCGGTAAAGGATCCAGCTCAAGTCGTGGAGGCTGATCGGGTACCGGTCGAGTATGGGCTAACGACGAGGGTTAGACCCATTCGGATCGAGGATCGAGCCGAGAAACAGTTGCGGAACAAAGTAATCGGGATGGTCAAGGTCCGTTGGGACAATTGTGGCCGTGAAGAGCTAACATGGGAGCGAGAGCAGACCATGCGAGCTGAGTTTCCCGAGTTATTTGTATAAACTGTAGACCGTGTACTTTTTGTTATAACAGAGTTATAGCATTGCTGGTTTTGTTTCCTTACCGTGCAAATTTCGGGACGAAATTTTGATAAGGGGGGGAGGGTTGTAACACCCCAAAAAGACCCAAAAGACTCAACATGAAGTTTGAGTAGCAGGTCAGGTTACACGGCCTGGGACACGGGCGTGTCCCAGGGCGTGTCGGGTGTACACGGCCTGGGACACGGGCGTGTCCCAGGGCGTGTTCTATTTATTTTGCGAATTTGGCCTATTCAGGTCAGAGCCGGACACGGCCTTGAACACGGCCGGGAACACGGGCGTGTCAGGCTGGACACGGGCGTGTCAGCTGCCGTGTTCCGACCCGTGTACTGGTTGCAGCTCGATGGAGCAGGAGACACGGGCGTGTCTCAGGTTTGACACGGGCGTGTCAGGTCCGACACGGGCGTGTCGATGACCCGTGTTGTGCAGTCGGTTCAAACTGCGTGTACCGCTTAAGGGGTACACGGCCTGTGACACGGGCGTGTCACAGGCCGTGTCGGCCAAAAAGTGATTTTTTGGGAAGATCTTGGCCGTTCAGTTTCCTCTCTTTTGATCCAAAGGCTCAGGTGATTTCTTGGGCTGGATTAAGTCGTGAGAGAGAATGAAGAAGTCATTCTTCTTTATCCTTAAGGAAGAGAGAAAGAGAGAGGAAAGGAAGAAGGAGGAGGAGAGCAAGCCACCGGCGGAGCTCCCGTGGTTCGATTCGTGATCCGAAGCCGGCGTTGTGACGGCAAGGCTGCTGCGGTTCTTTCTCACCGGCTAGTTTTCGATGGCACCGAAGAGATCGACAAGGGTAACGATCTCCCTCCTTGGACATGTGAAGTCCTTCTTTTCTGCATTGCATAGGGAAAGCCCTTCCCCGCGAGTGTGCGGTGGGTTGTGGTGTCCCTTGGGGTAGATATGTGAAGTCCCCCTTGTTAGAGGCCGGAATTGGAGTACGGCTCTAGGCATGCTGTGTGAAGCCCATCTGGATGGAATCTGGATTGGTGATGCTGGTTTGCATATCGGAGAAGGCTCCGTGATAATGGCTTGTGATGCCTATGGCTTGTGATGCCTTGTTCCTACCTGTTGCTTGGTGCGGCAGGAAGTACTGGACGATGTCCAGGAAATGAAGAGGGTTGGCGGCAACTCTTGTGGCCGTGCGTTGCCACTTTGTGAGTAGTTGAGCCGTTGGGCTGCAACTCGATGAAAAGGCAGATTGCCGAACAGGAAAGGTGAAACCGACCCGCGCCTATAAAATGCCATGGATACTTCCGTATTCGAGGTGGCTCGGCGACTTGAGCAACGGGGGGGTGGCTGATCCGTACCTGCGTTAGGTCCGTCCGACTTGGAAGCCTGGTATAGGTTTTGTTGGAGCGCCTAATGAGAGTCTTAGGCCCGCGCGCCGGAAAGACTGAAATGCTCAAATACCGTGTAGACGGTGGTGTTGACCCTGGTATTCCGGTACACCGAAAATGTGCCCTGAGTGCACGGACCGTCGGGCCGGGTGGCCGATGGTTGTGATGGCTTGAATGTGCCTGCGCGCACATAGTTGCTAGTTGATGATGCCATGCTTGCAGGGAAAGAATGCTCATGCCCCGAGAAAGGGGTAGGATTGTTATAATTGGGTCAGCTGAATGCTGACCGTTGCATTGTTTGCCACCGGTTGGGTGGATTGTTCCCGTGCAGGTGCTGGAGAGCCAAGTGGTAAGTGATGGGCTGGCGAGCCCTACTGCTGTTGCTACTGCTGCTGCTGCTAGCCCTTGAAGGCTCAGCGAATGGCGTTGTTTTGTTTTCTCTTTTTACTCATGTATGGCCGGCCTGCGCGCCGAGGTTTGTAAAACATGATGTATGTTCAGAGGAACTGTAAGGCCTTAAGGCCAAACTCTTGTGGTTGTGTACATTCCGTGGTATTTATATATAAAGGTGGTTTTATATATATTGGAGTTCAAAGTACTACTTAAAGCTTCCGCTAGAATGCTCTGAGTTAGGATTCGTATTTGGTCTGGTAATATCCTGTGACCTCACCGTCTGTTTGTGGCATATAGTGTGGGGCCCCGGCCGGACCTTCTACTATACGTCATTTAACGGATGGGGTCGTTACATGGAGCGTGTTGAATTCTTAGCGTATGGGGAAGAGTGGAGTGAATTTCTAAGCAGAGTGAATTTCTGAGTGGAAAATTTGCCTAAGTCCACGATCTTACCAGAAAATCTCAGAGCTCTCTCTTGTCTCTTGAGTTGTTTGTTCTCAAATGAAGGTTTGAGCCTATTTATAGTTTTTGGAGGGTTATGGTGGTAATTACGCTGGGGAGTGATTTGTGCTGGTGAATGTCGTTGCTTTGTTTCGATCACCTGGATCACCATTTTTGGCGAAATGATAAGAGTACCCCCCCAGGGGGGCAGTTCGGGCGGCCCGGGCAAGGATCCCGAAAGCAGCGACAGTTAGCGACGGCCGGAGATGGCGGGGGTTGTCGACGACAACGACTACCGCCGACGAGCGAGCACAATGCTCTTACGGAGTGCACATGGGGCGTGGTCGCTCAACGCAACCGCAGAGGGTGCGGTCGCCCGGGGGGGGGGGGGGGGGGGCGACCCTGCGGCCACATGGGTCGACCGTGTGTGGCTGTCATGCCAGGGCACGACCCTGCGAGGGTACAACCATGTGGTTTTGCGGGCTGGCTGCGAGCGGCCGCCTAGGGTTTGGCTGCGTGGGCTGGCCGTGCACAGGCTACGGGGCGCGGTCGCACGGGCTGGTCGCGTGATGAATCTGATATTTATAGTGTTTTTTGGACTCATCTGGGCTCGTTTTTATGTATGCACTTCACTTTTAGTTCCATAATACTTATATTTCACTCGTTTACACTTTCACTTGAAGTGCACATTTTGGCCCTTAGTGGTGTGCAATTGTGCACTATTCTGATGGGGGTAAGAAATTTGTGTTCCCCATTCCCTTTATGTTGTTTTGTTCAGTTGTTCTATATGCTGGAGGTTTGCTCCAGGTTGTGTGTTGCTGTGCAGGTTGGCAGATCACCAGTGCTACCTTGTTCTTCTCTGGAGGAATCGCACGATCGTGCGTTTTTCTTCACGCACGATCAGAGCGATCGTGTGATGCCTACAGATTCGTTTTTTGATGCTCTGCTCTAGGCCGTGCAATTTGCTCTCACACGAGCTGTTTTTCTCGTGCGTGACCAAATCACACGACCTTGTCTTTTTTATCTAAAAATTTTATGTTTTTATTGTTTGCGTGTTTTCTTAACGCACGTTTGGGTTCAACCGTGTGCGAATAAAAACACACATCCTGCTCTGTTGGCCTGATTTTCAGTGTTATACCAATGACCGTGTGATTTGTTCTTGCAAAGGTTATTTTGTTCATGCGTGATCAAAATGCACGATCTTTTTCTGAATCAGGTTGGACTATTTTGGTGCGTTAAATTTCGCACGATGCCCGCACGATCATGCGTTCGACCGTGTGTGACCTTTTCTAATGCGTTTTCCTATTTAAGCCGCAGGTCTACCCTAATTTCATGATCTTCAACCCTCAAACAAGTCTGCCATTTCTCGCCGCAGGATGAGCTCTAGCTCCGTTTTCTTCCACCTTCCACGAGGGCTTTGCCCTAGGTCACTTCATATCATCTAAGAGCTTCAAGAAAGAGCATTTCACACTCATCATCAACACCGAGCAAGGATATCTTAGCCTTGGACGTGGACAGATTGTATTTTACCAGAGAAGACAGGTCTATTGGGAGGTGATGGTAGCCCTCCTCTATCCTGGATGATAGTTGGGACCGAGCTAGGACGTGGATTGACGATCCAACGATTTATACCGAGAATCTACAACAAGTCTCCCGATTAGGTCGTATCTTTAGTCTTTTTCTTCTCTTGAGTTGTTGTTGATAGTGTAAATTTTTTATTTATAATGATGTATGCCTACTAACTTGATTAGTATTGTTATTTTCATATTTATGAAAATCATTGTTAGTTTAGTTTGTGCTTGAAGTGCGCCGATTCTGCCATCACCCACCATTCCATTCTGCTAGCCTAGTCACCCATTCCGCTTGACTACTCGCCTATTCCATAAGCCTACTCTTCCACTATGTTAGCCTACTCACCCATTTTGTGAGACTACTCTTCCATCCCACTAAGTGAAACGGTGCATAGTGGCATGTGTAATACACCTCATTACGAAGCGGTGTCGGCAACCTGCAACATTAATTTAAGTTTTCTTTTATTTTTGTTGTTTTTCTAAAATCCAAACCAAACCTTTCGCATCCCATCCGACCACTAGAAATTCAATCTCATGTCCTTCCTCGAAAGTAAACTCCACCTTATCTTGTTCCTTGAGAGATCGATACTTAGAGATTTACTCTCATACTTTATATTACTTGAGCGACCGGTGCTCTTGTCATCAGTGCATCAAGTTTTTGACGTCATTGTCGGGGAACACAGTTGTGTGAGTTTTTGAAGAGGGAGTCGTGAGATAGAAGCCCCTTTTCATTTGCATATATCATTTTCTTCTTTGTTTTAGTTTATAGAATTTGTTGTTTATATTTCTTTGTTCCATACCTAGTTTGTAATTTTTCTTAAGTAGGCTTCCATTTTAATTTGCTCATGTGTAGTTAATTCTTGCTTAGAATATTTTTGTTGGTGAATTCTTCCTTATTGCACCATATTGCTAGTTTGAATATCCGTTATAGATGGTGCGAGGATTATAGTCATTATAGTGATGAGTGTCCCGCTGAAGAGTGTATGCATAATTCTAGTGGTTCAGTGTATAGAGCACCGTCCTCTCACGGTCCTTCATACATCATACCCAAGTCTTATGGTTACCCTTCTTCGCCACATTTATCATTTTTGTATTACTCCCCGACCCCGAAAGAACCAAGGAATAATGGAAAACAGTGTTTGTGTTGTCGTAGCACTGACCACGTATCGAAAGATTGTACTTAATTTCAACGCCAGATGGAGATGGATGATGAACCAGATATCTGATTCGTTCCATCCACCTCTCATTTGGGTGCCCCTATTGATTCTGATGATATATTCGCAGTACCACCTTGTTTATGGAGGTCTGCTGTGGATATTCCCATTAGACTTTCTACTGGTCGGTGTGACGACGTGGTAGAGATTCCTCTCCTAGCGCATTCAACATTTCTTTTGGATTCACCCTCGGAGGAACCTATGCACATTTTCTTTGATGATGTTTTTACCTCGGTTCCTATGCCTTCTTTGCAAAAACATCTACCCCCATTTTTGGTGAGTTGGTTGATGATGTCAAGTAGGACGTTAATTCGGAGCCTGAGGTTGCGCCGAAGTGGGATAAGGATTTTATTTTCTCTGATAGGCAGTGTGACTCATTGGAATACGATGACGCACCAGGGTGGGATGAGGAGGAAACCAATTTTTGATGAGGAGACTTGCACTTCTTCATTAGATTAGGAGATCCAAATCACCACCGAGGACCTCAAACTCTCGGATTCCCCTCGTTATGACTCATATGATACCGATAGTGAACTATGCTTGGATCTGCTGGGAGTGAGATCGGGACCACTTCCCCGATTTTTGATTATTTAAGTCTTTCTTCTCATTTATTTCTTGACCCCCCTTCTATATCTGAGCCTGCGCGGGTTGAGTTGTAACATCTCCCCTGTAATGATCATATAATATGGGTACGGTCGGGGCCACACAACATACATATGCCACATCTTAAGCATTATAAGATGATATACAATGTCCCAACTCAAAACTCAGACTAAAAATAGCGGAAACAATTAACAATACTAGAAGTTATCCACTAACACAAGAGTATCAAATTGGCCTTAAGGCCTTACAACATTCTTAAGTCCAAAACTGAAACAAGAACATATCAACGTGCAAAAGCACTCCTAGGCTACCTCGGCATGCAAACCAGATTCATAGTGCACTAAGCATATCATTCACCCAAACAGAGCTACCAAACAAAGAGATCACTTAATGAGGCTTAGGCCTTTTTGTCCGGTGAGCTTGCTCCCGCTTGCGATCCTTGCCCTGTAAAAGTATATGGCAATGTAACGACTCCATCCGTTAAATAACATATAATAGAAGGTCCGGCCGGGGCCCCACACCATATGCCACAAACAGTCGGCGAGGTCACAAGTTAATACCAAAACACAATCGCACCCTAACACAGAGCATACTAGCGGAAGATCTTAACAATAAAATTGAACTCAAACTAGGAATGTCCACTTTATATAAACAACCATATTTATATAGGAATGTACAACAAATAAATAATCATTTGGCCTTAAGGCCTTACAGTTCCTCTTTACAAGTGTGGATTCCATACATCGGCGCGCAAGCCGACCATACATAAACACCACACAAAAGTCTTTGCTTATCCTTCAAGGGCTAGCAGCAGCAGGGACTTCAGCCCTTTATTTCCCACTCGGCTCTCCAGCACCTGCACAGAGACAACCCACCAAAAAGGTGGCGAACAAGACAACGATCAGCATTCAGCTGACCAATTTATAATGACCCTACACCTTTCCCGGGGTAGTGGTATTCCTTCCCTGCAAGCATAGCAATTCACATACAGATATATCACATATTGTGCTATCATGCACAAACAATATATCAAAAATGCCGGCCACACGGCCCGACGCACCGTGCACTCAGGGCATATTATTGGTGTACCGGAAATACCCAGGGTACCACCACCGTTCAAGGTCCAAAACCCAACGGTAGAGTTTGAGCACTCAGTCTTAATGACGCACAGGCCTAAGACTCTCATTATGCATTCCAACGAGACCAATAACTTAGGTCTACCAGTCGGTCAGACATAACGCAGGTACAGATCAACCAATCCTGTTGCTCAAGTCGCATTGCCATCACTGAATACCAACGTACTCATGGCCAATCTATAGGTGCAGGTCAATCTCACCTGTCCTGTTCGGCACTAAGCCTTTTTAAGAGCACACAACTCACAATAGCCACACTGTCCACCAAGGACTGGCTTCACAATAGACACGTTGTCCACAAAGGACTGGCCATACTGTCCACAAAGGACTAACCACAATATAATAGCCACAACACAGGCATTACGAGGGTATTTTCCTGAAAACCTCATTCTAGTACTTCCTGTTACTCTACTTCACAGGTACAACCCACAGAATATACAAACTATTTGTTTAAACACGGAGCCTTCTCCAGTGTGCAAAATGAAACATCACCAATCCAGACCAACCTGTCCAGATGGGCTTCACACAGCATGCCTAGTCCATACTACACTTTTCTGGATCTATATGCAAGACGCGTTGGGGATTCCACAAATCAACCCAAGGGAAATCCCTCAAGCATTCATCCTTTGGTGGGGGAAACCCATGCATATGAAAAAAGAAGGACTTCACATGTCCAAGAAGGAAGATCGTTACCCTTGACAATCTCTTTGGAGCCATGGAAATCTAGCCGGTTGGAAAGCACCACAGCGGCCTTGCCTCCACAAATCTGGCCTCGGATCTCGATTCGGAACTCTAAAGCTCCACCGACGGCCGGATCCTCTTCTACTCCTCCTCCTTGCTCTACCTTCTCTCTACTCTTTTAGAAAGAGGATGGCCAAGATTGAATGATAGATCTCTCTCCAATCCTGGACATAAACACAGCAGGGAGAAGCTTGGGTCATTGGATCCTAGATGAAGGAAATGAACAACCACAAATCACCCTGAAAACTCTATTTTTGGGCTGACATGGCTTATGACACGCCCGTGTTGTGTCAAAGGCCGTGTACCGTAAGCGGCACACAAACCGACTCAACCCGAACAAGACATGGCCATGTGACACGCCCGTGTCATAGGCCGTGTGCCCTGACACAGCTTCAGACATGCCCGTGTCTAGCCCATGTTCACCAGGCCTCACATCCCTGGCCAAATCCAGAGAAGGACATGACCTCTGACATGCCCGTATCACAGGTCGTGTTCCCCACTCGACCACACAGAGCAGGATACGGCATGGGACACGTCCGTGTCCCAGGCCGTGTTGCCCAGCCTGAACTCAATTTTGGAATTTTGGGCGTTACAGGTAATGTGGGTCAGCAAAGGCTGACCTTAACTGTATAACTAACACATATTCTCTCGAACGTCCCTAGCGGACCCTGGGGCACTCCATCACCCTGTAGGTCAGCACTTCGTATGCAAATATACATAAACTTAGAAAGTAATAAAACAGGTTTGGATGTCTCATACTACAAACATGTTTCTAAGTTAAGCAGGTAAAATAAAAGGGGCCTACAATGCAACATGTATGCAATCCTGGGTTTCACCCAAGGCACCCTAAAGCGCATGAATCTAACACATCATCACGCATCATTGTGAGAAACGAACTAAAACAAGCCGGAAATGGTATAACTGAAATTTTATTATCAGAAAAAGGTAAGTATTACAAAGGTATAGCCTCCCTTATATAGAATGGAGGAGATGGGAGAGAATACAAATACCCAATGTGGGACTAAATACACAACAACATTATCTACAAAGCTAACCGCCAAACCGCCCAGGAGACCGCCTAACCGTGCGGTTAGTAGACATTAACCGCCCAGTCACCACCAGAGAACACGTAGCCAACCACCGAGATCCCAGAGCATAACCGGCAGACCGCCCGGCTACCAAACCGCCAGACTTAGCCGCCTGTCCGCCAAGGCCTATACAGCAACACAGAGATTAGCCGGGCAGACCGCCCGGCTACCAACCCGCCAATCTTAGCCGCCTGTCCGCCCGGGTTTATACAGCAACACTCCCCCTCAAGCTGGAGCATAGATGTCAATCATGCCTAGCTTGCTGCAAATGTGGAAGAAGGAGGCGGACACAGGTTTTGTGAATATATCTGCCAGCTCTTTCTCCGAAGTAACAAACGGAGTGCAAATCTGGTTCTTTAACACTTCTTCTCGAATGAAGTGACAATCAACCTCTATGTGCTTTGTTCGCTCATGGAAGACCGGATTTTTAGAAATGTAGATCGCCGCTTTGTTGTCGCAGAACATGGGAAGAGGATAGTTGTAGACCTCTCCTAGATCCAGCATGAGAGCCCGCAACCATTTTAACTCACACGTGGTTGATGCCATGCTACGATATTCAGCTTCCGCACTAGACCTGGAGACGACTGTCTGCTTCTTGCTTTTCCAGCTAACCAAGTTTCTTCCAACAAACGTGCAAAATCCGGAAGTCGACTTGCGATCCCCTTTGTCGTCCGCATAGCTAGCGTCGGAGTACGCTTCGACTCTTAGGTGACCATTTTTCTGAAAGAGAAGACCTTTCCCAGGTGCGGACTTCACATACTCCAATATCCTTAGAGCGGATT
Organism: Platanthera zijinensis; assembly: GCA_039513925.1. NCBI lineage: Eukaryota > Viridiplantae > Streptophyta > Magnoliopsida > Asparagales > Orchidaceae > Platanthera > Platanthera zijinensis. Next base: position 20,963,165 of record CM077098.1, read on the forward strand.
GAAGATGACATTCCCTAGGCGACTGCATAAACTGGCTGACCTTTCCCACTGCATAGGAGATGTCTGGTCTGGTCACCGTAAGGTAGATGAGTTTGCCAACAAGACGCCGATACCTCGTAGTATCCAATAGAGTTGGTGATTTGTCTGTCCATGTCTTGTCTTCTCCAGGAGACATGGGACACCGGGCAGGTTTAGCACCCGTCAATCCTGCCTCTTTCAACAAATCAAGAGCATACTTCCGTTGGGAGAGAACCAGGGAACCCGGTTTCCGAGAGATTTCAATTCCCAAGAAGTATTTTGGAGAACCCATATCCTTCGTGACCAGGTGTTGGCGGAGATGGACCTTTGTCAAGGCTATACCAGCCTGATCGTCGCCTGTAAGAAGAATATCGTCTACGTAAACAGCTAGAACAACCAGACCCGAAGATGTCTTGCGAGTGAACAAGGAGTGATCAGCCGAACTCCTGGTGAAACCGATAGCCCCAACGATGCTACTGAACTTATCGAACCACGCCCTGGGACTCTGCTTTAGGCCATAGATGGCCTTCTTCAAACGGCATACTTGAGTCTCCCCCTGAGCAACATACCCAGGAGGTTGCTCCATGTAGACGTCCTCGTGAAGGTCACCATAGAGAAAGGCATTCTTGACGTCCAACTGCGAAATAGGCCAATCCCTGTTGACCGCCACCGAGAAAAGGACCCGAATGGTGCTGAGGCGAGCAACCGGAGAGAACGTATCAAAGTAATCAACACCATAGGTCTGAGTAAACCCTTTTGCAACAAGGCGGGCTTTGTACCGGTCCACACTGCCATCAGGACGGAACTTGACGACAAACACCCAGCGACAACCAACCACATCCGTGCCAAAAGGAGGAGGCACAAGGGTCCAAGTGCCCCGGTCAGAGAGAGTAGCAATCTCGTCATCCATGGCAGCCTTCCAGTGAGGAATAGCAAGGGCTTCCTGGTAGGTGCGAGGTGTGGTAGTCGCGGAGATGGCGAGGGCGAAGTCCCTGCGAGAAGGTGTTAGCCGATCATAAGAAATAACAGCCGCCAGCGAGTGCTGGGTGCACGTCCGAACCCCTTTGCGAAGGGCAATGGGCAGCTCCAGGTCCTCGAGTGCCTCAGGCGCCGGTGTATCCGTGGCGGAGATAGCTGGCCCGGGAGAAGAGAGAGACGGCCGAGGGGACGAGGGAGAAGGATCCGGATCAAGAGAAGGAGCGGCTGGTGGAGGTGGTGATGAAGGAAGCTCAAGAGGAGTGGATGTGGTGGAGAGAATGGGTGGAGAGGTCGAGTCGGCAGGAGGAAGAGGGAGGTTCGATCCATCAACCTGTGGGAGTTCAGAAGAGAAGTAGGCGGCATTCTCAAAGAATGTCACATCCGCCGAGACGAACTGCTTGCGATGAACAGGGTCAAAGCAGCAGTAACCTTTTTGAGTTGTGGAGTAACCCAAAAAGATACACTTCGTAGCACGAGGGGACAATTTGTCGCGAGTCGCGGCAGGGCAATGAACAAAGGCAGTGCACCCAAAAACGCGAAGTGGTAATGGAAAGGGTCTTTGGAGGGATAGAGGATGGAAAACGGTGTTTTGCCTTTGAGGACGGTGGAAGGAATGCGATTGATGAGGTAGCAGGAGATGAGGACCGCGTAGCCCCAATAGCTACGAGGAACCTGCATCTGCGTCATGAGAGTGCGAGCGACATCGAGGAGGTGGCGGTTTTTACGTTCCGCCACCCCATTTTGCTGGGAGGTATAGACGCAGCTAGTTTGATGGATGATGCCGTGTTGCGTACAGAAAGAAGCGAAATCACTACTCAGATACTCTTTTGCATTATCAGAGCGAAAAATTTTGACAGAAGCATCAAATTGATTCTTAATCATATAATAAAATGATGTCCATACAGAAAAAAGTTCGGAGCGATCCTTTAATAGATACACCCACGTACAGCGAGAATAATCATCAATAAAGGTTACAAAATAGGAACTGCCACGCCCGATGGTGAGGGTAGGGGAGGGTCCCCAAACATCAGAGTGAATAAGGTCGAACGGCTTGGAAGAGCCACGTCCTTGCTTAGGAGGAAAGGGGGAGCGGTGATGCTTGCCCAGTTGACAGGCATCACAGTTGACAGGAGAGTCTTGCTGAGGTAGATGAGGAAGCAGAAGGTGGATGAGACGCGCGGGAGGATGCCCCAGGCGAAGGTGCCACTGAAGAAGATCTGTAGAAGCGGGAGAGAAGACGGTAAGAGCGGATACATCATCAAGGAAGTAGAGGCCTCCCCTCTCAGTCCCAGTAGCAATCGTCCGCTTGGAGTCCGGGTCCTGAAACAAACAAGAGGAAGGAGTAAATGTTACTGAACACTGAAGTTGCTTGCACAGAGAAGTAACCGACAATAAATTGCACGGAAACTTGGGCACATAAAGAGTATCCGCCAGGCGAAGGGACGGAGTAACTTGAACCTCGCCCATTCCATGCACCGGGGAGGGAGAACCATCCGCAACGAGAACAGGGGCAACCGATCATGTGTTTCTAGGAGAGAAAAGCACTGAGGATTGCCCGTCATATGATTAGTGGCGCCAGAGTCGATGAGCCATTTACCTTGGGTGACCACGTGGGCACTACCTGAAGTCGTGGCCACGGAGGCAGATGGCTTGGAAGAAGTAGGAGCATCACTAGCGGGACGAAGATGCGGATGCTTGGTCCAGCAGCGGTCAACCAAGTGTCCTGTGCGACCACAATGAGTATAGAGGTAGCGAGAAGGGCCACGCCCGCCAGAGTGGTTACCACGACCACTAAATCCACCACGATGAGCCTGGTGGGCATAGGCATCCGGAGCCGGAGGAGCGGCAAGCAAGGGGCGTTGGAGCAGAGAGGTAACAGCGGCAATGCGAGCAGCAGTAGCGTCCAGGGTAGGAGATTCAGCCTCGCCAAGAATTTGCTGCCGGATCATATCGTAGGAGTCCGGAAGCCGCAGAAGGTAACAGACCACGAGTAGTTCCTGGAAGTGCTTCAGCTGAGTGGCCACATCGGCTGAGAGAGGACGATTTTGAAGGATCTCCGCTCCAAGAGCTTGGACCTGTTGGTAAGCGGCAGGAGGGGACATGGACTGGCGAGCAAAGAGATCCGCATAGAGAGTATAGATGCGAGATGTTTGTCCCCCCTTGGAGTAGAGAGCAGCCAAGTGATTCCAAGCCTGTTTTACCGTCTCATCGTGACGGATGACAGGAAGACATTCATCGGATAGGCTGTTCGCCAGCCAAGTACGAACCAGCGCATCATTCGCATCCCAGTCAGTAAACTGGACAGAGTCCGCAGGCGGAGGGTCATCGGTAAGATGATGACGCTTGCGCTGAGAGCGGAGAAGAAAAGTGAATGAGACACTCCAGTCGGGATAATTTGGCCCCAGAAGCTTAGAGACGGTGCCAAGATTCCCGGAAATAGGAGGAGGAGGAGGTGGGGCAACGATAGTAGACGAGGTGGAGCCATCAGAAGTTGTCATCCCGGAAGAGAGGTCGCGCGGTTAAGAGAAGAGACCGGGCGAGCAAAGGAAGGAAGAGGACGCAGCGGCCACAAGGAGACCAGCGGAAGGCAATGCACAAGAAGAGAAGCCGCACGTTGAACCAAGGAAACCGGACGGGAAGAAGAAGCCGCGCGGATATAGAGAGATCGCGCGGATAGGAAGAAAAAAGATCTGCAGCGGTCACGATGGAATACACCAGCGGCCAGAAAGACCACGACCAAGCCACAAAACCAACAGAGGGAGAGAAGTCGTGCGGCTAACAGATAGACCGCGCGAACAGCAGAGGAAGATATCAGGAGGAAAAAGGCAAACAAGGCAAAAGAGGCCGCGGAGACAGGTCGCGGCGACTAGAGAAGAGAAGAAGGGAGCGGCGACTAGAACAAGCCGCAATCCACTAGAGAAGAGAGCTCGCGCGAGCTGAAAGACAGGCCGGCGAGAAGGCAGAGGTCACACGGACAGAAGAAAACGCAATCAGGAGGAGTAGACCGAGTCCTCTGATACCATGTGAGAAACGAACTAAAACAAGCCGGAAATGGTATAACTGAAATTTATTATCAGAAAAAGGTAAGTATTACAAAGGTATAGCCTCCCTTATATAGAATGGAGGAGATGGGAGAGAATACAAATACCCAATGTGGGACTAAATACACAACAACATTATCTACAAAGCTAACCGCCAAACCGCCCAGGAGACCGCCTAACCGTGCGGTTAGTAGACACTAACCGCCCAGTCACCACCAGAGAACACGTAGCCAACCACCGAGATCCCAGAGCATAACCGGCAGACCGCCCGGCTACCAAACTGCCAGACTTAGCCGCCTGTCCGCCAAGGCCTATACAGCAACACAGAGATTAGCCGGGCAGACCGCCCGGCTACCAACCCGCCAATCTTAGCCGCCTGTCCGCCCGGGTTTATACAGCAACAATCATCAAACAGGTACTTCCAATTTCCCCTTCGGCATTCAAGCTGCAAACACATGGGTACTTCCAATTTCCCCTAACGACATACAAGCCGCCATACAGAACTCTTGCCTAGGACCCACCTGCTCGTGGGTCTCGAAACTCGGGCTTGCCTGCATGCTATGACTTCTCACATCAGGATTCCTTCTTACAAACCACAAACCGATGCTAAGAACCCTTGCTAGACCCCACCCGCTCGTGACGACCCAGGTCCGGCTCCAAATCGGGACCAAGTCCACCAAAGGAGACCTAGCGGGACCCAGCTGGCATCGTCTGGGCTTGTCCAAAGCTTGGCATTCTCGTCAGTTTCACAGAAGGGGACTTGTCTCGCCGGTACACTCTCCACACGTGACTTTACAACGTTACGGGCTAGCCAGCCAATCACAGAGACAAAGTCGCGCTTTACCACATCACAATCAAAATCCTTTCCCACCCTAATCCACCATTCGTACTCACACAAAAATAAGGGGGAAATCATATCACAAACGACATCTTGCTGCAAACGGATTCCTAGCAAAATCCTTAAGGCTCGTTATGCAACATCACCAAGTCGGACTAACGGTCTGACTACGGCTTCACTCACAATGCCTAATCCACTAGCGGAGCAGATTTCTAGTGTAATATTATGTCGGGGACGGACACAATTGACCCGATGGCTCCTCTTGAACCATGGCAACCCGAACTCCTCTCATTTGAGAGATCTGGTGCCTAATGCTTGAAAGAAATCAAGAATAAAAATGGATGTCATGCACGCATACTAAAGACCGAGATGAGAAGTGTCGTTACCTTATGACTGCTCTTCCTAGCCATGGAAAACTTGATTTGCACGGATGAAAACGTGCGTCTTCAAGTCCACTCCACAGATCTAGCCTCGGATTGACGATCGGAGCCCCGAAGCTTCATCAAAGACGGAGAATGGACTTCTTCTTCCTCCTCTAAACTCTAAGACTCAAACCCTAACTTCCACTCCAAATGAGAAGAATGAGGGTTTAAAACATTTCAGCCCTATATAAGCCCTTTGGACGGAGTGTCCTGGGCCATAGGATCAAATCCTAAGAGTAATCGGACGGCTAAAACGCCAAACGACGGAACTACTCCCACAAGCTATCACCGGGCCGTAACTACCTACCGCCGGGCGGTAGCTTCTCGAGCGCTCGACCAAAAAAATAAGATTGCGCTAATGCCAGCGGTAGTACTACCGCTGCGCGGTAGCTCACTCAACGTCTACCACTCAACACCAGCCTCTTAATGCACTCAACGCTAAGCTACCGTCGAGTGGTAGCTAGCTAACGCCGCGCGCTAGCACTCAATGCTCTTCACTTAACGCTACACGAGCTATCGCCGCGCGGTAGCATCCTACCGCCGCGCAGTGCCACTCAATGCTCTCAACGCCCGGATTCGACGAACAAGGCTATCATCGGGCGATAGATACCTATCGCCGCACGATATCTTCCAGAGACTCAAGATCTAGAAAAATCGGGGTGTTACAACTCCTCCCTCCTTAGAAGAATTTCATCCTCGAAATTTTGCATGCACTCAAACAAAAAAGCATACCTGAAGCAAAAAGTTCTGGTAAGTCCTCCCGCATTGCTTGCTCACGCTCCCATGAGAATTCATCTCACCCGCAGTTATCCCAGCGCACTTTTATGAGCTTAACTTCTTTGTTCCGCAACTATGGGATTTTTGAATCCTATATGCCAACAGGACGGACTTTCGTCCTCAAGTCCTCTTCGACCGTCACCACTGTCGGCTCGACCACAATGCTCGACTCCATCAAGGCTTTCCTCAAAACTGAGACATAGAAGACATCTTGCAATCCACTCAGCTCTGTGGACAATGCCAACCGGTAGGCTGCTTCTCCAATACGTTCCACAACCTCGAACGGTCCCAAAAACCTCGGACTCAACTTCTTGAGTCAGAGTATCCGCGAAATGCCTTTGAACGACTTAATCTTTAGGTATACCCAGTCTCCTACCGCGAACTCCACATTCATGCGGCGAGCGTTGAAATACTTCGCTTGCCGATCTTGAGCAACCTTCATGCGCTCCTGAATTGTCTGCACCAACTCGCAAGCATCAGCCACCCCCTCTTTTCCCAAAATTTTGGTGTGTACCACCTCTGTCCATGACATCGGTGTTTGACACCGCCTTCCATACAAAGCCTCATATAGGGCCATCTTGATAATTTCATGGAAACTGTTGTTATAGGCGAACTCCACCATGAAGAGGTGATCTTTCCATTTCTTACCAAAGTCAAGGGTACACATCCTCAACATATTATCCATTATACGATTCGTTCTTTCCGTTTGTCCATCAGTTTGCGGATGGAACGTCATACTAATCTTGAGCTTTGTGCCCAGACTCTTCTGTACTAATCTCTAGTCTTTGGACGTGAACCGTCCATCGCGATCACAAACAATACTCTTAGGAATTCCATGCAGCCACACAATATTGCGAACTTATAACTCTACCAGCTTCTCCACGCTATCCTCCTTCCGATTTGAGATGAAGTGGGCCACTTTGGTCAAGCGATCTATGATCACCCAAATCGTATCATTACCCTGTTGCGATCGAGGTAAACCATGCACAAAATCCATGGAGATGTCATCAAATTTCCACTCGGGGATAGGAAGAGGCTTTAGGAACCCGCCCGACTTCTGACACTCAGCCTTCACTAAGGCACAAGTTTGGCACCGACTCACATAAAAAGCTACGTCCCGCTTCAAACCAGGCCACAAAAAATATTTTTTCATATCCAAGTACATCTTTGTACTGCCCGGGTGAATGGAGTACTTCGTGAAATGAGCCTCAAACATCAACTCTTCGCGGAGCTTGCCAAATTGCGGTACACATACCCTTCCGCCCTTCCTTAAGATCCCATCAATCATCTCCCATGCACTACCCTCGCCTTTTTGAGCTTCCACCACAAATGGCTGGAACTTCACATTCACATTGGTCGCTTCCCGGATATGATCAGACAAGTCATTTTGCAACTCTATCCAATTCAACCGAGCCATGCTAGACTCGCCTTTTGCTACAGAATCGATGTCGAGGGACTCAAAGTCTCGCACCAACTGCTCATCATGAGCTTCAATCTAATTCCTTTGTCCAGTATATTTTCTACTCAAGGCATCCGCCACCACATTGGATTTGTCTGGCGTATACTGAATCGTCATGTCGTATTCCCCAAGGAACTCGACCCACCTGTGCTGCCGCATGTTCAAATCTTTTTGGTCTAAAAGATACTTCAGGTTTTTATGGTCCGTGAAGATCTCCACCTTCGCACCATATACATAGTGCCGCCACAACTTCAACACAAAAATTACCGCCACCAACTCCAAGTCATGGACATGGTAATTTATCTCATGAGGTTTCAACTGTCTAGACTCAAAGGCTATCACCTTGCCATGTTGCACTAACACGCAACCCAAACTGCAACCTGATGCGTCACTGAAAATCTGAAATCCTTCAGTCCCTTAAGAAAAACTTAGGATTGGAGCTGTCATCAGCCTTTCCTTCAAGGTGTCGACTGCTTGATTGCACTCCTGAGTCCACACAAACCTCTAGTCCTTACGAGTCAAAGTAGTGAAGGGCAGAGCTACCCGTGAAAAGTTTTTCACAAACCTTCTATAATATCTAGCTAGTCCAAGGAAACTCCTGACTTCTGCCATGGTGCTCAAAACTGGACAATCTCTGATGGCCTCAACTTTCACTGGATCCACCGCTAATCATATTGCCCAAAAATGCCACTTTCTCTAACTAGAACTCGTATTTTGAGAACTTTACATACAGTTGGTTCTCTCTCAAAGTCTGCAAGACTATTCTCAAATGAGTCTCATGCTCCGCCTCCGATTTGGAGTACACTAAGATATCATCGATGAAGACTACTACAAACGAGTCTAAGTACTCCCAAAAAACTCGGTTCATCAAATCCATGAATACCGATGGCGCGTTCGTCAACCTAAACGACATCATCGAGAACTCGAAGTGACCATACCTTATTCCAAATGTTGTCTTGGGTATGTCCTTGTCTCGAATCCGCAACTAGTAGTACCCTAACTTCAAATACAACTTAGAGTACACCGCTTAACCAACCAACTGGTCAAATAGGTCATCTATCTGTGGAATCAGATACTTATTCTTGACGGTCAATTTATTCAACTCCCGGTAGTACATGCACAGCCACATACTACTATCTTTCTTCTTCACAAACAGCACTAGCGCGCTCCATGGCGAAGAGCTGGGTCTAATGTACCCCTACTCCAACAGTTCTTGCAACTGCACCTTGAGCTCGGCCAACTCCTTCTGTGTCATCCTAAAAGGAGGACGTGACACCGGCCTAGCTTATGGTATTAACTCAATCGAGAAATCGATCTCCCGTCGAGTAGGTGCTCAAGGAAGCTCCTCGGGAAATACATCCTCGAATTCTGCCACTACCGGCACTTCTCCAATTGTTAGCTTGAAAAGTCGAGCTTCTAATAATGCTATGAAAGCTACTCCTCCCTGGTTAACTGCCCGCACAAACTGCATGGCTGAGATCAGGGAACAAGCCACTCCACTAAGGCCTTCAAATCTGACTTCTTCCTTTCCTATGCTTCTCAGGGTTACCACCTTAAATAGACAGTCAATACTGGCACGCTGCTTAGCAAGCCAGTCCATCCCCAAGATCACTTCGAACTCGGCCAATGGCAGAACCACTGCTTAAAACATGAAATCAACTCCATCCAAACTCCAACCAACACGCTCTATCATCCAGTAGTCATGAAAGACCCATTGGGCATGCACACCTGAAGTTTTGCGTCAGTCAAAAAGGACTCTACTCCAATTCTTCAGATAAAGCTTTCTGAAAAAAGGAGTGCGACGCTCCCGTGTCGAACAATACCCTAGCGGGGTATCCAGAAACTTGTACGAAGCCTAAAACATAGGCGACACACATAAAGTCTTGAAAGTCTAAAGCAAATAAATAAACTTAAACTTTCCCCATAACTATCACCACATCGGGTTGTCGAATCACTTCCTGCTGCCCAAGGTTGTTCGGCCTTGGCTACACGGGTTGGAAACGTGAAGCGCTCGACTCTGCCATCTTCCCTTTCTCAGCGGCGCTGGGACCGGACCGCACTGACTGCTCCTGCCTTGGTTCTTACTCAGCGCCACGTTCAGTACAAAAGCGAGCTATGTGGCCCGGCTTGCCACACTTGTAGCACGATGGTGGTCCCTTGAAGCGAGATCCCCCCAGACATCGTACTGCTCTTCTCCCATGACTTGTAGGGATGGGGCTTCTTTTTCCACTTACTCCCTTCCGACTTCCCTTGCGACTGAGAAGGCTTTCCTTCTCCTTGTTTTACTGTAAATCCCTTACAACGTTGGGTTCTCTCTATATCACTTTCCAACGTCCTGGACGCCTCAATCAACTCATTGAAGCTCGCATTCTTCATAACTATAAGGGGTTACCTCAGATTCTCTCTCAACCCAATCAAGTAAACTCTTGAATGTACTCAATCACTGGCTTATCCCGCTGCACCAAGTGCATAAACTGCCTCTAAAGGGTTAACCTTGTCGACGAAGGGATATACTTCTTCAAGAAGGCATTCTCGAACTCTTATATGGACAGGGTGCGTCTAGGAAACTGGCGACGGCTATGGATCAACCACCACAACTTAGCGTCACCTTCTAACATGAAGATCGCAACTGAGACTACTTCTATTCGCAGAACTTAGACACAATGACACTCATGGTGTCGCGATACTCCTATATGGATAACTTCTTAACGTGATCCAATTATGATATTCGACCACTAATCCTTACCTTGGACACTAACCTGGCTCTGATACCAAAATGTAACACCTCCCCTATAATGACCGTATAATATGGGTCCGTCCGGGGCCCCACAACATACAGATGCCACAACTTAAGCATTATAAGATGATATACAACTTCCAACCTCAAAACTCAGACTAAAAACATCGGAAACAATTAACAATACTAGAAGTTATCCACTAACACAAGGGTATCAAATCGGCCTTAAGGCCTTACAATATTCTTGAGTCCAAAACTGAAACAATAACATATCAACGCGCAAAAGCACTCCTAGGCTACCTCGACATGCAAGCCGGATTCATAGTGCACTAAGCATAACATTCACCAAAACAGAGCAACCAAACAAAGAGATCACTTCATGAGACTTAGTTCTTTTTGGCTGGCGAGCTTGCTCCCGCTTGCGATACTTGCCCTGTAAAAATTTGTGGTAACGTGGGTCAGCAAAGGCTGACCTCAACTGTATAACCAACACATCTCCCGGCCGTCCCTAGCGGATCCCGGGGCACTCCATCACCCTACAGGTCAGCACTTCGTATGCAAATATACATGAATTTAGAAAGTAATAAAGCAGGTTTGGATGTATCATACAACAAACATATTTCTATGTTGAGTAGGTAAAATAAAAAGGGCCTACAATGCAGCATGTATGCAATCCTGGGTTTCACCCAAGGAATCCTAAAACGCATGAATCTAACACATCATCACGCATCATCAAACATGTACTTCCAATTTCCCCTTCGGCGTTCAATCCGCAAACACATGGGTACTTCCAATTTCCCCTAATAGTATACAAGCCGCCATACAGAACTCTTGCCTAGGCCCCACCCGCTCGTGGGTCTCGAAACCCGGGCTTGCCTGCAAGCTCTGACTTCTTAAGTCAGGTTTCCGTCTCACAGACCACAAATCGATGCTAAGAACTCTTGATAGACCCCACCCGCTCGTGATGACCCAGGCTCGGCTCCAAATCGGGACCAAGTCCACCGAAGGTGACCCAACGGGACCCAGCTGACATCGTCTGGGCTTGTCCAAAGCTTGACGTTCTCGTTAGTTTCACAGAAGGGGACTTGTCTCACCGAGAAACTCTCCACATGTGACTTTGCAATGTCACAGGCTAGCCAGCTGACCATAGAGACAAAGTCACTCCTCAACACATCACAATCAAAAGCCTTTCCCGCCCTAATCCACCATTCATACTTACATGAAAATAAGGGGAAACCACATCAAAAACGACATCTTGCCGCAAATGGATTTCTAGCAAAATCCTCAAGGCTCGTTATGCAACATCACCGAGTCGAACTAACTGTCGCGACTACGGCTTCACCCACAATGCCTAATCCACTAGAGGAGCAGATTTCTAGTGCAATATCATACCGGGGACGGACACAATCGACCCGATGGCTCCTCTTGAACCATGGCAACCCGAACCCCTCTCATTTGAGAGATCCGATGCCTAAAGCTTGAAAGAAATCAAGAATAAAAATGGATGTCAAGTACGCATCCTAAAGACCGAGAGGAGAAGTGTCGTTACCTTACGACTCTTCTTCCTAGCCATGGAAAACTTGATTTGAACGGATGAAAATGTGCGCCTTCAAGTCCACTCCATAGATCTGGCCTCGAATCGATGATCGGAGCCCCGAAGCTTCGTCAAAGGCGGAGAATAGCCTTCTTCTTCCTCCTCCAAACTCTAAGACTCAAACCCTAACTTCCACTAAAAATGAGAAGAATGAGGGTTTAGAGCGTTTCAGCCCTATATATTCCCTTTGGATGGAGTGTCTTGGGCCATAAGATCAAATCCTAAGAGGAATCAGACGCCTAAAATGCCAAATGACGGAACTAATACCGCAAGCTGTCATCGAGCGGTAACTACCTACCGCCAGGCAGTAGCTTCCTGAGCACTCGGCCATAAAAATAAGTCTGCGCTAATGCCGCGGGCTAGCAATCAACGCTCTTCACTCAATGCTACATGATCTACCACCGCGCGGTACCACTCAACGCTCTTAACGCATGGATTCGACAAAACAAGGCTATCACCGAGCGATAGCTACCTATCGTCATGCGATAGCTTCCAGAGACTCGAGATATGGAAAAACCGGGGTGTTACATGAGTCTTCATAGGTACTTCAAGAGGATTTTTTGCATTTTGCCCAATTCAATGATGAGAGCATCCTCTTATGTGAGGAGGTTCATTCCCCCTCCGTAGAGGAAGATCCACACATTGCCTTCTCCTCATGCCTCCTCCCTGAAAATGTCACATTGCTGAGAAAGGATTATTTTAGTGAGATGAGTGAGGATTCATTCTCCTCTTCTTACATTCTCTTCCCTCTACTAATGAGGAGCAGGTGTGATTATTTAGGTAGAGGGGTAACTGTTTTATTGTCGTATCGGTACCCGTTACCGACACGGGTATTAGAATAGTTGCTTTTCTACTTCTCCTTCCATACGCCCATCAGCTAGAACTCTTTAAGTTCTGAATAAGTCGTGCTTGGAAGATAATAATCTCAGTAGTTATCTTTTTTTCCTTGTATTTTTTTATTTTACCTAGTTGGTTAGTTAGTTGTATTTCATTTTAGCTCTCTATTTGTCTTTTATTTTTGTTGGATATAACCCTTGTAGGCACCCACTGTTTTGGTTCGCAAATGTTGCAGCTTCATCTTTGATTTTTAACATGTTCTGGTATGCTCAATTTTGAGCATTGAGTAACTTCTCTCCTAGCATCTATTTTAATTTCTTTTGTTATATCATTGTACTGTATTACTTAGTTTAAGTCTGGGGAAGAGCCGCAGATTATGTTAACCACAACATGTGCACAATTTCATAGCATGCTAGAAGTATTTTTATTTCATTTATTTTGTATTGTTTATATTCATTGTACACCATAACACCTACATGAGTGTGTGCTTAACCGTAAGCGTGCCGTGAGTTATATTCATATCTTTTGTGTGTTTCGGAAAAATGTTTGCATTAACTTAGGATTGTGAGACAAAGTAAAATGTTGACTCCTGTAGTGCTCCTAGACGAGTGCTTACGTATCGTATAGAAATACAAGTATATTTAATTTTTCTTTATGCTTTTAGTTTATGCATTTTCTATTATGCGTAGATATTGTTTATTCTACTAAAAAATGATGAATTTGGGTTGAATCCAATGGTAGCGTAGGGATGTGTGTAGATGAACGTTATCCTCGTATTGCTCAAGTCAGGAGGAATAATAGTCTATTTTGGTGGCTAAGAACTTGCCCCAAGCTACTCTCAGAGCATGGGTACACAATTAGTCAAGCGCGCGAGTGTGATGTAGACCATCATTTTGGCCCAGTTGAGCTTTTGTACCCATTCCTATCATCTTATCCTTGCTAGCCCCTTTGTGTCTACCCCATCCTTTTGATTCAGCTCCACTGATATTTCACCAAAGCCTAAAAGCCAATCATAGTTGCACACCCAAATTTGAGCTCTAGTTTGTATTTCATTTTCATAATTGGGGTGTTGATGTGGTGACTATGTTGTGGATATGTGGATGTGCTTATTTGATAATATTTACTGAATTTTTGGAAAAAGAAAAGAAAAAAGGGAGAAAAAGAAAAAAAAGAAAATTGTGAAAAAATTGTGAAATGTTCGGTTGAAAAATATTTATGTGTGAAATTTTATGGGGTAGGCGGTGCACACACCTAAGTAGTCAAGTCTAAGTCGAGGGGTGTGGTTGATAAGTTATAAATATTCATATTTTTACGTAGTTTATTTATGTTATTTTAGTTTATTTTCGTTATTTTTAGTAAATTTTCTTTAATAAAATGCTCTTTTTTTGTATATATCTTCTAACTTAGTTTAAATTTGTTTTCTAAAAAATTTAGGAAAAAGTCAAAAAAATCAAAGTACACGCCCGTGTACTTCATGTCACACCCGTGCCCGGGCAGGAAACAACACTTTAGTCAAGTAGTGCTTGACGAAAATTTTTCCCAGCGCCAGCTCGACGAAATTACTGCAATGCCAGCTCGATGATTTGAAGACAGTCCCAACGCTCGAAGAATATGATCCCGCATTCTCCGTTCGTCGACCAGAGCTCGACGAATCCCTGCATTCGCCGTTCGTCGACCAGAGCTCGACGAATCCCTGCATTCGCCGTTCGTCACCAGAGCTCGACAAATTTATGCCATCTCGATGATTTGAAGACAGTCCCAGCGCTCGACGAGTATGATCCCTGCATTCTGCATTCGTCAACCAGAGCTCGACAAATCCCTGCATTTGCCATTCTCGACCAGAGCTCGACGAATCCCTGCATTCGCCATTCGTCGACAAGAGCTCGACGAATCCTTGCCAGCTCGACGAATGTTGTCAGACTCAGCGCTCGTTGAAATGCAGACAATGCTCGACGAATTTATGCTTCCCTGCGCTCACGAATTTCTCCATTCCCAGCGCTCGAAGAAAATTCTCCCAATGCCAGTTCGTCGTTCGTTGAGCAGCGCTCGACGAACTTTCCTGCGCTCGACGAATTTCCCCAGCCCCTGCACTCGACGCTTCCAGCAACCACTCAACGCCTTCACCAGATAAAGCACACGCCCTGCTGCTTCTAGAAGCTTTTAGATCCATGCCAGCCCACCAACTTTTTGGCTTCCCCTGCACACCAGAATGCTAGCTCTTGTAATTTTTTGCTTATGATTAGATCTTCTCTGTAAGATCAAATGTTCACCTTTTTTTACCATTTTGCTGTTAGGTGGGCTTCCTTAGTGTATTTCCAAGCTATGTAAGGGAACTTTCTTCCCCTCTCTTATGTTTGTTTTTAGCTTTTTATAACACTCTTTTTAGCTTAATAAAATGTTTAGATTTTTGTCTCCTTATGTTGTTTTGGAATACATCTGAGTGCCTCTCTTTCAGTGATCTTTTTATCCTTTGTTTTTCTTTGTTTCTCTCTTTATATGGGTGTGTGTGTATGAGGGTAATTTGTTAATTTTTATGTTTTCAATTTTATTTTACTTAGTTTTGTAGTAGTTTTTTTCTTAGTAGTTTTTCTCTTAGTTCTTAGTATTGTTATGATAGCTTCTTTTTCTTTTCCCTTAGTTTTGGGTTTAGTTCTTTTTTAGTGCTTTATATTCATTTTTATAAATTTATAAGAGTGTTTTCAAAGTGGTTTTTATTTTTCTTTAACTTAGAGGTCTTTTTTTAGTCTGTAAAACTTTATGTTTTTTTAATTTTATTTACACTTTTTATACTCTTTTATAAAGTTATAAGAATGAAAATCTATTTGTTTTAATTTTTGTAACACTTTGATTTTTGCTTTTATTTTCAAACCCTTTTGCTCCTTTAATTTTTATTTCTTCTTTTTATGTATTTTTAGCAAATTCTAGGAGTAGATTTATAATCGTTTTAATTTTTCGAGCACTTTGTTTTCTCTTTTTGTAGAGTGCGTGCGTTTAGGAGTTAGATTTTATTGCTTTATTTAATGCTTTCTTCAATTCATGTAGAGTGCGTGTGTGTATGAGATAGTTTTTACTGCTTTAATTTCCCGCCTACTCGTTTGAGTAGGGCTCGCATTTTATTGCTTTCATTTCCCGCCTACTCGTTTGAGTAGGACTTGCATTTTACTGCTTTCTTTACTGCTTTAATTTCCCGCCTACTCATTTGAGTAGGACTCGCAATTTTCTGTTTTAATTTCCTGCCTACTCGTTTGAGTAAGACTCGCACTTTCAATTATGTAATTTCTTTTCTTAAGCCGTCCTCATTCCGATGAGTGACAAATCGCTCTAGCCCTCAGTATCGAAGAGCATTGAGACAGACAAAATATTTTTAAATAATTAAAGGTCTTCTTTTTCTCGTTAATTAAAGCACTTAAGGTTTGCTCCGGGTCTACGACGCGTAGGACCACATATCGATGTGTGAGCTCTATTTCCGTTGTTCATACGCTAGCTAGCCGAGAGGCCGTGCGTATGGACCGATAACCCTTGGGTTAAGAAAAATGCATGCATAACCTCTAGAGAGGAGAAGCGTAGTTCTCCCGGATTGGGTTCCCCACCCAATAGCGGGGTTCTTAGCGTAATGCAGACATTAAGAGGAATCCTTCGTCGGACGAGAGTTCGGTCGAGTAGTCTTAATGTTCAGGTGAGCGATATTCCTAGAGCTAGGTGAGCTCATTCTTTTGGAATCTCCACGACCAAGTCGCCCTTTAATTAATTTGAAATTTAGGATCTCTAGTTATTAAAAGTTATTTTAGTTCTAATCGATTCGGTACCGATGCGCTCTCTCTTCATCGGCTGTTTCTACTTTTATTTTCTTCTTATATATAACCCGACAAGTTCTCTTCGGTAAAATAATAGTCCCTCTAGGGAAGAGTAGAAATAATCAACCCGTCCTCGAGAACAATACGACTCTGATATTCTCCACCAGAATATCCTGTACTACACGCGATAGGTGCACTTGTCTCCTTTCGTTAAAACTCGGTTTCAACTTTTATATCAAATAAATCCGCGCGCCCCACTTTTCAAACTAAATAAACCACAAACCAAAATAAATAAGCCCCTGGGGCACCGCGGGTTTTAGCCCATCAAGTTTTTGGCGCCGTTGCCGGGCAGCTCCGTGTTGTTATTTCGAACTCTGAAAAACTATTACTTTTACCTATTATATTTATATATATATATATATATATAACACAAAAAAATTGGCCATAAGAATAATAATAATAATAATGGAAACTACTTAAAATAACCAAATCTAAAAAATCTGTAAAATTACTTTTACTTTTATTATTATTATTAATATTTCATATATATATTTATTGATCTTTAAAAAAATGATGAAAAAAATGAAATGGCGCTGTCTCAAAAAAAATCTAAACAAACTTAAAAAAAAAACTAAAACCTAAAAAACTAAAAGCCACAAAACCAACAAAAAAACTAAAAAACCCTATCTAAAAACCAACAAATTTTTATTATCAAAAATTATATATGTATTTTCTTACCTCGGCATCGTCTCACGCTATTGTGAGCGATAGACGAACGCATTTCTATTACATTCATATAGCTAAGACGTTAGCTAATCGGAGTTACGCACCCCTACCCCCCGCAAAATAGTGGCCGAGTTTATCTTTTTCGATTTTCAGTTATATTTTTTGCTATTTGTTCTTAATAATGCAAGGTTTCCAAATAGGTCTCCCCGAACTCGTTTCAGGGAAGTTTCTACCCTCGCTCTTTATTTTTGTAAATACTGCATTTTATTTCTTTTCGATTCTCATACTTATCTTGCAACATTAAGGACAATGTTGGAATTAAGTATGATGGTGTTTTCCTATTTTCCTTTATTGCACTTTTATATTATGCACTCATTAAAAATAAAAAAATGCAAAAAAATTAAAACTCCAAATTTTTTGTTTATTTTATCATGAAAAATCCAAAAAAATCATAAAACAAAAATTTCAAAAAAAAAATATTTAATTTATAAAATAAAAATTCCAAACAAAATATTTTGTTTTTACTTTGTAAATCTTTTTTGTAAATAAACATTCTCTTTCTTCTATTCTCTTTCTCTTACCTCTCTTTGCAAATATTTTTTGTAAATATTCGCTTTCCCCTCTTTTTTCCTCTCTCTCACCTTTGTAAATAATTTCTCTTTCCTCTCTTATAAATATTTGCTAAAAATCTAAAAAATATAAAAAAAATTTATTAAGAAAAAGATAAAAATTCCAAAAAAAGATAATAAATCAAAAATACAAAAAAGATCATAACTTTAAAAAATCCAATTTTTTTTATTATGAAATAAATAAATTGAATACACCATTCTTAACCTCCTTGCTTTCCAAGAATTTTGTTTCGAGTTTATTTATAAATGAATTTTATTAGTTCTTTATTTACTATTTCGTCTATTAATTGGAGATTGATAGATTTAGATATCTGGGATAAGATTTAAAGAATTTCTTATGCTTTTATTTTTTTATTTTAGATAAGGGACTTGTTTTCAGCACTACTTTAAATTTATTTAGAATAGTTGCACGTGTATTTTGTTAAATAATAACAATCTTAGACTTCAATTATGTTTACTCCAAGTTTTTTTTTGAAATATAGGAACGTTCAATTTATAAAGGTTGCTCTAATTTTTTTTTAATTAAAATCTAGTTTTCTTTTTGAAAAAAGAAACCTATCTCCCCATTTTTTTCATGTCTTACTTGGCATGATTAATTTTAATCCTTACAAAAACATATGTCAATGAGAATAAGATTTCATTCCGTAAATATAGACATAAAATATTTTAAAAGATTATACGTTACGGAGTAAGAGGATAAAATTCATTACTCCTATACATATACTTTGGGGTATATGAAGTTGTTCAAAAAATAAAAAAAAGTTATGAAAAATAAGATTTCATTTTCCTAAACTTCCCAAAAAATCATCATTAGAGGTTTGAGAAAAAATTACCTCACCTCTAAACCCAAGCCCTCTTCATAAACTAAAACAAAACCCTTAGCCAATTTCAATGATTCTAGACTTCATTAAAATTTTTTCATGAGAGCATAATTTTTAAATTGCATTATTTCTTTTAAATCTTACAAGCTAAAGTTCGTATAATTCCAGTTTATTTTTGTTAACCTAACAAATACAAATTTTGCTTTCTATTTGATTATATCGAGAAATTTTTAGCTGAAACTATTCCTCTATTTAAAATTTTGTCATAATTTAGGACTTAACTCTTATACCCCGGAAGTTTATTTTAATCTTTCTTTTAATTAATTTAAGCGGTAGTTAAATTTAGGATTTTTTTTTAATTCCTTATAAGTTCATCTCCAACTTTTGCTTAGGAATAGCAAAAGCTTAAGTATAGAGGTATTTGATAAGTTGTAAATATTCATATTTTTACGGAGTTTATTTATGTAGTTTTAGTTTATTTTCGTTATTTTTAGTAATTTTTCTTTAATAAAATGCTTCTTTTTTGTATATATCTTCTAACTTAGTTTAAATTTGTTTTCTAAGAAATTCAGGAAAAAGCCAAAAAAATCAAAGTACACGCCTGTGTACTTCATGTCACGCCCGTGCTCGGGCAGGAAATAACACTGCTGCTCGACGAAAATTTTTCCTAGCGACATCTCGACGAAATTGCTGCCATGCCAGCTCGATGATTTTAAGACAGTCCAAGCGCTCGATGAATATGATCCCTGCTTTCGCCGTTCGTTGGCTAGAGCTGTACGAATCCCTACATTCGCTGTTCATCGACCAGAGCTCGACGAATCCATGCCAGCTCGACGATTTGAATTCAATCCCAGCGCTCTACGAATATGATCCCTGCATTCGCCGTTCGTCGACCAGAGCTCGACGAATCCCTGCATTCGCCGTTCGTCGACCAGAGCTCGACGAATCCCTGCATTCGCCGTTCGTTGACCAGAGCTCGACGAATCCATGCTAGCTCGACAAATGTTGCCAGACTGAGCACTCGACGAAATGCAGACAGCGCTCGACGAATTTATGCTTCCCTGCGCTCGACGAATTTCCCCAGTCCCAGCGCTCGACGAAAATTCTCCCAATGCCAGTTCGCCGTTCGTTGAGCAACGCTCAACAAACTTCCCTGCGCTCGACGAATTTCCCCAGCCCTTGCACTCGACGCTTCCAGCAACCACTCAACGCCTTCACCAGATAAAGCTCACGCCCTGCTGCTTCTAGAAGCTTATAGATCCATGCCAGCCCACCAGCTTTTTGGCTTTCCCTGCACACCAGAATGCCACCTCCTGCAATTTTTTTCTTATAAATAGATCTTCTCTGTAAGATCAAATGTTCACCTTTTTTGGACCATTTTGTTGTTAGGTGGGCTGCCTGGGTGTATTTCCAAGCTATGTAAGAGAACTTTCTCCCCCTCTCTTATGTTTGTTTTTAGCTTTTTGTAACACTCTTTTTAGCTTAATAAAATGTTTAGATTTTTGTCTCCTTATGTTGTTTTGGAATACATCTGAGTGCCCCTCTTTCGGTGATCTTTTTATCCTTTGTTTTTCTTTGTTTCTCTCTTTATAAATGGGTGTGTGTGTGCATTAGGGTAATTTGTTAATTTTTATGTTTTCAATTTTATTTTACTTAGTTTTGTAGTAGTTTTTCTCTTAGTAGTTTTTCTCTTAGTTCTTAGTATTGTTATGATAGCTTTGTTTTCTTTTCCCTTAGTTTTGTTTAGGTTTAGTTCTTTTTTTAGTGCTAAATATTCATTTTTATAAATTTATAAGAGTGTTTTCAAAGTGCTTTTTATTTTTCTTTAACATAGATCTTCTTTTTTTTAGTATGTAAAACTCTATGTTCTTTTTAATTTTATTTCCACTTTTTATACACTTTTATAAAGTTATAAGAATGAAAATCTATTTGTTTTAATTTTCGTAACACTTTGATTTTTACTTTTATTTTCAAACCCTTTTGCTCCTTTAATTTTTATTTCTTCTTTTTATGTAGTTTTAGCAAATTCTAGGAGTAGATTTATAATCGTTTTAATTTTTCGAGCACTTTGTTTTCTCTTTTTGTAGAGTGCGTGCGTTTAAGAGTTAGATTTTATTGCTTTATTTAATGCTTTCTTCAATTCATGTAGAGTGCGTGTGTGTATGAGATAGTTTTTACTGCTTTAATTTCCCGTCTACTCGTTTGAGTAGGACTCGTATTTTATTGCTTTCATTTCCCGCCTATTCGTTTGAGTAGGACCTCCATTTTACTGCTTTCTTTACTGCTTTAATTTCCCGCCTACTTGTTTGAGTAGGACTCGCATTTTATCGCTTTAATTTCCCCTACTCATCTGAGTAGGACTCGCAATTTTCTGTTTTAATTTCCCGCCTACTCGTTTGAGTAAGACTCGCACTTTCAATTATGCAATTTCTTTTCTTAAGCCGTCCCCATTCCGATGAGTGGCAAATCGCTCTAGCCCTCAGTATCGAAGAGCATTGAGACAGATAAAATATTTTTAAATAATTAAAGGTCTTCTTTTTCTTGTTAATTAAAGCACTTAAGGTTTGCCCCGGGTCTACGACACGTAGGACCACATATCGATGTGTGGGCTCTATTTCCGTTGTTCATACGCTAGCTAGCCGAGAGGCCGTGCGTATGGACCGATAAACCTTGGGTAAAGAGAATTGCATGCATAACCTCGAGAGAGGAGAAGCGTAATTCTCCCGCCCAATAGCGGGGTTCTTAGCGTAATGCGGGCATTTAGAGGAATCCTTCGTCGGACGAGAGTTTGGTAGAATAGTCTTAATGTTCAGGTGAGCGATATTCCTAGAGCTAGGTGAGCTCATTCTTTTGGAACCTCCACGACCAAGTCGTCCTTTAATTAATTTGAAATTTAGGATCTCTAGTTATTAAAAGTTATTTTAGTTCTAATCGATTCGGTACCGATGCGCTATTTCTTCATTGACTTTTTCTGCTTATATATAACCCGACAAGTTATCTTCGGTAAAATAATAGTCCCTCCAGGGAAGAGTAGAAATAATCAACCCGTCCCCGAGAATAATACGACCCCGATATTCCCCACCAGAATATCCTGTACTACACGCTATAGGTGCACTTGCCTCCTTTCGTTAAAACTCAGTTTCAACTTTTTTATATCTAATAAATTCGTGCGGACCGCTTTTCAAACTAAATAAACCACAAAACAATATAAATAATCCCCCGAGGCACCGCGAGTTTTAGCCCATCAGTGGTGCACCTGCGTCTTATTTTATGATGCTCGAGGATAGATTTTGTGCTAGCTCATTTGGGATTATGTGCGTGAGCCATCAATTTTATCATTGTTTACCTCACCTAAACCCAAGCCCCACTTTAAACCAAAAGACCTACTAATCACGCTTTGAGTCAAACTAGTGTCGTGGAGAGAGAGTGAACGAGCGAGCTTATGGTAACCGACATTGATGGATTTCTTTGGAGGTTATCCCGAGACTCGGTCTTTGGCAATGCTCGCCTCATTGTTCAGTTTACTTTCTCCCTATGCATGACTGGATGATTCCCCGTGAATCTATTCTTGAGTAGTAATAATATATAAAAATGCTCCTAGAAAATTATAAACTATTTTGCATAATTAAAAATCTCTTCTGCTGTATTTTTATACGCGTGAGTATGCGACTTCACATGGTACACCCCCTTAACAATTTCTATACCAGCTATTTATTTTTATCACCCGCATAAGGGATGATTTGCTTGGGACGAGCAAATGTTTAAGCCTAAGGGTGTGATGAGTCCGATATTTATAGTGTTTTTCAGACGCATCTGAACTTGTTTTCATGCACATGCACTTCACTTTTAGTTCCATAATGCTTATATTTCACTCGAAGTGCACACTTTGGCCCTTGGTGGTGTGCAATTGTGCGCTATTCTGATGGGGGTAAGCACTTTGTGCTCCCCATTCCCTTTATGTTGTTTTGTTCAGTTGTTTTGTGTGCTTGAGGTGTGCTTCATGCTGTATGTTACTGTGTAAGTGGGCAGATCACCAGCGCTACCCTGTTCTTCTCTAGAGGAATCAAACAATCATGTATTTTCTTCATGCATGAGCAACGCAATTGTACGATGTCTATAGATTCATTTTCTGGTGCTCTACCCCGGACCGTGCGATTTGCTCTCGCACGAGCTATTTTGCCTGTGCGTGACCAAATCGCATGACATCATTTTTTTGTCTAAACGTAATATGTTTTCATTGTCCGTGCGTTTTTTTCGCACACGTTTGAGTTCAACCGTGCGTGAAAGAAAACACACGTCCTGCTATATTGTCCTGATTTTCAATGCTTTGTCATTGGCAGTGCAATTTGTTCTCGCATGGGCTGTTTTGCCTCTGTGTGATCAAAAACACACAGTCTCTTTCTGAATTATGTTGGATGATTTTGGTGCGTTAAATTTTGTACGATTCACGCACGGTCGTGCATTTGACCATGTGCGACCTTTTTCTAACTCATTTTCCTATTTAAGCAACATGTCTGCCCTAATTTCATGATCTTCTACCCTCAAAACAGTATGCCATTTCTTACCGTAAGAGGGGCTACGACTCTATTTTCTTCTACCTTCCATGAGGGCTTTTCCCTAGGCTACTTCACATCATCCTAGAGCTTCACGAAAGAGAATTTCACACTCATCATCAACACCGAGTAAGGAGATCCTAGCCATGCACGCGGTCAGATTGTATTTTACTGAAGAAGGGTACATTGGGAGGTGGTGACAACCCTCCTCTACCTCGGACGATAGTTGGGACCGAGCTAGGACTCGGATTGATGACTCGACGATTCCTATCGAGAATCTACAATAATCCTTCGGATTCGGTCGTATCTTTAGCCCTTTTCTTCTATTGAGTGGTTGTTGATAGTGTAATCTTCTTTATTTATGATGGTGTATGCCTACTAAACTTGATCAGTATTGTTATTTTCATGTTTATGAAAATCATTATTAGTTTAGTTTGTGCTTGAAGTGCGTCGATTCTGCCACGACCCGCCATTCCATTTTGTTAGCCTACTCGCCCATTCTACTTGACTACTCGCCCATTTTGTAAGCCTACTCTTCCACAATGCTATCCTAGTCTCCCATTCCGTGAGACTACTCTTCCATCCCACTAAGCGAAGCGGTGTATAGCAACCAGTGTAATCTACCTCAATGCAAAGCAGTGTCGGCGACCCACAACGTTAATTTAGGTTTTCTTTTATTTTTGTTGTTTTTTTTAAAAACCAAACCAAGCCTTCCGCAACCCATTCGACTGCTAGGACTTCAATCTCAAGTCCTTCCTCGAAAGTAAATTTCATCTTACCATCTTTCTTAAGAGATCGATACTTGGATATTTACTCCCACATTTTATATTACTTGAGAGACCGATGCACTTGCCATCAATGCTTCACCGCGGGCAGGCTGTGATACGCCCGCTCTACTACCACCGTGAGCCACAACTATTGGTACCAGAGAGGTCAACTACCTCTGAAAAGTGGGAACTAAATGTCTCGGTGCATATAGTCGTGTGTGTGAGTTGCACTTGTATGAAGCATAGTATAGACATTGCATTGCATACATAATAATCATTTCTCACAGATCCTCATCATATAAACTTATATGGGCATGTTTATATGATGAGTTACTTGTCAAAAACCTTAACATAAAAGTTTGTATGTGCATTCATATAAGTTAATGTACATTTTTATGATTATAGCATAGTTGTACTTATTTTTCCTTAATTTCTGTGCTGCACTTTACTTATTCATTATTCTCCCTTTTACTACTGCTTTTCTTATATACTTGCTTGTTAGGGCCACTGTCACCAGCTTGTTTTTATTACTACCACATATACCTTTCTTTTCATCCTCTCTCCCGGTACCTAAGAGTCATCAGGGTGAGTGGATACCGAAGTGCCTTAGTCTTTTGACTAACGGTCAGTGACCGTATCATTTTACGAAATTGAGGAACCAGAGTAGCAGCAACTGGACGTGTAGGAACCTCTGTAGCCTAGGAGGACAAGATGTGATGAGCCATTGCAGCCTTTTTATACCACTCCTACCTTACCAAGCGCTAATGTGAGTGATGATGATTATAGTACTTCCGCAGATCTGATTGTGAGAGTTAGAGTTATTTTGTAAAGAACATAAGCCCCCTTTTGGATATTATTTTACTTGGGCATAAGCCCAACTCATTCTAGATTTTTCTTTTTTATCTCATTGTGGACATGCTTCTCATTTTTAGTGTGATGTGGATGTTTCCTCTTACATTCATTTCTGTACTTGCTTATCTGATTGTCCTAGATGATATGTTAGCCGACGTGATCAACATCTTATAGTGGGGACTTACCCGAGAGTTGGTTTCACCGCAAGGAGGCAATTCTTGGCATAAGACCCACCCTAGGTCTGGTTTTGGGGACCCGGGGAATGTTTTGAAAAGGGGTCTTACATCAAATGCCCCCAATTTTTTGTGGGCCGTGACTTGCGAAGCGTTGAGCCCGAAAATGTTTAGCCTCGATAACCTGCCTCGGGAGTCACAGACTTAGAATTTCCTCAATATGCGTGTGTCACAAGTTATTTTTGTTTCCGGTGTGAAATGTCCCCTTGGTCGGGCCTTGAAGCAGACACTGACTCTTGGGAGCCTCCTGTGTCTGCTTCGATGACTGAAGATTTCACAGGGGATGCCTGGGCGGCAATGCTCGCAGTCGACTACTTATATTTTTCCCTTGCAGGTAGCGCGATGATTGTAACGCGTTGCAGAAACGTTCTCCCACTTTGCGCTTTGCATGTTGCGTTGTTGTGGGAGCGTGTTGCTTTTCGTACTTCCTCCTTGAGCATGATGAAGAGTATTAGCTTGTACAGTTGTCGCGGAAAGTTTGCGCTGGCGACGAATTCTTATGACATAGAGCGATGTTCTTCCCCCTTATTTCGGTGTTGCGAAAGGACAAGCGAGCTTGCTGCCACCAGAAGATGTGGAAGGACATGATTTCCGTTTCTATGCTGTAACTTAGAATGATTCGTTATCCATTCCTATTAGGAGTTGGGACGAGGATTCTGGAGGAGGAGGCCATCGATTGCGTCTATTACTCGAGGTGTAGCAATAATGCGAGCTTTCGCACTTATAGAACACATTGTTGGTATTACCATTGTGATCATGAAGTGTTCAAGTATTTAGCCTCACTGCCAACGCAGTATGAGCCTATCAGGGTTGTACATAAGAACATTTAGAGAAATTGGGAGATTGGCTTAGTTTGACTAAGCTCATATGATGAGTTGAAAAGACTTAGCTCAAGCAGGCTTTTGAAGCGTCGAGCTGAGACCACTTATCGCTTTCTTCGAGTCAAGTGTTGACTCGTCAAATGATGGTGTTGGGTTTGCTCAATGATTTGTAGAGTCAAAGAGTTGATTCGTCGAGTATGACACTTAAGCGTTGAGTGTGTTGAGTATACTCGACGAATCATTGAGTCAAAGAGTTGATTCGACGAATCTGAGTCTTGGGCGTTGAGTCCACTCAATGCCTTCGTCGAGTTAAAGGTTGACTCGACGAATCTGACACCTTGGCGTTGGGTGTGTTGAGTCCACTCAATGCCTTTGTCGAGTCAAATGTTGATTTGACGGGTTTTTGCGATGAGAGCGTTGAGGCATTGAGTTCACTGAACGCTATTCGTTTAGTATCATATGGATACTCGACGATTCGTCAAGTATAGTTTGTATACTTGACGATTCATCATATATGTCATTGATACTCGACGATTCGTCGAGACAATGGTTGTCTGGTCGAAAATGCTGGATCCTAAGTCCCGGGTCTGTGAATAGCGATGAGAGCTGTTCTATTTATTCCTTGGGTATAAATAGAGGATTTTAAGGTTTCTGAAGTAACTGTTCATTCTATCTAAGCACACGAGCCGCACTGTGTGAAAGACCTGAGACCTAAAAGCCGACGGAAATCATTCCGCCTGCCGCCGATCCCGTCTCCGCCGCTTAGCTTGATTCCAGTGAGTGACGCCGCCGCCTCTTTTACAACAGACCTAACAATCCATGAAGACACAGAGCTTTATATCCGACCTTGATCTTATGCAACAAGATTCTACGGGTTCTCCCATTCATGTGGACTTCCTGTAGAGGTGCGAATAATATTCTGCACTAGGGACTATAGCCGTAAAGTGATTGACTTATCCTTTAGAGCATCTAGGTTGAGTATAGACTCAATCCCACAAAGGTAATTAAATTTATTTTACTACCTTTACTTCTTGATTAATGTTCATCACTAGATCCGAACTCTTTTGGGTTTTCTTATTCCTTATTTCCGCTACACACAAGTGTTTTTATGTATAGCAAAACCCAACACACATGAGGTCATGAGACCTAGGAGTGGAGCAGTGCCAGATAGCTGTACGAGCCTGTGATGACAGTTACGTAGGTAGATCCATCGTAGCGGGATGTGCACGCTGCTGAACTCTGCATGTGTTTTGTGAGGGGCTTCACATATGCAAAGGATGCGTGGGCGTTAAGTCCCCTAGGCAGGCATTGTCTTGATAGATGGTGCTGGCAATGGGAGAGCACTTAATTACATCTGTATCATATGCACACTTGGCGTTTTTGGCCTATATATCGCCTTTGTCACCTCATTTGCTAGGTTGCATGTGTTTTTATGTGACGTGTTGAGTTTGTGACTTCCCTATATCGTCAAACTTGCGTGGAGACTTTGCACCGAGAAATGTGTTACGATGGCATGAGAGCTGTTGAAACTGAAAATCGGTCTCTGTGGAGTTCAGGACCCAAGTAGGGGGCAACTTGCACCTACTTCTCCCAAGTGAGATCACTTAGCCAATCTCGTGGAACTAAGGAATAGACCATGGGTTGCAGCGCGGAGGTCCCACCACACACTCAGAAGATCTTAGAGTGCTTTCCATCCCTAGACAATGCTGAGCTAGGCACCTTTGAGGAAGAAGAAAGACTAAATCTCCCTTTCTCCAAGGTACCTCAAGGGCATATTTATAGTTTTTCAAGTCTGGCCTACTGATAGAGGAATTCCATCTTCCAGTTATACTAAATGCTCCCCAAAGTGGCCTACTAATAACCAAACTCTGTTGTTTGTAGGAGCTATTAACATGCCAAAATGAGCATCATGCACTCACCCTTGGTAGCCTGCACTTCCCCCTGGAGGGCTGACCTCACCTCTGGGGGTTTGGTATCGCACTTGGGTAGCCTGCACTCACCCTTGGAGGGCTGAACTCACCTCTGGGGGTTTGGTATCGCCCCTAGGTAGCATGCACTCACCCCTCCTGGAGGGCTGAACTTGCCTCTAGGGGTTTGGTCTCGCCCCTTGGTAGCCTGCACTCGCCCCTGGAGGACTAAACTCGCCTCTGGGGGCTTGGTCTCGCCCCTAGGTAGCCTGCACTCTCCCCTGGAGGGCTGAACTTGCCTATGGGGGTTTGGTCTCGCCCCTGGATAAGTAAGGTCCTTTAGGCCCTACTCAATCGTCTTTGGTCTCGATGAATTACGAGTTATATAGGAGCATCTAGTGTTTTTATGTTCCTGGTTAGACATGCGTTATTGTTGGAGAATTTTGTCAGGCGTTAGTGGCAAAGCTCATTGAAAGTATTTAATTATAACGATAACTAAATCACCTAGGGGGGGGGGGTGAATAGGTTTCTTAATCTCTTGTGACTATCTTTAATTTTCTTTGTGTTTAGGTGTGTTGAGTTTGCTTAGTTTGCTTGCTTTCAAGAACACAACACAACACACAATTTTTATAGTGGTTCCCCAGATTATGGGTACATCCACTTTCCCTCCCACCTTTTTAACAGCTTGTTAGACAAGGAACTTCTCCAATCTCGGATCCTAAGAGCTTACAACATGATCCCGTAGGACCACTTAGTCTCCTCCAAGACTTACAGCTTAGGCACAAAGCCCTATAACTCAGTGATCCAAAGATCACCTACCTCAGGCCCAAAGGCCCTACAACTCAGACTAGGAGGACAACCCTACCTCAGAGAGAATGAATCTCCTACAGCTCAAGCACAAAGGCCCTACCTTAGATCCAAAGAATCCTACAACACAGGCACAAGTGCCCTACCTCAGAGATAATGACTCTCATATCTCAGGCTCAAAAGACCTACCTTGGATCCATGCTGGATCCTAATCTCAGGCCAAATCCCTACCTTAGATTCTCTATAGAATCCTACCACTCAGGCCAAAGCTCTACTTCTCAGATCCACACAAGGATCCTACACTCAACCTTAATATATTCAGGCTTACAACTCAGATCCAAAGGATCCTACAGTAGAAAGAGTTTGTTATTAATATTTGACTCCAAAGAAAATGTTCTCTGAGCCTGCCTTCCTGAGCTGAGTCAAACTCATCCCTACCTTCTTCACAACAACAAGTAATCTGATCTTCAGGTTGACTTGGCTTGTGCTGCAAGTGCTACAGTTAGGGTTGACCCTTTGATGCTTCTTGAGCTGAGATAAACTCAACCCTTTCTTCTTCACAATAACAAGTGTAGATCTTTGCTTGTGCTGGAAGTATCTTGCAGAACAGCTGCTCTGCTTCTTCTTCCCTTCCTAGACTGTGTGGTTTCAGCCCTAACTTTGACTTCTTCACAGCTTCCAGAATATGTTCTTCAGAAATGATCAGTTGGAACTATGAAGGACTGCAGCTAGGGTTAGCCCTTTGCTGCTACCTCTTTCTCTCTCAGAATTTGCTCTAACCTTGTCTTTGGTGGTGAAGATTACAACAACTATCTTTGAAGACCTTTTAGATACAACAACTAGATTAAGACCTTTGATGCTTCTTCTACTTCAGAGTTTTCCTCTAACCTTGCTAGTGTAGGTGAAAATGGCACCAACTATCTTGGATCGGCTTTCAGATCAGCTACAGCTAGGTTAGACCTTGCTGCTTCTTCTTCTTCAGAGAAATGTCTCTGAACTTGTTGTTGATGATGAGGATGTCTACAACTAACACTAGAACTTTAAGATTCGATGGCTAGAACTTGTTCTTCAAAGCTCTACAATAATGACCGAGGAAGAAGATGAAGTCCAGCCGTTTCCTGAAAGCTAAACTCTTCAATCTAATCTTCGTCTTTTTTATTTTGCCGATCACTGACTATTTTGACCAGTGGGCCCCAATGAAATTGACAGTTGCAACTTTACTTTAATAGCCAAAAGTCGTACAGTAGGCCTGCGGCGCCGTTTGTCGCGTACCGTAGCCATCCCGCCACATTTTGAATTTTGTTGACTTTGTTGGCTTTTACTGATGTCAGCATCTGTGAACTTAGTCAAATTCAAGCTTTTTAATATAGACGTTGAGTGAACAAGCTTCACTCAATGCCAAAATACTTAGACAGATTTCTGTCTTATTCAGGCATTGAGAGCGTTGAGTGAACAAGCTTCACTCAATGCTTTTGGCCTTAGCCAATCTTTCTGTACCAGTAGGCATTGAGTGAGCTTTCATCACTCAATGCCAAAGTACATAGATAGTTTTCTATCACTAGGAATTGAGTGAGCCTTCATCACTCAACGCCAAAACCCTTAGTCGCATTTCTGAATAAAAGCGTTGAGTGTAGCATCTTCACTCAATGATTCCTACTTTAGCCTATTATATTGATGAGGCGTTGAGTTAATAACATTCACTTAATGATTCTGTACTTAGATAGATTTTCTGTCAGCTTAGGCCTTGAGTGCGTTGAGCGTGTCTTCATAACTCAACGCCATCTAGACTTTTGTAGTCTTAACTTCTTAGGCGTCGAGTGATCCTTCATCACTCGATGCTTCTGGACTTAACCAGATTTCATTACTGTCAAAGATAAAGCTTTGACTAGCTGAGCTTTACTCAACGCTTTTTGTAGTTTGGAGTTGAGTTAACTGTCTTCACTCAATGCTCGTGGACTTAGCCATTTTTCTGCCTTGCAAGTAGCCAGGCTTTGACTGACTTATCTTCTCTCAGTGCTTTTTGGCATCTGGCGTTGAGTGAGATTGCTTAAATCAACGCCTGTGGACTTAAACACATTTCTTTGCATCTGGAGTTGAGTGAGCTTGCTTCACTCAACGCTTGTGGACTTGACCACATTTCTTTACATTTGGCATTGAGTGAGCTTGCTTCACTCAACGCCTGTGGACTTAGCCACATTTTTTTGCATCTGGTGTTGAGTGAGCTTGCTTCACTTAATTCCTATGGACTTAGATAGTTTTTCTATCTCTCCATCTGCCTACCTTTTGACCACCTGTCATAATCACTTACACAACCTATGTAATCATGTTCCAAGGAAAATCCTGCACAAATAAAGCTTGTGATAACTGTTAGATTACACACATGTGTATACCATTGTCTATTAGGACTTCTTCAAATCTTGGATATTGGGATCAATGGACCGAACAATCTCCCCCTATTTGAAGAAGTCAAAACCTTAAGACAATGTTATACACTAACTCAAATATGCAACAAATACAGTATATAACATATTGCATAACATAGAAATAATGAACACATATTTGATTAAAATGAAGTTCATTAACAGAAGGATAATTGTTTTTAATATGCATAATACAAAAATCAAACATCCTTCAGCCCTCTAAGATAAACATGAAACACATTCATGTTTTAGGTTCTCTTATAATAATGCCACTGGTTCTTGGCTTCTTGACAGTCTTCTCAGCTGCACCCTCAAACTTTTTGACTTTCTGCCTTTGAAAGTAACTGAAGGGTTTTGGGATGTACTTTGTAGGCTAAACAACATTTGGAAGCAAGGTGCCAACATTCTTGTCTTTTCTGTATTGCCTTCTTTCAGTATCCCTCTCTTCCATCTTAGCCCACTCTATAGAGCTATACAACTTTCCTCTTCCAGTCTTCTTAGTCTTGACCTGCTCCCATGCTAACTGAATGATGGTCCTGGACTCAGGGCTCCATTACTCAAAGTCAGGCATTTTCTCCATCTCTTCTTTATACCTTTTCTTACTTAGTCTGATCTCCTCTTCCTCTTCAGTAGCATACTTCCCTTAGACCTCATGATTTGGTCAGTAGTAGGGCTGAATGAGGGAATATAAGCAACTTGTGATGGTTCAGCCCACTGAGCACCTTCATCAGCATACTGAGCATATGTTTGATCATGTTGCTGAGCTAACTGACCTGAATTCAGGGCTTCTTGAATCTGGGTAGGGAATATAGGGATGTTATCATATTGAACTGACTCTATCCCAAATGATCCCCTTATGATATTTGTTACCCACACAACATTCTCAGTGTTTGATTTTATTGCCTCCCTCTCCCCCTTTTTGTCTTCTTCACAAATTACTTTGGTCAGGGAGGCGCTGGCTGTGTTTCTTTCAGATTCCAGGTAGTTTACTCCAGCAGTAACCTAGTTCTTCACTTCAAGCATGTGATCATCCAAGAGTTTGGTGCAAGCATCCATCTTGGTAAAAATTGCATCCTTTTGTTGTTCCCTCAGAACTTTATCAGCATTATGGACAACAATCATGTTACCAACATTAATATTCTAATTTTCTATGACTATAGTTGTATTATTTCCCAACTCATCCAGTTTCTCCATAGTATAATCGACTACAGGGGCCGCCCTTGTGAAGAATTTCATAGTCTCGGCCTTCAGCATATTTACTTCAAACCCGATGGACTTAATATCTATGGTCAACTCATTTCTGATGTTTTTGAGGGCATCATCAACAAAGTTTTCCAAAGATCTACTTTGCTGGTCCAGTAAGCCCTTCAGCTGAGCCAGAAATACAGGAGGCATCTGATCAAGCCTTGCTGAAGTACCTTCATCACAGAAGGTTTCTTGGTCTGATTTGACTTCTACCCTTATTACAGAATCACCCATTGTGTACATTGAAGATGATGCGTTCTTGGGGATTTCAGAAGTATACAACTATTTTTCTGATGCAGAGGAGTCAACATCAAAAACTTGACCTGGAGCTAGGAGTTCAGGACGAATCTCCCCCTCAATTTCTGACTTGTCCTCAATGACATGCACATCTGTAGCAGCTGTCCTTTCCATATCATCAAAAACCTGGAGAGTTTCCCTCTCAGCAAAAGAAACTTGCATAACTTGTTCTGGAACTTGCGCCCTCACTCCGAGGACTGTTTCCATCATGAAGATCCTGGGGTGTTGGTGCAGATACATCATCCATAGTAGCTGGGAACTTAGAGGTCTCCCCCTCCAACACATCAGATATTTTGTTGACAATCTCTTTTGCCACTTGGTCAGCTTCCTCAGCTGTTGGCATGTTTACATCAGCTGTTTCTTCAGAAATGGAGACTTGGGCGCACGTGTCCTTCCTGGCCTCATCAGTTGAGTCAATCAGGTTGGGATCATAAGGCTCTTCCACAGTGTGTTCAGATGAACTGCTGGTGGTGCTTTCTTCTAGTGCAGGAACTTGTTTCTCTTTCTTCTTGGCAACAAACTGTCCATGGGGCTGGAGGACCCGGTTCCATCTGTCCAGCATCTTTATGTCCATCTTTCTCATATGATTGATCTGGGTTCCTAACCTCATATTGAGGATCCCTAGAACACTGTTCAGCAAAAATAGGGAGAGAATTCTTCCCAAATTTGGCTCAGCCAAGAATTCCACTGTTTTGTCAAAAAGAATTCATCCCCAATCTGTCCTTTTGGAGAGAATTACTCTGGCCATGAGTTCAAACATATTCTTAGAAATTTAATTACGGGAGCCTGTCTTACACAACAGGGCCTTCCCAATGACATCAGCTAGGAACTTACCTCTCAATTTTAGTTCATTTCTGAGAATGGAGCCGGTGGTGTGTTTAGGTAGACCACACCATTTTATTGCTGATTTGACATCAGAAAACACTAGGTCTTCTTTCTCATGTCTCTGAGAACTTAGGCAACTGTAGTGCCTTGCTCAACCTTCTTGGAGTTATCTTTATCTTAGTCCCACTGACAAGGGACTTGATTTTGCCGGTGGATGTGTTGACTTTGGCATTTGAGAACAACTCCAAAACCTCCCGCTTCCACAACAAGCATGGTTCTGACAGAACGAATTCTAGGTCAGAAACCTAGAGCAGGCAGAGAACAAACTGCACCTCCTCTGGTGCATCTGTGAATCCATTGCGAACTAATTCTGAGCCTTCAAACAAGAAATCTAGACCTTTGTGAGCCATCTCTGTCGCGAATTTTTGAAAACGAGCAAAACTGTTCCGTTGTCTCGGCGGACTCGGGCAGAAAAGGGCAAGGAATAGTGTGGCTTGTCTTATGCACATCTCCTTCTATTTATAGTATTATTTTACTTTTAGAAGGGGAAAAGTCGCGTACCTGTTTGAGATCAAAGCTTAGATCAACGGCTGGGACTAATTCCCGACACTTAGCCGCAAACAGTCAATCTTGCCGCATTTGTTGAGTGAACTCCTAATGTCGGCGACACTCTTATACTTAGTCTAATTTGACTAAACTTTCCTACATGGATTAGATTAACCTGCAATATATAAACACAATATATATATAGTAGAGAGCAATTTAAGCTCCCTCCTGGTATGAATCCGTCTCTGTAGTGGATATAACTTCTTGCTTCTCCATGAAGTCAACCTTCTTCTTTGGAAATGACAAGTTTCATCCTTGTTTTTCCAATCTTCCTTGCACTCTGCACACTCTCTTCTTGACCATTGTCTACTCCCCTTTTTTGACTTTACAACTGCAGTCAAGGAGGTTATGACATTCTCATCTTCTTGAGTAGGGAGTTCAGCTTGAATATCCCCCTCAAACTTTGCATTGATCCTTTGGGAAACCCTTTATTCCAGTCTTATTCCTAGAGCAACCTCTGTCCAAATTCCACATGCGGGTATGGGCACTTGGACTGTCCTGCAAAACATATTAGGATACCTTAGGACCCTAATTTTTATTGGATCCTAGGTTCTTATTAGCTTCAAGTTGAACTTGTCTTCCTGCAGATTTTCTGACAGGAAGACTAACACTAGATCTTTGCACAGTAGGATTGTGCCAACAATCTAAGGCATAATTCCCCACTTTCCCACAACACCAACACTCATGAATGTTGTACTTTCTTTTCTGAGTATGTCTACTTTGATACCACATGATAACAACAGGCTATTTAGAAGGAAGAACAACTTCCTTTTTCTTATTTCTCACAGCCATAATCTGACTGAAGGTGACTCTATCAGTAGAAGAGCTTGGTTTTTCTTGAGATCCACCAACAGTGATCTTATTTGCAGAAGACATACTATTGATGGCCTCAGAAATGCCCAAGTTTGGCTTGCTGACAGACTTGTACTTTGTCTGTATGCATGCTGGGAGATCTTGAGAAAAGGCCACTCCCTTATTCTTGAGAGTAGGGGCTGGGGTACTAAAAACAAATGGTTCGTGATAGGCCATTTGAATTTCCTTATAGGGAGCCTTGAAGGCACTCATTCCCCTACTATACCTGCCACCATTGTTGTGAACATCTTTGTTCTCACAAGTGATGTAATGCCTCCGTTCGTCACATGAAACCTAACAGAGGGGTCTGACAGGGGCCCCACGCCATATTCCACCGACAGTCAGCGACCTTACTTATGAATATCAAAACCAGTACACGCATACTAACTCAGAGCATTCTAGTGGAAGCTTTAGGGGTTATTATTGAACTCAACAATCATGAATGTCCACTATTTATAAACAAACACATTTATATATATCACCGGAATGTAACCAGAAATACACAAAAGTGTTTTGCCTTAAGGCCTTACAGTTGAACTTCACAGGTGTGGATTACAAACATCGGCACGCAGGCCAGCCACACATGAAAACAAAAAAACTATTCTATTCGGCCTTCGAGGGCCAGCATAGTAGCATGGGCTTCAGCCTGCTATTTCCCACTCGGCTCTCCAACACCTGCACAGAGACAATTCACCCCGAGGGTGGCAAATAAGGCAACGGTCAGCATTCAGCTGAACAATTTATAACGACCCTACCCCTCTCCCGTGGAAGTGATATTCCTTCCCTTCATGCATAGTATTTTCACAAGCAGATATATCAAAAAACATGCACTCACACACAGTTCAATATATCACAAACATCGGCCGCATGACCCGATGCTCCGTGTACTTAGGGCACATTATCGGTGTACCGGAAAACAAGAGTCCCACCACTGTTCAGTTGTCCCAGACATAACAACAAGTTTGAGCATTTTAGTCTTAATGGCACGCAGGCCTACGACTCTCATTATGCGCTCCAACGAGACCAATAACTTAGGTCTACCAGTCGGTCAGACATAACGCAGGTACAGTTCAGCCTTGCCCGTTGCTCAAATCGTCAAAATAATGCGGGTCAGCTTTCCACTTACCCGTTCGGCACACTAGCCTTTAAGAGCTCGCAGTTCACACAATAGCCACACTATCTTCCAAGGACTGGCTTCACAATCAAAAAGGGAATTAGTGCAAGTGTTCGTCACAATCGCTTGGCGGGACCAAATGAAGCTCTCTTTTTGTGCCCAAACTCAACCCAAACCCTGCAGCCTCCTGCAGTGCCAGAAAACTGGTCTTTCACATCAAAAATAGCTCCCCAAGAGCTATCGTCGTTAGTAATATTCACTATCGCTCGACGACACCCAACTTGTCTTAAATTGTGGATTTCTAGGGTATTTTCCTGGAATGTAACTCCAGTACCCCGCAGACCCCATATATTACTCGTTTATACTCGGAGTCTTCTCCGACACGCAAAATAACCATCACCAATCCAGACCAACCTGTCCAGACGAGCTTCACACATCATGCCTATTCCGTACTACACATTTTAGGATCTATATGCAAGACTCGCCGGTGATTTCATAAATCAACCCAAAGGAATTCCCTCAACTCTCCACCTTTTGGTAGGGGATTCCATACATATGCCAAAAGAAGGACTTCAATTGTCCAAGAAGGAAGATCATTACCCTTGTATCTCTCTTCGGGGCCATGGCGAAGCTTTAATACGCGGATGGAAAGGAACACATCACTCTCCTCTTTGCGGATCTAGCTTTGACCCTTGATTCCAGCCACCAGATCTTCTCCAATAACTTCAAGATTCACCCAAAGCCTAACATCAACCGAAAGTTTTCTGCCCCAGAATTGGGAAGCAAGGAAGAGAGAGAGAGAGAGAAAAGGAAATAATTACTTCCTCAATCCATCCCTCTGTAGATATGGACTCGGGTTTTACCCCAGCCCTACGATTTCTTCACATCAAATGAAAACTGTTGGGTACATTGGAAAATGTGTACCTGATTTGAAGAAGCCCAACCTAGCTCAATGATATACATCATGTTGTATTTGATGTTGTTTTGAGTTGACATGTGCAGGTAAAGAATTGTTAAAGTTTACAGAAAAAAAATTCTAAGTCCAAGTGTCGACACAAAGGAACATGTGTCGTCACATAGAAGAAAGTTGTCGACACAACACTGGGAAAGTGTGTCGACACAGAAGGTGTAAGTCGACACTACTCTGGGAAAAAGTGTCGACACATAACATAGTCTACAACAACACTGGGAAAAAGTGTCGACACAGAAGAAGTCAGTCGACACAACACTGGGAAATTGTGTCGACTCAGAAGAAGTAAGTCGACACAACACTGGGAAATTGTGTCGACACAGAAGAAAAACGTCGACCTCAACATTGGGAGAATGTGTCGACACTGAAGAGTATAGTCGATCTCCAGTTTGTCGACATCATCTGAATATGTCGACACAGAAGAAAATAGTCGACACCTGAAGGCCCAGTCAACACTTACTAAAGTTATGATTCTACAACAACTGTGTCGACACACAGGACTTGTGTCGACACACTGCAGAGTCAAAGACCAAGTTAGTTTCAGAAGAAGATGTGTCGACACAAAGGCAATTTAGTCGACATCACTGAAGGCAGTGTCGACACCAAAGTCAATTGTGTCGACACAAATAGACAAATGGTCTCGACACTTTCTGACAGACTGTTTCAACACTAAGGCACAGGACTTGTTTGAAGACTTGACAGCTGTGGGTTATCACCAGTTAACTGAAGTTGTCAGACTTGTCAGAAAACGGTTAGAAACCGGATCAGCCGGTTACCATGAAGAATGTCTATAAATAGACAGATTCAGAAGGAGAGGAGGATGAACAACACACACAATTAAGAAGATATAGAACTGATCCTTTGAAATACATTGGAGAAGGATTATATTCTACTCATTTTCAAGAAAGTGCTAGGCACTTAAGAAGATCTTCTCCGGGAGATCTAAGAAGACTATCTAAGGATAGATCTAAGAAGAGTTCTAATCAGAATTCAGAAGAATCATTCAAAGTTCTGGACAGAGAGAGATCAAGTCAGAATTTGAAGAAGAAGAAAGAATCCATCAGTGGATTCTCAAGAAGCTGTTTGGAATCAACTCAGCTAAGTACATTTTCAAGAAGCTTTGAAGAAGGCTAAGAAACAGTTGATTGCATCAGCTGATTAAGAATTGTCATTGCCTCTTCTCTCTCAACTTGGCAAGACAATTTAAAACAATCTTTTCTATATTTCTGTAGGATCTGTTTATACAGATCTGAGTTGTAAGCCTATGTTATAAAGGCTGAGTGTAGGAGTGTTGAACTCTGAGTGGTAGGGCTGATTGCCTGAGTGTAGGAGAAGGATATTCTCTGAGTTGTAGGCCTTGGGGCAAGGCTGAGGTAGGGCAGTTGTGCCTGAGTTGTAGGAACCAGTTGGGTTCTGAGTTGTAAGATCTATTGATCTGAGATAAGTGGAAGTTTGGCCGAATCTAGCATACAGCTAGATAGGTGAAGGGGGAAAGTGGATGTACCCAGACCTTGGGGAACCACTATAAAACATAGTGCAATCTGTGATGTGTTGTTTTCTGTGATTGCTGTGTTTTTGTATTAGTTAATAAATTGAATTCTGTCTAGAAGTTTTAGAAAAAGAAGCAGGACCTATTCACCCCCCCCCTCTAGGTGTTTAGGCTGCCTTGAAAGTTAAACTATCAAGTGGTATCAGAGGGAGGTTCCTCAAAAAAAAAAAGGACTTAACAGTCTGAGGTAGATCTGATAGGCAGAATCAAGAATCAAGAAGATGGGTTCTGGAGAGAATCATAAGGAGCTAGGGTCAATGAAATTACCCATATGCAAGAAGGAAATCTTTGGGATCTGGAAAGAAAGAGTCAGATTGTTTATGGAAGCATCTGACCCAAGGATTTACATCACAGTACAGGAAGGCCCCTTCATACCAATGAAGATATCTGTTCTTGATGCAAATATCCAAACACCAAAGACTTATTCTGAAATGACCAAGGATGAAATCATCTTGGCAACCATGGACAAAAGGGCACAGAACATAATTGTCAGTGCCATAGATGATTCAACATTTCAGAATCTGATTCACTGCAAGACCTCCAAGGAGATGTGGGACACATTGATTGTCTACATGGAGGGATCAGAAGAAGTAAGGCTGGACAGAAAATCTATGCTAAATCAGGAGTATGAAAGTTTTAGACAAGGAAAATCTGATAGCATAACTGAGTGCTATAAGAAATTCTATAGAATTGTGAATGAGCTAATTTCCTATGGAAGAGTCTTCAGTACCTATGAACTGAATGACAAATTCTTAAGATCCTTATCAAAGGATTGGGATACAAAGATCTGTGCCATAAGAGAAGTGGCAAAATTGGCAGAGATATCTCCTCCAACTCTGTTTGGAAAGTTGCTATCCTATGAAATGCAACTTATGGTAAGGAAGGAGGAGGAAAGAAACTCAAGAGGAGAGCATAGAGAAAAGACTGTGGCATTTAATGCTGAAGCCACCAGAAAGAATAGGAGGAAATCACCATCTCCTCCTAAGGAAGTTGAAGAAGGTAGTTCTGAAAATTCAGATAAGGGTTCAGTCAGCAGTGATTCAGATGCAGACTTTGCTGCATTCACTAGGCAATTTCAAAGGTTCTTGAAAAAGAAGCAATGGAAGTCTAGGCCTTCCTCATCACAGCAAGTAGATGACTATTATCAGAAAAGAAGGTCATCTAGGAAAGAGAAAAGCAGGTCAAAGCCCAGCAAAGCCACTACTTCAAAGATTGTCTGCTATTGTTGCAATAGGCCTGGACATGTAGTGGCTGATTGTCCTGACAAAAGGAAGGAATCTTCAGAAAAGAAGAAGACTTATCAGAAAGGCAAGAAGGAGAAATCCTTTGTAGCAAAGAAAGATAAAAGTCTGTCAGACCAGTCAACTTCAGAATCAGGATCTGAAGCTGAAGCATATATTGGATTATATGCTGCATCTGAGGAAGAGGAGTTTATGCAGTTGCTAGACTCCATCAATGAACATCAATGCATGGGTTTGATGACTAGATCAGAAGAGGACCTATGCCAGAATCAGTCTGGTCCTAATGAGGTAAACTGTCCTTCCAGTACATATGTTTGTAGTACAAGTGAAGAATCAGCTACATCTGCATCAAGTGATGAAGATGCATCTGAATCTGAAGGAGATGTCTATCAATTGATAGACAAGTATGGGGACTTGTTGCAGGCCCTTAAGAAAAGCAAGAACCTGGTTAAATCACAGGCTCAGGAAATTGCTGATCTAAGGGTTGCAACAACTGAGTTAGAAAAAGTCCTTGATCAAAAGTTAGCTGAAATTGCCAAGCTGAAGAATATAACTATTATTCAGATGGGCACAATTAACTATACTAATGATCAAGTAAAGAGTCTGGAGGACAGACTTAGAATTGAAAGGGATTTAGTGGCTAGTTACTCTAAGCCAAAATCTGTCTTACCCTTGATAGATGAATTTGTCACTCAGAAGGGTAAGGCTGGATTAGGATTTAAGGGTAACTCCAGGGCTGGCAGATTCAAGAGGAAAGGCAAAGCCCCTATTCAGCCACTAAACCTTTCAGTCCCCATAAGGTTTGGTAAGGAGAAAGTGTCTTCTAACATATATGATCATGAAGACATTCAGGATCATATCAAGACAAATGTTCTGAAGAACAAGGGTGTTAAGGCAAGCAGGCCAACCTATGGTCATAAGCCCTATGGCTTTAAGAAACCAGTAGGAGAAGTTGCAACAGCACCAGCAATGAACAGAAATGCTTCTGACAAGGATGTATCTAGATCTAGATACAATAAGTTTGAATGTTGGTGCTGTGGCAAGAGGGGTCATTTTGCATTGGACTGCTGGTATAACACAAGTGTTCTAAAGAATAAGAGTCTACCTGTTAGAAGAGGTTATGATAACTTTATTAAGGCTAACCTGAACCAAGGACCCAAGACTTACTTGGGTTCTAAGGGTAAGTAATTCTGTATTGCAGGTGAATCCAAGTTACCATGCCCCTATATGGTACTTGGATAGTGGTTGTTCCAGGCACATGACTGGAACAAAGGGGCTGCTGAAGGAGTATTCATCTGTCAAAGATGGACATAAAGTGATCTTTGGTGGATCTGAAAAAGGAGTCATCAAAGGATTTGGTAACATCTCTTCAAACCTAATTACTATCACCCAAGTGGCCTATGTAAAAGGTTTGAAACATAATCTAATAAGCATAAGCCAGCTGAGTGATCTAGGATATGACATTTCATTTGGTAAGGATGGATGTCATATCAAAAGGTCAAGTGATCAAGAGATCATATTGACTGGGTATAGGAAGAGAAATGTGTATTGCCTTAATTTTGAATGTGAGAATAAGGCATCACCCATTTGTCTTGTAGCTGATGACAATGCTTCTCATTGTGTTAAGTGGCACAAGAGATTGGCTCATCTAAACTACAAGACAATTGGCCAACTCTTTAGTAAAGAACTAGTGAGGAATGGGCCTCAAGTTAAGTGTATAAAGGAAGGGGTATGCTCAGCTTGTCAAAAGGGCAAGCAGACAAAAACCTCATTTCAAAGCCTTGAAAACAAGGATTCTGTGAGGTGCTTATACCTCTTGCATATGGATCTTTTTGGTCCTATGCCAGTTCACAGTCTAGGTAGGAAGGTCTACACACTAGTGGTTGTAGATGACTATTCTAGATTTACATGGGTGTTCTTTCTGAGACAAAAATCTGAAACCCCAAGTGTATTATTTAAGTTTGTAAAGCAAATTCAGAATGAACTGAACAGTACAGTGGTCAAAATCAGAAGTGACCATGGTACTGAGTTTCAATCTGAAAGCATGACAAACTTGTGTATAGACTTTGGGATTTTCCAAGAGTTCTCCTCACCTAGAACACCTCAGCAAAATGGAATTGCTGAAAGAAAGAATAGATCATTAATTGAAGCTGGTAGAACTCTATTGAGTGACACCTCTCTCCCAGAATATTTTTGGGCTGAGGCAGTTAACACTGCTTGTCATGTCATCAATAGGGCTTCTATCACCAAAAGCCACAGAAAGACTCCCTATGAGATTGTGAAAGGCAGAAAACCAAATCTATCCTATTTTAGGATCTTTGGCTGCAAGTGCTATATACTTAACAATGGTAAGTCTTATTTGACTAAGTTTGCTGCCAAATCCCAGGATGGGATATTTGTTGGGTACAGCACAAATAGTAAGGCCTATAGAGTCTTCAACTTAACTACTCAAGTTGTTGAAGAATCTGTGCATATTGTATTTGATGAAACAAGATTAATCAATTGTGAATTGTCTTGTAGATCAAATGACTCAACAGGTATAAGCAAGAAGATGGACAAGCTCTCCATTGCTGAAGCTTCAAAGGAAGAGGGAGCATTGGAAAATGAAGGCTGCTGTCCAGGGGGAGTACAAGAGATAATGGAAGCTGATGAAAACCAAGAGGAGCAGCAGAATGAAGAAGCTGGAGATGCTCAACCTGAAGGGAATCTACCTCCAGCTATAAGATATCTAAGAGATCATCCTACTGATCAGATAATTGGTGATCCAAGACAAGGAGTGCAAACTAGAAGCAGAAATCAAAGCACAGTTTTGCATTCTAGTTTCTTGTCTCAAATGGAACCTAAGAAGTTTGAAGAAGCTATCCAAGACCAGTACTGGATTGATGCTATGCAAGAGGAGCTGAATCAGTTCAGAAGGTGCAAGGTCTGGGAGCTTGTTCCTAAACCAAGAGGCCACAACATAAT
This sequence comes from Platanthera zijinensis, assembly GCA_039513925.1. Taxonomy (NCBI): domain Eukaryota; kingdom Viridiplantae; phylum Streptophyta; class Magnoliopsida; order Asparagales; family Orchidaceae; genus Platanthera; species Platanthera zijinensis. The sequence goes on from CM077098.1 coordinate 21,005,859, forward strand.
TGGGACTAAGTGGATCTATAGGAACAAGCTAGATGAAAGTGGAATAATAATAAAGAATAAAGCAAGATTGGTTGCAAAAGGATACAGGCAGGAAGAAGGGATTGACTTTGATCAAACCTTTGCTCCAGTAGCAAGGCTGGAGGCAATCAGAATGTTCCTTGCCTATGCAGCCTACCAAGACTTCAAAGTATACCAGATGGATGTAAAGTCAGCATTTCTGAATGGTGATCTTAAAGAAGAAGTATATGTAGAGCAGCCATCAGGTTTTGTAGATCCTCTTAAACCTGATTCTGTGTACAAGCTTAGGAAAGCTTTGTATGGGTTAAAACAAGCTCCAAGGGCTTGGTATGAAACCCTGTCTACCTTCCTCATTGAGAATAAATTCTCAAGAGGAAAGATAGACAAAACTCTATTCCTTAGGGAATCCAAAGGAAAGATCATCTTAGTCCAGATCTATGTTGATGACATAATCTTTGGATCTACTGAAAACAACCTTTGTAAAAAGTTTGCCAAACTTATGCAAGGGAAGTTTGAGATGAGCAGTATGGGAGAACTTAAGTTCTTCTTGGGACTCCAAGTAAGACAGACTGATGATGGATTGTCCATATCCCAGTCTAAGTTCACCAAGGAATTAATTAAAAAATATGGTATGGAGTCATCCTCCTCCATGAGAACTCCTATGGGCACAAGTATGCCAATATGCAAAGATGAGGCAGGTAAACCTGTTGATGAATCATTGTATAGAGGAATAGTTGGGTCACTACTATATCTCACTGCTAGTAGACCTGACATTATGTATGCAACATGTGTCTGTGCTAGGTACCAAGCCTGCCCTAAAGAATCTCATTATACTGCAGTAAAAAGGATTCTGAGATATCTAAAGGGCACTCCTACTCTAGGTCTTTGGTACCCTAGGAATAGAGATTTTCAACTAACAGGCTATTCAGATGCAGATTTTGCAGGATGTAGAGAGGATAGAAAGAGTACTACAGGTACTTGTCAATTCCTGGGAGGAAGACTAATATCTTGGAGTAGTAAAAAACAGACTAGTGTGGCAATTTCCACAGCTGAGTCAGAGTATATTGCTGCAGGAAGCTGCTGTGCACAGCTATTATGGATGCAGCATCAGCTTAAAGATTATGGTATTCAGGTAAGTAGAACACCCCTTTTATGTGATTCTAAGAGTGCTATTTCTATTGCTAATAATCCAGTTTCTCATAGTAGAACTAAGCATATAGAAATCAAATATCATTTTCTTAGAGAACATGTAGAAAAAGGTGACATCTCTTTGGAATTTGTAAAAACAGATTATCAAATAGCAGATGTATTTACTAAGCCTTTAGATGAAACCAAATTCAATAAATTCAAAATTGAATTAGGTATGTTAACCATTGAATAATGTATTAAATAAAATCATTAACAATGCTATTGAAATGGTTAATAAGTAAGTAAAAGTAGTAACAACAATAATCAAGTGTTAAAAAGGACACATTGAAGTTACAGAAATTGGCTAAGTAAGAATATGTCGACACATTCAGTAATAATGTGTCGACTCAGAGAAATTATGTCGACAAGTCAGAAATAGTGTGTCGACACAGAGAATATGTGTCGACACTTAAGAGGTTTATTGTCGACTTAACCAGGAATGTAATGTCGACTCAACCAGAATTATGGTGTCGACACTTACAAAATATGTGTCGACACTTGTCCTTAGTGTCGACACAGAATTTCTGTCTTTCTACTATATATCCAAGGTGTCGACATAACCACAAATTGGTGTCGACACATAGTAGACTGAAGAAATGTCGAGTTAATAGAAGCTTGTGTCGACACATTCCGTCTGTGTCGACACATTTAGACTGTCTTTGGCGCCTTTTGAACTTCTTTCAACAGAAGCTATAAATAGGTCAAAAAGCTCTTTGTGTCGACACGCTTTCAAGGTTTTCGAAACTCAAACCCTGTGTCGACAGTCTTTCTTTCTCTCTTCTCTCAAGCTTTCTCGACACAACGATGGCGCCAAGGATTGAAGACAATGTTAATGAAGGGTATGAGTTGGTGCGCCAGGCGTTTGCAGAGGCGCCGCCTGATGTTCAAGGAGTTATCACCCTTCTCTCTGCATCAGGGTTAGAATTTCTTGTCTCAGAACCATCCAAGATCTGGAAAAAGGAGGTGCATGAGTTCTTTATCTCAGCATCAGTCCATTCTACTGAACTCAAGATCAAGTCCATTGTTCACGGGACTAAGATTAAGATTACTCAAAGAGGTTTGAGAAAGTTTTTGCAATTACATGTGGTTGAAAATGAAGAAGAGGTTCCTAGTTCTAAGACAAGGGAAGCCCTTCTATGGTGTGGTTTGGATTCAAACATGAAGATTGGAGCTGCATTCAATAGGAAAGGTATGAATCAGCAAGGAAAGTTCTTGTCTGAAATAGTTGGGAAAGTAATTCTCTGCAAGACAGGTGGACATGATAGGATTTCTGCCTATATGTTCAACCTGATGACCAGGATTGCCTTTACAATTCCTACTGATTGGTCAGTAATCCTATTTGACAAGATTAAAGAAGGGATCAAGAAGCCTAACATGGCTAGGATCATAAGTCTTTATCTCAATGGAGCAATTCCTGAAGTGATGCAGCAACTGCCAGGATCTAAAATCAATCATATGAGAAGGATGGACATGAGACTATTCTCCAGGTGGGAAAGGGTGCTGTCTAAGGATGTGCCTGAAGAGAGCAGGCCAGACACCCCTGTAAGATCCCCTTCTCCAGCTCACGAGACTGAGCAACAACAAGAGGACCCACTTAGGATACAGAGTGAAGAACAACCTGCCTCCACTATAGTTCATCAAGTAGATACATCTGCACAGATGCAGGGGGAGCCAGTTCAATCTCCTGCTCAAAATGTATCTACCCCTGCTCAGGTACAAGTGGTACAGGTGTAGGGGGAGCAAATGTATTTTACTATAAAAGACTTTCTAAAAGTTTTTTTTGTCTGCACAGGTTCAGGGGGAGCATGTGTCTTCTCCTACTCCAGATATGCAGCTGCCTGAGAATGTGCACAAGGATGCACCTAATGACTTATCTTCAGATGCTCCAGTTCAAAAAGAATACACTCTGGATGAGTTATTTCCTAATGATGACATAGCTACTGATAGAATAGAAGAGGACCAAGATGTTGAGCAGCCTCTTGACATAGAGCTAGAACAAGAAGTGGAGAAAGTTCAAGAAATAGAGGAGGAGCAAAGAATTGAGGGGGAGCCAGTACATGTTGAAACTGAGCAACATGGCACTGAAGCAGATAGAGTTCACATTGAGAGTACTTCTGAATCTGAGACTGAAGAAGCCAGGTTGGCTAAGAGAAGAAAACTGGTTGTATTTAAAAGAAGAAGCAAAACTTATAAGCAGGCTTTACAGACAACACCTCCACCTCCACCTCCTGAAGTTGATTATAACAAGTTCTTGGTGGATTTACAGGTGAAATTGGATGACCACAGGGTGGCCATTGAGAAATATGTTGATGAAAGAAACAAAACTCTGCAGTTTGACTTAGCCCAAGATATCAAATCTATCCAATTTCAAGTCAACTTGAATAAAACTGAAATGACAGATTGCTTCCACAAGGGTGGCAATGCTGTAGTTTATCTGGCTAAACAACAGCAGGCTATCTCTACAAAGGTGGATGATATTGCTTTGAAGCAAGGTTATGTTCTGGAAAATCAAATAAGAATGAATGACAATTTAACTGAATCACATAATGAGATCATTCTAGAGGTGCAGAAGATTGTTCCAGGGATGCCTGCAGATAGAGCCAAAGAAATGGCAGAGTTTGATAAGAATTTTCAGGCTGCAATTGCATCTGTTAAGACTGCCATCACAACCTCTCAACAGGAAATATCTGAAAAGCTTCAAAAGTTAAGACCATTTTTCAAGGAGGGAGTGAATTATTTGGATGGCCAAATTCGATTCCAGAAAGAAGATCTTAGAGATCATGTCTCAAGAGAAGCCATAAAGGGGGAGAGGATGCTAATTCATGCAGGCTCTGAGCATGCCAAATGGGTGACCAATAGTATAAGAGCCACATTGGGATATCCACCATTGTGTGATGATAACATGGTGGCTGAGTCTGGTCTACAAACAGGACTACTTGAAGGTGACCAACCTGAGGTTGCCCAAGTCATATACCCCCCTCCAGATTTTGATATATTGGATCAGCAAGTGCAATATATGTATAGTCCTTCAAAGGAAGTTGTAAATGTTATCTTTGGAAAGGTTGATAAGCCTGAGGTAAATTTGCAAGAACAGCAAGATGCTCTACTGTCAAAGAAAAGATTTAGAGAGCAGGCTGAGCTGAAGCCAGATTTTGAGCAGTGGAGTCCTACTTCCAGAAATATAATACTCACTGCATGGAAAGCTGTCAAAGATCAAGTTCATGAAAGGGGCAAGTGGTACAATGAGCAGGAATGGCAGAAGTATGAGACAAGACAAGAAGCCATTGTACAATTCAGAAGGAAAGCTAAGCTGGGAAGACTTCCACCTGATGCTATGGAGCCAAGCAAATACTTCCCAAAGCCTTTTCACTATTTTGAAAGGCAAAGGCTCAAGGAAGAAGCTAAGAAGAAAGCTGATCTTAAAGGAAAAAAAATGGCTGAAGAATCAGAAGCTCCTGTGACAGCTAAAATTAAATCTGGCCAAGGGATTGTTATTAGAGAGCCTAATCAATCCTGATAATGTTTAGTTCTTTCATAATGTTTTGTAATGATGTAATGTGATCAGTCAAAGAAAAACCATGTAATCAAACATTACCCAGTAATAAACAAAATATTGTTAAATCTGTGATAGATTGTTTTATCCATGATGTTCTTATTATTTTGTTTATAATTAAGTATCCCTGTGTATTGTCATATATCATCATTTTATACTATTTCTAAATGGTGTATATCATTGGCTATAAGAGTTATGACTTCTCCAAATAGGGGGAGATTGTTGGGTACATTGGAAAATGTGTACCTGATTTGAAGAAGCCCAACCTAGCTCAATGATATACATCATGTTGTATTTGATGTTGTTTTGAGTTGACATGTGCAGGTAAAGAATTGTTAAAGTTTACAGAAAAAAATTCTAAGTCCAAGTGTCGACACAAAGGAACATGTGTCGTCACATAGAAGAAAGTTGTCGACACAACACTGGGAAAGTGTGTCGACACAGAAGGTGTAAGTCGACACTACTCTGGGAAAAAGTGTCGACACATAACATAGTCTACAACAACACTGGGAAAAAGTGTCGACACAGAAGAAGTCAGTCGACACAACACTGGGAAATTGTGTCGACTCAGAAGAAGTAAGTCGACACAACACTGGGAAATTGTGTCGACACAGAAGAAAAACGTCGACCTCAACATTGGGAGAATGTGTCGACACTGAAGAGTATAGTCGATCTCCAGTTTGTCGACATCATCTGAATATGTCGACACAGAAGAAAATAGTCGACACCTGAAGGCCCAGTCAACACTTACTAAAGTTATGATTCTACAACAACTGTGTCGACACACAGGACTTGTGTCGACACACTGCAGAGTCAAAGACCAAGTTAGTTTCAGAAGAAGATGTGTCGACACAAAGGCAATTTAGTCGACATCACTGAAGGCAGTGTCGACACCAAAGTCAATTGTGTCGACACAAATAGACAGATGGTCTCGACACTTTCTGACAGACTGTTTCAACACTAAGGCACAGGACTTGTTTGAAGACTTGACAGCTGTGGGTTATCACCAGTTAACTGAAGTTGTCAGACTTGTCAGAAAACGGTTAGAAACCGGATCAGCCGGTTACCATGAAGAATGTCTATAAATAGACAGATTCAGAAGGAGAGGAGGATGAACAACACACACAATTAAGAAGATATAGAACTGATCCTTTGAAATACATTGGAGAAGGATTATATTCTACTCATTTTCAAGAAAGTGCTAGGCACTTAAGAAGATCTTCTCCGGGAGATCTAAGAAGACTATCTAAGGATAGATCTAAGAAGAGTTCTAATCAGAATTCAGAAGAATCATTCAAAGTTCTGGACAGAGAGAGATCAAGTCAGAATTTGAAGAAGAAGAAAGAATCCATCAGTGGATTCTCAAGAAGCTGTTTGGAATCAACTCAGCTAAGTACATTTTCAAGAAGCTTTGAAGAAGGCTAAGAAACAGTTGATTGCATCAGCTGATTAAGAATTGTCATTGCCTCTTCTCTCTCAACTTGGCAAGACAATTTAAAACAATCTTTTCTATATTTCTGTAGGATCTGTTTATACAGATCTGAGTTGTAAGCCTATGTTATAAAGGCTGAGTGTAGGAGTGTTGAACTCTGAGTGGTAGGGCTGATTGCCTGAGTGTAGGAGAAGGATATTCTCTGAGTTGTAGGCCTTGGGGCAAGGCTGAGGTAGGGCAGTTGTGCCTGAGTTGTAGGAACCAGTTGGGTTCTGAGTTGTAAGATCTATTGATCTGAGATAAGTGGAAGTTTGGCCGAATCTAGCATACAGCTAGATAGGTGAAGGGGGAAAGTGGATGTACCCAGACCTTGGGGAACCACTATAAAACATAGTGCAATCTGTGATGTGTTGTTTTCTGTGATTGCTGTGTTTTTGTATTAGTTAATAAATTGAATTCTGTCTAGAAGTTTTAGAAAAAGAAGCAGGACCTATTCACCCCCCCCTCTAGGTGTTTAGGCTGCCTTGAAAGTTAAACTATCAAAAACAACAGCTCAGTTTGAGCTGACAGAGTCAACCACCGCTTAGTGGCCGCTCACCAGCCATATGACACGAGTCACCGCTCGTCCATATCCTCGTTTGTCGACAAATCGTCGAACGGGCTGATAGCAGGCCAAATTCATTGAGCTGCGCTCGACGATCTTCGTCGAGCTCCCCTCGACGATCTTTGTCGATCTGCGCTCGACGATCTTCACCGAGCTCCCCTCGACGATCTTCGTCGAGCTCCCCTCGATGATTTTCGTCGACCTGCGCTCGACAATTTTCGTCGAGCTCCACTCGACTTTAAACCTGCTCTCTCTCCAACTCCTTTTTGGGGTGTTACAATCCTCCCCTTCTTACAGAAATTTCGTCCTGAAATTTGCATACAACACCCAGAATACAGTAACCAATATGTTATAATATACATTTTTTGTACAACAAAAATGTTATATTAGTTTATAATAGTTTATAACAAAGATGTTATAATAAGTTATACAAACAACTCGGGAAATTCAGCATGCATAGTTTGCTCGCGCTCCCATGTTAGCTCCTCTCGGCCACAGTTGTCCCACCGGACCTTGACCATCCCGATTGTCTTGTTCTGCAGCTGCTTATCCGCTTTATCCTCAATTCGAATGGGACTAACCTTCGTCATTAGCCCAGACTCGACCGGTACACGATCATTCGCAATTACCTGAGTTGGATCTTTCACGGCTTTTCAAAGCACGGATATGTGGAATACATCATGTAATCCACTCAATTCTACCGAAAGAGCTAGCCGATAGGCAGCTTCTACAACTCGCTCCACCACTTCAAACGAACCAAGATACCTCGGACTTAACTTTTTCAAGCGTCGAATCCTAGACACGCCCTTGAATGGTTTGATTTTCAAGTATACCCACTCGCCAACTACAAACTCTATGTTTCGGTGCTTGGCGTTATAATACTTTGACTGCCTATCTTGGTCTATCAGTAGCCTCTCCCAGATAGAGCGTATCGTCGAATTAGCCTCTTCGGCTTCCTTATGCTTATATAATTTTGACTCGTCTGTTTCCGCCCAAGCTAATGGTGTATGACATTTCCTACCATACAACGCCTCAAACGGTGCCATATTTATGCTAGCTTGATAACTATTATTGTAGGCGAACTCTACCATATAGAGATGGTCTTCCCACCTCTTCCCAAAATCAAAGGCACACATTTAGAGCATGTCCTCCATCGTTCTGTTGGTCCTTTCAGTCTAGCCATCCATTTGTGGATGAAAGGCCGCACTGTACGTTAATTTTGTCCCTAACAACTGATGGATTAGTCTCCAATCATTCGAAGTGAAGCACCTGTCTCAATCCCTTATGATGCTATGGGGAACACCGTGCAATCGTACTATTTGCTCAATATAAAGCTTAGCCAAGACTTCCACTGAATCATCCCTCTTGTTCGGAATGAAGTGAGCACTTTTGTCAACCGGTCTACGATCACCTAAACCAAATTGTTAATGCATTGAGATCTCGGCAAAGTAAGCACGAAATCCATCGAAATATCATCAAACTTCCATTCCGGAATAGGTAGTAACTTCAGGAAACCTCCAGGCTTCTGGCATTCAGCTTTCACTAAGGCACAGGTCTGACATTTAACCACGTAATGTGCTTTGTCTTTCTTTAAACCCGGCCACAAGAATAGCTTTTTCAGGTCTTTGTACATCTTTGTGCTCCCTGGGTGGATTGAGCATTTCGTAAAGAGAGTCTCATACATCAATTCTTCTCTTAGCTTACCCATAATCGGGACGCACAAACAACCATCTTTTCGTAAAAGGCCATCATCCCAGGAGAATTGGGTATTTGACCCATCCATTGCATAGAGTTGTAGACTTTCATTCAGTTCCGTTGCTCGTCGAACCATGTCCGCAAGGTCATATTGTACCTTCGACTAGTTTAGGCATGCACTTGTGGTGGAATTCTTTTCAACACAAGAAATGTCTAGGTTCTCCAATTCCTGGATCAGATGCTCGTCATGCACCCGCAACCAACTTGCCCCTTGCCGGAGTCCTACGACTCATTGCATCTGCGACCATATTGCCCTTCCCGGGAGTATTGTGAATCTTGAAGGTGTAGTCCTCAAGGAACTCCATCCACCTTCATTGTCGCATATTTAGACTTTTCTGATCCAGAAGACACTTAAGGCTCTTATGGTCCGTTAAGATGTCAACTTTCATGCCATATAAGTAATGACGCCACAGTTTAAGTGCAAATATCACCGCCGCCAACTCCAAGTCGTGGATGGGGTAGTTCTGTTCATGCTCTTTCAAATGGCGTGATCCATAAGCTATCACTTTTTAGAACTGAAAAACACGCAGCTTACGCCACTCCCTGGCGCATCACTATAAATCTTAATGCCGTCCGTACCATATGGCGACGTTATAATAGGAGCTGTGGTCAAACGAATATTTAGCTCTTCAAAAGCTCGCGCGCACTCTAGCGTCCAAACGAACTTTGTGGGGAGAGGTAAGGCTATCCGCGAACAGTAGCCAGCAAGTCCAAGGAATGTATGACTTAACTACAATAGACAACACAGGTCACTACTGTATCGTAACTATCTTCGCAGGATCTATTGCCATACCTACAACACTACCCATATGGCCATGAAAACCCACCGACGATAGCCAAAACTCGCACTTTGAGAATGTGACATAGAGCTTGTTCTTTTTCAGGGTGTGCAACACCATTCATAAGTTATTTGCATGGTCTTATTCAGACTGAGAGTACACTAAAATGTCGTCAATAAAGATGATGACAAATAAGTCCAAGTACTCTCTAAATGTTCGGTGCATTAGGTCTATGAATACCGATGGCGCATTTGTTATCCCAAACAGAATTACCATGAACTTGTAAAGACCATGACGTGAACCAAACGCTATTTGGGGAATGTCACATTCCCGAATCCTTAACTGATCATAGCCAGATCTTAAGTCCAGCTTAGAGTAGATAGTTGATCCCACTAGCTGATCGAAAACATTATCACTCCGTGGAATCAGATACATGTTCTTCTCCGACAGCTTATTCAGATCTCTGTGGTTGATGTATAGTTGCAGGCTACCGTATTTCTTTTCTTTTCCCTAAAGGGGCCAGTGCACCTCAAGGTGACACTCTGGGACTCCAATAATCTTATCTTAGCAATTCTTCTAGTTGAATTATTCATTTTACCATCTCCTCTGGCTATTCTCGATATGGGGAGCGGGCTACAGGTTTCACACCTGCCACCACCACAATAATGTCGTTGGTCTCCTAAGGGGACATCACCCACATGTATAAGCCAACACAATAGGAGTGTCACTCAACCGGGCTTCGGCCTAAAGGCCGTTATAGGCATGAAGAATTACTTAGTGTACATCCGAACAAGTTTGACGACTTGGAGAGCAGATATCCATATCTTGCTCGATCCTCGCATACAAGCAAACTTAGTCTCTCGTTCGGTGATCTTTCCCAGTGTGACTTACGTGACGGTGTAATCTATACCGGTAAGCTGCTCTAAGATCTAGTCCATACCTATGATCACATCAAACACAACTATTGTCAGCACAGACGCTCCTACGTCCTGGTATGACATCATAACAACATCTTAACATATCACTTTCTACCAATATTCACTCTTTTCACTATGACCATATCATTCCACTCTTATCTGTGATACGCAGATAAGCACACAGAGCATATATTAAGCCTTAATCAAATGACTTCTTGATCATTCATCACAACATGTTTATATACACAAAACAAGTATTGTATACATCGTTCCTTACGGTACATAATTACAGTTATTTATGTACATACATTCAACATTCCATTTTTGTTTGGTGTCATCTAAGGGCCACTTAGGCAGTCTCGAGCTACATGTCCTTTGCCACACGAGTAGTAAGTGCGTGGAGTTCGCCCTGCAACTGCTCCAGTCTTAGCTTTCTTTGTCCTTGACGCATCACCATGGCATTCTCGGGCAAGATGTTCTACCTTACCACAAGAAAAACAAACATATAGACCACACCTTTTCTTTGTTCCCATGATTGTGGAAGAGGTTGATTCCAATAGATGTAACTTCTTTCCACTTACAAGAGTTTGATTTTGAAATACTTGCACAGTTCGGCACGTTGAACTCTTGCTTCACCATGAACTTTGTCAAGTCCATTTCCAAAGACCTAGCAGTCATTACCAAATCACAAAATCCAAGTAACTGTTGACCCACCAATAGACGTTGTAGTTCATCACGCAGACCATCATAAAATCTGTTGGTCTTATTCTCCTCGGTCTCAAACACAAACTCTATATGTTGTCTCAACACAATAAATGCATGAAAGTACTCCTCGACCGTATACGGTCCTTGACTCAGACACAAATTCAACGATGGAGCCGATGCTCTTCCCCTTATTATCTATTCAAGTACACCAACCAGCATGGGACTCACAACCGGAATAGGGGGTTATACATGTCCCTCATGTTGGGCCTTGATCACTACGAAGACCACATCAACGATCAACCAGACCGTCTCTACCGAAGGAGGAGGTGTTGGCACCTCAGTTGGTGTATTAATCAACATTGAATGCTAGGGATCTTGCTGCCCCTCACTACTTATAGTCGCCTACAATCGTGAAACACACAATTAAGCAACTAAAATATTACAAAAGTTAATACCAGGAACTCACAAGTTCCCCAAATATGTGTATTTTCATTCCTAAGTGGACATTCTTGAGTTCATTTATGTTATAACGGTAAGCAATTACACGTGCTCTCCACCCCTCAAAGAATTCGTCAACAAATTCGCATGAGGAAGACCAAGACAAGCTGATACCAAATTGTAATGCCTCCGTCCGTCACATGAAATATAACAGAGGGTCCGGCCAGGGCCCCAAGCCATATTCCACCGACAGTCGACGACATTACTTATGAATATCAAAACAAGTACACGTATCCTAACTCAGAGCATTCTAGCGAAAGCTTTAGGGGTTATTACTGAACACAACAATCATGAATGTCCACTATATATAAACAACCACATTTATATATATCACCGGAATGTAACCAAAAATACACAAAAGTGTTTGGCCTTAAGGCCTTACAGTTAAACTTCACAGGTGTGGATTATAAACACCGACATGCAGGCCAGCCACACATGAAAATGGTAAAACTATTCCATTCAGTCTTCGAGGGCTAGCATAGCAGCATGGACTTTAGCCTGCTATTTCCCGCTCGGCTCTCCAACACCTGCACAGAGACAATCCACCCCGAGGGTGGAAAACAAGGCAACGGTCAGCATTCAGCTGACCAATTTATAACGACCCTACCCCTTTCCCGGGGCAGTGGTATTCCTTCCCTGCAGGCATAGTATTTTCACAAGCAGATATATCATAAAATGTGAACTCACGCACAGTTCAATATATCACAAACATCGACAACACGGCCTGACCCTCCGTGCAATCAGGGCACATTATCGGTGTACCGGAAAACCAGGGTCCTACCAACGTTCAGAGATCCCAGACATAACGACAAGTTTGAGCATTTTAGTCTTAAAGGCACACACGCCTAAGAATCTCATTTTGCGCTCCAACGAGACCAATAACTTAGTTCTACCAGTCGGTCAGACATAACATGGGTATAGTTCAGCCTTGCTCGTTGCTCAAATCGTCAAAACGACACGGGCCAGCTTTCCCCTTACCCGTTCGACACGCTGGCCTTTAAGAGCTCACAGCTCACACAATAGCTGTCTTCCAAGGACTGGCTTCACAATCAAAAAGGGAGTTAGTGCCAACATTCGTCACAATCGCTTGGCGGGACCAACAAAATCTCTCTTTCTGCGCCCAAACTCAACCAAAACCCTGCAATGCCATAAAACTGGTCTTTTACATCATAAATAGCTCCCCAAGAGCTATCATTATTGGCGATATTCACTATCGCTCGGCGACACCCAACTGATCTTAAATTGTGGATTTCTAAGGTATTTTCCTGGAATGCAACTCCAGTACCCCGCAGATCCCGTATATTACTCGTTTATACTCGGAGTCTTCTCCAACATGATAAATAACCATCACCAATCTAGACCAACCTGTCCAGATGGGCTTCACACAACATGCCTATTCCGTACTACACATTTCCGGATCTATATGCAAGACTCGCTGGGGATTTCATGAATCAACCCAAAGAAATTTCTTTGACTCTCCACCTTTTGGTGGGAGATTCCATGCATATGCCAAAAGAAGGACTTCACTTTTCCAAGAAGGAAAATCGTTACCCTTGTAGCTCTCTTAAGGGCCATGACGAAGCTTTTATACGCGGATGGAAAGAACACGTCGCTCTCCTCTTCGCGGATCCAGCTTCGGCCCTTGATTCCAGCCACCAGATCATCTCCAGTAACTTCAAGCTTCAACCAAAGCCTAACATCAGCCGAAAGTTTTCTGCTCCATAACTGGGAAGCAAGGAAGAGAGAGAGAGAAAAGGAAATAATTACATCCTCAATTCATCCCTCTACAGATATGGCCTCGGTTTTACCCCAGCCCTACGATCTCTTCACATCAAACGAAAACAATGGCTCAGATTTGAGCTGACAGAGTCAACCACTGCTCAGTGGCCACTCACCAGCCATCTGACACGAGTCACCGCTCGGCCATATCCTCATTTGTCGAGAAATCGTCAAACGGGCTGATAGCATGCCAAAATCGTCGACCTCCGCTTGACGATCTCTCGTCAAACTCTGCTCGACGATCTCTCGTTGACCTACGCTCGATGATCTCTCGTCGACCTCCACTCGACAATCTCACGTCGACCTCCACTCGACGATCTCGCGTCGACCTCCGCTCGTCGATCTCGCGTCGACCTCCGCTCGTCAACCTCTCGTTGACCTCTCGTCGACCTCCGCTCGCCGACTTCCGCCAGACCTCCGCTCGTCGACCTCCGCCCGACCTCCGCTTGTCGACCTCCGCTCGACCTCCGCTGGACCACCACTTGTCGACCTCCGCTCGACCTCCTCTCGCCGACCTCCGCTCGTCGACCTCCGCTCGACCTCCGCTCGACGACCTCCGCTCGACCTCCGCTCGACCTCCGCTCGTCGACCTCTGCTCGACCTCCACTCGTCGACCTCCGCTCGTCAACCTCCGCTCAACCTCCGCTCGTCAACCTCCGCTTGACCTCCGCTTGACCTCCGCTCGTTGACCTCCGCTCGACGATCTCTCGTCACCTCCGATCGACGATCTCTCGTCGACCTCCGCTCGACGATCTCTCCTCGCCCTCCCCTGATGATCTCTCGTCGACCTCCCCTCGACGATCTCTCGCCGACCTCCCCTCGACGATCTCTTGTCGACCTCCCCTAGACGATCTCTCATCGACCTCCCCTCGATGATCTCTCGTCGACCTCCCCTCGACGATCTCTCGTCGACCTCCCCTTGACGATCTCTTGTCGTCCTCCCCTCGATGATCTCTCGTCGACCTCCCGTCGATGATCTCTCGTCGACCTGCGCTCGACTTTAAGACTTCTCTCTCTCCAACTCCTTTTAGGGTTGTTACAAGTGGATCTACCATTCTTCCAGTGATCATAGATGCTTTCCTGGTCATACCTGTTTGAAGGTAACAACACTCTCTTAAATGCAATGGGATGCTTGGAAGCTAGAGGCTGAGATGGAGTCTTGCCTTTCCCTTTTGAATAGGACACTCTTGTGCTTCCCTTGAATCCCAACCCCTTCTTACCCTTATTAGATGAGAAGGAGTCTATCAAGGGCAACACAGTATTTATCTTAGAGTAGCTATCCACTATCCTTTTCTCCCTCTTGAGCCTCTCTTCAAGATCCAAAATGATATTGTTCTTTTAGCTTATGGTCTCAATCTGAATGATTGTGATGGCCTTTAGTTGGCTGACTTCCCTAGCCTTCTGATCCAGCAGGGTTGCTGTCTCAGCCTACTGGGAAGCAACTAGTTGAAGGGAGGCAATCTCCTCAGCTTGATTTTTGGCCAACTTCCTGCTCCTCTTGAAAGCATCCAGAAGTTTACCATACTTGTCAATCAGTTGATTGACATCTTCCTCTAATACAACTCCATCATTATCACTTGATGTGGATGCATCAGAGTTTGGACTGGTCTCATAATTAGATTCTAAGGACGAGCTAGATAGGGAATGTACCTGATCTGGTCCAAGCTGATCCTGGAAGGATTCTTCTTTTGTCATGGCTATTAGACCATAACATCTGTAGTCGTCTTCCTCATCATCATCCTCCTCTAAATCGATGTCTGAATATGAAAGAGGGGCCCTGATCTCTATTCTTGCATCTGGATAGACATCATCTTTATCACTGTCACTGAACACAGAGGATAGTGGGGCTCTGATTCTTATCTTGGCAGCAGGATAGTCTTCATCTTCTCCAACAACTGCCACCCGCCTAATGTAGGTCTTTACCTTTCTGCAGACTTGAAGCTTTATTGAGCTCCACTCCTTATGGTTCACTCCTAAACCCATAAGTACAAACCTTATAGCTATCCTTGGGGATCTACTCAGGCTATTAAGTCCTTTTTGAGCAATCTCCATTTGATACCACTTGAAAGCCTTTAATTCCAAAAATAGCTAAATCACCTAGAGAGGGGGGGGGGAGGTGAATAGGTTTCTTAGTCTCGTGTGACTATCTTTAATTTTTTTGTGTTTTAGGTATGTTGAGTTAGCTTAGTTAGCCTGCTTTCAAGAACACAATACAACACACAATGTTTATAGTGGTTCCCCAGATTATGGGCATGTACACTTTCCCTCCCACCTTTCTAAAAGCTTGTTAGAAAATACACTTCTCCAATCTCGTCTCTTAAGAGCTTATAACACGATCCCGCATGACCACTCAGTCTCCTCCAAGACTTACAGCTCAGGCACAAAGCCTTACAACTCAGTGATCCAAAGATACCCTACCTCAGGCCCAAAGGCCCTACAACTCAGGCTGGGAGGACAGACCTACCTCAGAGAGAATGACTCTCCTATAACTCAGGAACAAAGGACCTACCTCAGATCCAAAGGATCTTACAACTCAGGCACAAGTGCCCTACCTTAGAGAGAATCACTCTCCTACCTTAGGATTAAAAACTCTACCTCAGATTCAAGCTGGATCCTACTCTCAGGCCAAAGCCCTACCTCAGATTCTCTACAGAATCCTACCACTCAGGCCAAAGCCCTACTTCTCAGAACCACACAAGGATCCTATACTCTGCCTTTTATATATTCAGGCTTACAACTCAGATCCAAAAGATCCTATAGTAGAAATAGTTTGTTGTTAATATTTGACTCTAAAGAAAATGTTCTCTGAGCCTACCTTCTTGAGCTGAGTCAAACTCAGCCCTACCTTCCTTACATCAATACGTAATCTGATCTTCAGGTTGACTTGGCTTGTGCTGGAAGTGCTGCAGTTAGGGTTGGCCCATTGCTGCTTCTTGAGTTGAGATAAACTCAGCCCTTTTTTCTTAACAACAACAAGTGTAGATCTTTGCTTCTGCTGGAAGTATCTTGTAGAACATCTGCTCTACTTCTTCTTCCCTTCCTGTACTATGTGGTTTCAGCCCTAACTTTGACTTCTTCACAACTTCCAGAATATGTTCTTCAAAAATGATCAGCTAGAACTGTGAAGGATTGCAACTAGTGTTAGCCCTTTGCTGCTACCTCTTTCTCTCTCAGAATTTGCTCTGACCTTGCTGTTGGTGGTGAAGATGAAAATAACTATCTTTGTTGACCTTTCAGATGCGGCAGCTAGATTAAGACCTTTACTGCTTCTTCTACTTCAGAGTTTTCCTCTGACCTTGCTGGTGCAGGTGAAAATGGCACCAGCTATCATGGATCGGCTTTCAGATCAGCTGCAGCTAGGTTAGACCTTTCTGCTTCTTCTTCTTCAGAGAAATGTCTCTGAACTTACTATTGATGATGAGCATGTCAACAGCTAATATTATAACTTTCAGATTTGATGGCTTGAACTTGTTCTTCAAAGCTCTACAACAATGGCCGAGGAAGAAGATGAAGTCCAGCCATTTCCCGAAAGCTAAACTCTTCAATCTTATCTCCGCCTTTTTATTCTGCCGATCAACGACTATTTTGACCAGTGGGCCCAACTGAAATTGGCAGCTACAACTTTACTTTAACAACCAAAAGTTGTACAGTAGGCCTGCGACGCCGTTTGTCGCGTACCGTAGCCATCCCGCCACATTTTGAATTTTGTTGACTTTGTTGGCTTTTACTAACGTCAGCATCTGTGTACTTGGTCAAATTCAAGCTCATTAATATAGGCGTTGAGTGAACAAGCTTCACTCAATGCCAAAACACTTAGACAGATTTTTGTTGAGTGAACACGCTTCACTCAACGCTTTTGGCTTTAGCCAATATTTTTTTACCAGTAGGCGTTGAGTGAGCCTTCATCACTCAATGTCAAAGTACTTAGAAAGTTTTCTATTACTAGGCATTGAGTGAGCCTTCATCACTCAATGCCAAAACCCTTAGTCGCATTTCTGAATGAAAGCGTTGAGTGTAGCATCTTCACTCAATGCTTTCTACTTTAGCCTATTATATTGATGAGGTGTTGAGTGAATAGCCTTCACTCAACGCTTCTGTACTTAGATAGATTTTCTGTCAGCTTAGGCGTTGAGTGCATTGAGTGTGTCTTCATCACTCAACGTCATCTAGACTTTTGTAGTCTTAACTGCTTAGGCGTCGAGTGACCCTTCATCACTCGACGCTTCTGGACTTAACCAGATTTCATTACTGTCTAAGATAAAGCTTTGACTATCTGAGCTTTACTCAATGCTTTTTGAAGTATGGCGTTGAGTGAACTGCCTTCACTCAACGCCTGTGGACTTAGCCATTTTTCTGCCTTGTAAGTAGCCAGGCTTTGACAACTTGTCTTCTCTCAACGCTTTTGGCATCTAACATTGAGTGAGCTTGCTTCACTCAACGCCTATGGACTTAAACACATTTCTTTGCATATGACATTGAGTGAGCTTGCTTCATTCAACGCCTATAGACTTAGCCATATTTCTTTGCATCTAAATTGAGTGAGCTTGCTTCACTCAACATCTGTGGACTTAGCCATATTTCTTTGCATCTGGTGTTGAGTGAGCTTGCTTCACTCAACTCCTGTGGACTTAGATAGATTTTCTATCTCTCCACCTGCCTACCTTGTGACCACCTATCACCATCACTTAGATAACCTGTCTAATCATGTTCCAAGGAACATCCTGCACAAATGAAGCTTGTGACAACTGTTAGATTACACACATGTGTATATCATTGTCTATTAGGACTTCTTCAAATCTTAGACATTAGGATCAATAGACCCAACACTCATTTTTTAGGCGCAAAGAAAGAGTGCGCTTGCTATCTTGACTTGGAGGTCTGCTTGTTTTGGGAGGCAACGACGAACCTTGATATGTGTGCGCTTTGAGAGTGCACGAGATTTGGTGAAGAGACTTTACTCTCTTTTTCCTGAGGAGGTCCAGAGTTCGTCAGTACGGTAATAATGAAAAAGCTTTGTTTGATTGCTCTTTAAGAGGACCTTTGTCCATCCTGATTGAGGTGGAGAAATAGAAGAAAGAGAAGGCTCGACTGACCATGGAGCTACGGGACATCGAGGTTATGCGAGTGCCCGCGGTGGCTGAGTACAACAGGTATCAAGACTTTGAGATGGAGCAATCTCGTATCACAGAGGAGGTCCGCTCTGGGATGATGTCGAATGGGATTGATCCGCTTAAATACAATGTCACATACTACTTGGGACATGGCAAGGGTATTGGGCTGCTCAGAGATTACCAGAGCGTTGTGATATGTGCATGGAGGATGCCACAAATTAAGATGCTAACGATGATGTTGAGGGACGATCTCATTATGACTTTTTTTTATTTGTTTACTTCGCCTTTGATTTATCTTACAGGTGCGCCTTTATACCGTCACTTGATGATGTTGCTCGCGGGGCAACTTTTTTTTTGAATGGAGACCCTCTTTTTTGGATCTCTCATGTTCTGGTTGTGCTTTGGTGCGTGTACACGTTTGGCAAAATAGGGTTTAGTTTGAACGCCGACATCTTGAACAGGTTAATAGCGAGATATATTCGTCCGCTTGCATTTTGGCAGGACTGGAGTCCGTCCAAGTGGTGGTGGCGAAGAATCTTTGTTCGTTCACGTCTTTGGAGAACCAGGGTCCTTCCGGGTGTAGGTGGCAAAGAATCTTTGTTTGTTCACACCTTAGGAGAACCAGGTTTCATCTAAGTGGAGGTAGTAAAGAACCTTTGTTTGTTCATACCAAGAGGATCGGGGTCCAGCCGAGTGGTGGTAGGGAAGAATATTTGTTTGTTCGTGCCTCAAGAGAACTAGAGTTCATCCAAGTAAACTTTACAAAGAACCTTTGTTTGTTCGTGCGTTAGGAGAACCAGGGTTCGTCCAAGTGGAGTTGGTGAAGAACCTTCGCTCTTTCGCGCCTCAAGAGGACTGGGGGGTCCGTTCAGGTAGAGGTGGCGAAGAACCTTTATTCATTCACATCTCAAGAGAACTGGGGTTCGCCTTAGTGGAGGTGGCAAAGAACCTTTGTTCGTTCGCACCTTAGGAGGACCCGGGTCCGTCCGGGTGGAGGTAGCGAAGAACCTTTGTTCATTCACGGCTCAGGAGAACCGGGGTGCATCTAAGTGAAGGTGCAGATGAACCTTTGTCCATCTCGCCTGGGAGGTGCAGACATACCTTTGTCTGTATCGCCTAAGGCGCAGAAGGGGTTTCGCTGATCTCACCTGAGGTACAGAAAGGCTTTTACCAATCTAGCCTGGGAGGTACAGAAAGGCTTTCGCCAATATTGCCTGGGAGGTGCAGAAAGGCTTTCGCCAATCTCTCCTGGGAGGTGCAGAAAGTTTTTTGTCAATCTCACCTGGGAGGTGCAAAAAGGTTTTCGCCAATCTTGCCTTGCAATGACCCGGTTGTAGTAGAAGGAAAAACATACGCTGCATTACTGAAAAAAAAGATACAAGCGCTCGTGAATATATTCTCGAGGCTTATTCTTCAAGAAGCAAACTGATAGTGTGGGGAGCGCTTCATTCTGCCCCTCGAGACTGGTCCGAGCCTTGCGTGGTCTCTTGCATTTTAGGGGAGACTAGCTTATCCATAGTGTGGTTGAGGCTGACTGGGTCACAATCTTTTTTCCCTTGAGATTGTTTGAGTAGACTAGCGCCTGCTATTCATCTGAGTTCCTCTTTCATGCGTACACAATCTTCCGCTGCATGACCTCATCCTCGATGATAATTATAGTACTTGGATTGGTCTCTAGAGTTTGGTGTGAGAGCCTTTGGATTTCGAAGGATTTGATTTTCACAGATGGAGAGCAAAACTTCCGCTTGTGATGTTCCACGGAAAGTCTACTACTGGCAGTGCCCCCTAGCTCGGTGAGGGCTAAAACGGTGCTTGTTCTTCACTTTGGGATTCGGTGGTGACTCTTGATTCTTCTTCCTTTTCAATCCTCCTTTGATTAGCGGTCGATGTTCCTTAACTGGCACCTCTATTGTGATTTGAGCCTCAACTAGGCGAATGAGGCTAATATAGCTGGGCCCTAATTAAGTTCTCAGCTGGCCTAGAGCTTTCTGGGTTGGAGTCCCCAGGGAAAAAACTATGTAAAAGCTGAGGGTTAATTTTCAAGACCTGCTGTACCTCTGTGGTAAAGCGATGTAAGAAATCCTCGAGAGACTCTCCCCAAGTCTGTTGGATCCTTGCGAGGCATATGGGTCGCTGGTTGGTAGCGAACCGATTTGTGAAAAGTTCAGCCAGCTTTATGAAGTTCTTGATTTCCCCTTCTTTTAAGGAGTGGAACAAAGCGAGAGACTCTCCTTTTAAAGTTGCTGGAAACATTCATCACATTTGCGGGTCCATGGCATTGCAGATTCTCATGATGATGGCAAAGTGCTGGATGTGTGCAACATGGTCATCTATCCCATTAAAAGTATCAAGGTTATGGAGTTTGATCCCGGGTGGAACAGAATGTTACAGGATTTGCGGGGATATATGAGAGATAAGGTGAATGGGGCATT
The DNA here is from genome assembly GCA_039513925.1 of Platanthera zijinensis. Taxonomy (NCBI): domain Eukaryota; kingdom Viridiplantae; phylum Streptophyta; class Magnoliopsida; order Asparagales; family Orchidaceae; genus Platanthera; species Platanthera zijinensis. The sequence goes on from CM077098.1 coordinate 21,026,630, forward strand.
CCACGTTTGGGATGTGGTGCCCCCATTCCCGTACTCTTCCTCAACCACATATCATGCTCCCTCCTAAACAAGCTTTCTGTTAGTTGGAGCAACAACTTCTATCAGCATACGAACTTTTTTTGACATTTACATGGAGGGCCCATCGGGAAATACGAGGCAGTTAGCTCCCGGTAAATTGCCTATCAGTTAGCTCCCGGTAAATTGCCTATAACGGAGTCCCTATAGTTGGTGATGCCTTCAAGCGTCATTTTGTTTGGGATTGTTTATGGATGACCTCCTTGAATGATGACCGTATTATGGGCTTGTTTGGAGACTAACACATCCGCATGGGTGAGCAGAGCAAAGTGTAGGTTATTGTGCTGCCTTCTAGTCCTTGAAGTGTCACTGAGGCGTCCGTCCCTTTCTCCGGATGTCAAAATAAAACTCAGCTTCTTCTTTGCTTGATCCATTTACTCTGGCTGGATAAGGGATTCCTTGGGTGAGGTGCTTCAATCGGCATGTTCCCCCTAGGTCTGTGAGTGGCATGTGATGCAAGCGACTTTGCCAAGTGATTGGAGGCCTAAAGGGGCGATCCCCAATTTGTGAGCGTGGGGGGTGTCCCTAGTTGCTTAGAAGACTTTGAGCTCCTTAGTAGGGCGAGCATTCGGGCCTGATGCTCGTCCATCTAACGCAACCGCTCCTCCATTATCGACGTCAACATGATAATAATCTCCCCAGGAAGTGGCGTGGGGATAACAAGCAAGTCATTGGATGCTTGATTGCTAGACTCTTCATGAGCTTGTTGGACGGCGGGATGTGTGCTTCCATTTGTCATTGTTGCGAGCTGGAGGAATGCTAAGACTTGTCAGAGCTTCTGGGAACACTTTCTCACAGACAACGCTAAACTGTTGTGGGTTGCCCAGTATTTCCTCGGTCCGAAGAAATCGGTCCGTCTTAGCTCAGAATTGGGTTGGGCTGGCAAACAGTCAAAATGAACCGCAGCAAATGACAAGAGGCATTTTTTACGTGGAAAACCCGAAAAGGGTGAAATACCACATGGCTAGAACTGTGTCGAGACAAAATCTACTAGCTTCTCAGAGTTTTAAAGAGTATGGTTTGATCACAGAGGGTGATTGGTCACTACTCAGTTATAAGTGCAGAAAATGAGGAAAAACGACTAAGCCCTCGGATTCTTGATGGAAGCGCTCTGGCCTTGGAATGTTACTGAGCTCGCAAATCCTGAGTGGGAGCATTCCATCTAGAAAATTCTCTAAGTTCATGAAGCTTCTAGAGGGAGGGGGGTGATCTCATTGATGTAGAGCCTTGATGGGAGCGCTCTCGCGGAGGAGGTTGACATGACTTAGAGCATGTTGAAGCCTTAGCGTAAGGGGAAGAGCAGAGTGAATTCCTGAGCGGAGAATCAGCAAGCCCACGATCTTGCCGAAAAACCTTAGAGCTCTCTCTTGCCTTTGGAGGTGCTTGCCCTATGGTGGTAATTGTGTCGAGGAGTGATTTGTGCTGGCAAATGGCGTTGCTCCATTTTGATCACCTTGATCGCCATTATTACTGAAATGATGAGAGTGCCCCCTAGGCGATTCGGGCATCCCGGGCAAGATGCCTAGAGGCAGTGGCGGCCGATGGCGGAGGAGGTGGTTGGAGACGGTGGGGGTTGCCGGCGACGACCGATGTCAGCATGCGCGCATGGCGTGGACGCGAGGCTCGACCGCGTGGCTCGTGGCTACGCATGGTATCCATGGGGGTGCCATTGCGCAAGGGCACGACCCTACAGCCGCAAGTGGTGAGGCCACGCAGAGGCACAACACTGTGAGGGAGTGACCTTGTGGGAGCGCGGGCTGGTCGCATTGGGTGTGGCCGCGGGGAATGCCCACGCGCGCGGCCCTGTCGTTCGCGTGCGCAGGTTCAGCTCCTTCTTAAGGGGTTCTCAGGGCTCAAGGCTTTGATGCACGCAATCAGTCTGGTCGAGCTCACACGCACTTGGCCGAAAACCTCTCCAGTTCAACTTAAAAATTTTAGGGGGAACCCCATCAGAGGTTAAACTTGATCAAAAACTAATGCGGGAACCCCTTCAAAGTACAACAAGCTAATGTCGACAGAAAATCTGCAAGCTGACAATGTTGAGGAGGCGATTAATTCAATAAGTATATTCATATTATTCAACTGTGTGAATGGGCGTTATATCGAGTAAGGCCGACAATGCTAAGGGCTCCAGTCGGCGTAGTATATATATATATATATATATATATATATATATATATATATATATATATATATATATATATATATATATATATATTGAAGAGGTCGTCATGATTTTTATAGGAAATTAGGGTGCAGTTAGCAAACTCCTCATGGTCCCCACTAATTTAGTGGGATCGTGGGGGAAACTATTACGCATGAGATCAACGTGCCCGATCCCTCGCATGGCCCACACACTGACCCCACTACGCACAACTTCCATACAACCACCGCGATCGGTCATCGACATCGCCAAGTCCGGTGCCCCCCTTGAAAGCCACACCCCACAGCCTCTCCCGCTATGGGCGGCTACACCTCGCACCACCCTCCCACGGCCACGGTATCGCGCCCAAATGGGGCGACCGCACCCCGTAGTTGCCCTCTAGTGTCCACGACGGCAAGGCCGCAAGGGGAGGTCGTATCCTACTGCCGCCCCCGCAGTTTCCTCCAGTGACCACCTCCCGTGGCCGCGGGCTCGCCCACTACGTACGACCAATTTGTCAGAAATGACTCCTCTGCCGGCAGCCGATCGCCGCCAAGTTTACATCCCGCTCGTAGCGGGCCTTCACCATCGTCCAATCATCCAAAATCGATCACAACCATTCGTTACAAGAATAACCACTCGCGTAACTACCCACTAACCCCCATGACTAATGAGGAATATTATTTATTTATTTAATGGTATGCATGTACTCAAAATCATAGAAATAATATACGCTCGAAACTATATTGAATGCGGTTTTCAATTAGTGATTATGGGTGGTTATGATGTGTAGACAACCATGTAACCACCGTAACCACCTCCTGGAAACTATAAAAATACCCCAAGACCCCTCTTGATTCTAACTTTTCCTCCACCCAATCTTCTTCTTCCTTAGGTCAGAGCTCTGCCGGAATCCTCCTACGTGCCTTCTCCACCCGCCGGGACACCCAAAAATTTGCCTAAGTCCACGATGCTCCTGAGAAGAAAACGTTCTACTCTCCATTCCGCAAAGCCTCCTACATGCTCTACGTTCCTCAAGTCACCGCTGACGCATCTCTGTGCATCCCACCGCAGAGTTTGCCAACCAAGCAGTGTCCGAGAATCCTCGTCCCAATCAGAGAATAAAAAGGAACGAGCTTTGTGTGAGGCGGCCTGTCGCCCACCAAGTGTAATACTGTCTCTCATCTCAAAGCTATAATGAGGGGCGGTCTATTGCCCTCGATTCTCAAGACACTCTATAAACTGCCTTCAATAGTGAAGTTTGATTGGCACCGCACCGGTCACATAATTTTTTTACCCAATTGAGAGGTTTTTCAATGTTAAAATTACATTGTGTACTTAAACTTACTCTGTGACTGTATGCATGCTCGACCACTCCCCAAGCTAAGAAGACCTAGTTTATTTAGGTATACTAGGAGGGTTAAGTTACCCGTAACAGTTTGGTTCCATTTGTGGGAACAAGTTCCCCCAAAGCCCGAAAAAGTTTTCTAGAGATTCAGAAGATAATATCCACTACTCAGCGATACTCATGACTTAAAAAGTCGTACAAATGAGAGGAAAGGTAATCCCAGAGAAGACTCAAGTACACCTTGAAGTGGAATTCGAAGAATTGCAACCCGGGAAAAGACTCAAGCGAGATGATGCCATAACCTTCAGGGATGAGTATCTCATTTTGGTATGCACGCCAAACAATAGTCCTCTCATAATAAGTGCAAGATTGGGGATCCATGTTATGAAGTAAGAAGGATCCTTGTTGATAGCAGAAGTTCAGCTGACGTCTTGTTCCTTTCTGCACTTCATAGAATCAAACTGTCTAAAGATAACCTCGACCCCACATTGGGGTTCATTCAAGGCATTGATAATCATTCTATTTTCATAAAAGAAATGATATCTCTCCCAGTCAAAATAGGAGAACCACCACGACAAGAGACACATCACATTCAATTTATGGAGGTGGATTGCTACTCACCCTACAATTCGATTTTCGGTCGGCCACTGCAATCAATATTTTAGGCCATTCCATCAATTCTGCATTTGGTTTTAAAGTTCTCTACTATTGTGGGGATCGGGGTTGCATGAGGCGTTCAAGAAATGTCAGGTATGTGCTGCTTAAGACTAAATAACGAAGTGCGAGCTACCGCTTCTGACATCAACAACTTCTACCTGTACGACGAAGTTGTACTTCAAAGAGGGATTCCGGTAGAAGGGCTAGAGAAGGTTGTCCTTTCCAATCAAAACCCATCTCACATGTTATATATTGAGTCTCTCTTACCTCTGGCAGAAAGGAAACTGCTCATAGCACTGCTTCGAGCAAATAAGGACATTTTGCACAGAGTCCGGAAGATATGCCAGGGATAGATTCAGACGTAATCACACACTCCCTGAACATCAATCCTTCCTACCGCCCCGTTGTTTAAAAGAAAAGAAATTTTGCCCCCGAATAACTCCAGGCTATCGAGGAGGAGGTAACCAAGCTTTTAGAAGCAAAATTCATTCGAGAAGTGGAATACCCAGTTTGGGTGGCAAACATCGTTATGATAAAAAAAGGCTTCGAGTAAATGACGAATGTGCGTCGATTTCACCGACTTGAATCAGGCTTGCCCAAAAGATAGTTTTTTGCTTCCTAGAATCAACCAACTCGTGGATTCAATAGCCGATCATGAGCTTCTCAGCTTTATGGATGCCTTTTATTATACAACCAGATCCGGATGAACCCAGCCGATGAAGAGCACACTTCCTTTTGAACGAATAAAGGAGTTTACTACTATAAGGTGATTCCTTTTGGTCTAAAGAATGCGGGAGAAACCAACCAATGAATTAGAACAAAGTATTCAAAGACCTTATCGGAAGAACCATGGAGGTATATGTTGATGACATTCTAGTAAAAAGCGATAATCGCCAAGACCATTTCAAAGATCTAGAAAGGTGTTTCTGAATTCTGCACCGCTATAAAATGCGGCTCAACCCTAGTAAGTGCACTTTCGGGGTTACAACATGAAAGTTTCTAGGCTTCGTGGTAACTCATTGAGGAATCGAAGCTCATCCTGAGAAGATTAAAGACCTCGAATAAATGTCACCTCCACGCTCAATAAAGGAAGTGTAACAACTTAATGGGAGAATCACAACACTATCTCGCTTCTTAGCCCGGACAGGAGATAAGTATCTCCCCTTTTTTAAGATACTCCAGGGAGCACGAAATACAAGTTTCTAATGGACAGATGATTTTCATAGTGCTTTTGATAGCCTTAAACAATACTTGGCATCCCCACAATATCTAACGAGAATTGAGAAATTTAAAAGAAATATGTCACATTGAGCTACACGATAACTCAGATAGATTACTATGAGTAAACAAACTCGAAATCGACTTTGATTGCATTCATTAGACTCATATGTTCGATATAAGCATAATGACATCTTCAACAACTTTTTCTAATGCGTATTTTTTATATTTTATTTAACTTTGGTAACACACACACACGCGCGCATGCGCACGTACTCTCACACACATATATATAATATTAAAAGAGAAAAATATCCTTTGGTTAAACATTCACTTTCCGATTTTACCCCTCTTTATTAAAAAAAAATCAAATTTTTTAAAATTTATGTGTTTTCTTTATTTTTAAAAATATGTTCTCATAAAGACAAAGTCCTCTACCTACAATATGTTCTCCATTCCGCTCGCAAACCCCTGTGCACATCGCAAAAATGAGCGACGAGCAGAGTAAAACACTTAGATATTTGCGAGCGACGGGAGCGTCGTCACGCAGGGACAATGTTGTGACATGGGATAATATTGCGCAGGGCACCCCCTCACCCCGTGCACTATCTGAGTTGAGGTAGGAATCATAAAGAGGCCTCAAATTTATCTGTTTTCTTTATTTTTAAAAATATGTTCATTATTAAATTTTCAATTTTCCTTAACAACCCAGAATGAGAAGAAATACAACATATAAAAACAGTTATTGATCAAAAGATTCTCTCCCATCATATACACAATATAAAATCTCATTACAAATAGATGCATCCTAAGGAAAAGAAATCATAGCATATTCATCTAGTAAATTTGGAAAAACTGAACAAAAATACTCATCATATGACCAAACTTCTGACAATTAACTTAGCAATCAAAAGCCTCAAAGTCTATCCTTTATATAGACATTTTGTTATTGAAACAGACAACAAAGATGTCTACTAATTTCAAAAAAACAATTAATGATTCTGAGTTCAATCTTAGAAGGATTCAAATTATAATGTATCTAAAAACCTATGTTTATGAAGTCAAATATATTCTTGAATACACTAATTTTGTAGACCATGTAAGGAACCGATCTCATCAAAAGGATTGAATGTCTAAAAACAAAGGGTACTAATGACTAAAAAACGATTACCTCAAAATGAGGGAAAACATCAAAAAGCATCTTCAACTGAAGAAAACAGAGACTTTATTTTTACCACAAAAATTCTCACTGAAGGCGTAAAAATAAACATTCCAATCTAAATATATGATACTTCTATTTGAGATATGATAATATGCAACTCTCCTACTAGAGAAACTCAACAAAGAATTCCTACTGAAATAAACCTTAGAACTCCCATCAAAACAACTAAGAAAATTGGGCTTTTAGTTTTAGCTTGAGCCTTAAACATTACAATAACTAAAGAGGCCGAACAGTCGGCCACACACGTTTGCCAAAGCAATAATCAAAGATTGGTATGATGATACACAAAGGTAAACAATCATAGATGTTGCACTTTATTTAAAAATCATTACTAGAAAAATGACTTTGAGCCACATTTTTGCCACGGGTCAAAAATCATGACAAATAGTTAAGTATTAGCCACAACCCCTAATTCATGGTTAATAAGTAAGTATTAGACTCAAATGTCAAATTCACGGCAAAAAACACATTACCCACAGTTTATTGAATTCGTGGTTTAAAATATAATAGTAACCATAGTTTCCTAATTCTTGATTAATATTTTAGCCACAATTCATAATTTGTGGCAAATACAGAAATATTAGCCACAATTTTTTGTCATGCAAAAAATTTGGTATGAGATAATTGACTTAAATTTAGTTTTTTAATTTATTCATAACATATGTGTAAATATATTAATATTAATTTAAACATTAATTCTTATATACAAAATTAAATTATATCGCAAACAATGCAATCATGTACATCACGTGCTATGAGGAGATCAACAACACTCGATCTAAGAGCAGAACTACTTTCGAACCATAACAAAAAATACTGATATTAATTTAAACATTAATTGCCACACTTAATTAATTTGTGTCACATATAATTCGATCATAGCATATATTATGATCATCTTATTTATTTATATATTGATAAATTAACTCTCAATCAAGACACACATATAACAAAGGTACCAGGATCCTCTCCATTCAAGTGAAATGGATAATATCTATTTCATGCTCCATATGATGAGTTCACTAATTCCATCCTTTTATATTTTTGTTTATTCAAAAAATTCTAAAACATTAGATCAAGTGATAATGAATATAGATCATGAAATGGACCACTATTTGGGCACCCAAATAGAGAGGATCCAGGTCCATAATTACGAGTGTTCGAGTACTTGTAGAAATTAAGGGAGAGCAAAACTTCTTAAGTGTTATAATCTTATGATGATTAGGAAGTGAAGAAAGAATCTTTTGCTCCTATAACATCTCATTTCCAATGAGTCTAGTAGATTCACTTGTCCCTCGATGAGTAGTCTAGTAGGGCTCATGTGACTCATTTACCCGATTATAATTGATATGAACTCGTATGATCAATATGAACTCGATGTTGTTCATTTCATTCAAATCTGACGAGAATTGAGAAATTTAATAGAAATAGGTCGCATTGAGCTACACGATAATTCAGATAGAAACCTATGAGTAAACAAACTCGTAATCAACTTTGATTGCGTTCATTAAACACATATGTTGGATATAAGCGTAACAACATCTTCAACAACTTTTTCTAATGCGTATTATATCTATACTATATAATATATATATATATATATATACCGTATATATATATATATATATATGGACGATCATATATATCATCGGATATCATCTTTTTTTAGGTCTCCTAAACACTACCACTAGGGTGTCCTAAACCTATGTGTACGATTTTACACCAGCTATTAGAATTAAATTTAATACATGCATGTCCGAATCCCACACACACACACACACACACACACACACACACACACACACTTAAATTACACACACAGCCACGAATTAATTTATTTTTTTATTAATTTTAAAAAGGAGGTGGTTCACTTTTGCACACACACACAGCCACACACACTTTGGTAACACACACACACGTACACACACATACACATGTGCAACACACACACACACACACACACACACGTGTGCGCGCGCACACACACATATATATAATATTAAAAGGGAAAAATATCCTTTGGTTAAATATTCACTTTTTGATTTTACCCATCTTTTTAAAAAAATTCAAAATTTTAAAATTTATGTGCTCTCTTTAATTTTTAAAAATATGTTCTCATAAGGACAAATTCCTCCACTTACAATATGTTCTCCCTGCCGCTCGCAAACCCCTTTACACATCGCAAAAATGAGCAATGAGCAGAGTATAACACTGATGTTTGCGAGCAACGAGAGCGTCGTCACGTAGGAAAAATGTTGTGGTCGGGAATAATATTGCACAGGGCACCCCCTTGCCCGTGCACTATCTGAGTAGAGGTACTATTGTGGTTGGCCATAGGAGCAGAGCCTCATGCCTCTCACTAGTGTGTGTGTGTATATATATTATCTTCTATATATTATTATATAAATTAAAAATACCCTTTTGGTGCAATATTAGGCCTATCAAAAATACCCTGTAAAACTGCTTTTAAATTAAAAATTATTTTATTGACATTTTCTATTTCCCCCATTATTTCACTCTTGATTTCAAAAACATGCTGCAGAATGCTTAAGAACATGGTTTTATGGACATCTTCTATTTCCCCCATTATTTCACTCATGATTTAACATCTTTATTTTGGGAATTGTTAAAGGCAAACCAAATTTGGATATACACAAATCATTGTTAATGACAAACTATATATTTTGAAAAATACTCTGTGCAAACCAAATTGTTAACCACAAACCAATATTGTTAACAACAAACCAACACTCTAAATTACATAATCTAATGTTTTAGACAAAAAAAATAATTCATGAGAAGTCCAGTTCAACCGTTCAACAAAATAACACGTTTATAACATAAAAACACGAAATTTATGACATTTAATAGCTGGTAACTGACACATCCATTTCAATGAAAACCTGTAAAAATTTAAGGACTTTTATTACCAAAAAACACCTACAAAATTCATAAAACTGATTAATTTAAATTTCAGAGGCCAATCGTGAAACATGCATGCGTACAATGAAAATCTTTAGAAGATTCTGAGGTTGATTCAAGTTTCAAAATCATATTCCCCAACTGTATTATATAAAAGAGAATATTATTAGTTACATAAAAGAGAATATAATAGCTATTTTTAATACCTTCAAATGATCAAGATTCCTCCAAACCAATATTCAGACTACTATCTAACATTGACTGCAAAAGTGTAATTCTTGACAAGTACAAAGATTTCCATACGTCGGCAATAAGCTCGTGAAACCTTGTCTATGGTGTGAATAATGACGACAATGGACAATTTTCCCGCATTATAAGTAGAATGAAATGATTTCCATTAATGAAACCTATGGAAATAATTTTGGCCAATGTAGGTGGCATAAAGTGAAGGGGTAGAAATGTAAAACTTTGATCGCATGAAAGCAAGACCACACCAATGTTGTAGCATGATGAAATCACAAGCCCCAGCCCAGGAAAAGACATCCAATTTTCAAGTGGCCAGTGCGGGGGTCACCGTGCATTCAAGGGATTCCATTAACTATTTTCATCTAGTGTTGCCAAACAATGCAACATATAAAGGAATGTAATTTTCAAATTCAAGATAGAGAGCTTTCCTCACTTGTAACCAATCATCACCCATATCCAAGGCGTGACTAATAACTCGAAAACCGCAATGTCCATCGCCAAGTATATCCATGACATCTAAGAAATTTTTAGACAGGTAACTTGGTAATTGCTCACAGACTTGATGTAGCAAATGATCATTTTTATAAGGGTTTCTTAGATGAACTTAGTACTCTTCCATGCAATCAACTTTGCTGTCATTCTTGGCCTCTTAAATTCCTTGTTAACTTTCTCCTTCAACACATGTTCAAAGTGTGATAGGTCACATTTTGTGGACTTCCACTCATCCTTAAACTTTTTCAAGCTACCTTTTGGCTACCTTTTATTAGTGCTAACCTTCCTTGTGGCTCAATTATTTGAGTACTTGATGGATCTACAAACTCTTGAAGTTTGGGTTTGATTTATTTTTTTTGATACTCATTTGAATTAATAAATCTTTGCATAATAGCTTCCAATTCATTAGTAATATCAATTAGAGGTTCTTCATCTTTAGCATTTGTTTCCTGTAATGTAAGCTGCTTCCAATGTCTATACAATAACCATAATGGACAAGGCTTTGAATGAGATATACAAAATAAAAGTTCATGTGCACAAGGTAAACCCATCGTCAACCTTTTCTTATGTGTACATTCATTAGCATTTTTTATTGGCCTACCCATTTTCACCGAATCCTCTTTCTCCTTAATACATTGTAGGACCTTAAGAGATACTTGACCCAAAAGATCAGAATATAAGGAACCCAAGTAATCTTTATTCACCTACATAGAACTTTGCCCAAATGACCTCTTAATATTAGTGTGTTGTAGTTTGATCATTTGGTCAAAAGTCTTTCATATAATTCCAAAATTTCCAATGGACACTTCAAGAAACCTTTTCAATTGACTGTGAGCACTCTCTACTCGATTTGTAGTAGAACTTCTCAAATGTAGATACTTATCAACCCAAGCACATAAGAAATATTCCATGTATGATTCTAGCCATGAATTGTTAACATTCCAAGGCTTCAGAATATTCAGAGAAATCAACCACCAGCGTGTTAAACATTGTAGTAACTTCATTTTCTATTCTTGCCTCAATCACACATTTCCATGCAAACATGAAATGATTAAAATCTTTTCCCTTATTAAAATATTTTTTTGCAGTTTGCCAATATATTTCTATTTATACCTGACATAAAATTTTTTTTGCTTGGGGAAATATAACTTCAATAAAATTCATTAAGGAGATCTCTTTATCGGTCACCATAACAACTGGTAAAGAGCTTGGTTCAAGCAAAAACTTAAAACAATCTAGAGCCCACCTGTAACTGTCTTCTGTTTCATCGCACATGAACGTGAAACATGAAAAAAATGACTGATATATTGAGGTAACTCCAGCAATGCACAACAATGACATCCGATACCTGTTAGTCTTGTACTTGCAGTCTAACTGGAAAACAACATGAAACAAATTGCTAAGCTGAATAGAGACTGGATGAGCAAAAAAGAAACTGTGCAGTTGATTAGTTCGCACATCTACTCTATTGTAACATACATAACCTTCCTTGGTAATACACGATACAAAAATTGCACTAGTGTTGCTCCATTTAATTCCTTTTTGTGTAACTTTACTCTCTCGTTATAGATGGTTCTTATGGTAGTTTTGTTTGTCTCACTGTTTTTTTTTCACATTAGCTAATATTTTTTGTGGTTTAATCCCTCAACCATGCATTTGCTCGAATAACTTTTCTTCAGTCTCACACTTAACCGGCCAACATACACGTGTGCCTCTAAATGAATACTTTCGTGGTTTTGCTTACCAAAAAGCATGACAAACTTCCATTCATCTATATTAGCCTCCTTTTGGACTTTGATAGTGAATGGGCAACTACACCTCTTGCTCGATGATTTCCTACACAGTTTTTTCACCAAATTCTTCCTATTCTAGTTATCACGATATTTTCCCCCTCTATCACACCCTAAGAACACACGAGGTTTCATTCAAGATGTGAGCTTGTCTGAACCTTTTACTATTACAACGAGACCCAAACTAAGCCCAATACTTCGAACTCACTCAACAAGTGACTCTTTTGATAAAAACAATTATTGAGTCTCAAAACTAGATCCAACATGCACTTCAAATACTTTACATAAATCCAACATCATTTCTATGATTTTAATACTAACAACGAATAAAATAGCACTACAATGTTGCAAGGACAAAAATTACCTTCCTTAAAGAGGTGTTTATATTCCTCTAAAAGCTTCTCGCCCACCAAGCTTGATCCTGAAAAAAAAACAAAATTTCTAAAATTAGGAACAACAAATGCTATCGGCAGCTTCCCATTATAAATCTACAACATTGCAATGAAAAGGGGAAGATGAAAAGAAATTCTCTACCACCTTAAAACCAACCTTCTCCATTCCATTATCACAAGAACTGTTTTTTTAAAAACAGAGTGGAAATCATAGAAGCATCACACCTTTGTTATAGTCCGACTGCTGTGCGTCCAATCGATCGAGAGAAGCATCACAATTGGCTGGCGACGGGAGAGACGAGGTCAGAAGAGTCGGGAGAAGAGGAAGCGACAGGAGTAGTGGCGACAGAGGTGCCAGAAGGGGTGGGAGAGAATATCACGACTTCTCCATTTCGAGGGTTTGCGGTTTCATTCATAGGATTTGCGTAGAAAAAAACCACTAGGAAAAAGGGCCCGATTTTAAATTTTTTGATTTACGTATATCTAAAATCGTTTTGCCTTTAATAATTCCCTTATTTTTTTTTTCAAAGCTCTCCAGAGAATCAGAGATAGGGATTCAAAGGATTGCGGAACTGGAGAGGGAATTGACGAGGGAAGAAGGCAGAGTATAGAGTCTTTTTCTATGAGTTGCTGGGAGAGGCAATGAAGCAACAAGATCGAGGGATTAGGGCTTGCAAACTTAGCACTTCTCTCCTACATCCGTACTCTACGGTAGCAACAGAATCCTCCCCGCTCCAAAGTAGTCTAGGTAATCCTGTAAGCCCATGTTGGTTTTTTCAAGGATTTTCTACCAGCTTAAATCCATTCTGATTAAAGATTTCTCACAATCTTCAAGAAGCACTCCCACAGTTTCCTATAAGCTAATTCAGATTTCCCACAACCTCCATGTTTTCTCTCCTTCTATATTTCTAAAATAAAAAGGCAGGTTTCATTAATTTCATATTTCTCTGTGCACCTACTTTAGGTTTCGACTGTCTAAGAAGCTCTCCACCAAGATGTCGACTCTTGCGCCTTTCTACTTCTCCAAGGTTATCGAAGAAGATCTCCGACAACTTTCCTATATGTTTCTTCAGACATCCGAGCACCTGCATGTTTGTTCTTCTTATTTTATTTTCTTATGCATTGCATTGTACCTTTTTCTTGTTAGGTGTTTGCAGTTGTCTGTAACAATCCCAGAGTTTAATTGTTACGGGAGTGAATTGAGAGGGCCAAGGGGGTGGCCGGAGGTGAGGAGAGAGAGAGGAGATGAAGGCTTAGGCGGTGGTCGGAGAGGGGAGACGATGGGACAGGGAAAGAAGACAAATTCTGATTCATTTCATTAATCACATAAAAAGCTATTACAATAAACTCATCCTTTATATACTAATCTATTACAGAGCCGTTAGCTACAACGGATAATTAATTTTAAATTTATCCTAACGGCAATATAATCTGCACCGCTGCCTGAATCCTATGGCCCACATTCTGTTTTTGTGGATGGATAAATCTGGTCCCTTAACCCGGTCAATGATGAATCTCATCCGTTGGAGCTGATGTTTTGTCTTCTCCTGCTGACCAGCTGTCAAGCTTGGAAACCGTGTTGCTGCTTTGTTGATGCCCAGCCGTATGATCTTCGGATGAAAAACTGAGACCGTTGATTATCTTCTTAACCCTAACATTACCATCGTCTTTAAAAGCACTGTCCTCAGTGCTATTTCTACTTCCTCCGCTTCTTCTTCCTTGTAGCTGGAACAACATCGTCGAAAAGGGAAGGTCATCGAACAGATCCGGAAGGGTTTGTGCTGCGCTTTCATGGATCCCTGTGGAAACATCAGCGATGGCAGTGGTGATGATGGGCTGAGAAAGTTTAAACATCTGAGAGCTGCAACCCCATGTTTCAGCTGTGGAACCGTTAGTCTGCGGTAACTCGTTTTCTTCTTCTTCATTTCTCATCAAAGTGTGAAATATATGTGGATTTTGCTGTGGTTTTCTGTTTATCCGCGATTTTCATTTTCCCAAAGTTGGTATTTCTGGAGTCAGTGAGCCATTTTTGTCGCTTCGTTGTTTTCTCTTTTCGTTGGTATTTCCGATGAGTTCGTCGTTTTCGGGCCTTTGCTCTTCTATTTTCTTACTTAGTGTGTCTTGGAGTTGTGGATTGTCTTTAAATTCCTGTACATCTTCCCACGTACTGTCTGCAGGGGATAACCCCTGCCACTGTACAAGTGCTTGCAAAATCTCTTGTCCATGACGAATGATTCGCCTTGTGCTGATGATGGCTAATGGTTGATGTACTGGGTTGTTTTCCTGGCTGTGTTCGAGTAATTCGACTGTCTGTATGTGCGGATCTCCTGCATAGGGTTTGCGCATGGACACATGGAAAACGGAATGTATTTTTGATGTGGGAGGGAGAAGTAAGCGATATGCTACTTCCCCGATGACTTCAGCCACTTGATAGGGTCCATAGTATTTGAGGCCCAATTTCCTTCCCTTCAGTCTTATTACTGATAGTTGTCTGTAGGGGTGTAATTTGAGCAGCACCCAATCTCCCTTTTCAAGCTTCAGTTCCTGCCTTTTTTTTCCTGCCTGGTTCTTCATTCGCTGTTGAGATTTTGCTAAGTTGGTTTTAAGACAGTGCATTATCTCTTCTCTGGTTCTGAATGTGCTTTCCACTGCTTCATTCCTTATTGTACCTGCACAAAAATTAAACAAGCCAGGAGGGGGTCGACCAAACATAACCTCAAATGGGGTTATGTTGGTCGAAGAGTTATAAGAGGTATTATAGTGATATTCAGCAAAATTTAAAAACGTAGACCATTTGTTAGGGTTTTCGTGGCAGTAAACCCGTAAATATTGTTCTAAGTTCCTATTAACCCTTTCTTTTAATATGTCGGTCTGTGGGTGATAAGAGGAACTGTATTGAAGTGTTGTTCCTTGTTGTTTAAAAAACTCGACCCAGAAATCACTTAAAAAAATTCGATCTCTATCTGTTATGATGGTTTCTGGTATTCCATGTAGTTTTCCAACACAATTCCAGAACTCATTGGCTACAATGGGGGCTGTAATTGGGTGTTTTAGTGGTGCAAAATGGGCTGCTTTGGAGAATCTGTCAACTATCACTAGTATTATAGTGTATCCCTTAGAACTAGGAAGGTCTGTAATAAAATCCATTGTGATATCTGCCCATAGGCGCTGTGGGGTTGGTAATGGATGTAACAACCCATATGGTAAATGATTCGAGGCCTTGGCCTTTTGGCATATATCACATTGTTGAATGAAACCGGTGACCTCTTCCTTCATTTTACGCCAGTAAAAATGTGTTTTTAATCGATATAGGGTGCCTTTTATACCCGAGTGTCCTCCCCACAAGCTGGCATGAGCCTCTTCTATAATCTTTTTCTTAACAACAGATTCTTCTGGGATATAGATTTTATGCTTGTAAGTTATGTAGTTTCCTTGTTGTTGCCATGAAGGGTACTTCTGGGGTTCTTTTTTAATTAATTTGGCTAACTCGTCATTTTCATATTCCTCACTTAGTCCATCCAGTAGAGTAGAAAAAGGGGTAGTAATCACTTGAAGATTCATGAGGGAGGGGTAATCAGTATTTTCTGCTATTCTAGATAATGAATCCACTGCTTGATTATTTTTTCCTGCCTTATAGTGTATGCTAAAATCATATCCCATTAATTTTGAAAGGAAAAATTATTGTTCTGGGGTCTGTATTTGCTGGGTTAACAGATGATGTAAACTTTGGTAGTCTGTTAAAATTTTAAACTTGTGACCCAGTAAATATTGCCAACACTTTGCCACTGCTGCAGTGACGGCAAACAATTCCCTAATGTAATTTGATTTTTTTTGCATCATGGGTGAAAGTTTCTTACTGAAATAAGCTATAGTGCCTTGGGATTGTTTAAGAATTGCTCCTATTCCTGTCCCAGAAGCATCCGTTTCTATTGTAAATTTTTTTGTGAAATTGGGTAATGCTAGAATGGGATAGGACATTAGCTTCTCCTTTAAATTGGTAAAAGCTTCCTGGGTTTGGGTAGTCCACTGGAAGGAGTTTTTCTTGAGCAGTTCTGTCAAAGGATATGCGACTCTTGCATAGTTTTGGATGAAGTTTCTGTAATACCCTGTTAGCCCTAGGAAGACCCTAATATTTTTTTTAATTCTTTGGTACAGGGAACTGCTCTATGGACTCAATGTTATTTTTATTGGGGCATACCATTCCATTATGAATTGTATGTCCCAGAAATTCCACTTGAGAGGATAAAAAACAGCATTTAGATAGTTTGATGAACAAAGTGTTTTCCTTTAAAAATTTTAAAGTTATCCTAAGGTGCTCCAAATGATCCTCCTGAGAAGCACTATATATTAAAATGTCATCAAAAAATATGACCACGAATTTTCTTTGAAATGGTTGGAATATTGTATTCATCAAGGCTTGGAACGTTGACGGTGTATTCGTCAGACCGAATGGCATTACCAAAAATTCATAATGCCCCTGATGCGTCCTAAAAGCTGTCTTATGTATATCTGGCTCGGCCATTTTGATTTAGTGATATCCAGACCTTAAATCTAATTCTAAAAAGAATCGCGCTAAATATAATTCGTCAAGTAACTCGTCAATACTTGGTATAGGAAATTTATCGCGTATTGTTATCTTGTTAAGTGCCCTGTAGTCCACACAAAACCTCCACATGCCATCTTTTTTCTTTACTATGAGAACGAGTGAACTAAACATTGAAGTACTTGGTCGGATTTGTCCGTTTCTAAGCATTTCTAACACCATCTTCTCAATTTCATTCTTTTGATGGTATGGGTATCAGAATGGGCGCAGATTTGGGGTTGTGGTACCACTGATTAGATT
Organism: Platanthera zijinensis; assembly: GCA_039513925.1. Taxonomy (NCBI): domain Eukaryota; kingdom Viridiplantae; phylum Streptophyta; class Magnoliopsida; order Asparagales; family Orchidaceae; genus Platanthera; species Platanthera zijinensis. Next base: position 21,043,978 of record CM077098.1, read on the forward strand.
AATCTTATGATCAATTTCGCGCTGGGATGGCAAACTTTGGGGTTCCTCGAATAATTGGGTATAATTCGAAAGTAATTTTTGAAATTCCTGAGGTAGTTTCCCTATACAATCTACTATAGTCTGTACTTCTAGCTTTGTCTCTTTTTTCCTTTTGCGATTAACAGACATAGTGCGGATGGCTTTAATACTACCATTCACATAAGCTGCGATGATGAAATTTTACCCATGTGGGAGTCCCTCTGATGCCCCACAAGAGTGATGCGTCCTATGTTTCCCGCATAGGATATGGTGAGCTGGGTGTAGTCCATGGTTACTGGACCTAAGGTCCTTAGCCAGCTTTGTCCTAAAATAAGGTCAGTTCCCTCAATGTCCAATACGTACAAATGTACAATGTATTGGTGGGTCTGAATGAGCAGCGTCGTGTCTTTGCATTTCCCCTTGCAGGTTTCTGTAGCCCCATTTCCCATAAAAACCGAGAATTTATTGACTGGTAAAATTGGTATTTTGAGGTATTCAGCCATTCTGGTAGAGATAAAATTATGGGTACTTCCTCCATCTATTAATATCTCTAGGGGCTTATTATATATAAATCTAGTCATTCTTAACCCGTGGTCAGGAAGTAGTCCTGCCAGGGATTGAAGGCAAATCATGGTTGACGGTCCCTCGTCGTCTGCTGGGTTCTCTTCCAATTCGTCTTCAATTTCTTCCTCCTCTGTGCCTACCAAATATAATAACGCCCCTTTACCCCTACATTTATGCCCCACTTGATACTTCTCGTCGCAGTTATAACATAGCCCTTTCTCTCTTTTAGCTTGTAATTCTGCTGGCGTTAGTCTTTTAATGGGAGGCAATTTAGTTCGATAATTATTTACTTCCCTTCTATTATTCTCAAATATTCTTAAAGGTTGGGTAGAAGAGGGAGGAATTCGAGTCCTATAATTCCTATTTTGTTGATCCTCATACATCCTGGCAATCGAATAGGCATCATGAATCTCTGTTGGTCTTGCTAATAGCACAGGTCCCCTAATTTCCTCTTCCAGGCCGTAAACGAACATATCTGAAATAAATTGGGGTTGAAGGCCAGGTACCTTGGCTATTAGTTCTTCAAATTCAGTTTTATATTGTGCTACATATGTTATTTGATGTAATTTTGTCAATATTCCAGCGGGTCTTATGTATGGTGATGGTCCGAAACGTTTTTGTAGTGCATCTACGAAAAGTGGAAATGTGAGTGTTGGGTGATCCTTAATTAGAGCTTGATACCACTTAGAAGCAGGTTTGTCTAAATGAAAAGAAGCAATTAAAAGATAATCTTGAACTCTAGTTTCATTGAATTCAAAATATCGTTTGAGTTCATATAGCCAATCCGTTGGATCCCCATCTGAAAATCTGGGGCAACTAATTTCTATTTTATTAGTTTGGGTAGAAACTACCTGGATTTGTAGAGGAGGTGGAACCGCCCCAAGAATGCCTTCTGATGAAGATCCTGGAAATGATTTCGGAATTCGGTGATTACTATGTGCCTCTTCAATAATGGGTGGCACAAAGTGATCAGTCTTTTTTCCCATGCCCATCGTCCTGTTTAGGTTCTCAAACTGTACGACCATTTCCCTCCTAAGCGCGTTCATCTGTTCGGCAATCTGATCAGCCGATGACTCCTTAGTCTCCAGGATTTGCCTTGATAAGATGTTTTCTTTAGTTTGTAATTCGGCTGTGAATTGCTGTTGAAGCCTCTGGGTATGCTGCGCCAATTATGTGATGATTCTTTGATGCATTTCTTTTATCTGAGAAGAACGATTAGCCTGCTCGGCTTGCAGGGCTGTCTTGAGTTCTGTGATCGATCGGAGTCCGTCGCTCATCTTGATTATGGGATCGTCCGCTGTATCTTTAATTTATCTCAACGAGAGCACCAAATGTAACGATCCCAGAGTTTAATTGTTACAGGAGTGAATTGAGAGGGCCAAGGGGGTGGCCGGAGGTGAGGAGAGAGAGAGAGGAGATGAAGGCCTAGGCGGTGGCCGGAGAGAGGGGAGACGATGGGACAGGGAAAGAAGACGAATTCTGATTCACTTCATTAATCACATTAAAAGCTATTACAATAAACTCATCCTTTATATACTAATCTATTACAGAGCCGTTAGCTACAACGGCTAATTAATTTTAAACTTATCCTGACGGCAATATAATCTGCACCGCTGCTGGAATCCTGTGGCCCACGTTCTGTATTTCTAGATGGATAAATCTGGTCCCTTAACCCAGTCAATGATGAATCTCATCCGTTGGAGCTGATGTTTTGTCTTCTCCTCCTGACCAGCTGTCAAGCTTGGAAACCGTGTTGCTGCTTTGTTGATGCCTAGCGGTATGATCTTCGGATGAAAAACTGAGACCGTTGATTATCTTCTTAACCCTAACATTGTCATTTTTCTCATATTTCTTCAACACGATTCATTATTAAAATGCAAATTTTCAGCTTTGTTTTCTCCAGATAACTTCATTATTTCAAGAGCCTTAGATATTTTCTTTCTTTTCAATTTCCATTATTTTTCAAGACTTTCTTAATTCTTGGCCAGTGTAAGATATTCACATTTTATCTTTAAAATATTATCGCCTCAACTATCAGATGCCCATGAGAAGCCATGAGATACAGCCTCTGTTTGGGACGTCTATGATGAATACGTCGCTAATTGAAAATTGATGCTTGCATAGAGATTTTACAAAATCAATGATGAATAAGCAGTCGACTGTTTGGATTGTTTGATCATAAATGCTTATCTAAATTTCTCATTTATTCATAATGGTCTGTTTGTTTGGACGTGTTTTTTTTCGTCCGTGCACGATTTTTTTGCCTGGGGATGATTTTTCGCTCGGGCGTGTTTTTTCGCCCGTCACGATTTTTTTCGTCCGGTCAAGATTGTTTTCGCCCAAACTTGATTTTTTTCGCCCAGACGTGATTTTTTTCGCCCGGGGGCGATTTGTTCGCCCGGGAGTGATTTTATCGCCAGGTCGCGTTTTTTCGCTCGCCAGATTTTTTTTCAACCGGGCGCATTTTTTTCATGCGGGCGCGTTTTTTTCGCCCGACCGCGATTTTTTCGCCCGGGCGCGTTTTTTCTCTCGAGCGCATTTTTTTCGCTCGAGCGGGTTTTTTTCCGCCCGATCGCGGTTTTTTCGCTCAGTCGCGGTTTTTTTTCGCCCGGACGCGTTTTTTTTCGCCGGATACTTTTTTTTTTCGCTGGGACGCGTTTTTTTTTCGCCCGAGCGTGATTTTTTCAACCGAACGCGTTTGTTTGTCCTGGACGCAATTTTTTCTCACAGGTGCGATGTTTTTTCCAACACAATTTTAAAACCTGAAACAATTTTTTCACCGTGATTCAATTTTTTCGCCGGGACAAAAAAGAAAAAAAAACTCTCAGATGAAAAATCATGCCCGAACAAAATAAAACACGGTCGGGCAAAAAAATACGCGACCGAGCGAAAAAATCACTTCTCGCCGCGTCCGGGCGAAAAAAACGTGGCCGGGCGAAAAAATCGCGCCCGGGCGAAAAAATCGCGCGCGGGCGAAAAAATCGCGCCCGGGCGAAAAAATCGCGCCCGGGCGAAAAAATCGCGCCCGGGCCGACAAAATCGCGCCCGGGCCGACAAAAGCGCGCCGGGGCGACAAAAGCGCGCCGGGGCGACAAAAGCGCGCCGGGGCGAGAAAATCGCGCCGGGGCGAGAAAATCGCGCCGGGCGAGAAAATCGCGCCGGGCGAGAAAATCGCGCCCGGGCGAGAAAATCGCGCCCGGGCAAAAAAATCGCTTCCGAGCGAAAAAACCCGCCCGGGCGAAAAAAACCCGCCGGGGCGAAAAAAATCGCGCCCGGGCGAGAAAATCGCGCCTGGGCGAAAAAAACGGGCTCGGGCGAAAAAATCGCGCCCGAGCAAAAAAATCGCGCCCGTGCGAAAAAAAACGCGCCAGGGCGAAAAAAAACGCGCCAGGGCGAAAAAAACGAGCCCGGGCGAAATAATCGGGCCCGGGCGAAAAAATCGCGCCCGTGCGAAAAAATCACGGGCAGACGAAAAAAACCGCGTCCGAGCGAAAAAATCTCGCACTGGTGAATATCGCGCCCGAATGAAAAATATCGTGCATGGGCGAAAAAACGCGCCCGGGTGAAAAAACGTGTCATAGCGAAAAAATTGCGTCAGTAAGAAAAGATCGCGCCAGGGCGAAAAATTCGCGCCTGGGCGAAAAGATCTCGCCCGGGCCAAAAATTCGCGCACTGGTGAACAATTTGCGTCCGAACGAAAAAATCACATCCGGACAAAAAATCACTCATGACTTTTTTAAGAGATAAGCGCTTATGAGAAATCATAAGCTGGACCCGGATAGCTTATAAAAAATCAACTTATAATCTATTTTAAAATAAGTGATTTTATATAAGCTGCCCAAACAAACAGCTATAAAACAACTTTTGCGTTTAAAATATAGATTATTGATCAGCATAAGCTGTCCCAAACAGAGCCACATTCTCACATTCATTTATTTAATTTTTTTCCTAGACATGAGATTAATTTCAATTGAATATTTCAATTTTTGAAGAGGTGTGTTCCACTTCAGGTATCCCTTTAATTCATCCCTTTTAATTTTATGATTTGCTATATTTTTTAATTTTTTGTTGTTCAGAAAGTGACTTTATTTATGAGTTTAGTTTAACTATTGTTTTATGGTGTATGGATGGTAATGGAGAATTTATGGTGTATGGATGGTAGAGCTGCGTCCTCCAAAATTTCATTACACCTTCTTAATAGGTACATCTTTTCTCCATTATTTATTGCAACAAGATTTTTTATGCGGTCTGTAGAGGTATTACTTCAAAATGCCCCGACTGTAGGATTTGTTTTATTTCCTTCTTTTAATAATTGGTTCATATTGTCTTATATACTTTTTTTAATATATGCCTATAAAACAATGTCTCGTGACATCTTCACGGGCTCCCTAAATTATATTCAGTCAGGGTTTTTGAATGTTAACAATTCACATAATAATTTGTGTTAACAAAAGCTTAGATTGATGCCATTAATAAATCAAATGATGATTTCATTAATTCAGGGGGCTAATTTCGATGATTATAAGCTCATTGTTCTATTGATTTTCTTCAGTTCAATGTCGTGAGTTTATTCTTAAAGACTGTAATTTAAGTGAAGCATTTTATGTTTAATGATATTACATATATAAATGCTTCGTATTGCCTTTCAATCACAACAAACACGCACCACTCTCAAATTTTAAACTTCAACTTTGATCAATTTAGTAATTAATATGTTTTCATTGATGAGGGAGTGTGTTTTCAATCTAATTTCTCTTTATGACAGCAGATTGTAAACACTACCATGATGTATATTGATCCATTTTGATAAAGCAACATGAATATCCTATAAGGTCAAACTTTGATTAAAAAATGAATATCCTATAAGATTATAATTCATTTAAGATATCATTCCCCTACTAGAACCTCAACAATAGTCGCTGCTCCTGTCCGATGTCGCCTCCCCCACCGAATTATTCTATAAGGTTATAATTCATTTAATATGGACATTGCATATTCTTTTCAAGGAAAATTAGAATATTTTTGAATAGATTTCATTTCCACGTATGCTGAACTTAATGCTCACATGTCATTACTCATAATTTTTTTTAATCTTTCATCCTAATTATTTTTTATTACTAAATCCATTACTTCATTTGTAGATTACATTATGTATGTTATGCAAAGTTTTAAAGTAAAAATTGTAACCAACATTAGATCATGTTGTGATGTGCATGCAGTTCTTTGATAATTGCAATCGGGGGCAATACGATTTCAATGCAGCTGATGAGATGCTATTTTTTCAACAAAGTTCGTAGGAGAAGTAACTGGAAAAACCTTGACTGCTATTTCATCTATTTTTTTTATAAAATCATATATGCATCCACCTCATATGACACATAATAGTTAAAAAATTAATATTGTGTGGAATCCAAAAAACTAGTTACATTTACTATGGTATATGATGTGATCAGGCTCTGGTATTTGAATCAGGTGGGCAGTATCCAACTTGATTGGATTCTCAATACATTCATCATGAAGACTAGAACAAATGGGATGGAGGGATTCCATAATAAAGTCAGTAGTTGAGGTATAACTAAAGTCAGTATTTGCTTGCCTTCAACTAAATTCTGATAACTAAAGTCAATAAATTCTCTGTGTTCTTCATCAGATTTACTTGCCTTCTCAAAGTTAGTAGTCACAGCCATTGGATTTTTTTTATTCTTTTGTTGATTTTTAACTTGCTCCAAAGTGCTAACAACTGAATTATGGCTCCATTGTATAGATTATAGAGCAAGCATCGTCCACCCTTATGGTTGTAATATTCCCAGGTGCATATTTATTATACTATATATATTTAAATGCAATTCTCTATTTTTGGGATTTAAAGGTGAATCGACATCAAGTACAAACTGGTGTATTTACATATAAAGATTCTAATTGAGAGTAGTTGGAGGTAGATACAAGTTACTGTTCAATTCTTTGGTTTAATTATTTTGTGAATAATATTCTCCTGTTTGAATATGTCATGAGAAAAAAACAATTTAATTTAGGCTTAATTTTTTAAGTTTTCCCTTGATTTTTAAGTATTGTCAATTCAATTAAATTGACATTAAATAAATCAGTTTGAATAATTTTTAGCAGAATAGCCTTTTTCCTCGCACTGCACCAGCCATGCTTAACCAAACCATTTTGGTCACCTGGTTTGAGAATCGTGCCATTTTTGGCATCCATTCTGGGTGAACACGCTAAACGACTGCAGCTTCCCTTCATGGAAAGGTTTCTTTCTTTGTCCTCCACCCCTCTTTTTAAAATGGTGTTGACATTTCAGTTTGTGTTGTAGATTTCTGAAATGAAATGGGATTCTTTCCATTTTTCTTTCACTTGATCTTCTAGAAGTACTGCAAGGTTCTTTCATTTTTATTTTCTGAATACGTCATGAGAAAAAGTTAATTTAATTTAGGCTTAGTTTAGGGAGCACACCCAAAAACTAGCTAAGGAAAATGTCTCCACTGCTTAAGTAAACATCCTGAGGCCAATCGATTTTTCCTTGGCATTGGCCCGAGTTCCTTACTAGGTAGGCATCCATAAGCAACATTTTTAACGCTAGTTTAATTGTGGATTGATCATTTCCTGCATTTAGCATCCCTATGACTATAAGTTCAATTTCACACAACTGGTTCCTACAGCTCAGACTTCTTCAAGTCCTACAACTCAGATTCTTCCCAAGAATCCTACCTCAGGCAAACAATCCTACCTCAGCCGTTATCACCAGGCCTACAACTCAAATCACAAAGATCCTACCTCAGGCACTCAACCCTACCTCAGCCTTTATAAATTTAAGCTTACAACTCAGAGAGATAACTCTCCTACACTCAGATCTATAAAAGATCTTACAAAAAAATTGATTATTAAGATGATAAATCCTTCACCCAGGTAGAGAGAGAAAGTGGTGAAGGCTTCTTGATCAGATCTTGATTGATCTGAATTCTTAAAATCCAACCTGTCTTAGCTTCTTCAAAGCTTCTTGAATCTGAACAAAGTAAGGTTGATCTTCTAATAAAGTTGGAGATGATCCTCAATCCAGCTTCCTTCTTCTATTCAGAATTAGATCTGAATTCTTCTTCCAGACTTGTTCAGGATCTGCCTTCTCTTGATGACTTGTAGATTTCAACTGTTAAAAAATGTCAAGTCCTTCCTTCCTTGATCTCTCTCTTTTTATGATAGAACAGGTCTTTATATAGATCCCATCTGAGGTTACCAGTTGATCCAGTTCATAACTGCCTTCTGACAGCTCTGACAGATGCGACAACTTTGTTAGTTATGACAGCTGTCAAGTCTTCAGTATTGACACCTGATACCTCATTGTACTCTATCTCAACAGAAAAACATCGAGACAATACTTCATATGTGTCAACACAAATAGACCATGTGTCGACACAATTCTTGATGATGTCGACACAGCTCACATAATGTCGACACAACCCTTCTTTATCTTCTCGACCCAGCTTCTGTAGAATGTGTCGGCACAAGTCCTGTGTGTCGACACAATAACTTTTAGTCTCGACATAGTTGGTGTTGACAGAATTCTTGTGTGTGTTGACACAATTACTGCCGATAGAATTTCTGTGTGTCGACACAAGTCCTGTATATCAACACAATCTGGCTTCTGGTGTTGACACATTTTCTTCACAAGTGTCGACACTTGTACTTAGAATATTTTTCTGTATTTCTTTAACCTGCACATTGAAACTCAACATCCCATCAAATACACATTGATGTATATCATTGAGTTAAGTGAGGTTTCTTTTAAATCAGGTACACAGTTTCCAATGTACCCAATAAAAGATTGAGATTACCTGAAGTTCTTCTGATTCTGATTCAGATTCTTTCTCAAAATTACTACATGAGGCATTGATTGCCATCAGACAGATTTTTTTTGCTCTTGCTTCTTCTTCATCTTCACTTGAACTGGATGAAGATTCTGACTCAGATTCACTCCAAGTCTCAGCAACAAATCCTCTTTCCTTCTTCTTGTATTTGCTGGAAGAGGGCTTGTGTGAATGCTTCCTGGAGTCCTTTTCTTTCATCTTGTCTTTCTTTTGCTTTTTAGGACATTCTGGAAGGATATGTCCTGATTTCTTGCACCCATAATAGACTATTTCTTTAGTAGGGGTTTTGTCATATCTTGGCTTATCATCATTTCTGGAAAACTTACTTCTGAAGTCTTTCTTAGCCATTTTGTATAATCTCTTGGCCAGAAGACTCATGAGGTCTTCATTCCCTGTAATTGCTTCTTCTTCATCTGTTGCCTGGAAAGCAATGCTCTTCTCTTTCCTGGCTGAGAGTGAGGTCTTTTGTTCAGCTTCCCTGGTCTTGATGAGCTGTTCATAGGATTTGAGCTTGCTCAACAAGGTCTCTGTAGATATCTCATTTACACTTCTAGCTTCTTTGATTGGCCAGATCCTTGAATCCCATATACTAGGGAAACACATGAGGATTTTATCATTGAATTCTGTCAATGTGATATACTTTTCAAGGGTTTTCATCTCATTGATGGTGAGACTGAGTCTAGATTACATGTCTGCTACAGATTCAGTTTCATCTTTCTTGAAATTCTCATATTGAGAAATCAAGTTGGATCTTCTGTCATTTCTTTTATCTGCAGAACCAAACACCATTCCATTTAGGGAATCCCAAATGTCCTTGGCTGAAGTGCATTCAGCAACTTTCTGGAAAATGTCATCAGACATTGTTTAAGCCAAAATATTCATGGCTTTAACATCAATAATCTTTGCTTTCTTTTGAGCATCTGTCCACTCAGGTGGTGGAACAACATTAGTGCTTATTATTACAGATGGAGTAGGGGGACCTGTCAAAATAGAGTTATAAATATTTTCATCAATAGAATTCATGTAAAGCCTAATCCTTGCCTTCCATAGTGCAAACTTATTTAGATTGCACACTGGAGGTATGCTGCTTGAAAACTCTTTATTTTGTGCCATGATAAATTTCTAGGTAAACTAAAATCTATCAGATTGTTTGGTCCAGGTGTTAGCCTATAAAACCAAAGAAATGACCCTCTTATACCAATTTAAAGTGAGAGATAGATTTTATCTTTACTCTAGAGGGAGGGGGGTGAATAGAGTATTAAAAATTTATTAACTTGTTTTTATAGCGGATTAAAAGTTAGTGATATATATAAGTACAAAAAGAAAATCACAACACACAAACAGAAAAGGCAATCAACACAGACGACACAAGGATTATAGTGGTTCCCCAATAAATCTGGGTACATCCACTCTTCTACCACCCTGGAAGGAATCCACTACAAGTTTTTGATCAAGTGCCCTACCACCATAGGTTTTTGCTAAGGTGCTCTGTCACTAGAAGATCTATTTTTCTAAAGGAGATCTAGCAACCCTTTTAGCTTTTGATCAGGTGCCCAAAAACTAATCCCAAATCTTTTGATCAGGTGGCTTGTGAACCAAAAGGTTAACTTTTGAAGGGATTTAAAACCCTGTACATAGTGAAAGAAAAATGAAAATGATTTTGTCTTCTCTGTCTCAAATCTCTGAGAAGACTATTGGATTATTGATGATGTCAAAGCTCCCCCTGAGTTGTGTAGATGATCAGGAGATGGAAGCTTTGATTCAGGGTGTAGGCCTTGATGAGAGCTTCTCTATCTAGTTTTTGTATCTGAGATATTATGAGCTTTTTATCTCAGAATCAAGATGTGTTCCCTGGAAGAAAGCTTGAAGCAGAGTCTATTAAAATCTTCTTCTATTGTATCTCTATATGTGTATATGTGTCATGCTATGTCCTTGAGAAAACTTCTATATATCTGGAATGCTTGATCAGAATTCAAATATTTGGATTCATAAACTCTGATACAGCTGGAGCATTCCTTGAAAAGGAAACTTCCCTTGGGAATTAAACATCAATAAATTATGTGATAATATCCACATTAATGATGCCTCTAAATGGCTATATTCGTTAGAATATAGTGCATTAAATGTTAGAGTCATAACTGCTTGAAATTAATCCCATTAAAATATTCTGCCTCCAGAATATAAGATAGCTTGAGATTTAGCCTGAAACTAATCTTCTTCTGCTTAAAATAACTGCCTAAAACACTGCCTGGAAATCGTCGAACTGAGCCTACATTTCGTCGACCTGAGCCTGGAGTTCTTGAACTGATGATGGCTTTCATCGAACAAAGATTCTGAGAAAAGATCAGAGTTCGTCGACCAGAGCTCATCTTTCATCGAGCTCAACTCAGAGTTAGAACTCTGAGTTCATCGAACTGAGATTGGCTTTTGTCGAACTGCACTCAACTTTCGTCGATTTGAATTTCTAAACACTTTGAAATCTTCTAAGGCAATACCCTGGAAAAACCTATGACCCAGACTATACATATTGGGTCATTCTAAGCATCCTAATAGTAATCCTTGCCCAAATCAAAACTGGGTTCCAACAGGTGAAGAGGCAGACTAGATTGGGAATTTTATTTTAAACATTCCTTTGTCTAGCCTACAAGTCAATTATTTGAGTCTGTACTGTGATAATCAGGCATCATTTCAAGTCTTTAAGAATGTCCTTTTTAATACTAAGAGAAGACGTGTATGACTAAGACATACTCTATTGGATTATATGAAATAACAAGACATTATCACATTGATCGATGTGTGATCGAAGGGTAACTTGGTTGATCCATTGACGAAAGGAATGCCCAAATACCAATTAATTTAAATATTGGGGGAAATGAGACTCAAGGCGACTTAGCTCAGCCTTAGTTCAAGGATAGACAATTCAATTTAGCCATAGTACAAATGTTTTAATTCTTTCCACTTTCCTTTGTCAAAGTAAGTGTGTTGTACTCTACTGATGTTTGTGGTTGCTGAGTATGAATCTGGTGAGGTTTTTCATTCAAAATCTGATATTAATAACTTCATCAGGATTTGTCTTCCTTAACTAGGAAGAGAGTGTTATTCCACATTTGATAACATGACCAAACTCAGTTTGGCCATTATTTTTTTATTGTCTCCATTCTATACTTGATGAGTTCTAATTAACTTTAGGAGAACAGTAACTGTGACATTTCAAATTAGGCCATAGATATAGTTCTAGTGTTCAGGAGTCCATATGATCGTTTCTTTGGAAACAAATAATGGATTCTGAGGTAGAACCTTTAATATTATATGTAGGTATCCTCTAAGCTAATTCAGAAGTACTAGGTTCTTACAAGTAGAACTAGATACATGTACATTTTCAACGATTGAAATTCATTCTAAATGAAATTCTCTTTTGAAAATTATAAGAGATGTTGATGATGGAGGAGCACTTATTTTTTGGGATCTTTATGAGGATGCCCTATTGTATATTTGAGGATGATGATAGCTAGAGTGTTATTTGGTTTCTGATTTAACTTTACTTAGAGCATTGCTTAGCTCTTTTGAACACTTGTTGTTTGGATGACTTCTGTTCTTTTATTGATCATTAACTACTAAGTATGTTGAGCATGTTCTATGATCGTACTTTAGACTACTATGTGATGGTACATGGACTTATGTTTATTCTTATGCATGCATACAACTATTTTATTTAACGTCTAACATGTTTTGACAAGTGTGACAAGAACGGTTGTGAGTGGTTCATGTTTGGTTGAACACTACACACACTACCCATTTTCCCACATCGGGTTTACAGCAGACATATGAAGAGATTGTTAGGGAATTAATTATATGTTCGCACGTGTCGAGACCGACTCGGAATGACCCATTGGGTTTCGTGTCATTCTAAGGCATGACTTTACACTGGAGATACTATAAATGGTCATTACACATTTGATGAGCTATTGTGGACTATTTTGAGCAAAGCCTCGACACTGTTGTCGGAGAAGGAAAATCCAGATGATGGCGCCATTACAGTTCTATGTAAGAGCTTCCTTGATGCTCACAAACAACACCAGGTCGTTGAACTATCATTGGGGAAGTGTCTGTCTCCAGTAAACCCATCAGAGGAAGTAGCGCGATCAAAGTTTGGTCGACCTGTAGTGGCGGAGGCCTAAAATAGTTTTTGGCTCCACCACTTGCTGTCCTACAGGCATCGAAGGATCCCAACCCAATGATCCGACGACCTAGATTTTATCAAATTAGTTAAAAATGATTGGCTCCACAATGGATCAGTGTTAGATCAATTAAGCATCCATTGTATTCTTATAGTTTGGCATAATCTCAGCCAGTCAAGTTTCTTTAAGATTTTTGTTGAATAAGTAATAATAGTTTTTTCTCTTATTTATAGAGGGATTAAATGAATTCTAATTGATGTTTTTTAAATATAAAACTTGTTCGGAAAAACCCTTATGATTTATCTTAACAAATTACTTTAAGTGACATTACATCTTAGGTTTGTTACTCGTAATGTATAGTGAGGGTAATTTGGTCTTAAAAGTCATAAATTATCATTGGTATAAAGGACATAAGAAAGACATACTGAATTTAAGAGGAAAGTCATGGATTGCCAACATGCGTCGACTAGAAGTCAACACAACTTTGACTAGAATTCGACGCAACTTCCACTGGAATTTTACGCTACTTTAAATTGAAGTCAGAGCAACTACATTTGGTAAGTCAATGACATTCAAAAGATTTTATAGATGCATACTTAGAGATGATATCGACGGAACGTCGACTATAGAGTTATTCTTACATATAGTCAGAATTCAATGTTGCTTCTATTAGAACTCAATGTTACGCTGACTGAATTTCTTAACATAATTTATTTTGAGGTTTCAATCAGAATTAATCCAAGAAGAGATTTGCATAACGGAATCTTGGATATGTTTGAATATGTCAACTCATATATATATATATATATATGAGATACAACAAAGAATAAAGCATGATGAATTATTATTGAATTCATACATCAATCACCAACTACATTTCAACATACGGCCAAGAAATTTAAATCAAATCATGATAGATTGATTTCAACATAGAAAGTGTAACATCTCTCAAACAACTAGACCCCTAGGAGTGGTTTTGTCATGACTAGGTCATGACAAAACCCTAGGATGCCCAAGAAGATCAAGTGAACCTAGGAATGAAGGTGAGATCACCATGGTCTACAAATAGTAGAATTCCAATTACTAGCTTAGGGATGATCATAAGGCTTCACCATGACTCCATGACCCCACCAAAACATCATTAACCTATTAGAGGGTCCAGTAAAGCCATAGGGACCCACCGGGTCAACTAAAAGGTCAAGTTGACCAAAGTCAACCCAAGCCCTGATTAGGTCAAACTAAGCTCACCCATGCCCACTTGACACCCCCTTAGCTAAAGGGACCCACCTAGACCTTCCCAAGCCCTAAGGGAGGCCAATGGGTCACCAAGGACCCATTTGGGTCAACCAAAGAGGCTAAGTTGACCAAAGTAAACCCTAGCCCTAAAAAGGTCAAAGTGCCCTAACTAAGGGTCAAGTGACCTCCAAGATGCCAAACCAACCCTACCCAAGCCTTCTTAGACCTTAGGGGAGGCCAATGGGTCACAAAGAACCCATTGGGGTCAACCCAGATGGTCAAGTTGATCAAGGTCAACTCCACCCTAATATTAGGTCAAACTAGCTCAAATGGGCTAACCCAAGCTCAAGCCCATTTTCCCCCTTAGGATAACCTCATTTCCATTAATATATGGGTTAGTGGGGTGCCATTAGGTCAGAGTAGTCATCAAAATCGGCCTTGATGACTAGGAGAGAGAAAAACTCCTTTTTCCACTTTAATGGAGGAGAGAGAAAGTGGGGAGCAAAGGCCATTCATGGCTTGGAAGGCCAAAGGCCCTGTCGTCTTGCTGGAATCTTCCTCCCTAGTCAGTTAGGGTAAGATTAAGGTTCAAACCCTTTCTAGTAGCTGGGTGTAACATCCCTCAGACAACTAGACCCCCTAGGAGTGGTTTTGTCATGACTTGGTCATGATAAAATCCTAGGAAGCTCAAGAAGACCAAGTGGACCTAGGAATGTAGGTGGGGTCACCATGGTCTGTAAATAGTAGATTTTTAAATACTAGGTTAGGATGATCAAGGGGCTTCACCATTACTCCAAGACCTCACCACAACCTCACCAACCAATGGTAAGGTCCATTAAAGCCCTAAGGGTCCATTGGAGTCAACTCTCGATGGCCAAGTTGACCTAGGATCATCTAGTCCTAAATTGGGCAAGGTGCCCTAACTAAGGGCAATGTTCCCTAATGAGCCCAACCAACCCTACCAAGGTCTTCTTAGACCTAAAGTGGGGTCAATGGGTCACCAAAGACCCATTGGGGTCAACCCTAGAGCCTGAGTTGACCCAAGTCAACCCTAGCCCTAAATTATTCAAGTGCCCTAACTAAGGGGCAAGTGACCTTTAGTGTGCAAAGTTAACCCTACATAACCCTTCCTAGACCTTAAGGGAAGCCAAGGGGTCACCAAGGACCCCTTGGGGTCAACTCAAATGGTCATGTTGACCAAAGTCAACTTTAGCCCTAACCTGGTCAAAGTACCCTTCCTAAGGGTCAAGTGACCCCCAAAGTGCCAAGTCAACCCTACCCAGCCCTACCTAGACCTTAGAGGAGGCCAATGGGTCACCAAGGACCCATTGGGGTCAGCCCAAAAGATCAAAATGACCAAGGTCAACCCTAGTTTAGTTTAGGTCAAACTTAGCCCAAATTGGCTAACCCAAGCTCAAACCTTTTTCATTTGGTCTAACCACCTCCAAATTATGATATTATTAATTATTGGCTGCAAATAGGCTCAAGGGATGACTAAGTCAGCCTTGATGACTAGGAGAGAGAGAGAGAGAGCTCCACCTCACCCTTTAATGGAGGAGAGAGAAAAGAGAAGGGAGAAGGCCATTCATGCATAGGGAGGCCAAGGGCCACCTTAGGTGGCTGGATTCAACTCCTCTAGGGAAGAGGAAAAGTTTCCAGCCGATTCCTGGCCACCCCAAGCCAGATTCACCCCCCACTACCATGTCCTAGAATGGCCTTTAATGGACCATAAATGGCCATTCAGCCCACACCCTTCCTCTTCCTCATCTGGTGGTTTTAAAAGCTTCATTGGACTCAGGGGAGTCGTTTATACATTTTACCTGAAGAAGACAAGGCGTCCCACTGTGTAGTTGTAGAAACCCGGCCAGCGGAACTGTAACATCCCATTTCCAACTAGACCCCTAAGAGTGGTTTTGTCATGACTAGGTAATAACAAAATCATAGGAAGCTCAAAAAGACCAAGTGAGCTTAGGCATGAAGGTGAAAGTCACCTTGGTCTGCCTATGGCACAGCCTCACTACTAAACCTGAGATCTGACCTTAGGGCTTCAACTTGACTCCATAACCCCACCACAACATCCCTAACCCATTAGAGGGTCCATTAGAGCCATAAGGACCCATTGGAGGCAGTAAAAGTGGTCAAGTTGACCTAGGTCCACCCTAACCCTAAAGGGGGTCAAATTGAACTACATAGGGTCAATTTGCTCCCCCTTAGCTAAGTAAACCCCACCCATGCCCTCCTAACCCTAAAGTGAGGTCAATGGGTCACCAAGGACCCATTGGGGTCAACCCAAGAGGCTATGTTGACCAAAGTCAACTCTAACCCCGAAATGATCAAAGTGCCCTTACTAAGGGTCAAGTGACCTCTAAGGTGTCAAGTCAACCCTACCCAACCCTACCTATACCTTAGGGGAGGCCAATGGGTCACCCAGTACCTATTGAGGGTAACCCAAAAGGCACTCTGACTAAGGTCAACTCTATTCTAGTGATAGGTCAAACCTAGCCTAAATGGGCTAACTCAAGCTCAAACCCAAACCCACTTGGGCTAACCTCATGTTTATTGTTCATGTGAGTTAGATGGGCTGCCAATAGACAACAGGGCTGACTAGCCAACTTAGTTACTAGGAGAGAGAGAGAGAAAGAGAGAGAGAGAGAAACTCAAAATAAAGAATAATTAGGAGAAAGAAAGGGTATAATTTAGAGTGCTAAGTGGATTGAGCCCACTTGGGCCCATGCCATCAGCCCCCACATGGGCTGGCCGGCCCTTGGTGCCACTTAGGAGGAGCTGGATGGAGTGGGGCCCACCCATGCATGCATGGTGACAAGAACAATGCAAAACCGCCACCTTTACCTAGAGTGTATCGCCCCTACACTTCATCTTCCCTTCCCCCTCACTCCCCTCGGTCTCATCACCCTCAGGACAAGGAGAGCAGTAGAGAGAGAAAGAAGCCAGAACCTGGAGCTAGAGCCGTGAACCCGAGAGAAAACCCGCCGCCGCCGCCACCATGGTCGTCCGCCGCTCCTCACGTCACAAGGCCGCCGGGAAGGTCCTCCCTCACCTCTCTCCTCATGCATTAGATCTTAGGAATGTTAGGTGTGGGGTTCGGGCTCAAATGAGCCCGAACCCAGCTTTCCTTCTTCTCCATTAATGGAGATCTGGAGTTCTCGGGTTTGGGTGGCGCAGCCGCCTCCCGCCGCCTAGTTGCCGACAAATGCTCGCCCCCACCACCGTGAGGGTAGAGGAGAGGTTTACCGGGGGTTGCCCCGCCCCTAGCCGCCAGGAACCGCCCCGCGAAACACCACCATGCGCCGGCTCTATATAGGCGATTTGGAGAAGATGAGCATGCAGCCGTCCGATTGCTTCAAGATGCGTGCCATGCAAATTATTTACTTTTAATATATGAATAGTATGCAATTTAGGGTAATTTTGACAGAATCATGCATGTTGATTTTTAGGGCACCTCTGGACATTTTCATAAAGAGTGTTTAACATAAAAATTATAGGTCTTTGAGTTACCTTTAATTTGATATGTTGCACAAAAATATTGGTTGAGTCTACTGCCCTATAGGAAATTTTTCTAGGGTTGGTCCTATAGTTAGGGCAGACACTAAAATAAATCCCCACACCTCACCCTTAGTCCAAATGTCTTGAGATTTGGACTGTGGGTTAGTGATGTATAAACCTAGCTCCTGTAAAAATTAGGAGTCATTTGGAATGTTTTAACCTAGGGTTTTGCCCTAAACCTAGAAAAGCTAGGGTAATTAAATTAAAGGGTCAAATGACCATCATACCCTCCCAACTTTTGGTGAGTGGTCCCTGGCAGTAATATTTAGCTCCATATAAAATTGGAGCCCATTTGGATGAGCTTTGGATAAGTTTTGACCTAACCCTAGCCTTCCTTGGGGAAAAATAACCTAAAAATAAAATGAGGGCCCTGTCCAAACCCTAAGTCCAAATGGACTGAAATTTTGGATATGTGGCATATTTGGGCATATTTAACCCCTGCCAAAAATTGGGAATTTTTGGGGCAACTTTTTCTATAGTTTTTGTCATAATATCAAAAACTAAATAAATGAAATATTTGGAGTTATATGCCTCCAAATGGCCCCAAATTTTGGTGGTAGGTCCTTGAGGACATTATTAGGGCATGATAAAAATTTCAGCACATTTGGATCACTGCACATTGGGGTAATCCACTTGCATGTGTTGGCTTATGTATAACCTTGGTTTGCCAATAGCAACAATTTAAATATTGTACATTCAGCCTAATTGAGGCATCCAAAAATCATGGATTTGATTCCAGTGGTTCATTAGGGTAAAGTTCACCCCTCAGATTAATCATGGGATTTTTTTGAATCAAAAATCCCATTAATTGGAATTTTTAAAAATATAGCCCTTTTGGGAAATAAATTGGAGAAATAGGTTTTGATCAAATAGAAATCTCCAAAGTCTGTCAAGTCAAAAAGGAGGTCATATTTGACTTAGTTAAAAATTTAGCTTTCTGTTTGAGGACATTTGGAGTAGAATGCATTGAAATTACCCTTTTGCCCTTATTTCAATTATTCATAAATTGATAGAAATACATATCAAAAATTTTTGGAATTATTTCTAGTAATGTATATTTGTATGATTAGTCTTGTGTATTTATCTCAGAATTTTTAGATTTACTGATAATTTTTAAATTAACATAATGGTATTTTGATAAATACTTAAGAATGGAATTTGATAGGCCATTACACTATAGAGGTTAATGAAACTATGCCATTAATCTTAAATTAATGTCATATATGCTCTGTAGTTTTCCTGGAATTTTGACTTATGTATTCCTTGTACTTCATTTGGAAAATGATAATAATGTGGATTTTGTACTAATTAAGGAATAAGTATAAATAATCAAAGGAAAAATTATGAAACCTTGCAGACAGCAATATTTTACCAATATACAACTCAAGGAAAATTTCTTAGGTTAGTGGATTTTAAATTATACTACTTCATGTGTAAAGTGACCTAGGAAATTAATTTAGATGATTTAATTAGAGGCCTTATTGACCTAGTAAAATTATGAAAATCAACACGCTCATTTTATTAGTCCATACCACCCTAGGATAAATAATTAGGGGTTGGTGGCCCAAGGAATTTGGAAGTTTGATTTCGGGGTGGTATTAGGTCATGGGCTGCGCATAGTAAAAGTAGGTTACACCATAAGGCCCACCGGGGGATAGATCGACAATTGAGTTAGAGAATACGATTGGAAGTATAACCTTGGTTGTTAGTGTCGTCTTAGTGACGAGAGTGAAAGTGCAAGCCATTGGGTAATAACTGGGGTGGAGGCCGGCGGAAGACCGTCGCCCTCCCGATAATAACTTAAGTCATTAGGATCGCCCAAGAGTAATAATGAGAGTTGGTCGAGGGTCATGGGTAGACATCAACTAAAACTAATTATCCTTGCGAAAGGGAACCTTGGATTTTTAATTCCATCTTGGTTCCTAGTGCCCCCGAGACCCCTTCATTGGGCATACCCTGGGCAGTCCTGGGATTAACCCTAAAATACTAAGTGTAACAACCAGTAGGCAAGAGTAGTCTAATAGGCTAGGTAAACTGTACCTGTTCTCACTCGTGACGAGTTGGAGGAAAATGGTTAAGTCGTCCCGAGGTGTTCAAAGGGGCATCATCCCGCGGTGTTCAAAGGGATGAGGTTTGGAATTTAAGCCGGACGGGTTAGTCCGGAGAGTTTTGGCTCGGTTGTTGGCTATTACAGACGGGTTTGTCCGAGGAGCGTTGGCTCGGAGGTTGATACATCAAGGTTGCATGTGCATAAGAAATACCTAAGGTGGTGGGTCTTCGGTGTTGGAGGGTCGTTGCACCGACGCCAATATGATGACTCGGCAAGTGTGGTTTTACACTTCGTCAAACTTAAGTCCGACAGTCTTGTCGGTAAAGAGTACGCGTAGTCCGCTTAGTGCACCAAGCGTTGAGGCGTACGATAGGTCAGACCGGTAGTGCTATTACTGGTTTTGAGGTGGGCGAGGCCCAACCCACCGCTTCCGTCTGCCACTATGGAGGTATCCTGGGAGGTAATGGCTCTGAAAGGGGGGACTATTGGTTTGTGTACACAAAGTCGGGTGGGTGAGTTGCACTGCTTGAACGTAACATGAACCCACCATATAGATGCATATCATAATAACCTATGACACCTAATGTATAAGTTTAATAGGATGCTTATACATTAAGACTTGCTAAACGACCCCTTGGTCTATAAGCTTGTGTGGGCAAGTTTATAAATTAAGGTTAGATCAATATATATATACTGCTTGTGATAACCGATACCCCAACGTATAAGTGGTATGAGACACTTTATACGATGAGAGCCTTGTAGAAGATCCCTTGGCTTATGTATACTCACATAAGTGAAGGTTAAATTTTTTTCTTACTTTACCTATTACAACTTGTTTATGAAATTGCTAGCTAGGTCCCCCTGTCACCCGTTTGTTTTTACTCTCCACTTTCACGTCCTTCCCTTTCTTCCTCCCCGCTCGGTGCCTAGGGGCATGGGGAAAGGGGTGGGGGACGATAAGGCTTAGTCTTATAGACTAACGATTTTCGAACCACATCATATTAGGGGATCGCGGAGCCTAGCAGGGAGGAGCAGCCCAGGAGACCGGTGCGATTGGAGACAGGGCAGTCTAGCTCAGGAGCACAGCCAGCTGGGATCGTGAGTACCGACTTCTAGTGATGTTTTATTTTGTTTCCGCATGAGAGATCTGTAGTGAGGATATTGATGTACCGGGCTTAAGCCCTTCATTTCTGTACTCTTTACTATTCTGTGGACACTCCCTTCGTGGATATTTTATTATATGTGATCTGGATGTGGACTGCATTTTCTTACTATTCTACAGCTACTTTTGTGATCAATAAGGCCGGCAGAATCAGCGTTTTGTAGTGACGACCTTCCCGGGCGCGAAGGTGTCACCGCAAAGCGGCGGTTCTGGGCATAAGACCCCGGGTTTGATATAAAAAAGGGGGTCTTACAGGCACCACCACCATGGCTACCCGGAGATCAGCTCGTCTACAGACCACCAATAAGGTCCTTCCCTCCTCCTCTCTCTGTGGGTAGATCGTAGGGCTAATTAGGGATGAAAATCGGGCTCAATTGAGCCCGATTAGGAGGGAAGATTTCTCGATTTTTCCATGAAAAACGAACCTATCAGGATTGCCAGAGACGACCCCTCCGGCAGCTGTGCCGTCGCCTGACGATAGCCACCACCTCGATGGAGGTGGTGGTGGCGGTGGCTGGCCAGGGAGGTGGTTGGGTGGCCGGTAGCAGCGGCTTGAAGATGGTCAAGGAAAATGAAATCCTGGTCGTTGGCGCGCTGGAGACGATTACCATATGCCGTCCATCATGCGCCAAGATTCGTGCTGATTTATATTTAAACCATAGGATAAATATTTAATTCATTTCATTTCTATCACATGATATGTATTTAATGTTTTTATTTATTAAAAATACCTAGAGACCTCTAGTTATAAAATAGCAAATATCAAAGTTTTAGCCCTAGGGGTGTACTTTAATTTAAAATTAGTTTGAACCAATTTTGATGTCTGGTTTGACCAGGGCACCCATTATGGTGGGGTATATACCTAGGGTTAGACAAAGACTAAAATGAGTGCCCCCACTTCATCCCTTGTTTAAATGATCTGAAATTTGGACAGAGAGTCACCCTAACCTATACCTAGGTCCTGTCTAAAAATAGGAATTTTTGAGGATACTCTTTCTATAGTTTTTGTAAAAATTAAATAAATCATGTGTAATTTAATTAGGTTTTGTATATAACGGTCCAGGCCCGCCAACCCTGCGGGATCCAGCTGGCACTAACGGCCTACTAGAAGTCCAGACCCGGGCCCACTACTGGTAGTTCAGCCTATCACATCAAACCTGCAGGCCATGCACCTCAACCCCTCTTCGTGCCTGTTTTTCAATAGCGGTAGGTTGTTGCCACTGGGGATCTAACCAACTCTGGTGATGAGAGCTGTGGTAAAGAGTCTCTTATCAAGGTCCTGGGTTCGATCCCCAGTGGCAACAACCTACCTGCTGCTGAAAAATAGGCGCGGAGAGGGGTTGGGGTGCATGGCCTGCAGGCTTGATGTGATAGGCTGACTACTAGTAGTGGGCCCAGGTCTGGACTTCTGGTAGGCTGGCGGTGCCAGTTGGGTCCTGCAGGGTTGGCAGGCCTGCGGGACCCAGCTGGCACCGCCGGCCTACCAGAAGTCTAGACCCGGCCCCACTACTGGTAGTCAGCCTATCACATCAAGCCTGTAGGCCATGCACCCCAACCCCTCTCCGCGCCTGTTTCTCAGCCGCGACACAATGTTGAGGCTGGGTATCAAACCCGCAACCTCCTTGATAAAGATTATTCAAACCACTCCTCATCACCAACTGAGCTGCTGCTCAGTTGGTAATAAGAGCTGTGGTAAAGAGTCTCTTATCAAGGTCCTGGATTCGATCCCCAGTGGCACTCATTATGGTGGGGTCTATACCTAGGGTTAGACAGAGACTAAAATGAGTGCCCCCACTTCATCCCTTGTCCAAATGATCTAAAATTTGGACAGAGAGTCACCCTAACCTATACCTAGGTCCTGCCCAAAAATAAGAATTTTTGAGGATTCTATAGTTTTTGTAAAAATTAAATAAATCATGTGTAATTTAATTAGGTGTTGTAAACACCTCAAAAACCCCTCAGATTCTGGAGGGAGATCTTGGGGAGTATTATTAGGCTCTGGTAAAAATTTCATCCCTTTTGGGTTTGGTTTGATAGGGTAATTCTGCAGCCAAGGGTTTACCCCTTTTAGGTCAAATTAGGTCTAAGTGCCCTAAGTGCTCTTGTGTTGGCCAACCTCATTCAAAAGTGATGGAACTTGGCACACAACCTTTTTAGCACTTAAAATACCCCCCTCCACTGATATTGGGTGGAAGTTGAAGGGTGGAGCCCTGGAACAATAGGGTGGGTCCTATGTGTGCAAACCTAGGGTTTGGAGCTCAAGGGGTCAAATGACCTTGAAATGACTTGAAACTTGGTGGAGAGGACTTTAGGGTATTCAAGGTTCTCTGGTTAAAATATCATTATATTTATAGGCTGTTAAACTCCCCAAAACCCTAACCCTAGTTTAGGGCACAAACCTTGTACATGTAAAATAGGCCATCAAGACTTTGTGAAAATTTGTGAAACTTGGGTAGTGTAGTCATAGGATTAATATGAGCCTCTGGTAATTTTATAGTAAATTTTGGAATAATAATTTTAGTACCTCCTTTGTAATACATGGATTTGCCCTTGATAGTCATATGTTTATTATGATCTCACTATTCAATGGAAAATTATGAAAACTGGGAAGAGGGTGTTTTAGGTCTTATACTCATACCTGAATTTTATTATAATTTTAGATATATATTTTCAGTACTTACTTCACAAGCTTATAAATATGCAATTATGTTCAAAAATAGATTCATAGCTCAATAATTGTTAGAAAATTGTAAAACTTATGCAAAAGTGTACTTAGGTCAATATGCACATGAGGAAATTTTATCATAATTTTTAGATGAATATTTTCAGTAGTTGTTTCATTAATTTATGAAAAAGGATTATTACTCTAAATTAAAATTAGAGTTCATTATTCACTAGAAAGTTTGGAAACTTGGTCAGGAGTGTTTTTAGGGCATATTAGTCATGCTTGAATTTTTTTATAATTTTTGAAAGCCTAATTGTAGCACTTGTTTCTTTAATTGTTAAGTATGTGTTTATATTTGAAATTTTGGATCAGAGGCCTAAACCTTGGAAAAAAATTGGGAGACTTGACATTACTGTCAATTAGATTCTTAGTATTTATCATAATTTTGTAGAGCATTTTGCATGACTCTAAAGACCACTTCATATTCAAAACTAGGGCATTCGGATTTTTAGGAAAAATAAATAAAATATCAGATAAATTATGAAAATTCCAAGTTTCTGGATTTAGGCTATAAATGTCATGATAGACCCTTATTAATTATCTTAAGCTATTTGGATGAGGATTCAGAGTACCTCCTATCATGTACGTCATATAGCATAAGGTGGTCTGCATGTAGTAAATCTGCAGAAGATCTGATAGTAATTAATTTGGGCATATGGATTTGGGTTAGTGGCTTGCTGGTCTGGGTGAAGTGGAATGGGGTATATCAATGGAAGTTGGGATGAGTAGATTGTTGGGTTAGATTAGGTGGTGCTCGGGATCGACGAAAGATCGTCTCTCTTGTGGAGGGAGAGAGAAGGTCAAAACACCATAGGATTAGATCCAGAGTAATATTAAAAGGATCGGGAATCAGGTATTAACCAATAATAGTAAGTGCCTTGCGAAAGGGAGCTTTGGGCTTCAGCCCATCGTAGTTCCTAGTGCCCTCGAGAATCCTTCACGGGGTATGCCTTGGGCAGTCCTGGGCTAACCTAAACTGTAGGCAAAATAAACTGCAAGAGTAACTAGTATAACTAGGGATTCACATTCACTCACCTCAATGTCTCGGGATGTTTGGTTGTGTCACTCGGGCAGTAGGCTCGGTGGTTTGATGATGGGCAGGTTAGCCTGGCGAGCTTTAGCTCGGTTGTTGTTTGTGAACGGACGGGATAGTCCGGGGAGCTTAGGCTCGGTTGTTGGTTGTGGCGGACGAGATAGTCCGGGGAGTTTTGGCTCGGTAGCTGATACATAAGGTTGCATGTGCATAAATTATAAGGTGGCCGGTCTTCGGTATTGGAGGGTCGATGCATAGACGCCAATACGTTGACCCGACAAGTGTGGTTTTGCACTTCCCCAAGCTAAGTCTGGTGGACTTGCCGGCAAAGAGTACGCAGGAGCTCCGCTTAGTGCACCAGCATCGAGGAGTACGATAGGTCTAACTGGTAGTTCTATTATCGATTTAGAGGTGGGCGAGGCCCAACCCACCACTTCTATTTACCACTATGGAGGAATCTTGGGAGGTTAGGCTCCAGAAAGGGGGAACTAAAGGTCTGTGTGCACAGAGTCGGGGGGGGGGGGGGTGAGTTGCACTTGTATGTTCACATCATAGCATATTTGCATGTCATAGCATCATCATTGCATATAACCCCTGACACCTATTGTATAAAGTGGTATGAGACACCTTATAAAATAGGCCCTGCAAAACGACACCTTGGTTTATAAGCTCGCGTGAACGTGCTTATAAGTTAGGGTTTATGTTGTGAATATATAAATAATGCTTGCTAGAAAACCGATACCCTATAGTATAAATTGGTACGAGACTCTTTATACGATAGAAGCCTTGCAGAAGATCCCTTAGCTTATATGTTTTCATATAAGTTAAGGTTACTTATTTCTTATTCAGTCTGTCATACTTTTATTGCTGCCACATATACTTATAGAACTGCTAGTTTAGTTTCGTCGTTTCCTGCTTCTTTGTTCCTTCTCCACCCTCACTACCTCTCCTTTCCTTCTCCCCGCTCGGTGCCTACGAGCCATGGGGGTAGGGGTAGGGGATGATATGACTTAGTATTTTAGACTAACGGTTTTCGAACCACATCATTTTAGGGGACCGTGGAGCCCAGCATGCAGGAGAAGCCCCAGAGGTCGGCACACTTGGAGATGGGACAGTCTAGCACCGAAGTTCAGACAGCTGGGACTGTGAGTCCCGATCACTAGTAGTTGTTTTAGTTTAGCTTCCGCGATGAGAGATATGTAGTGAGGACATTGATGTATCAGGCGTGAGCCCCAATTTCAGTACCTCCTTTATTATTATTACTGTGGACTCTCTCTTCGTGGAGATTATTTATATATATGTGATCTCTGTGGACATGTGTTAGAGTTTTTTTATTTCATTAACTCTCTTGCTACTTTTTCTATGATCGATATGACCGGCATGATCGGCGTTTTGTAGTGACGGCCTTTCTGAGCGTGAAGGTGTCACCGCAAAGCGGCGGTTCTGGGCCTAAGAGCCCGTGGTTCTAAAAAGAAAAGGGGGGGCTTACAAGTGGTATTAGAGCAAACCTCGATCGAAAAGATAGCAGTACACAAACCCTGGGTCCCCCTGCACGGTTTAGTTTGGGGACAAACTAAGCAGCAGAAGCAGTGGTGTGCCCATATGGGGGATCACATGTAAATTGTCCACTTTAAATTAGGTTTGGGTCTATTACTTACAAATGATCTTTGTTACGCAGCCTCCGGCACAACCTACACCATGGGGCGGAGTCCTGTAGACTCCGAATGTTGCACCACCTCCACCGGTCCCCACTCCGTTTTTACAGTTAGAGATGGGGCAGACTTTAACAGCCATACTGGAGGCTTTCAGGGCCCAGCAGGTTTCGGCTCCACAGCCAAACTCGGGGGCTAATTGGCTGAGCATCTTCCGAGCACTTTCTCTCCCATCTTACTTGGGGACAGAATCGACTGTTCGGACGGAGGAGTGGTTGGATATCATGTATGAGATGCTGACCGGGATACGGTGCCCATGGGAGCAGAGGGTGCCTTTGGTGGTCTCTTGCTTGGAGTCCCATGCAAGGAGATGGTGGAAGACACTGCTGGACACGACGTTTGCTGATAGAGAGGTTACAGACATTGCTTGGGAGGATTTCAGGGCCACATTGTTTGAGCACTTTGTTCTGCAGTCGGCCAGAGATGAGCTAGAAGACATATTTCTACAGTTGTGGCAAGGCAACAAGACGGTGGTGGAGTACCACCGGGAGTTCAATCATTTAGCCCGGTTTGCGGATTCTTATCAGCTGGATGAAACCGAATACACTAAGTGGTTTTATAAGGGCCTGCGAGAGGATCTGTTGTTCGTATCCCGCCGCCGTTCGCCGCCGACCGCCTCCCGCCGACTACCACCCGCCAGTGGCACGCCGCTCGTGCCTCCACCGTCCGATTGTGATGGGGGCTCCGTAGCCATCCGATCTGTGGGTAACCACCCACTAACCCACCACTTTAGTGGTGGGGCCCTCCATGATCCTCCCCTAGAGGCTATAAAAGGACCCCCAGGGGTTCCTCATTTCTCACCTTTTCTCTTCTCCGCTTCTTCCTCTTCTTCTTCAGGTGAGAGCTCTCCTTACTCCTCCACCGGAGTCGGCCACCGCTCGCCGTGAACCACCAGCGGCCACCAGTAGGTGCCAACGGCTATAAGCACCCCACCCACGCAGTGTCAGCAAAGGGACGCCCAAGACCGCGTGGAAGCCGAACAAAGAAGACATCCGAAGCCAGCAAGCGCGCGCCGCCCCAAGCGCACGCGCCTGAAGCATCCCGCACGTTCCCTCATCTAAGTCACTTCTGCGGTGCAGCCTGTTGCCTGCTGGAAGCTTTAGTCTTTATCTCTCCTCTCAAGTTGTAATGGGAGCGGCCTGTCGCCCCGATTCACCAAGCAAATTGTAACCCCCGAAAGCTAGTGGAATTTGACCGGCACAGACCCGGTCACGTGGTTTTTTACTCATTTCAGGGGTTTTTCCACATCATCAAGTCTTTTCTTCACTGTTCATTTTCATCGACTGTGTGCGCGCTCGACCGCTCCGTGAGCTGAGACGGTCCAAGTTAGTCCGGATCGACCGGAGCGCTGAGTTTGGCCGCAACAGTTTGGCGCCGTCTGTGGGAATATTCCCAACATCCTTCAGAAGACAAGTCACTCATCTTTGCCGCTTCCAAAGCTCAGAGTCTATGGCGAAGAGAAGTACCCGCACCACTGAAGGATCCGCACTTGGCAGACACATCGAACCAGCACGACCCCACTCACTAGTGGACGTGCCACTGACTGCCGAAGTAGCTTTCACCCCCGTTGTAACGCCCCCGATTTTTCGATGATTTTATTTAAATGAGAAACATCATATTTATGACGTCGTGGCGTTACCTTTAACGTCAAGTTGACGACGCAATGCCGTTAAGGCATTTTCGCGTCCGTGCGGTCAAGTTGGCCGAATTCTTGTTGTAATGGGAAAATTTTGCAATTGGAATTTTAGTTAAGTAATTTTGGACTTGCTCGTCAAGTTTGGTCGCAATCCGAGCGATATTTGGGCCTCGGCGTTTTTCCAAAGTTTTGTGGAATCTATGTTCGTCGTAAACTTTGAAAACTTATATCTCGAGAATGACTCGTCTGATTTTTGTTTTGACTTTGTCGTTGTGTTCGTAGCGTCTGTGTTTGCCTACGGCGTGAGTTTCGTTCAATTCGGCGCGCGTTTGGGCCTTCGTTTTGATCTCGCGTTTCCTTATTCAAAAATATATAAATATGATTATTTTAATATTAAAGTACTATTCAAAAATGAAAAGTACTATTCATTCTTATAGTTTGATCAAAAGGTATATTTGCAAAGAAATTGTTTTTTCTGCATTCCTTATACTCGAGTATTTTTCCCTCCTCTCGTGTGTCTTGTTCTTGCAAATAGTTTACTCGATTGAATTACCTGTCTCTCGAGTGAGGTATTGTTCACGCAATTTTTTTCTTTCTCGAGTGTTCTGGTCTGCCTCTCGTGTACTGCATCCATGTACTCGAGTATTAAGTTTTAGTACTCGAGTAAATTTATTCTGTTTCTCGAGTGATCTTCTCACCTCTTAAGTGCTGCTTCCAACCACTCGAGTAGTCTGTTTCCTATCTCCCGAGTAGCCTATTTTTTTTTCTACCTGTCGAGTACCTGTATTTTGTTCTCGAGTAGTCCGTCATCCGTCTCGAGTAGTCCAGTACGTTTTGAGTTCGGGTGCCATTTTGAGGGTAAAAACGGTGACGTATCGAAAAATAGCTAACATGAAATTTGTTCGTCTCGATGAGATATACAACTTTAATGTTGGGCACTTTTCGATTTGAAGCCATACTAGACCTCTAATTTTGTTTTCCGCGAAACTGCTCGTATTTAAACCGTTTTTTATATATTTAGACAAAACTTTTTATAACTACTTATATATATATATATACATATGTTCTTATACTTAGGGTATTTAGAAAAATAGGAATACTTCATCTTCTCCGATTCTTTCTCCCGAACCAGAGCGGCGTGAGCGAGAGAGAGATTATTTTGTGAACCTTCCGGTGGCCGCCGACGGAGCTCCGGGGCTCGAAATCTTCAACCGAGCGTAGATCTGGAAAGCTCTCATCGAGAGCTACGCTATCGTGATTTCAACTTCCTCCATCCTCTTTTGCCCCGATCTGTGACGTGGACTGATTTGGATAACTTTTCCGGTAAAACCAAGGCAAGTGGTGGTTTCCCCTCATTTCTCCTTCTCCGATTTGATGGTAACGGTTCAGTTTTTATGTTCTTTAAAATTTTCTGCGCTTTGTCTTCCAAGTTATTGCTATGATTAATCTTTTTTGATGATCACTCGATGTTGTAAGATTTTGTCATAGTGAACTTGATCTTGTCATGATATATTTAATCGTTCTTGAAGTGTCTTATTGATGGCTTTAAGTGTCTTACCTATCGTTTTTTGAACGTATTAGAGTTTGTCTAGGATTATAAATCGTTCATAGGGGTTGATAAACCATGTCTTGAAATTAGAAGTGTCAAGTAGAATCTGACAAGCCAAATCTCGAGATATATTTTTGTGTTGTGGTTTCTTTGAGTTTCTAAAATTGCGGGAGTTAGTGGATAAAACCACCTCCGTATTGTCTGACTTCTTTATGGTACCTTGTGGAAGTCTACCGGGTTATTAGGCATCTGCGGTGTATGGTGGAGAATATGAGACTCCCTCGCAGTTAAGCGGATAAATTATTCGTGAGGGGTGTGTCCAGTTGAGTGACCACCTCGCCCGTGTTTTTGGGGTAGGGCCGACCACAGGTGCTTAGTAAAGCTAGTTAAATTTCTTCCATATGTTTTTACTTTTGTTGTTCCCTTTTTGCCTTGAGAAATCTGGTGTATTTTTTGGAGTACATGACGATTCACGTAAGTAGTTCTTTCCTTTCCTGTTCGATACCTTACTTCAGTACTGTTGGTCTTGGGTTGGTACCCCGTTTGTCCTTTGTTTTATTTTGTTTACTTCTCTGCCGCCATTTGTCCCTCTTGCTGAGGTGTTCTGTCTTTGGAATGCCTCAGGTTCGGAGCATTAGCAGGTAGCGGAGCCGGGTTTGGAGCCCTTACAGCAGGTTGGCT
Source organism: Platanthera zijinensis (assembly GCA_039513925.1). NCBI lineage: Eukaryota > Viridiplantae > Streptophyta > Magnoliopsida > Asparagales > Orchidaceae > Platanthera > Platanthera zijinensis. Next base: position 21,073,957 of record CM077098.1, read on the forward strand.
GTGGTTTTTCCCCTCGCCGTAGCGAGGTAGTTTGTTGTTTTAGTTTTCTTTGCTTAGTTTCAGACATTTTCATACTGTGGGTTCGTGTCAGGTTGTTGACGCCCACAGGATTGTTGATTTCTTTTGACACTTGCTAGCTGATGTGGTTTTCTTATGTTTGGTTTATATTACTTGCTCTCTGGGATGATTTATTGCTAGGATTGCATGTTAGATATTTTTAACCTATAAAACCCTACTATTAGTAAAGCATACTTGTCATCTCTTTCAAAACTAAGCCACTACTTTCTATTTAGCGTAAAGACTTTTCTATACTTATTATAAATCTAGGGTTTGCATAGTATGAGTTGTTCCTCGGGGACATTTATACTCATGTAGAATATTAGAGTCAATTTAAACAAGTATCTTCCGCAAGCGTATAATTTACATTTTAAATTCGTGGACTAGATGATTCACTAAGCCGAGGGATACGACTACCGTCATAACTTAAACTGGATTTCATTCATAATAATTTATGTTTCCTTTTAAAATCGTAGAGTTTGGAGTCTTGCCTGAACGTCTGCAGTTATCCCCTGCACGGCGTGGCATCACGACGCATATTTTCCCCTTGCTCTAATATAATTTAATTGTTTGGGAAAAATGCGGGTTGTGACAGTTGGTATCAGAGGGAGGTTGCTTGACAATTGGTCGGGAAACTTTCCCTTGTTAGTATTAGGTGCTTAGTGTCATATCATACACACACCGATGTGTCATTAATATGTCTTGGCTGAAGCATGACACGACACTCATAAGCATGATCAGAAGTATACGGGACATATTATGTAGTATGAGATGCATAATATGTGTTTGTATATGGATCCACCATAGGTGGCAACATGTGAGGGTTATGTTGTATGGGATGCATAACCTCACCACATGAATGCCCATTAGCACGTTTTCTTTTCATTGCATGCAATATTATGTAGTATGGGATGCATAACATTGCATGTGTACGCCGCTCATAACATGCATTAAGGCCTTTTATAGAATTCATAGCACCACATGCATAGCATAACATAACATAAGCACAACATGCCAAGCTAAAGATTTACCTGATGACATATGTACACACATGATTTTAAATAAGAGTAAAGAATTCATGCATTCATATCATAGGCACATGAGTCAATAGGATGATAGGATATCATCCTGAGTAGGACATATCGTCATCATATAATCCCAGAGCAAGTGACAACTTAAGCAAGTGTCTTTCAAGTTTGGTCTGAACTAGTTTTGTTTGCCCTAGTCGTAATCTAGGATTTTAATTGGGATGTTCGTTTGCCTTTTTAGAAATGCCTCCAAAGCATATTGCGACGAGATCGAATCCCCAATAGGAGGGTGAGTTGTCAGGTGCGCAGAGTGATGCGTCAGGTGCGCAGAGTGATGCGTTGATCGAGAGTTTGCGCCAGAGCAACGAGGCTCTGTCAAGGCAAGTAGTTGCGATGCAAACGCAAATTCAGTCATTGTTGTCTACCGCTCCAGCGCGACAACCTTCAGTGCAAGAGCCTGCCTTGGGTCAAGTCGTGCCCGATACCCCTGCTCCTCTGGTGGCCCCGATGGCAATACCACCAGAATTGAATTTCATATTGCATTTCCAGCGATTGGGACCTCCTACCTACGACGGGAGTGCCAACTTTATGATTTTGGATGATTGGATCAGCTCAATCGAGGAGATGTTTTCGTATTCCAGGATTCTAGAAGCCCAGAAGGTTATGATTGCAGCCTATCAGTTAAAAGGCCTAGCAAAGAGTTGGTGGATTCGTGAAAAGGAGAGTCTGAAGGAAGGCTGTACCTGGGACTCTTTCAAGAAGATGTTGCTGAAGAAGTTTCTTCCCTCGGTCGAGCAGTACCGTCTCATGAATAACTTCCTGCATTTGAAGCAGAGAAAACTCACGGTGAGCGAATATGAGATTGAGTTTAGCAAGTTGAGTAGATTTGCTCCCGATTTGGTTGCTTCGGAGGAGGGAAGAGTGAAACATTTCCTGGGAGGACTAAAAAGTGATGTCCAGCTGTGGGCATGCGCTTATGGAGCTGACAGTTATGCTGTGGCAGTGGAAGCCGCACTAAAGGTTGAAGAGATTGAAAATGCCAAGAACCGCGGTGCTGCGGCGAGGAAAGAGAAAATGAAGGGTTTTGAGGATGGTAGCTCCAAGGCATCTGACCCTTCTTCGAAGAAGAAAGGTAAGGAAGTGTGTAGTTTCTGTGGTCGTCCTGGCCACTCTTACGAAAGGTGTTTACAGAGAACAGCCACCCTGAAGCAGCAGCAAGTGCACGCCATCCAAGGTGCACCCAAGGGAGAGCTTGTGTGCTCGTTCTGTGCAAGGAGGGGTCATGATGTGAGTCGGTGCTGGATGAAAGAAAGGACCTGCTTCCAGTGTGGGCAGAAGGGACACCAGAAATCTTCGTGCCCCCAGGCTCAATCCCCACTGCAGCCTGCCCCTCTTCGAGCTCTGCCGCCACCACCAACCCTAGATAAAGGAAAAGGAAAGCTGAACGTGATGACTAGCGAGGAAGTTCAAAACTCTACGCAAGTTATTTCAGGTTAGCCCCAGTCTATTTTATCCCTATTATTTATCGTTGTTGCCATAGTTATCGTTCGTTTAGTTATATATGTTACAGTTTTAGGGGAGTTTAAGGTGCGGAATAGGTGGGCGCGCGTTCTGTTCGATTCGGGTGCCACCCATTCCTTTGTGGCCAGGAGGTTTGTTGATAAACATCGCCTGGATGTTGATCAATTGAGAGACTCCTTCAACGTCAAGCTTCCCTCCGGTGATTCAGTGATATCCAATCAAGGAGTTCTGAGATGCCCTATTCATCTTGGCAATTTTTTGGCCCTTGCGGATCTGATAATTTTAGACCTGGCTGATTTTGATGTGATTTTGGGCATGGACTGGCTGTCCATGTATGATGCAGTCATCCAGTACAAGGCAAAAAGACTGGACTTCAGGATGGACAATGACCAACCTATGAGCGTCTATGGATTTCAGGAAAGAGTTTCCCCTGTCATTTCTGCGGTACGTGCTATAAAGTCTGGTTGCGAGGCGTTTTTAGTTTCTATTTCTGCTCTGGAAACAGCTTCTGTTACACCACGTCTCGAGGTTGTCTCGGTGGTGCGAGAGTTTCCAGATGTTTTTCCTGATAGTCTTCCAGGACTTCCTCCTGAGAGGGAGATTGAGTTCGTGATTGACCTCGAGCCAGGCACTCGTCCCATCGCCAAAGCACCGTACCGTATGGCTCCGCGTGAGTTGGATGAGTTGCGTACTCAGCTCGATGAGTTGCTGAGGTATGGTTTTATTAGACCAAGTTCTTCTCTGTGGGGTGCTCCGATTTTGTTCGTAAGGAAGAAGGATGGATCGATGAGGCTTTGCATCGATTATAGGGAATTAAATACGGTGACCATTAAAAATAGATACCCCCTGCCAAGGATCGATGATCTGTTCGATCAGTTGCGTTGTAGCTCGGTATTTTCAAAGATCGATCTTCGCTCAGGCTACCACCAGTTGAGGATTCGTGAGGAAGACATTCCCCGAACCGCATTCCGTTCGCGGCATGGACATTATGAGTTTTTGGTGATGTCTTTCGGTTTAACCAATGTACCCTCTGCTTTCATGGATTTGATGAATAGGGTGTTTAAGGAATTCTTGGACCGATTCATTATTGTGTTCATAGATGATGTCCTAGTGTATTCCTGCAATGTTGAGGAGCATACTCAGCATTTGTAAGCCCCCCTTTTTTTTCCGAACACTAGGGTCTTAGCCCAGAATTGCCGCTTTGCGGTGGCACCGACTCACGGGAAGGTCGCCACTACAAAACGCCAATTCTGCCGGCCTTTTTCGATCACAAAGAAAGAGAAGTAAGTATACGTAAAATGTAAACAAGTCCACAGAAATATGTATAAAATTAAATCACATCCAGTCCATCAGTAGATAATAACAGGAAATAGAGGTACTGCAAAGATACAGTTCAGATGAAATATAGATAAACGGGCTCGAGCCCGGTACATCAGAGTCCTCACTACAAATCACTCATCGCGGAAGCTATAAAAACACTAATCACTCACGGAGCTGGTCGCAGGTGCACCGGTGCTAGACTGACCCACCTCCATGCGCACCGTACTCCGCTGGTGCTGGTCCCTGGACTGCTGGTCCCTGTCTCCCATCCGGAGCTCCTGTAATGTTGTGGTTCGAAAACCATTAGTCATAAAGACTAAGCCCAATCATCCCCTACCCCTCCCCCACGGCTCCTAAGCACCGAGCGGAGAGGAGGAAAGGGAAACTACAAAGGTGGAGAGTAATCAAGCAGATGACAATGGAGCTAATCTAAAAACTATCATGGTGTATAAATAACTATCTAGAATAAAGTACATCTAGCAATTCTATGATAGTAAGTAATAAAGTAGACATGTAGTACGTGACAAATATATAAGAAGAAAAATAGAGAACAATAAGTAAATAAGTAAGTAACCTTAACTTATATGATTGCCCATACAAACTTATAAGTTAAGGGGTCTTCTGCAAGGCTCCCATCGTATAAAAAGTCCCATACCGATTTATACATTGGGGTGTCAGTTGTATGCAAATATGAGTTGTAATATGCTATTCCATGACTCATGCAAGTGCAACTCACGCACACGACTCTATGCGCACAGACCTTTAGTTCCCCCTATTCGGGCAGCTAGCTTCACTCCCAGGAACCTCCGTAGTGGAAAACGGAGACAGTGGGTCGGGCCCCCAACTCCTAGGAGGGTATCCACACTACCGGGCCTAGCCCTCCCGTACGCCCATAGAAGAACATAACCTAGAGTATCCGCATACTAGCGCTGGCTATATCCACCAGACTTTTTTTTGGCTAAGTGTCCCACACCGCCGAGTCAACGTACCGATGTCGGTGTGAACGACAATCAAATACCGAAGACCCACCACCTTTATTCTGCACTCAAACCCTCGAGCCCTCGGCTCCCCGGACTGTCCCGTCCGTGCATCTACCTTTAGAGCTACCGTCTTAATGGCAACAAAACCAACTTATTCTACCTTCCTAGCTATCGGGGTGTGTGTATGTGCAACCCTAGTTATACTAGTTGCTCTTTTAATTTATTATTCCTACGGTTTACGTTAGCCCAGGACTGCCCCCAGTATTCCCCGTGAAGGGCTCTCAAAGGGCACTAGGAACTATGATGGTAGCTGAAGCCCACCGTTCCCTTTTTCAAGGCACTTATTGTTATTGGTTGATATCCATTACCCGATCCCTTTTTAAGTTACTTTAGATCTAGCCTTAGAGTATTAAGACTCTTCCTCTCCTACCCGGGTGGACGATCTTTCGTCGTTCCCGAACGCCACTTAACACTAGCCACTCTCACACTCTACTTATCCTGACTTCCAATAATGAACTTAAACTTAACTTGCCCTATCCAAACCAGCAACTACCAAAAATTCCATCTCCCCAAGTTCTTTACCCATGCTAGTTCAGTTTCCGTGGTTTTACTATATGCAGACCATCCTAGATACATGAGGTATATAAGGGGATGTACTCCAAATTGTCTTCCAAATCTCCTATAATATTTACTTGAAGTCTATCATGTCATAATATAACTAAGTCCAAGATTTCCAAATTTTTCCTTTTTATCGGGCATTTAATTTATTTATTCTAAGCCTCTCAATGCCCTAGTATGAACATGAAGTGCACTAATGAGCCAACAATAAATCATCATAAAATCAGTAAAAATCCTATGAGGCATTTAAGCAGTAATTCCAAATTTTTAGAAATTTCAGAGGTGTTTAGGCCTATATTTTCTTAATTTACCAATTTAGGCCACTTCTACCATATTATGAAGCAAGTACTGTAAATATGTACCAAAAAATCACAAGAAAATTACAGAAGCTTTATGGTGACCTAAAACTATCAGAAACCATGTCCCATGATTTTCCTCTAATATTTTGGGCTCTGAATTTATTTTAATGTAAAATACTAACTTTCCTAGCTTAGTGAAAGAGGTACTATTTTTTAATTATCTAAAAATCTATATAAAATTACAGGGTGACTATCATGGTTTGAAACACCCACTGACCAAATTTCATAATTTTCCAATTAATAATTGGGCACTATTTGTATTTTTGACTACATATCTCAAATGGTAAGTTAAAGAAGAAAGTACCCAAAATAATCAGATAAAACTCCCAAGAAAAATACAGAAGGTATAACATGCTATAAGATGCCATAATCCAAGATTGAATAACTTTCCAGTGAACAAAAATTCAAGAATCATCAAAATAAATATCTAGGGCACAACTAGAGTTGTAAATGAAGTACTGCATAAATTAACCCAAAAATCTCAAAAAATTATATTATGGCCATTTAGACCAGAAAATCACCCTGCCCAAATTTTATTTGATTTTTAGTTCATTTGTCAGCATAATAGTTCAAATTAAGATTGATGCCCTAAACTATGGTTAGGATTTCAGATGACCTAACTGTCTCCAAATCCCCTAAGATTTTGTCCAGTGAACTATAATGGCCCTGTGGTCCTCTCCACCAAATTCCAAGTCAGTCCAAGGTCATTTGATCCCATGACCTTCATAACCCTACAGATCCCCATTAAGGGACCTATCCTAGGTTTCTCGGGCTACCCTACACCAAACCACCCCAAACTCACTTGGAGGGTGTTTCATGCCCTAAGAAGTGAGTGACCAAAATATCAGCCTCTGTTGAGGTGATACGACCACTCAAATTACCAAGGGGGTGATTTACCCTAAATAGCCCCTTATGGGGCCAACTAGGGTTGAGTAAAACCCCAGTCAAAACACCTCCAAATGAGGTGAAAATTTTTCCAGTGTCCTATTATGACCTCTAAGGCCACCCACCCAAATTTGGGGGGATTTTGAGGTGTTTAGGACACTTGATTAAAATACACATGATTTATTAAATTTTTCTAAAAACTTTAGAAAAATGTTTCCCAAAAATCCTAATTTTTGGACAGCACCTATATATAGGTAATACTAGGCAACACCCAAAATTTCAAGTCATTTTGATGACTGGATTGGAGTGGGGAAATTTTTCTAAGGTCAGGACAGCCCTATGGATAGACCTCACCAAAATGAGTGCTGAGGTCTATCCAGTGATCCAAATCACTTGAATTTTTTTTTTAAATTTCCTAGACTAATAGAGCTACAATATTGGTGTTGAAAACTTTTCCTGTAGGAGCCTCTAAGTATTTTTAGAAATTCATGCAAGTTACAGGCAGAAACTACAGAAAATATATAGAAATTACTTTAATCAATATGTTTGCACAGATCTTAAAGGCTGATCCGTCGGCTGGGGGGTTGTCTTCAACCTCCAGCCGACGGTCTAGATAGCACGCACTTGGGAGCAATTCTCCCTCCCACAGCCGGCCGTCCAGCCTCCTCCCTGGCCGGCCACCGCCACCACCACCTCCGTTGAGGTGGTGGCCATCATCTGGCGGCGGCGCAGCCGCCGGAGAGGCTTTTTCCGGCGAGCCCGTAACTTCATTTTTGCGGGAAAATCGGAAAGAGAAGCTCTTCCGATCGGGCTCATTTGAGCCCGAATCTTAATCCTAAGGAAGCTAAGATCTACCCGTAGAGGAGAGGAGGGGAGGACCTTGTTCGCGGGCTGGAGGCGTGCAGACCGTCAGGATGCAATTGGCGTGGTGGTGGCGTCGTCGGAATTCTTCTACAGTGCCGTACAAGCTCCAAATCCGTCGGGTAAGGGTGTAAACTCCATCTTTTTTAGTCTAGGGAGCCTTTTTAAACCAGTAAAAGGAGGGAGGGGAAAGGTCTAACGCTGGTGGCTATTAATGACCCATTATAGCTTTTTCAACCATGATGGTGGGGGGCTGAAATGGCTCTGTAAAAGCTAGAGGAGGGCTGGAAACTCCTCCTCTCTCTGAGAGGAGTTGAATCTAGCCGTTTCAAGGGGAAGAGGATGGAGCCGAGCCTAAAAGCCATTAATGGCCATGCAAACCGTCACTCGGACATGGCTGGAAGGAGAGGAGTCGGCTGCCACGTGGCATGACAGTCAACACTCTTTAGAATAAGACTTAATTGGGTCTTATTAAAAGAAAACGGCCCACTCCTAGACCGGCCCGGTTCAGCTGAACCAGTACCCAACCCTAACCAATCTTCCAAAAAAATGCCAGCAAAAATTCTAAGTATAATGGCGTTGAGTGAGCTCAGCTCACTCAACGCCATCCAAGCTACGACGTTGAGTGAGCTCTGCTCACTCAACGCCATCCCAGACTATGGCGTTGAGTGAGCTTAGCTCACTCAACGCCATCCGGATTATGGCGTTGAGTGAGCTCTGCTCACTCAACGCCACCCTGAATATGTCCTTTTTTTAAAAGATGGCGTTGAGTGAGCTTAGCTCACTCAATGCCGTCCAGATTATGGCGTTGAGTGAGCTTAGCTCTGCTCACTCAACGCCATCCAGACAACAACAAATTGCGTTGAGTGCGTTCAGTGCACTCAATGCCATTCAACTTATGGCGTTGAGTGCACTTAACGAACTCAACGCCATCCCGCCTGACAGTTTACGGTGTTGAGTGAGCTAATCTCACTCAACGTCATCCAGTCTACGGCATTGAGTGAGCTCAGCTCACTCAACGCCAACCTGACGACACTAGATGGCGTTAAGTGCAGTCAGTGCACTCAACGCCATTCAACTTATGGCTTTGAGTGAGCTAATCTCACTCAACGCCATCCAGACAACGGCATTGAGTGAGCTTAGCTCACTCAACGCCATTCCAAGGTCACGGGCGTGATGGATTGGTCACGGGCGTGTCAGGCCCATGTTGAAATTTCTGAGCTCAACGATCGTCTTCCTGAGGTCGATGATCGTCAAAGGGGTCACGCCCTAGGTCACGAGCGTGACGGGTCGGTCACGGGCGTGACCACCCCTTGACTCGAAATCTTGGTCGATAAACTTCAATTCCTGGGCTTCCCAGGGTTCTGTTAAGACAAAACCACTCCCAGGGGTCTAGTCGGAAATGGGATGTTACAAATCCCAATAAACAAAACAAAGATTTCGTCCCCGAAATCAAGGTTAAGCCTACGGGGCTCCTATCGGGAGAAAAAAAGGCTTGTAACATCCCATGAGAGTCAAAAGATTTACATCTCTACGTTACGTTTGCTATGTGTGGTTTGAAGGTGATGGTCAAATCTAAGACCAATTCGTCCAGTTGACTAGGTATATACCCCAATAAACAAAAGATTAGCCCCTATTCTTGAAATTTCAGTCCTATTGGTTTAAAATAGGAAAGCAAATTGATTGTCCAGAGGGGTTGTGAGGTATACCTGACCGAAAAGTTCTGGGTATTTTTGCCGCATCAAGTCCTGTGGCTCCCATGTATGCTCCTTCTGCCCATGATTGTTCCACAGAACCTTGACTAACGGAACCTTCTTCCGCCGCAAGACCCGCACTGCCGTGTCATCGATCCTGATAGGCTCCAAGTTTACTGACCGATCCGAGGCCACCGGTCCATCTGCCGAGGAAATCAGCTGCTTAGGGCGTAGCAGAGCCCTCCGAAGTGAGGAGACGTGGAAGACGTCATGCAATCCCGCTAACTCCGGCGGTAGCTCCAGTCTATAAGCCAAGGGGCCGATCTGCTCCAGGATCCTGTAAGGCCCCATATATCTCGGATTGAGCTTCTTCCGCCCGCGAACCCGCGAGACTCCGTGCATCGGCCGTATCTTCAAGAAAACCCGGTCTCCCACCTGGAACTCCACTTGACGATGCCTCGCATCGTAATATTTGGCCTGCCTTCTCTGGGCTTCCAACATCCTGTCCCGGATCAATCTAATCTGAGCATTTGTATCCCCCACAAACTCCGAGCCTAGTGCCTACGGATCCTCATCCTGAACCCATGATAGTGGGGTCCTGCACCTCCTTCCATACAACGACTCGTATGGAGCCATGCCTATGCTGGACTGATGGGAGTTGTTGTATGAAAACTCGACCAGTGGCAGTAATCTCTCCCAAGGCTCGCCGCTGTCCAAAATACACAGGTGCAAAAGATCTTCCAGTGTACGGTTGGTGCGCTCTGTCTGCCCGTCGGTCTGAGGGTGAAAAGTTGTGCTGAATGTCAACCGAGAACCCAGATGGGCCTGGACTTACCTCCATTCCCTGGATGTAAACCGCCCATCCCGATCCGAAACGATAGTCTTGGGCACCCCATGATAACGCACAAACTGCTCAATGAACCTCCGTACTAATACACTAACCGGTGCATCCTTCGCCACTGGAATGAATCGGGCCACCTTTGTTAGCCTGTCCACTATCAACCAGATTGAGTCATTCCCCGCACGGGATCGAGGTAGCCCATGTATGAAGTCCATGGCTATATCTTCAAATTTCCACTCCGGCACCGGAAGTGGCTGCAGCAAGCCTGCCGGGTTCCTACATTCTGCCTTCACGAGTTGGCAGGCCTAGCAATGCGTCACGAAGTACGTAATGTCTTTCTTCATACCCGGCCAGTACATCATCCTCTTCAAATCCTTTACCATCTTGGTGATCCCCGGGTGTACCGAATATCGGCTGCAGTGAGCTTCCGTCATGATGTCCTCCCAGATCTGGCCTCCTGCTGGTATGTAGACTCTGCCTCTGAAACACAGGAGACCATCCCTCAAAGAGTAATCTCCTGTCGTGCCTTCCTCCAAGGCTCGGAATGTCGGCTCAGCTCTCTCATCCAGCTTCTGCCCATCTCTGATGCGGTCCCGAATATCATCAGTTGTAACCATCGAACCCAGGTACTCCATGTATAGCTCTGGGTCATCCTCGGACACTAGTGATATCTGCATCTCCTCGAATGATCTAACCAACTCCAAGGCCATCAGCTACGGGCCTACTCCTGATATACTCGCTCTCCGGCTCAGAGCATCTGCGACCACGTTCGTCTTCCCCGGATGGTAGTGCATGGTATACTGGTAGTCTGACAGAAACTCCACCCAGCGTCTCTGCCTGATGTTTAGCTCCTTCTGGGTGTCGACGTACTTCAGATTCTATTGGTCAAAGAAGATATCGCAATGTACTCCGTAGAGATAGTGTCGCCAGATCTTAAGAGAAAAAACAACTGCCCCCATCTCCAAATCGTGCACGGGGTAGTTCTGCTCGTGCTGCTTTAACTGACGGGAGGCATAGGCTATTACGTGCCCGTTCTTCATCAGAACGGCACCCATCCCCTGATAGGAAGCATCTGTGTACACCTGGAATCCTTCCTTCCCTGACGGAAGAGCAAGGATGGGAGCCGAGGTAAGATGATCCTTCAGCTCCTGGAAAGCAGACTCGCATCGTGGTGTCCAAATAAAAGGGGACTCCTTCTTCGTCAGAGACATAAGAGGGAGAGCAATCTGAGAGAACCCCTTTACGAACTTCCGGTAATAACCGGCAAGTCCCAAGAAACTTCGAACATCTGAGGCCGACTTTAGCGGTGGCCAATCCCGTACTGCCTGGACCTTCGCCGGATCTACTGCCAGACCTGCTCTACTGATGACATTGCCCAGAAAGGCTACCTTCTTTAGCCAGAACTGGCACTTGCTGTACTTGGCATACATCTCATGCTCCCGCAGCTTCTCCAAGGTCAAGGCCAGATGTCTCGCGTGCTCCTCCTCCGTCCTTGAATAGATAAGGATGTCATCGATGAATACGATAACAAAGACATCCAGATACTGTTCGAACACCCGGTTCATCAAGGTCATAAATGCGGAGGGTGCATTCGTGAGCCCAAAATGCATCACGGTAAACTCGTACAAACCATATCTGCTGCTGAAGGCCGTCTTCGGGATGTCCTCCTCCCGAATGCGAAGCTGGTAGTACCCTGACCTCAGATCCAGCTTTGAGAACCAATGGGCTCCCTCCAGCTGGTCAAATAGCTCGTCTATCCTTGGCAAGGGATAAGTATTCCGGACCGTCAACCTGTTCAGGGCCTGGTAATCTATACACAGTCGAAGAGTCCCGTCCTTCTTCTTAACGAATAATACCGGAGCTCCCCATGGTGAAGAGCTAGGCCGAACGAACCCGGCCTCCACTAACTCCTGAAGCTGGCTTCGAAATTCCACCAACTCCTTTGGGGCCATTTGATAGGGGGCTCTGGATACTGGCTTAGCCCCCGGTACGAGCTGAATCTGAAAGTCCTTCTCTCGGTGCGGGGGTAGCCCTAGTAGCTTCTCCAGAAACACGTCGGCGAAGTCCCGCACTACTGGAATATCTGAAATGGAGTCCTTTGCCACGACCGCCTCAAAAAGGAACTGATAAACCTCTTCCCCCTGCATATGGGCCTTAACGGCCTACACAGGTGATAATAAGGTGCGGGGTGCTGGTATAATACCTTCAATGACAATGAAGGAGTCGCCGTGCCTCACGGTGATCCTCTTCGACACGCAGTCGATCTTGGCATGGTTCCAGCACAGGCAAGTCATGCCCAGGATCAGATCGTAATCTGGCATCTTCAGAATCGTCGCTGGTGCCTCAAATGCCTTCCCTCCGATCTTTGCTTCCATATTGCAATGAGCAGAGGTCATTATCTCTGATCCATCGGGTAGGCACACCCTCATCATCTTCCCGGTGAATGGCTCCACACCTGCCAGTCTTTTCACGAAATCCTCCGACACAAATGAGTGCGAAGCACCAGTGTCGAAGAGGGTGTGAGCGGGCTTACCGCTAACAAAGATTATGCCTGGGGTAATTAAGTGTCTTAGTATTCTTGTTGCAGTTGTCTTCTCTTAATTTCTAACTAGGTTATGTCTAGAATACTAGTTCATATGAAGAAAACTTAAAAGTACTGCCATACCTGCGATAACCTGCTCCGGGTTCCGGGGATGTGTCAGGTCTAGAGCATACACCTGCTCCCTCTCTGGCCTGCGGCCTCGATCCTGAAATCCTCATCCTCGGTCCTGTCCTCGTCCGCCAAACTGTAGGGGAGGCGGAGCTCCCTGAAGTGCTGGTGGGGGTGCTCGCCTCATAGGGCAGTTCCTCTTAATATGCCCCGGCTGATTGCACTGAAAGCATACTGGTGCCTGCTCTGCTGTCCTTGGCATCTCTAGCATCTGTAAAGGCTGGGGAGCTAGTACCCCCTGTCTTCTCTGCTCCTGTCCAAACTCCTGACGAGGCTGATCCCCGTTATTTCACTCCCCAATAACCTGGCCTCGAGGACTGTCTCTACGACCTCCAATCACTGTATCATCAGCCGGTCTCTTTCGGCTCTTCACTGTAAGCTGATCCGCTTCTCTCTTCTTAGCCATCTCCAGAATCCTTGCCAGACTCCCCTATGAGACGAAAAGGAGGGCCTGTCTCATGTCGTCTTGCAGCCCCTTATAAAACCTCCGGGCATAGCCAGCATCATCTAACTGGTAAGCGTCCGCATAGCGGGCCAGGTGAGTGAACTCCTGATAGTACTCCACCACAGTCCTGTTCCCCTGCCTCAACCCCAGGAACCTGTCCTCCAGGTCGTCCCTCGCCGACTGAGGTACAAAATGTCCCAAGAGCGCTGCTCTGAACTCCTCCCAAGTAATATCAGCGCAATCAATCCCCATAAAGGTGGTGTCCAGCTGAGATTTCCACCACCTCTTTCCGTGTGACTCCAGGCAGGAGACCGCCAAAGCAACTGCCTCCTCAGTGGGGCATCGAATCCCCGCTAGCATATCGTAAATGGTATCCAACCATTCCTTCATACGTACTGCAGACTCTGTCCCCAGGTAGGATGGATGGGAAAGTCCTCGGAAAACAGTCATCCAATTGGCCCCGGGGTTTGGCTGTGGGGCCGGGGCTTGCTGAGATCTGAAGGCCTCCAGAATGGCCGTCAGTGTTTGCCCAATCTCCGTCTCCTGGAACGGAGCTGGAGCCGGCGGAGGTGGGACCACATTCGGAGCCTGAGGTGTCCCCTACTGTGATGTAGGGTTCGTCGCAGGCTACAAGGAAAAATTCCATTTGTTAGAGGATGTATGAATGGAATATAAGAAAGGGTAGGATGGACTTTCACATGTGATTTCCCTTATGGGCACACCACTGCTTCTGCTGCTAGTTTGTCCGCAAACTAAGCTCACACGGGGGTGGCCCAAGGTTTTGTGGACTACTTCTCTTCCGATCGAGGTCTCCTCTAATACCACTTGTAAGACCCCCCCCCTCTTTTTTTCGAACACCGGGGTCTTAGCCCAGAATTGCCGCTTTGCGGTGGCACCGACTCACGGAAAGGTCGCCACTACAAAATGCCAATTTTGCCGGCCCTTTTCGATCACAAAGAAAGAGAAGTAAGTATACGTAAAATGTAAACAAGTCCACAGAAACATGCATAAAATGAAATCACATCCAGTCCATCAGTAGATAATAACAAGAAATAGAGGTACTGCAAAGATACAGTTCAGATGAAATATAGATAAACGGGCTCGAGCTCGGTACATCAGAGTCCTCACTACAAATCACTCATCGCGGAAGCTATAAAACACTAATCACTCACGGAGCTGGTCGCAGGTGCACCGGTGCTAGACTCACCCACCTCCATATGAACCGTACTCCGCTGGTGCTGGTCCCTGGATTGCTGGTCCCTGTCTCCCATCCGGAGCTCCTGTAATGTTGTGGTTCCAAAACTATTAGTCATAAAGACTAAGCCCTATCATCCCCTCCCCCTCCCCCCACGACTCCTAAGCACTGAGCGGAGAGGAGGAAAGGGAAGCTACAAAGGTGGAGAGTAATCAAGCAGATGACAATGGAGCCAATCTAACAACTATCATGGTGTATAAACAACTATCTAGAATAAAGTACATCTAGCAATTCTACGGTAGTTAGTAATAAAGTAGACATGTAGTACGTGGCAAATATATAAGAAGACAAATAGAGAACAATAAGTAAATAAGTAAGTAACCTTAACTTATATGAATGCCCATACAAACTTATAAGTTAAGGGGTCTTTTGCAAGGCTCCCATCGTATAAAAAGTCCCATACTGATTTATACGTTGGGGTGTCGGTTGTATGCAAATATGAGTGTAGTGATATGCTATGCCATGACTCATGCAAGTGCAACTCACGCACACGACTCTATGCGCACAGACCTTTAGTTCCCCCTGTTCGGGCAGCTAGCTTCACTCCTAGGAACCTCCGTAGTGGCAAACGGAGACAGTGGGTCAGGCCCCCACTCCTAGGCGGGTATCCACATTACCGGGCCTAGCCCTCCTGTACGCCCCTAGAAGAACACAACCTAGAGTATCCGTGTACTAGCGCTGGCTATATCCACCAGACTTTCTTTGGCTAAGTGTCCCATAGCGCCGAGTCAATGTACCGATGTCGGTGTGAACGAAAATCAAATACCGAAGACCTACCACCTTTATTCTGTACTCAAACCCTCGAGCCCTCGGCTCCCCGGACTGTCCCGTCCGTGCATCTACCTTCAGAGCTACCGTCTGAATGACAACCAAACCAACTTATTCTACCTTCATATCTATCAGGGTGTGTGTATGTGCAACCCTAGTTATACTAGTTGCTCTTTTAATTTATTATTCCTACGGTTTACGTTAGCCCAACACTGCCCCTAGTATTCCACGTGAAGGGCTCTCAAAGGGCACTAGGAACTATGATGGTAGCTGAAGCCTACTGTTCCCTTTCGCAAGGCACTTATTGTTATTGGTTGATATCCATTACCCGATCCCTTTTTAAGTTACTTTAGATCTAGCCTTAGAGTATTAAGACTCTTCCTCTCCTTCCTGGGGTGGACGATCTTTCGTCATTCCCGAACGCCACTTAACACTAGCCACTCTCACACTCTACTTATCCTGACTTCCAATAATGAACTTAAACTTAACTTGCCCTATCCAAACCAGCAACTACCAAAAGTTCCATCTCCCCAAGTTCTTTACCCATGCTAGTTCAGTTTCCGTGGTTTTACTATATGCAGACCATCCTAGATACATGAGGTATATAAGGGGAGGTACTCCAAATTATCTTCCGAATCTCCTATAATATTTACTGGAGGTCTAATATGTCATAATATAACTAGTTCCAAGATTTCCAAATTTTTCCTTTTTATCAGCCATTTAATTTATTTATTCTAAGCCTTTCAATGCCCTAGTATGAACATGAAGTTCACTAATGAGCCAACAATAAATCATCATAAAATCAGTAAAAATCTTATGAGGCATTTAAGCAGTAAATCCACATTTTGAGAAATTTCAGAGGTATTTAGGCCTATATTTCCTAATTTACTAATTTAGGTCACTTCTACCATATTATGAAGCAAGTACTGTAAATATGTATAAAAAATCACAATAAAATTACAGATGCTTTACGGTGATCTAAAAATATCAGAAACCATGTCCCATGATTTTCCTATAATATTTCGGGCTTTGAATTTATTTTAATATAAAATACTAATTTTCCTAGTTTAGTGAAGGAGGTACTATTTTTTAATTATCTAAAAATCCATAGAAAATTACATGGTGACTATCATGGTTTGAAACACCCACTGACCAAATTTAATAATTTTCCAATTAATAACTGGTCACTATTTGTATTTTTTACTACATATCTCAAATGGTAATTTAAAGAAGCAAGTACCCAAAATAATCAGATAAAACTCCCAAGAAAAATACAGAAGGTATAACACGCTATAAGATGCCCTAATCCAAGATTTCATAACTTTCCAGTGAACAAAAATTCAATAATCATCAAAATAAATATCTAGGGCACAACTAGAGTTGTAAATGAAGTACTGTATAAATTAACCCAAAAATCTCAACAAAATTATATTATGGCCATTTAGAATATAAAATCACTCTGCCCAAATTTTATTTGATTTTTAGTTCATATGACAGCATAATAGTTCAAATTAAGATTGATGCCCTAAACTAGGGTTAGGATTTCAGATTGCCTAACTGTCTTAAAATCCCCTAAGATTTTGTCCAGAGAACTATAATGGCCCTATGGTCCTCTCCACCAAATTTCAAGTCAGTCCAATGTCATTTGACTCAATGACCTTCACAACCCTACAGATCCCCATTAAGGGACCTACCCTAGGGTTCTAGGGCTACCCTACACCAAACCACCCCAAACTCCCTTGGAGGGTGTGTCATGCCCTAAAAAGTCAGTGACCAAAATATCAGCCTCTATTGAGGTGATACGACCACTCAAATTACCAAGGGGGTGATTTACCCTAAATAGCCCCTTATGGGGCCAACTAGGGTTGAGTAAAACCCTAGTCAAAACACCTCCAAATGAGGTGAAAATTTTTCCAGTGTCCTATTATGTCCTCTAAGGCCACCCACCCAAATTTGGTGGGATTTTGAGATGTTTAGGACACTTGATTAAAATACACATGATTTATAAAAAATTTCTAAAAAATTTAGAAAAATGTTTCCCAAAAATCCTAATTTTTTGACAACTCCTAGATATAGGTAAGATTAGGCCACACCCAAAATTTCAAGTCATTTTGATGACTGGATTGGAGTGGGGAATTTTTCTAAGATCAGGACAGCCCTATGGATAGACCTCGCCAAAATTAGTGCTGAGGTCTATCCAGTGATCCAAATCACTTGAAACAAATTTTAAAATTTCCTAGACTCATAGAGCTACAATATTGGTGTTGACAACTTTTCCTGTAGGAGCCTCTACATATTTTTAGAAATTCAAGCAAGTTACAGGCAGAAACTACAAAAAATATATAGAAATTACTTTAATCAATATGTTTGCACAGATCTTAAAGGCTGATCCCTCGGCTGGGGGTTGTCTTCAACCTCCAGTCGACGGTCTAGATAGCACGCACCTGGGAGCACTTCTCCCTCCCACAGCCGGCCGTCCAGCCTCCTCCCTGGCCGGCCACCACCACAACCACCTCCGTTGAGGTGGTGGCCATCGCCGGGCGGCGGCGCAGCCGCCGGAGAGGCTTTTTCCGGCGAGCTCGTAACTTCATTTTTGCGGGAAAATCGGAAAGAGAAGCTCTTCTGATCGGGCTCATTTGAGCCCGAATCTTAATCCTAAGGAAGCTAAGATCTACTCGTAGAGAGAGAGGAGGGGAGGACCTTGTTCGCGGGCTGGAGGCGTGCAGACCGTCGGGATGTCATTGGCGCGGTGGTGGCGTCGTCGGAATTCTTCTACAGCACTGTACAAGCTCCAAATCCGTCGAATAAGGGTGGAAATTCCATCTCTGAGTCTAGGGAGCCTTTTTAAACCAGTAAAAGGAGGGAGGGGAAAGGTCTAACGCTGGTGGCCATTAATGGCCCATTATAGCTTTTTCGGCCATGATGGTGGGGGGCTGAAACAGCTCTGTAACAGCTGGAGGAGGGCTGGAAACTCCTCCTCTCCCTGAGAGGAGTTGAATCCAGCCGTTTCAAGGGGAAGAGGATGGAACAGAGCCTAAAAGTCATTAATGGCCATGCAAACTGTCACTCGGCCATGGCTGGAAGGAGAGGAGTCGGCTGCCACGTGGCATGGCCAGTCAACACTCTTTAAAATAAGACTTAATTAGGTCTTATTAAAAGAAAACGGTCCACTCCTAGACCGGCCCGGTTCAGCTGAACCAACACCCAGCCCTAACCAATCTGCCAGAAAAATGCCAGCAAAAATTCTAATTATAATGGCGTTGAGTGTGCTCAGCTCACTCAATGCCATCCAAGCTACGGCATTGAGTGAGCTCTGCTCAGTCTACGCCATCCCAGACTATGGCATTGAGTGAGCTCAGCTCACTCAACGCCATCTGTATTATGGCGTTGAGTGAGCTTTGCTCACTCAACGCCACCTTGAATATGTCTTTTTTAAAAGATGGCTTTGAGCTTAGCTCACTCAACGCCGTCCAGATGGCGTTGAGTGAGCTCTGCTCACTCAACGCCATCCAGACAACACCAAATGGCGTTGAGTGCGGTCAGTGCACTCAACGCCGTTTAACTTATGGCGTTGAGTGCACTCAACGCACTGAACGCCATCCCGCCTGACAGTTTACAGTGTTGAGTGAGCTAAGCTCACTCAACGCCATCCAGTCTACGACGTTAAGTGAGCTCAGCTCACTCAACACCAACCTGACGACACTAGATGGCGTTGAGTGCAGTCAGTGCACTCAACGCCATTCAACTTATGGCTTTGAGTGAGCTAAGCTCACTCAACGCCATCCAGACCACGGCGTTGAGTTAGCTTAGCTCACTCAATGCCATTCCAAGGTCACGGGCGTGACGGATTGGTCACGGGCGTGTCAGGCCCATGTTGAAATTTCTGAGCTCGACGATCGTCTTCCTGAGGTCGACGATCGTCAAAGGGGTCACGCCCTAGGTCACGGGCATGATGGGTCGGTCACGGGCGTGACCACCCCTTGACTCGAAATCTTGGTCGATAAACTTCAATTCCTTGGCTTCCTAGGGTTTCTGTTAAGACAAAACCACTCCCAGGGGTCTAGTCAGAAATGAGATGTTACAGCATTTGCGTTTGGTTTTGTCAACCTTTAGGGAGCATAAGCTATATGCTAAGTTGAGCAAATGTGAGTTCTGGCTACCTCAGGTGTCCTTTCTGGGTCATGTTGTAAGCAAGGACGGTATTTCTGTAGACCCGACCAAGATTATTGTCGTGATGGAATGGGAAAGACCTTCTACAGCTAAGGAGATTAGGAGCTTCTTAGGCCTCTCTGGCTATTATAGAAGATTCATGGAGGGATTTTCGATGTTGTCTGCTCCTTTAACTAGACTTACTCAGAAGAATACTGCATTCATTTGGAGTGATAAGTGTGAAGAGGCTTTCCAAGAGTTGAAGAAGAGACTGTGTACTGCCCCAATTTTAACCTTACCTACTGAAGGAGTCGAGTATGCTGTGTACGTCGATGCGTCACACATCGGACTTGGTTGTGTTTTAATGCAAGATGGTAAGGTGATCGCGAATGGATCGAGGCAACTAAAGATTCACGAGAGAAACTATCCTACGCACGATTTGGAGTTTGCTGCCGTAATTTATGCGCTGAAGCTGTGGCGACACTTATTGTATGACGCGCTGTGCAAGATCTATACAGATCATAAGAGTTTGAAGTACGTCTTCACTCAGAAGAAACTAAATCTACGCCAGTGTCGGTGGTTAGAATATGTGGCGGAATATGAGGTAGAAATTCTTTATCATCCAGGAAAGGCTAATGTAGTAGCCGATGCTTTGAGTAGGAAGACCGCTAAAATCTTAAATCTATCTGTACAATCCCTGGTGGAAGAATTCTTGTTAATGAACATCGAGATTGGGAGTAGTTTTATGCCTTCTAGTTTGGAAGCAGAAGCGCCCTCATGGATTTCCCTTATTAGGGTGCACCAAAAGGATGATCCGGAATTGTTGCACCTCTGGAATAGAACTGAGAAAAGAGAGTTACCTGATTTTTCTTTTGACGAGCTAGGTACTCTGAAATATCGGGGTAGATTTTGTATTCCTGACATGGGTGACATCCGGGCTAAAATTTGTAAAGAAGCTCATGGTTCCAGTGTTTCCTATCATCCTGGTTCCACCAAAATGTATAAAGATCTAAAGCAAATTGTTTGGTGGTCAGGGATGAAGAGCGATATCGCAAAGTTTGTATCAGAATGTTAAACGTGTCAGCGTGTTAGGGCTGATCATAGAAGGCCTGGTAGTAAATTGACACCGCTTGATATTCCAAGTTGGAAATGGGAGAGTATTTAAATGGATTTTATCACCAGTCTACCAAAATCTCCCGTGGGCATGACTCAGTTTGGGTGATAGTCGACAGACTTACAAAGTGTGCCCACTTTGTTCCGTTTAAGATTGGGTATTCGATGAAGAAGATAGCTGAGCTATATCTTGAAGAGGTCATCAGGTTACATGGAGTGCTTGTTAGCATTGTATCAGATCGGGACTCCAGATTTACGTCTCGCTTTTGGAAGAGCTTGCAAGAGGGGTTGGGTACCGACTTGAGGTATTCCACCGCCTATCATCCGCAGACGAATGGGCAAACAGAAAGAGTAAATCAGATCGTGGAGGGCATGATTAGATGTTATATTTTGGATCATGGTGGTGCTTGGGATGAACGTCTCAGACTCATGGAATTTGCCTACAATAATAGTTATCAAGAGAGCTTGCAGATGGCCCCATTTGAGGCCTTGTATGGGAGGCGTTGTAGGACTCCCTTATTTTGGGCTGAGGTTGGTGAGAGACCATTGCTAGGTCCGGAAGCCCTGGAGGAGATGAATTGTGTGGTGACTCATATTCGAGAGAAGCTTCGTGGAGCACAAGAGCGTTATGAGAAATATGCTAATTGACGAAGGGTCGATTTGGAGTTTTTCGTTGGGGACTTGGTTTTCCTGAAAGTTTCTCCGATGCCAGGAGTAAAAAGATTTAGAAGGAACAATAAGTTAGACCCCCGGTATGTGGGACCTTTTCAGATTCTGGAGCGCATCGGAGTGTCAGCTTATCGACTGGATTTACCTGCTACCTTCCCTGGTGTCAACGATGTGTTCCATGTGAGCCAGTTGCGGAAGTGTGTTCGTAGTGATCGTCAAATTCTTGACTCGGTGCCCCAAATTCAGCCCAATCTGTCGTATGTTGAAGTGCCTGTCCGCATTTTGGAATCTCAAGAGCGTGTCTTGCAAAGAAAGACCATCACCATGGTTAAGATTCTTTGGAGAAATCAAGACGTTGAGAGCGCGACGTGGGAATTTGAATCAGCAATGAGAGAATCTCATCCGCACCTCTTCTCCTAGTTTCAAGTACGTCGATATATTTTCAGTTACGTTTGATTTTATCATTTTGATTTGGTTTTTGAGTTGTGTTAAGTTTCGGGACGAAACTTCTTTTTAGGGGGAGTGACTGTAACGCCTCCGATTTTTCGATGATTTTATTTAAATGGGAAACATCATATTTATGACGTCGTGGCGTTACCTTTAACGTCAAGTTGACGGCGCAATGCCGTTAAGGCATTTTCGCGTCCGTGCGATCAAGTTGGCCGAATTCTTATTGTAATGGGAAAATTTTGCAATTGGAATTTAAGTTAAATAATTTTGGACTTGCTCGTCAAGTTTGGTCGCGATCCGAGCGATATTTGGGCCTCGGCGTTTTTCCAAAGTTTTGTGGAATTTATGTTCGTCGTAAACTTTGAAAACTTATATCTCAAGAATGGCTCGTCTGATTTTGGTTTTGACTTCGCCGTTTTGTTCGTAGCGTCTGTGTTTGCCTACGGCGTGAGTTTCGTTCAATTCGGCGCGCGTTTGGGCCTCCGTTTTGATCTCGCATTTCCTTATTCAAAAATATATAAATATGATTATTTTAATATTAAAGTAATATTCAAAAATGAAAAGTACTATTCATTCTTATAGTTTGATCAAAAGGTATATTTGCAAAGAAATTGTTTTTTCTGCATTCCTTATACTCGAGTATTTTTCCCTCCTCTCGTGTAGGTGTCCTTTTCATGCAAATTTTTTACTCGAGTGAATTACCTGTCTCTCGAGTGAGGTACTGTTCACGCAATTTTTTTGTCTCTCGAGTGTTCTGGTCTGCCTCTCGTGTACTGCATCCATGTACTCAAATTCCTCCATCCTCTTTTACCCCGATCTGTGACGTGGAATGATTTGGAGAACTTTTCCGGTAAAACCAAGGCAAGTGGTGGTTTCCCCTCATTTCTCCTTGTCCGATTTGATGGTAACGGTTTAGTTTTTATGTTCTTTAAAATTTTCTGCGCTTTGTCTTCCAAGTTATTGTTACGATTAACTTTTTTGGATGATCACTCGATATTGTAAGATTTTGTCATAGTGAACTTGATCTTGTCATGATATATTTAATCGTTCTTGAAGTGTCTTATTGATGGCTTTAAGTAGAACCTATCGTTTTTTGAATGTACTAGAGTTTGTCTATGATTGTAAATCGTTCATAGGGGTTGATCAACCATGTCTTGAAACTAGAAGTGTCAAGTAGAATCTGACGAGCCAAATCTCGAGATATATTTTTGTGTTGTGGTTTCTTTGGGTTTCTAAAATTGCGGGAGTTAGTTGATAAAACCACCTCCGCATTGTCTGACTTCTTTATGGTACCTTGTGGAAGTCTACCGGGTTATTTGGCATCTGCGGTGTATGGTGGAGAGTATGAGACTCCCTCGCAGTTAAGCGGATAAATTATTCGTGAGGGGTGTGTCCAGTTGAGTGACCACCTCGCCCGTGTTTTTGGGGTAGGGCCGACCACAGGTGCTTAGTAAAGCTATCTAAATTTCTTCCTTATGTTTTTACTTTTGTTGTTCCCTTTTTGCCTTGGGAAATCTGGTGTATTTGTTGGAGTACGTGACGATTCACGTAAATAGTTCTTTCCTTTCCTGTTCGATACCTTACTTCAGTACTGTTGGTCTTGGGTTGGTACCCCGTTTGACCTTTGTTTTATTTTGTTTACTTTTCTGCCGCCATTTGTCCCTCTTGCTGAGGTGTTCTGTCTTTGGAATGCCTCAGGTTCGGAGCATTAGCAGGTAGCGGAGCCGGTTTTGGATCCCTTGCAGCAGGTTTGCTGTGGTTTTTCCCCTTGCCTTAGTGAGGTAGTTTGTTGTTTTAGTTTTCTTTGCTTAGTTTCATACATATTCATACTATGGGTTCGTGTCAGGTTGTTGACGCCCACAGGATTGTTGATTTCTTTTGACACTTGCTAGCTGATGTGGTTTTCTTATGTTTGGTTTATATTACTTGCTCTCTGGGATGATTTATTGCTAGGATTGCATGTTAGATATTTTTAACCTATAAAACCCTACTATTAGTAAAGCATATTTGTCATCTCTTTCAAAACTAAGCCACTGCTTTCTATTTAGCGTAAAGACTTTTCTATACTTATTATAAATCTAGGGTTTGCATAGTATGAGTTGTTCCTCGGGGACATTTATACTCATGTAGAATATTAGAGTCAATTTAAACAAGTATCTTCCGCAAGCGTATAATTTATATTTTAAATCGTGGACTAGATGATTCACTAAGCCGAGGGATACGGCTACCGTCATAACTTAAACTAGATTTCATTCATAACAATTTATGTTTCCTTTTAAAATCGTAGAGTTTGGAGTCTTGCCTGAACGTCTGCAGTTATCCCCTGCACGGCGTGGCATCACGACGCGTATTTTCCCCCTTGCTCTGATATAATTTTATTGTTGGGGAAAAATGCGGGGGTATACACCCGTCATCGCCCTGGAGGGGCGCGCCCACCAAATGGAAGACCAACAAACGGAAATGCTTGCATTACTCCGAAACATGGGAGCACCTCCTGCTCCCCCGATGCCGCAAGCCCCAGCAAATCCTCCGCTGCAACCAAATCCGGAAAGGGCCCAAGAAGAGCCCGAGGATTATCTTGACGCAGCCGGCTCCACTCACCCAGCTCAAAGAGGAGTAAGAGTAGATCATCTTCATCACCACCTCGCCGGCGACATTCACCCCCCTCCTCTCGAAAGATTTACTCGGGAGGAAATTCGAGAAGTTATAGCCGAAGAATACCGCCACGCTGGAAGAAGAGACTTTCAGGCTCATCGACCGCTCTGCCAAGGCTCCCCCTTAACGCCGCAAATCCTCGATCATCCCATTCCACATGGACTTAAGCTTCCAAACATCGAGATGTTTGACGGGATCGATGATCCATTGGAACACATCAACCACTTCACCACCATCATGAGGATTTACAATGCTCCAGACCAGTTGCTCTGTCAAGTGTTCCCAGCCACATTCAAAGGACATGCTCGTACATGGTTCCATTCCCTAAGAGCTGGCACTATTACCAACTTCGCAGAGCTGACCAGGCAATTTACTTATCAGTTCATCGCAAATCGGAGAATTGTTCGCGATCCATCTCACCTTTCAGGTATTTGTCAAAATGAAGGAGAGTCCCTCAAGGACTTCTTTCGCCGCTTCACCTCTGAGGCACGTCAAATTCCAGGCGTCGACCCCGAGCTTCTCAGAGGCGTCTTTCTTGGCGGGCTCCGCCCTAGCAGCTTCTATTCAGTACTCATGAGGAAGACCGTGCCCAGTTATCCAGATCTCGTTCATCGGGTCGAGGCCCAGATAGAAGCCGACGAAGCTATTAAAACGCACCGAAAGCAGTTTGGAGGAGGACAAAAAAGGAAGAAAGAAGAGGGACCAACTCTCACAAGACAAGAAGAACAACACCAGAGTGAGCGTCGCCGCAATAGCCGTCAACGAGACCTTCTAAAGAATGGGGGAAAACATCCATTTTAGGAATACACCCCTCTGAATACCACCTGCACAAATGTGATGTACGCCATTCAGAATGATCCGGCCTTCCAACGACCAAGAGCACCGCGACCAAACCCTAAGGCAGACCAGACAAGATACTGTGAGTTCAACCACGCAACGGGTCACAACACTGAAGAGTGCGCCGGTCTCAAAGATGAAATTGAACGTCTTGTTCGCCAGGGGCTCCTCGGGAGATTTTTGCAAAGACAGACACAGATCCCAGCACAAGGAAACGGTGGAGGAAGACAGATGGTGGGCAACATAGAGACCATCGACGGATCCCCAACAATGAATACCTAGGACGGACGCTCTCCCTGACGCAGGACGACCCTCTACAACACACATGTAGCCCGAAATTTGCGTCGCATCTATCCCTCCGTATTTTTATCTTTTATTAATGGTGTTAATCGTCTGCTTCTTCCATCATCTTGTTTTTGTCACTTTAGAACAGTAAAAGTCATGAGCTCAGGCTCGCGCAAACCAAGTTTATTTACAAGTACAATATCATATTTGTTTTAAGGTAAAACTGTGCTTACAAACCGAACAAGCAGGTTCTTCAACAACTTTGCCCCTCAAACATCATGTCATCGCAAGGGCCTGCCCCCCTCGCGATCGCACCCGAATTGAGCACATACGTTCTCCGGCACACGGATTGAGCACCTACGTTCTCCGACGGTCGGATTGAGTGCTTACACTCTCCGACGCCATCGTCAGGGCCTGCCCCCCTTGCGATTTGACCCGGATTGAGCACCTACGTTCTCCGATGGTTGGATAGAGTACTTACACTCTCCGACACCATCGCCAAGGCCTTCCCCTCTCGCGATTGCACCCGGATTGAGCACATACATTCTCTGGTGCCCGGATTGAACACCTACGTTCTCCGATGGTTAGATGGAGTAATTACACTCTCCGACACCATCGCCAGGGCCTTTCCCCCTCGCGATCGCACCCGGATTGAGCACATACGTTCTCTGGTGCACAAATTGAACACCTACATTCTCCGACGGTCGGATTGAGTAATTACACTCTCCGACGACACCGTGGGGGCCTGCCCACCTCACGAAGAAGTCGCGAGGATCCCTCGCGCAAACTAAGCGATGAGTATCCCTCACGCAAACTAAACCGCGAGCAACCCTCGCGCAATCGAAGCCGCGAGCAACCCTCGCGCAGCCTAAGCCGCGAGCAGCTGCCCGCGCAACCTAAGTTGCGCGCAACCCTCGCACAACCTAAGTCGCGAGCAACCCTCGCGCAAGCAAAGCCGCGAGAAAACCTCGCGCAGCCTAAGCCGCGAGCAGCTGCCCGCGCAACCTAATTGCGCGCAACCCTCGCGCAACCTAAGCCGCGAGCAACCCTCGCGCAAGCAAAGTCGCGAGCAACCCTCGCGCAGCCTAAGCCGCGAGCAGCTGCCCGCGCAACCTAAGTCACGCGCAACCCTCGCGTAACCTACGCCGCGACCAACCCTCGCGCAAGCAAAGCCGCAAGCACCCCCGCACAATCTAAGTCGCGAGCAACTCTCGCGCAATCTAAACCGCGAGCAACCCTCGCAATCTAAACTGCGGGAAATCCTCGCGCATTCTAAGTTGAAGACTACCCTTGCGTAATCTAAACCGCGAGCAGCCCTCACGCAATCTAAGCCACGAGCACCCCTCGCGCAGTTTAAGTCACGCGCAACCCAAGCCGCGAGCAACCCTCGCGCAATCTAAGCCGCGAGCAACCCTCGCGCAACCTAAGCCGCGAGCAACCCCCGCGCAAGCCAAGCAGCACTCACAAAACCGCGCCAAACAAAGTCATGAGTCAATCTCTTACAAGCAAGAGCCGCGAGCCAATCTCGTATAGAACGACGATGTATGTCAAACTCACGTAAAATAACATGAACCTCACCAACTGAGGTATTATTCGGCCCCGATAAGAATAGAGGCGCTGTGTACGCGTCCCTATATATCGCCACAACAAGTTTCCCCTTCCGACCTTATACAAGAAGTACTCCGTGATACACTCAGGGGGCAACAAAAGCTCCACATCTCAGCAATCTCTTCCCTTGGGCGCTTAGTGCGTTATGCAGGTTACACCTTGTGCATATCGCGTACGCAGCACACATCACGCATGCGAATCCCGTTATGCATCATGCACATCACATCTCATGTACATGATGCATGCCATGCACTTTGCGTGCGCACAAAGGGCGACTGGGCATATCGCGCCATGCGCGCGCAAAGTCCAAATGTATAGCTCACGTACGGCGCGCCCATCCGCGTAGTCCAAATGTATAGCTCACGTACGGCGCGCCCATCCGCGTGCAAGGTCAGAGTCGCGCAAACGCACAAGCGCGTCGGGTCCGCGCAGGGTCGCACGCAAGCACCCGTAAGAGCAGGTTGTGCGCTCCCTGCACCATCGAGCGCACACGTGCACAGGGTCGCGCGCACCCGCGCCCTCGCACGCGCCTGTACCCTCGCGCGCGCAGGGTCTCGCGTGTGCACCCACTTAGGGTCGCGCGCGCGAGCACACACGCGCGGGGTCGCGCACGCGCGCACCCTGTACGCACTTCGCGCACCCTGCGCGCACTCACGCGGGGTCGCGCGCACGGGCACCCGCGCGCCCGCACGCCGGGTTGCGCGCGCGCGCAAACGCGCATGGTCGCGGGCGCGCGCGCTCGCGCAACCCGCGCATGGTCGCGCGCGTGTGCATGGTCGCGCGCGTGTTGTGCATGGTCGCGCGCGCGGACCCGCACATGGTCGCATGCGCACCCGCGCGCCCTCGTGCGCGGGCAGTCGCGCTCCCTCGTGTAACACCCCGAAACTCAAAAGAGGGACGGGTGATGTTTTAAGCCCAGTCTAAATTTTGGAGCAGGTGTCACGGGCGTGACAGGCGTGTCACGGTCGTGACACGGGCGTGACACGGGCGTGTCACGGGCGTGACACGGGCGTGTCACGGGCGTGACACGGGCGTGTCACGGGCGTGACACGGGCGTGTCACGGGCGTGACGGGCGTGTCACGGGCGTGACACAGGCGTGTTCGGCCACGGGTCATGTGGTCGACGTTTTGACGATCGGAGATCGTCGAGTTGAGGCACACGGCCTGGGACACGGGCGTGTCCCAGGGCGTGTCACTTTGGGCAGTTTTCTGAGGCAGGCACACGGGACATGACACGGGCGTGTCGGGTGCTGTGTCGCAGGCCGTGTCCTTCTCGGGTTGGGAAAGCTGGCCGATCGCACACGGGGGGGGGGGGGGGGGGGGGGTGACACGGGTCTCGACACGGGCGTGTCACAGGTGACACAGGCGTGTCGGGGGCCGTGTCGAATGCCGTGTGCTGGTTTTTCGAGTCGGTCGAGACGGCGAATGGGTGACACGGCCAGGCACACGGCCGTGTTGCAACCCGTGTTCGGCCCAGATTTTATAATTTGAGGCCTAATTGTGGCCGTTCATTTCCTTGGCTTTGGATCCGACGGTGGGGGGGCTGCTCCTGGATGGTTTTAGCCGGGATAAGGGTTTCAAAACCCTCACTCTCTTTTTCCATTCTCTTTCTAAATCCTAGAGAGAGGGGAGAGCAAGGTGAGAGGTTGGAGACCAAGATCCGGCCGCCGGTGGAGCGTCGGAGCTCCGAATCGCGATCCGAGTCCAGATCCGCGGAGGTGACGCCGTTGCGGTGCTTTCCAACCGCATAGTTTTTCATGGCGCCGCGGAAGAACGCAAGGGTAACAATTTCTCATCTTGGGGGCATGTGAAGCCCTTTTTCCCTTTGCATAGGAAGCCCTCTCTCGCGAGTGAGCGAAGAGTTGGAGCGTTCCTTGGGGTAGATATGTAAAGTCCCCCTTGTATAGAGTCCGTATACGAAAACGGACATAGGCATTGTGTGTGAAACCTATCCGGACAAGTAGAGCCGGATCGGTGATGTTGCATTGCATATGAACCAGGGAAGACTCCGAGTGTTTGGGCATTTTTTTTCGGGTTTTCTACGTGTTAGATTGCAACAGGGAGCCTTGGAGATTAACTCCAAGGTGCACCCGGAAAACTGGGCAAAAGCAAGTTTTGCAAACACGATGGCCGAGGAGCCAACGTGAACATAACCGGGTTATGTGATTATTGTGGCAGAAATGGGACTCGGTGAGTCTTGACCTGCGCATATGGCTTAAATTTCCATTGCGATATGAGCACAGGTCAGGTGGAACCGTACCCGATCTATGTCGTTCGGTGGGACCGTTGGCATGGATGAGAGTCTTCGACGCTCTATGGCTTAAATTGTCGTGACCAAGGCCAAGAAGACAAGATGCTCATATGGTTGGCCATCCAAGGGGCGGTGGTGGAACGGGAACGTCTATGGCTTGAATTGACGTGACGTTGGCCGGTTCGCCGTAAATGTGCCCTGTGTGCACGAGGTGTGTGGCCGTGCGAGCCTACGCTTGTGAGGTTGTGTGTTTACACTAATAAATTGCCTATTCTATTAAAGTGCAGGGAAAGAGCATCGCCGCCCCGATTTTGGGGCGGGATCGTTATAATTTGGTCAGCATAGCTGACCGTTGCTTTTGTTTGCCACCGGGCGGTGGTTTGTCCTTACAGGTGCTGCGGAGCTGAGCGGAAAATAGCGGGCTAAAGCCCAAGTTGCTGAGCCGGCCCTCGAAGGCCTAATTTTGAGTGTTTCATTATGACCATGTGTGGCCGGCCTGCGAGCCGATGTATGAAAACACTGTTTTATCAAGCAAACTATGTAAGGCCTTAAGGCCATTTCTATTTTCTGTGTATTGGAACATTCTTGCGGGTGTTATTGTAGTGGACATTCATGCTGTTGGCAGGGTTCTTAATTGTGCAACTTAATTTTAATGCTTCCGCTAGGTGTTGTGTAGGGCGTGCAATTGGTTGAATGGTTTCAACGCGTAACCAACCGGTCTGTCCGTAGTATATGGCGTCGGGCCCCGGCCGGACCTACTGCTATATGCTATCCGACGGATAGGGGTGTTACAAATTGGTATCAGACTACTGGTTTCGGTCAAACTTAAATGAATTCGTGGGCGAATTCACTTTAAGGGGTGGTGAGCACATGTGTGCGTCATCGTTATAACATGAAAAGAACCCATGAATGTCCACTTAGGAATGAAAATACACATGTTTGAGGAACCTGCGTGTTCCTATAATTGCTGTTTGCAATAGTATTTGGTCGCTTATCGGTGTAATGCACGTTTATAGGTGACCAGAAGTGGTGCTGGGCCGTCAGAACGGCCAGGTTCTGAGGCAAGAAGTGTGCCTAGTGAAGCGCCTGCAACACCTCCGTCTGCGAGACCATTAGGTTGGTGGCAGAAGTTGTCATGGCGATGATTAATGTGCAACCTGCAAGACAGGTGCAGCAGCCTGCTCCTGCGGAGGAGCAAGTGCCGCTCCAAGCGGCGGAGCCTAGAAGGGTTGAGCAGGTGGCGGTGGAGCCGGAGTTGCCTCGGAGAGCAACTGAGAGACAGCTTAAGCATGTGATGGGCTTCCACCCATAGGTATTCTCGGGAACGGGAACCCCGACCCAGGCTGAAGATTGGCTCTCAAGCGTCAATAGGGTGATGACAGCGACAGAAACGGAAGAGTGGCAGAAGACCACGATAGCGACGTTCCTTTTGGATGGGGACGCAAGGTTATGGTGGGAAGGCCTAGAGCTACACCAGTTGAGGGGAAGGCCGTTGGCCGAAGTTCCTATGACGGAGTTTGCAAGATTGTTCATGGCTCGATACCACCCCTCAGCGCAGAGGATCGCATTGGAGAACGAGTTCCAAAAGTTGGTGCAAGGAGATAGCACTGTAGACGAGTACCTCCATGAGTTTACTCGGTTGGGGAGATATGCTAGCGCTACCTTTGCCGACGAGGAGCGAAAGACTAACCGCTTCTACGAAGGGTTAAGAGATGAGCTGAGGTTGCTATTGTCAGGGCCCATGGCGCAGGGTTTCCTAACCTTGGTCAACTCGGCTCGGTCCTTGGAGAAGGACATGAGAAATGTGCAAGCTAAGAAGGAATCTGGCGGGAAGAAATCGGAGTTCAAAGCGCCGACTACGTCGAAGTCGGGCTATCGAAGATTCTATAAGAAGACTAGGACGTCAGGTCCGGCTCCTTCTGCAGGTGCCTCGGGGACAACTACCAATCGAGCCCCGGGCGCTTGTTTCACGTGTGGAAAGACGGGGCACTTTGCCCGCGATTGCTGGAGCGGACGCCCAAAGTCCGAGAGAAAGCAAGGAGCTACTTATGAAGAGAAGGGCAAGGCGGTGGAGTCAACCGCTTCTCACTATGCTCCGACTCAGCCTAGAGTCTATAACTTGGGGCAGCAAGAGGCCATTAAACAAGCGGATGTGGTGACAAGTACGAGTTAATTTATAGCAAGTTAACTTAGATACTGTTGTTTATTGCTTATTAGCCTAATATGGTTTGCATAGGCTTTGTTTTGATTAGCGATAGTCCGGCACGGGCACTGTTCGATACGGGAGCTTCACACTCCTTCTTGTCCGAAAATTTTATATCGCGCATCGGAGTCCCTTCTTCGATGGCGAAGGACAAGTTGGATGTGCTGCTACCGAATGAGTGCTCGATGCGTGCGGACAGAGTGTGCGCCGTAAAGGTTCACATAGGGAGCCAAGAGTTCGACTTGCTAGCGTTATTGCTGCCGCTAGTAGAGTTCGACGTTATCTTTGGGATGGATTGGCTTTCGGAGCAGAAAGCTTGGATTGACTGTGACCGGAAGGAGGTCAAGCTGGGTGTTGGGCGGGGGACATTATTCGAGGGACTCAAGGGGTCGAGCAAGACGCTGATGTCTGCTCTTCAAGTGGTAAAGACAGTTCGTGCTGGTGCAGAGCTGTTCTTCGCAATAGTGGGGGTTGTGGAGGCAAAGTCCACGTTGGATAACATCCCTGTGGTTTGTGAATACCCCGATGTGTTCCCGGATAGTGTTCCCGGATAGTCTTCCCGGGGCCCCACCGTAGCGAGAGATTGATTTCATTATCGAGCTCGTACCGGGGGCCAAACCGGTGTCACGTCCTCCGTATAGGTTGGCGCCTAAGGAGATGGCAGAGTTGAAAGTTCAGCTAGAGGAGCTGATGGAGCAAGGTTATGTGCGTCCAAGCTCGTCGCCTTGGAGCGCACCGGTCCTCTTCGTTAAGAAGAAGGACGGGAGTATGCGGTTGTGTATCAACTACAGAGAGTTGAATAAGCTAACGGAGAAGAACAAGTACCCGATCCCGAGGATTGATGATCTGTTCGATCAGTTGGTCGGATCGTCGGTATATTCTAAGTTGGACTTGAAATCAGGGTACTATCAGTTGAGGATAAGGGAATGTGATATCCCGAAGACGGCGTTCAGCACAAGGTATGGGCATTTCGAGTTCACGGTCATGCCGTTTGGACTGACAAATGCGCCATCAGTGTTTATGGACTTGATGAACAGGACGTTCCGAGATTTCCTGGACCGCTTTGTGATCGTCTTTATTGACGATATATTGGTGTACTCGCAGTGCGAAGAAGATCACTTCAAGAACTTGCATCTGGTGTTGGAGACTTTGAGGAGGAATGAGCTGTATGCGAAATTCTCCAAGTGCGAGTTCTGGCTACCCTCAGTAGAGTTCCTTGTCACATTGTTAGTGGGGAAGGTATAGCGGTGGATCCGGCGAAGATCGTTGCGATACGGGAGTGGCCTGCGTTGGCTTCTATCGTGGAAGTCCGTAGTTTTCTCGGGCTTGCCGGATATTACAGGCGCTTTGTAGAGAACTTCTTGTGGATAGCGCTACCTCTCACGAAGTTGACAAGGAAAGATCAGAGATTCTTGTGGACGCAGGAGTGCGTGCAAGCTTTTGAGGAGCTGAAGAGACGGTTGACCACGGCGCCAGTGCTTAGTTCGCCGAGTGGGACCGAGGGCTTCGAGGTTTATAGTGACGCCTCGGGTAGTGGTTTGGGCTGCGTGTTGTTGCAGCATGGGAGCGTCATAGCTTATGGATCGCGTCAGCTGGAAGTGCATGAAAGGAACTATCCGGTCCACGACTTGGAGTTGGCGGCCGTGATATTTGCACTTAAGCTGTGGAGGCACTACCTATACGGCATAAGGGTTGATATATATACCGATCACAAGAGCCTGAAGTACCTATTGGATCAGAATGATCTTAACATGAGGCAGAGGAGGTGGATGGAGTTCCTGGGGGACTACACCTTCAAGATTCATTATATACCCGGGAAGGGCAATGCGGTTGCTGATGCGTTGAGTCGCAGGGCTCCCGCCCAAGCCAACTGGTTGTCGGTGCATGAGGAGCGGCTGATACGGGAGTTGGAGGAGCTTGAGATCTGTTGCGTTGACAAGCAGACGAGCGCCAAAGCAATGTTGAACTGGACAGAGGTCCAGTATAACTTGGCTGATCGGGTTCGGCAGGCATTGGAGTTAGATGACTCCATGAAGGAGCTTATGGAGGCAGCGTTGGATGGGTCAAATTCCCAGTTTTCAGTGGAAGATGAGTTGTTAAAGAAGGATCATCGGTTGTGCGTCCCAAGCGGGAGTAACCTACGGGCAGAGTTGATGTACGAGGCTCATCATACCAAGTACTCGATCCACCCAGGGAGCACAAAGATGTACCGTGACCTCAAGAAGCTGTTTTGGTGGCCGGGGCTTAAGAAAGACGTAGCGTTGTTTGTGGCTAAGTGCCAAACATGCGCCTTGGTGAAGGCGGAGTGCCAAAAGCCGGGAGGATTTCTGAAGTCCTTGCCTATACCGGAGTGGAAGTTCGACGACATATCTATGGACTTTGTGCATGGGTTGCCAAGGTCGCAGAAGGGGAACGACGCCATCTGGGTGATCGTAGATCGGTTAACTAAAGTGTCGCATTTCATTCCGCATAGGAAAGACGACTCGGTGGAGAAGTTGGCAAAGCTTTATGTGGACAATATAGTTAGACTGCATGGTGTGCCTCGCAGCATTGTGAGTGATCGCGATGGGCGTTTCACGTCCAATGATTGGAGGTTGGTGCAGTAGATGCTGGGGACAAAGTTGAAGTTCAGCACAGCCTTCCATCTGCAGACGGATGGGCAGACCGAGAGAGTCAATAGAACGATGGAGGACATGCTCCGCATGCGTGTTCTAGACTTCGGGAAGCATTGGGAGGACCACCTGTATTTGGTGGAGTTCGCGTACAACAACAGCTACCAGGCGAGTATCCAAATGGCGCCCTTTGAGGCCCTATATGGTAGAAAATATCGCACGCCGTTGTCTTGGTTAGAAACGGGTGAGGCAAGGTTGTACAAGAAGCAGGAGGTGGAGAGTGCTACCTCGTTGGTGCGAATCATTCGGGAGCGCTTGTTGATCGCTCAGGACAGGCAGGCAAAGTATTACAATGCCAAGCACCGGAACGTGGAGTTCGCGGTAGGCGATTGGGTATACTTGAAAGTGAAGTCGTTCAAGGGGGTTTCGCGGGTGAGACGCTTGAAGAAGCTGAGCCCAAGATACCTTGGACCTTTTGAGGTTCTGGAGCGAGTCGGCGAAGCCGCATACCGTTTGAAGCTATCGGTGGAGTTGAGTGGGCTACACGATGTGTTCCACATCTCTGTGTTGCGGAAGGCGGTGCAAGAGCCTTCGCTAGTGATCGCAGTGGATCAAGTACCGGTGGACGAAGGGTTGACGACTAAGGTCAAGCCCGTTTGTATTGAAGACGCAGAGGTCAAGAGGCTCCGTAACAGGAAGGTCCGGATGGTTAAGGTCCGATGGGATAATTGCGGTCGGGAGGAGCTCTCTTGGGAAAGGGAGAAAACCATGCTGGAGGAGTACCCGGAGTTATTCCGCTCAGGTACCGTTTAAAGTTTTAAGTTCCTATGGTTTTCCTTTAGTAAATTTCGTGGGCAAAATTCTTTTAAGGGGGAGAGAGTTGTAACACCCCGAAACTCAAAAGGGGGACGAGTGATGTTTTAAGACCAGTCTGAATTTTGGAGCAGGTGTCACGGGCGTGACACGGGCGTGTCACGGGCGTGACACAGGCGTGTTCGGCCACGGGTCATGTGGTCGACGTTTTGACGATCGGAGATCGTCGAGTTGAGGCACACGGCCTGGGACACGGGCGTGTCACTTTTGGCAGTTTTCTGAGGCAGGCACACGGGCCATGACACGGGCCCTGACACGGGCGTGTCAAATGTGACACGGGCGTGTCGGGTGCCGTGTCGCAGGCCGTGTCCTTCTCGGGTTGGGAAAGCTGGCCAATCGCATACGGGGGGGGGGGGGGGGGGGTGACACGGGTCTCGACACGGGCGTGTCACAGGTGACACGGGCGTGTCGGGGGCCGTGTCGAATGTCGTGTGCTGGTTTTCGAGTCGGTCGAGACGGCGAATGGGTGACACGGCCAGGCACACGGCCGTGTTGCAACCCGTGTTCGGCCCAGATTTTATAATTTGAGGCCTAATCGTGGCCGTTCATTTCCTTGGCTTTGGATCCGACGGTGGGGGGGCTGCTCCTGGATGGTTTTAGCCGGGATAAGGGTTTCAAAACCCTCACTCTCTTTTTCCATTCTCTTTCTAAATCCTAGAGAGAGGAAAGAGCAAGGTGAGAGGTTGGAGGCCAAGATCCGGCCGCCGGTGCAGCGTCGGAGCTCCGAATCGCGATCCGAGTCCAGATCCGTGGAGGTGACGCCGTTGCGGTGCTTTCCAACCGCATAGTTTTTCATGGCGCCGCGGAAGAACACAAGGGTAACGATTTCTCATCCTGGGGCATGTGAAGCCCTTTTTCCCTTTGCATAGTAAGCCCTCTCTCGCGAGTGAGCGAAGAGTTGGAGCGTTCTTTGGGGTAGATATGTAAAGTCCCCCTTGTATAGAGTCTGTATGCGAAAACGGACATAGGCATTGTGTGTGAAGTCTATCCAGACAAGTAGAGCCGGATCGGTGATGTTGCATTGCATATGAACCGGGGAAGACTCCGGGTGTTTGGGCGTTTTTTTCGGGTTTTCTACGTGGTAGATTGCAACAGGGAGCCTTGGAGATTAACTCCAAGGTGCACCCGGAAAACTGGGCAAAAGCGAGTTTTGCCAACACGATGGCCGGGAGCCAACGTGAACATAACCGGGTTATGTGATTGTTGTGGCGGAAACGGGACTCAGTGAGTCTTAACCTATGCATATGGCTTAAATTGCCATTGCGATATGAGCACGGGTCAGGCGGAACCGTACCCGATCTATGTCGTTCGGTGGGACCGTTGGCATGGATGAGAGTCTTCGGCGGTCTATGGCTTAAATTGTCGTGACCAAGGCAAAGAAGACAAGATGCTCATATGGTTGGCCGTCCAAGGGGCGGTGGTGGAACGGGAACGTCTATGACTTGAATTGACGTGACGTTGGCCGGTTCACCGTAAATGTGCCCTGTGTGCATGAGGTGTGTGGCCATGCAAGCCTACACCTGTGAGGTTGTGTGTTTACACTAATAAATTGCCTATACTAATAAAGTGCAGGGAAAGAGCATTGCCGCCCCGATTTTGGGGCGGGATCGTTATAATTTGGTCAGCATAGCTGTCCGTTGCTTTTGTTTGAATCCGGGCGGTGGTTTGTGCTTGCAGGTGCTGCGGAGCTGAGCGGAAAATAGCGGGCTAAAGCCCAAGTTGCTGAGCCGGCCCTCGAAGGCCTAATTTTGAGTGTTTCATTGTGACCATGTGTGGCCGGCCTACGAGCCGATGTATGAAAACACTGTTTTATCAAGCAAACTATGTAAGGCCTTAAGGCCATTTTTATTTTCTGTGTATTGGAACATTCCTGCGGGTGTTATTGTAGTGGACATTCATGCTGTTGGCAGGGTTCTTAATTGTGCAACTTAATTTTAATGCTTCCGCTAGGTGTTGTGTAGGGCGTGCAATTGGTTGAATGGTTTCAACGCGTAACCAACCGGTCTGTCCGTAGTATATGGCGTCGGGCCCCGACCGGACCTACTGCTATATGTTATCCGACGGATAGGGGTGTTACACCTCGTGCGCGGGCAGTCATGCGCCGACCCCCGCGCGGCCAGGCGCGCTCGCACCTGCACCCGTGTTCGGCCTTGCACGCTGCCCGCCGCCTTCCCTTTAAGCGCATGCGTGGCCGCGGGAGGCTAGGGGTGTTTCCCCGGCCACGCGCCTCGATTCTGCGGAGGCGAACACCGCTCTTTACACCGCTCGACGCCGTCACCATGCGTCTCTCCCTTCATGAAATTCACGTGCATTCCTTCGAAGCGCCCCTCTCCGTCATTTCTGCCTTCTCTCCGGAAGAAGTCATGGGGGCAAGGAGGAGGGAGGTGAGGAAAAAATCCTAATTTGTTTCTTCACTTTGTTCCTCAACAACAAGGATTTGGGGGGCAATTGATGGTGATTAACCCATTTTTTAGCATTGGGGTGCACATAGCCATCCCAAATGATTGGTCAACCCACTCCCCATGATCCCCATCATGGTGGAAAGAGAGTGGGAGGGCCCACTTCCCCTTTTATCTCTCCACTAATCCCTCTCCCATCACAAAAGGAGGGAACCACCGCCGCCCGCCCGCCGCCGCCTGCCGGCCGCCCGCCGCCGCCGGCCGCCCGCCGCCGCCGGCCGGCCGCCCGCCCGCCTCCCACCGCCGTTCGCCGCCGGCCGCCTTTCGCCGACTACCACCGGCCGGTGGAACGCTGCTCGTGCCTCCACCGTCCGATTGTGATGGGGCCTTCGTAGCGATCCGATCCGTGGGTAACCACCCACTAACCCACCACTTTAGTGGTGGGGCCCTCCATGATCCTCCCCTGGAGGCTATAAAAGGACCCCCAGGGGTTCCTAATTTCTCACCTTTTCTCTTCTCCGCTTCTTCCTCTTCTTCTTCAGGTGAGAGCTCTCCTTCCTCCTCCACCGAGTCGGCCACCGCTCGCCGTGAACCACCAGCAGCCACCAACGGCCACTAGTTGGTGCCAACGGCTATAAGCACCCCACCCGCGCGGTGTCAGCAAAGGGATGCCTAAGACCGCGTGGAAGCCGAACGAAGAAGACATCCGAAGCCAGCAAGCGCGCACCGCCCCAAGCGCACGCGCCTGAAGCATCCCGCACGTTCCCTCATCTAAGTCACTTCTGCGGTGTAGCCTGTTGCCCGCTGGAAGCTTCAGTCTTTATCTCTCCCCTCAAGTTGTAATAGGAGCGGCCTGTCGCCCCGATTTACCAAGCAAATTGTAACCCACGAAAGCTAGTGGAATTTGACCGGCACAGAACCGGTCACGTGATTTTTTACCCATTTCAGGGGTTTTTTCACGTCATCAAGACTTTTCTTCACTGTTCATTTTCATCGAATATGTGCGCGCTCGACCGCTCCGTGAGCTGAGACGGTCCAAGTTAGTCTGGATCGACCGGAGCGCCGAGTTTGGCCGCAACAAATAGTAAATAACATTTTTAAATAGTGCTATAATATTAAAATATTCATATTTTATATTTTTGAACAAGGGAAGACGAGTTCAAAACGGAGGCACAAACGCACACTGAATTAAACGAAACTCACACCGTAGGCGAAAACTCACGCTACGAACCCAACGGCGAAGTCAAAACCTAAATCCGACGAGCCATTCCCGAGATATTAATTGCCAAGGATACAACGAACATAAATAATTCAAAACTTCAATCGCGCGCCGAGACTCCAAAAATGCTCGGATTGCGATGAAACTTGACGAGCAAGTCCAAAATTATATAACTTAAATTCCAAATGCAAAATTTTCCGATCACGACAAGAATTTGACCAACTCGACCGCACGGACGCGAAAAATGCCTTAACGGCGATGCGCCGTCAACTTGACGTTAAAAGTAACGCCACGACGTCATAAATATGACGATACCAAATCAAATAAAATCTTCGAAAAAATCGGGGGCGTTACAGTCACTCTCCCTAAAAAGAAGTTTCGTCCCGAAACTTATCACAACTCCAAAATAAAATCAAAACGAGAAAATCAAACATGACTGAAATCATAAAGACATACCCGAACTAAGAGAAGATGTGCGGATGAGATTCCCTCATCGCCGATTCCAATTCCCACGTCGCACTCTCAACGTCTTGATTCCTCCAAAGAATCTTGACCATGGGGATGGTCTTCCTCCGCAACACACACTCTTGAGAATCCAGAATACGAACATGTTCTTCCACATACGTAAGGTTGGGCTGAATCTGGGGCACCAAGTCGAGGACTTGACGATCATTACGAATACACTTCCGCAACTGGCTTACATAGAACACATAATGTGTTGGAACATCCTATTACTGACTTGGGTAAGGATCACTATGTCCTTAGGAATGTGTCTTGACCTCATTGTATAGTTTTAAAGGTCAAACTTGAATAGGTCTAAGGCTTAGAACTTAGGTTTGAAAGTTTCCCTTAAGACCTCCTAGATAAGATTACAAGTGCAGAAAGACTAAGACAATTATCGTCGAGCTCAGATCGACGAGGCCTCGAACACAGTTCGACTATCTCTGAGCTCAGTTCAACGAGTCGTCGAAATCGGTTTGACGATCTCCGAGCTCAGATCGACGTTTTTGTCTCAAGTTATAATCCAGATCTCTGAGCTCAGGTTGACTATAGTCGATCTCAGATCGACGTTTCTGTCTCAAGTTAAAATCCAGTCTCTGAGCTCAGGTCGACGATAGTCGAGCTCAGATCGACGATTTTCTTGAGAGATCGACGATTTCAAGATTTCAAATTCAGTCAGTTATGGAATTCAGATTTATTCACATCCAACATTTAATGCAAAGGATTTTGTAGCCGTTTCAATCAATCTGGAGCAAGTTTCAAGGAGACTAAAGAAGAATGTTTCTTAAGACTTTCCTCCAGAGACAGATATCAATTAAGGAAGTCATTTATGATTGGCTAACGGCTATCTAGAAGATTGGATTTCAATATATCATTACAGACAATAGAGACAAAGATACAGAACAAGAGAAAAACTAAGAACAACATCTGAGATCTGTGAGACACACACAAGAACTACAAGATTACAGTATCTCATCTCTGATTCAAGTTTTTCAAGGCTTCATCAATCAAGACTCCAGACACATTACATTTCAGTCATTGCTGAAATTATCTTTTGCTAGAGATCTCATCTTCTGAAGGCCTATCTGTTGGGTATTGTATCCACAATGTACCTGATTTGAAGAAGCCCCTGAACCAGCTAAGGTGAATGGACAATGTATTTGATCATTTGTCTTCAAGTTGTGCTTGCAGTTATTCCTCGCTAAGTACACACCAATGTCAGGGTGCAGTAGGTCAATATACACGGGTCTGCGCAACGTAATCCCTCGTTAAGCAGATCAGTGTGTTGGCTTACGTGTACTCTCTCTATTAGAGTGTACTTATTTACAAGTACAGGGCTGTGATAGATCAAGAGCAATCAAGGAGCAAGGATGGGCCAAAGAGCAGCTCACGGGTGGAAAGACGAAATATCATCTAAGTAAGAATCGACGAGAATCACTAGGTGATTCTCGCCGATTCGACGAGAATCACTAGTGATTCTCGCCGAATCGTCGAGAATCACTGGCTGATTCTCGCCAACTATCTTCGGCTGACTCAGCGCGTGCAAATCTCACGCCAAGTCAAAATCGTCGAGATTCATCAAGTGCTTCTCGACGATTCGTCGAGAATGATTCTGCATTCTCGACGATTTGTCGAGAATGATTGATGACTCTCGCCGATCCACTCTGGTTTGCCAAGTTGTTCAGCATGAATTCTGCTAAGTAGAATTCGGCAAGAATCGTAGGTGATTCTCGCCGATTCGTCGAGAATCACCTATGATTTTCGCCGAATTTGCCTTAGGCGAAATTCTGGTGCTCGCTGGACCGGACCAAGTTTCAGGCGCTGTTTTGAACCGGAGCTAGGGTTTCTTTTGGTGGGGCCCACAACAGTCATATTGTATGACCTACTGTATAAATACTTCGGCATTTTGAACAGTAATCAGTACGAATACACAAGAAAGAAAACCGAGCCGCCGACGTGACCTAGATCGCGGATTTCTCTTCTGCCGCCGCCATCGTAGCTCGGGAAGTTAGTCGCCGCCGTTGATCGTGGATACCTCCTGATCTTCCGGCGAAAGAAGCTTTTCCAAGCAACGCGTCTCACGTGTCCTTCTTGAGATCCTTTATCTCTTGGTTTGTAGATCGGGAATACCTTCCCTTTACGAATCGATCGAAACAATTAATCCAAGGAAGACCGTTGGTAGACCTTGCCAGCATAGCTACGAAGGTTGGATCTCTAAAGATCAGCCGCCGCACTTCTTGTCGCCGCCGATCCCGAACGCCAAGCCGCCGCTCTTCTTGCTGCCACCGGTTTTGTGGAGATTCATTCTAAGTGAGAGATAAGGTCGTGGACTCTTCGTCTTTGTCAAGAACGCGTCATCGAACGAAGAGGGACACCTAGCACTCCATAAGAAGTTTGTATATTTTATACATTCCATTTTATTTTTGTTGTAAAGGAACGTAGGTTCCTCGTTGTAAGGGTTGAGTGCAACCCGTGGTGGAGGAGTGGTGACTCCTTCGTTTGGAA
This sequence comes from Platanthera zijinensis, assembly GCA_039513925.1. NCBI lineage: Eukaryota > Viridiplantae > Streptophyta > Magnoliopsida > Asparagales > Orchidaceae > Platanthera > Platanthera zijinensis. Next base: position 21,115,628 of record CM077098.1, read on the forward strand.
GGGTTCCTTCCGTTAGTGTGAGGATTGGATTTCAATCCGGTTGGTGAAGTGACTGAGTCGTACCTTGTTGAGAGATAGGTCGAAGGGGGAAAGTGGATGTACCCAAATCGAGGAACCACTATAACTGCTTGTGTCTGTTTGTGCTGTGTTGTTTTGTTTACTTGTGCAGGTAGAATTTTAATTCCGCTAAAATCGCTGCAAGACACCTATTACCCCCCCATAGGTGAAGGTAGTTGGCACTAGGTGGACTTTCAAGTGGTATCAGAGGGAGGTTACTCAGCAATAAGGTTAACACCTTGAGTAAGTTCCTGCCACTAGTGTCAAGAAGAAGGCAGATATCTACTATGGACGGACTCAAGTACTCAGGCAAGATCCCAGTGTGCACCAGGCTAAACGTTCCTATCTGGAAGGAAAGGATTAGATTTTACATGAAAGAAGTCGACCCTCGACTCTTCATGATCGTAGAGGAGGAACCTTATATTCCCACTAAGGCCTCCACCATTGATCCTACCAAAAAGGTGCCAAAGAAGATTTCTGAAATAGACAAGGACGAGATGGTGCTGGTCGGACTTGACAAGAAGGCACAGAACATACTAATCAGCGCGGTCGATGACTCCATGATGCAGAACTTCTGAAACTACAGGACAGCCAAGGATATCTGGCACAGCTTGATTATCCTGATGGAGGGCACAGATGAAGTGAGGGATGATCGGAGATCCCTCCTGAACCAAAAATATGAGGCCTTCAGGCAGGGGCCCAAGGAAGAGATCGGAGTTACCTTCGAGAACTTACTCAAGATAGTCAATGCTCTCAAGGGATATGGAAGAGTGTTCACTGATGGTGAACTTAATAATAAATTCCTTAGGTCCCTTACTAAGGAATGAGACACGAAGATCTGCGCCATCCGAGAGTTTGGCAGATTAGCTGAAACTGATCCTCAGATACTCTTTGGGAAGCTCATGTCCTATGAGCTCCAGTTGAATACGAGGAAAGCTGAAGAAGAAGCAGAGAAGGCCGCAGCCAAGGAAAAGACTGTGGCCCTAAAAGCCATTCACTCCAGGAAGGGCAAGGGTGCGGCTTCATCCCGTGCGGGGAAAAAGGATGAGGAGGAAGACTCCGAGCCATGATCCTCCGGCTCGGAGTTTTCTGAAGAAGACTTCTCCCTCATCACCCGAGAATTCAAGAAGTTCCTCAAGATGAGGAATCAAAGAAAGAGAGACGGCTCCTCCTCCAGAAATCAGAAGAAGAATTATTCTTCTGACAGGTATGAATCAAAACCGAACAAACATCGTCACACTGACATCATTTGTTTTGGGTGCAATAAGCCAGGACACGTCGTGGCCGACTGCCATCAAGGCAAGAGAGAGAAGGGGAACGGAGAAGAGCACAGAACCTCTAGAGATAAAAAGAAGGAGAGGAGCTACATTGCCAAAAAGTCAAAGACACTGAGTGAGTCTGATTCCTCAGACTCCAGTGATGATGAGGAAGCCTACTTCGGGCTGGTGGGTCGCTCTGACTCAGAAGGAGAATGCCCCCCCCCCATTCACTGGGAAGGTAAAAGCTCGTACCCCCCTCTCTGACTCTGACTATGAGTCTCTTGATGATGATCTCGAGGACAGCCCATCTTCCCGAGAAGCCTAGCTCCTCGAAAAGTATGAGCTTCTGCTCAACACCTTCGAGGAATGTCGCAAGAGATTGAGGGCTCAGAAAAAGGAAGTCAAATTCCTTAAGGTCGAGGGTGTCTAGCTAAGGGAAGAGATCACTAGCTTGATTTCTCTCCGACAGGAGCACCTGGACCTGATCTCTAAGCACTCAGAGTCTCTAAGTCTCCTTGACCTTAAACAGGAAGAAATCAATAAGTTGGAAGAACAACTTACGGCAGAAAAGAAGATTGTCCAAAGCTTCTCTATGCCAAAGACTGTTCTTCCACTGGTTGATACCTTATCTGCTCAGGCTAAGGGGGCTGGCTTGGGGCATGTGGGTGTGCCTGGGAAATCATCCAGAAGAAACAAACAACAGAGGACAAATAAGGCTGCTAAGAAGGCCTCTACTGCAGAAAATGGAAAGGCCCCACTCAAACCTGTTGTATTCAGGAAGCCTGGCTTTCCCTGCAATGAACAGGACTTTGAGTCAACCTATGGCCACTTCTTCCGGCCCTCGGTTGAAAAGCCCAAGAGCCGGTATGAGGGGCGGGCCTTCCCCCGCAACTTTGGCGAGAGTGTTTTCAAGGCACCTTATGAGGAAGTTCAAATGGAGGATTATGGCCACTTCTCTAGCGGCCATAATAGGAAGCAGGCACCCAAGGCCAAGCCTGTTATACTGAGAAACCAGGAGGTGAAGAAATCATGCGACTGTTATCATCATGATGCCTCCACCTCCAGGTCCAAGGCCCCGACTGAACCTTCCATTCCAAGGGTGAAGCAGGTGCCTAGGAGAAAGTATAACAGATTTGACTGCTGGTGCTGTGGTAAAGTTGGTCACTTTGCCGTAGATTGCTGGTTTAATCCAAGGAATAACGAGACTCCTCATGTTGGCAATGCGAGGCAGACCACTCGTAGGGCTAACCATCCGAGGGGGAGTATACTAATGAGGAATCTAGGACCCAAGTTCGATTGGGTTCCTAAGGGAAATTAATTCTGTTTTGCAGGAATGTTCAAAGGCCACCAAAACTCCCATATGGTACTTGGACAGTGGATGCTCCCGACATATGACCGGGACAAGAAGCCTGCTGCGTGATTACTCTCCAGTCGAGAATGGACCCAAAGTCATCTTTGGGGGATCAGATCGAGGAGTCACCAGTGGTTACGGTATGATTTCCAACAGTATAATTTCTATCACCGATGTGGCTTACGTTGAAGGGTTAAATCATAACCTGATATGTGTAAGTCAGTTATGTTATAAAGGTTATGATGTTAAGTTCTACAAGGATAAATGCCTGATAATATCGTGTGCCTCTTCGAAAACGGTATTAACAGGCATTAGGAGCAGAAATATCTTCTGCTTAGATTTTCTTAGTTTAGATTCATCTACCCCCGTATGCCTAGTAGCAACAGGCAGTGCATCTCTTTGTGAACAATGGCACAAGAGATTGACACATATTAATTTCAAGATAATTAGTATGTTATTTTCTAAAAACTTAGTAAGGGATGCTCCCATCATTAAGTGCATCAAAGATAGCCCCTATCCTGCATGCCAGAAGGGCAAACAGACTCGGGCTACCTTTAAGGGCATCGTTGACAAAGACTCCTCCAGATGTCTTTATCTTCTGCATATGGACTTGTTTGGTCCAATGCAAGTTCATAGCTTGGGAGGCAAGTCTTATACGCTAGTGATTGTTGATGATCACTCTCGGTTTACTTGGGTGTTCTTCTTAAAACGCAAGTCTGATACATTTGACATCTTCACCAGTTTTGTCAGGCAGATTCAGAACGAACTTAACTGCTCGGTGGTCAAAATCAGAAGTAACCATGGAACAGAGTTCGAGTCTGGTGCTATGACAGAGTTCTGTGAAGAACTTGGTATCTTTCATAAGTTTTCCTCCCCGCGCACTCCTCAGCAGAATGGAGTTGCGGAGAGGAGAAATAGAACGCTCATTGAAGCCTGCACGACAATGTTGAATGACGCTTCTCTCCCAGAATATTTCTGGGCAGAGGCTATCAATACAACTTGTCATGTACAAAACCGGGCCTTGATCAACAAGAGTCATCATAAGACGCCTTATGAACTACTGAAAGACAGGTAGCCAACCATGTCCTATTTTAGGATCTTTGGCTGCAGATGTTATGTACTTAATAACGGGAAGTACCCGCGTACTAAGTTTGGTGAAAAATGCTTCGAAGGCATATTTATGGGTTATAGTAGCCATAGCCGGGCATATAGGGTTTCCAATAAGAAAACCCTAGTGGTAGATAAATCCATAAATGTGGTATTTGATGAAGGAAGCTTGCTTAACAGCAATTCTTCCAGTGTTCTTCTTGAAGATGCAGGTACAAGAATTGAACAGCTTAGTCTCGATGAGACCGCTAAAGATGCAACTCCCAAGTACGTCAAAGTCAACACCACAACACCTATCGGAGATGATGACGGTTAGAATGGAGTTGTCCTCCCTGAAGAGGAAGGAGCCCCAGAAAATGTTAGAGCTCCAGATGCCAGACTGCTAGAGCTTCGTCACGTGAGGGATCATCCCAGAAATCAAATCATCGGAGATCCCCGTGACGGTGTCAGAACTTGCCGAGGTACAATTAACGAGATTCTGCATTTTAGCTTTCTGTCACAGGTTGAGCCAAAGAAGTTCGACGAAGCGAACAAGGATGCAGCATGGATATTGTCCATGCAAGATTAACTGCATCAATTTGAAAGATGCAACGTCTGGACGCTGGTTCCCAGACCAAAGGGGCAGAACGTGATCGGCACCAAGTGGATCTTCAGAAACAAACTGGATGAACACGGTGTCATCATAAAGAACAAGGCCAGGCTGGTGGCTCAAGGTTACAGACAGGAGGCGGGGATTGACTTCGACCAGACCTTTGTACCAGTGGCAAGGCTCGAGGCGATAAGATTGTTCCTGGCTTATGCATCACACAAAGGATTCACTTTCTATCAGATGGATGTGAAATCTGCATTCTTAAATGGCAACCTGAAAGAGGAAGTATATGTCGCACAACCCCCAGGTTTTGTTAATCCGACTTATCCCAATCATGTATATTTTCTTAATAAGGCTATATATGGCTTAAAACAAGCTCCTCGAGCTTGGTATGAGACTCTGTCTAGTTTTCTTCTTGAGAACAAGTTCTCTAGAGGAAAAATAGATAAGACATTATTTCTTAGGGAAGTCAAATGCAAGATCTTGCTGGTGCAAATCTATGTTGATGACATTATATTCGGCTCAACGGATAACAATCTTTGCAAAAAGTTTTCTAAACTTATGCAAGAAAAGTTTTAAATGAGCAGTATGGGAGAGCAAAAGTATTTCTTGGGACTTCAAGTGAAACAGTCTGAGGATGGAATTTTCATTTCTTAGACGAAGTTCACAAATGAACTCCTCAAGAAATTCGGAATGGAGAATGCAACCTTTATGAGGACTCCAATGGGATCCACTATGTCTCTGGATAAGGATGAGAAAGGGAAACCTTTTGATGAAACCAAGTACAGAAGCATTATTGGATCCCTGCTCTACCTTACTGCAAGTAGACCGGATATTATGTTCTCTACATGCGTTTATGCAAGATATCAGGTGAACACTAAGGAATCTCACTATGTCGCTGCAAAGCGAATTCTTAGATACCTTAAGGGTACACCTAATCTTGGCTTGTGGTACCCGAGAAACAATGATGTCGAGCTAATAGGCTTTTCAGATGCTGATTTTGCAGGAAGCAGGGATGATAAAAAAAACACTTCTAGGACGTGTCAATTCCTCGGAAGAAGGCTTATATTATGGAATAGTAAGAAGCAGAATTGTGTTGCAACCTCCACAGCTGAATCTAAGTACATCTCAACAGGCAGCTGTTGCGCACAACTTCTATGGATCAGAAATTAGCTAGCAGACTATGACCTTCAATTCAAAGAAGTACCAATGTACTGCGACTCCTCAAGTGCTATAGCTATTGCGAACAATCCCGTGTCGCACAGCCGGACGAAGCATATTAAAGTGCGCTACCACTTCATTCGGGAGCATGTGGAAAACAAGGGCATCTCTCTCTGCTATGTCCCCACAGATAAGCAGATTGCATATATTTTTACAAAGCCCCTAGACGAAGCCAAGTTCAGTCTCTTCAAAACTGAACTGGGTATGCTAAACCTTGAGGAATGAAGAATACAGAGGCTGCCGACTCATGGATCAAGGGGGAGCATCCGCAAGAAACACAAGTGTAAGCACAAATGCAAGAACTGAGGGGGAGCATTGTGGCAAGTGCTAAAGTCCCAGATTTGTAGAAGCCAAAAAGGGGGAGATTGCCCTCTCGGTAAGGTGCTAAGGGCTAAGGTGCTCTCGCAAAGTATGCTCCAAATGCTCTAAAGATAATGGTATGGAAATTCTTTCTCAACTGATTATTCAGTTTATGTTTTTCTTCCATCCGTTATATTCACCTTAGTTTGTAGGGTTTAGGCTTCTTCAAATAGGGGGAGATTGTTGGGTATTGTATCCACAATGTACCTGATTTGAAGAAGCCCCTGAACCAGCTAAGGTGAATGGACAATGTATTTGATCATTTGTCTTCAAGTTGTGCTTGCAGTTATTCCTCGCTAAGTACACACCAATGTCAGGGTGCAGTAGGTCAATATACACAGGTCTGCGCAACGTAATCCCTCGTGGAGCAGATCAGTGTGTTGGCTTACGTGTACTCTCTCTATTGTAGTGTACTTATTTACAAGTACAGGAATGTGATAGATCAAGAGCAGTCAAGGAGAAAGGATGGGCCAAAGAGCAGCTCACGGGTGGAAAGACGAAATATCGTCTAAGTAAGAATCGACGAGAATCACTTAGTGATTCTCGCCGATTCGACGATTCTCGCCGAATCGTCGAGAATCACTGGCTGATTCTCGCCAACTATCTTCGGCTGACTCAGCACGTGCAAATATCACGCCAAGTCAAAATCGTCGAGAGTCATCAAGTGTTTCTCGACGATTCGTCGAGAATGATTCTGCATTCTCGACGATTTGTCGAGAATGATTGATGACTCTCACCGATCCACTCTGGTTTGCCAAGTTGTTCAGCATGAATTCTGCTAAGTAGAATTCGGCGAGAATCGTAGGTGATTCTCGCCGATTCGTCGAGAATCACCTATGATTCTCGCCGAATTTGCCTTAGGCGAAATTCTGGTGCTCGCTGAACCGGACCAAGTTTCAGGCGCTGTTTTGAATCGGAGCTAGGGTTTCTTTTGGTGGGGCCCACAATGGTCATATTGTATGACCTACTGTATAAATACTTCGGCATTTTGAACAGTAATCAGTACGAATACACAAGAAAGAAAACCGAGCCGCTGACGTGACCTAGATCGCGGATTTCTTCAAATCCGGGTTGGAGGCAAACTCAGTCCCCCAACCACCATTTCCAAGCAAACAAGCTCAAGGGTCTACATGTTTAAGCACAAGGGACCTTCCACCCCCTTGCCCAGCCCGTACCTGGAGCAAGATAGAAGAATAAGGGTGGCCTTGGCTAAATTACACAACACCTCCCCCATGAAGAGCTTCAAACCACCACTACTAATCACGACCAACGATTCGGCCATTAGGAAAGAAAAACATGGCCGACAAGGAAACTACAAAAATAAACAAGGAATTCACTCGGGAACGTAAATCGAGGAAAAAGAAATAGTGTTGAAGTAACTCAACACGGCTCGGCGTTGAGTGGGACCCATTCAGTGCCTAACCAGACCTTGGCGTTGAGTGAGTTAGCCACACTCAGCGCCAGAACAGCCATGGAGTTGAGTGAGAGTCACTCACTCAACGCCCTCGGCAATAACAGCTCTGGCGTCGAGTGAGCTATCCTCACTCAACGCCAAAACAGCTATGGCGTTGAGTGAGGTCCACTCCCTCAACGCCTACAGCCAAAACCACAAATCCCAACAGTGGCGTTGAGTGAGTCTACCTCCCTCAACGCCAAAGCAGCTTTGGCGTTGAGTGAGGTCAAATCACTCTACGCCAAAGTTCATTTCCGCAGGAAAACCCTAAGCCAACGCCAACAAGAGGAGGTCGGCGGGAATGTCGACTGATTCTCGCCGAATCGGCGGGAATGCAGGATGATTCTCGCCGAATCGGCGAGAATCCAGAAGGATTCTCGACGATCAGCGGGAATCAAGGATGATTCTCGCCGAATCGGCGTGAATCAAGGATGATTCTCGCCGAATCGGCGGGAATCAAGGATGATTCTTGCCGATCGGTGGGAATCACGTCGAAATCGGCGGGAATCAAGGATGATTCTCGTCGATTTTGACTTAGACGAAAATTTTCACTCAATCACCCCACCACTCAGCCACAAAGAACAAACTGAACTATGACTTTGAGTGTGTCCACCACACTCAACGCCAAGTCCGGGCGGCTTTTGGCATTGAGTGTGTGCACCACACTCGACACCAAAACCCGAGAGTCTACCAAGACTGGTTCTAACCAGAGCCCTACCACAACAACCTCCCGCACTCTCTCTCTCGGCACCACCCGCAAAAGCACCCAACTAGAACTACAAATCTGGAGTCTTAATGGTCAAAATAACCATCGGGTTGAGCAAAACAGCACAAGGAGGGGGGTTCATAGGCGAATCTAAGCCCTAAATTCAGTAAGGTAAAAGAGAATATGCTTGGTTTCTACCCTAGGGCTAACCGGGAAACATTCTTGAATATCAAAAGAACAACAATGGCAAGGGCAAGAATACCACTTGCCTCGATTTCCAGCGAAGCTTGGTCGGCCTTCCCTCCTCTTCGTTCTACACAAGAAGGAGCAGCACCTAACAAGCAAACCCGCACTTTAATGGCGGAAAAGCACAAGAACTGAGAATCCAAGTCTCCTAAAACTCCACGAAAATCAAACCTCTTACCGTCGAAATGAAGATCTGAGGGAGAGCAAGACAATGCCGCTTTCGGAATCGAAATCAGTCCACGAACACTCCCGGAATCGCCGTCCGAAGGGGAAGCAGGTCCGGCGGTTCTCCTCTATTTTCCGCGAACAAGAGCAGCGGTTTCTTCTGGTCTCGGGAAGAAGGAGGAAGGAGTAGTGGGCCTGCCACTCCTTAATAAGGCTTTTATATAAGCTTTAAGGCATCGATTCAGCAAAATTGGAACCAAGTGCCTGCTCCTTACATAAAAAAAAGAATTTCTTCTAGTCTTTACTAATGGCACACCCAAAGCGACGCGAAAACCAAACTACCTCGGAATTCGACAAAATTCGTAGCGTAGTTAAATATCCACGCTACGAACACAACGGTAAAGTCGAAATTAACTTTCGACGAACAGAACTCGAGTTATACTCTCCCAAAGCCAAAACACAAGCATCCCCCGAGAGGCCACACCGGGTCACCCAAAATGACTCGACTTGCTAGGTAGATCTTGCCAACAGGCTACAAAATAGGGCACCCAGTTCTAAGGAGTTAAGACCACACTCCACAGATGGCACAAGCCAAGAAAACGCGTCGACGTAACGCCAAACGAGGATTAAAATAATCGCAAAAAAATCGAGGGCGTTACAGTCACTCCCTCTAAAAAAAAGTTTCGTCCCGAAACTTTACGCACCACACTTCTACTATAGAAGGAAAGTAATAATCCAAACATCACAAGAAGAAAAAACAAAGCAAACTAATCAGGGAAACAGCTGAGGGTAAGCCTCCCTCACAGCCGACTCTAACTCCCAAGTCGCGCTCTCCAAATCCTGATTCCTCCAAAGAACTTTCACCATCGGAATAGACTTCTTTCGCAGCACCCGTTCCTGAGTATCAAAAATACGGACCGGCACTTCAACAAAAGAGAGGTTGGGTTCCAACTGGGGCATAACGTCCAAGACTTGCCCACTGCTGCGCACGCACTTCCGCAATTGGCTAACATGGAAAACATTATGAACACCTGGGAAGTTTGCTGGCAAATCCAACCTGTAAGCTGACACGCCAATCCGCTCCAAAATCTTAAACGAGCCCACATACCTCGGGTCCAATTTCCGATTCTTACCAAACCTCTTTACACCAACCATCGGGGAAACTTTAAGAAATACAAGGTCCCCTACAGAAAACTCCAAGGCAGACCTACGCCGATTGGCGTTCTTCTCGTACCTCTCCTGAGCTATACGAAGCTTCTCTTAAACAAGCTTCACTGCGACTTCCATTTCCTCGAGCGCATCAGGACCCAACAATGGCCTCTCACCAGCCTCAGCCCAAAACAACGGAGTTCTGCAGCGCCTCCCATACAAGGCTTCGAACGCAGCCATCTGCAAGCTCTCCTGATAACTATTGTTGTATGCAAATTCCATAAGTCGCAGCCGCTCGTCCCACGCTCCACCGTGGTCTAAAACGTAGCATCAGATCATATCCTCAACTATCTGATTCACCCGCTCCGTCTGCCCATTAGTCTGTGGGTGGTACGCAGTAGAATACCTCAGATCCGTACCCAAACCCTCCTGTAGACTCTGCCAAAAACGAGAAGTAAATCGAGAGTCTCGATCAGAAATGATGCTAACCGGCACACCGTGCAGTCGGATGACTTCATTCAAGTACAACTCCGCTATCTTCTTCATCGGGTAATCAATATTATATGGCACGAAGTGAGCACACTTCGTTAGTCTATCCACTATTACCCAAACGGAATCAAATCCCCTCGGGGATCGCGGTAAACCCGTGATGAAATCCATAGATATACTTTCCCACTTCCAAGTCGGGATCTCTAACGGAGTCAACTTGCCACCAGGCCTTCCATGATCGGCCTTCACCCGCTTGCAAGTGTGGCACTCCGCAACAAATCGGGCTATATCTCCTTTCATGCCATACCACCAGGCAATTTGCTTTAAGTCCCGATACATCTTTGTAGATCCTGGATGGTAGGCAACGCTGGATCCATGAGCCTCTCTGCAAACCATACCCTGAATGTCCCCAACCGCGGCGATGCAAAATCTGTCGCGGTACTTCAAAGTTCCCACATCATCGATGGAATAATCCGACAACTCTCCTCTCTCAGTCCTGGAGTACAAGTGTAGAAGATCTGGGTCATCCTTCTGGTGAAGTCTGGTCAAAGAAATCCAAGACGGCTCTGCCACTGACAAACTACTCTGCAAGCCACAGCATCTCACTGATATATCCATAAGGAGGAACTCCTCCACTAAATGATCGGCGGTGAGATTAAAGATCTTTCCCGTCTTTCGGCTCAAGGCGTCGACCACCACATTGGCCTTGCCTGGATGATACTGGATCTCTACATCATAATCGGCCACATACTCTAGCCACCGACGCTGGCGCAGATTTAACTCCTTCTGCGTGAACACGTACTTCAGGCTCTTATGGTCGGTGAAGATCTTGTACTGAGCCCCATAAAGTAGGTGTCTCCACAGCTTCAACGCATAAATAACCGCTGCGAACTCGAGGTCATGCATAGGATAATTCTTCTCATGAGTCTTCAGTTGCCTTGACCCATAGGCAATCACCTTACCCACCTGCATTAATACGCATCCCAAACCCACATGCGAAGCATCAACGTATACATCATAATCCATGCCCTCGGTAGGCAGGGTCAGAACAGGAGCAGTGCACAATCTCCTCTTTAACTCCAGGAAGGCTTCTTCGCACTTCTCGCTCCAAACAAAAGCCACATTCTTCTGAGTCAGCTTAGTCAAAGGTGCAGCTAGGGTAGAGAAACCCTCCACAAACCTCCTGTAGTAGCCGGCCAATCCTAGAAAGCTCCTAATCTCTTTGGGCGTGCCCGGCCTACTCCAATCCATCACTGCTGCAATCTTTTCCGGGTCAACCGAGATCCCATCCTCATTCACCACGTGGCCCAAAAACGAGACCTGAGGCAACCAAAATTCGCACTTGCTTAACTTGGCAAATAACTTATGGTTCCTCAACTTTGATAGAACCAAGCGCAGATGCTGCTCATGCTCCTCAGCACTGTGAGAATAAACCAACACGTCATCGATGAAGACCACCACGAACTTATCTAGGAAATCCTTGAACACCCGGTTCATCATATCCATGAACGCTGATGAAGCGTTGGTCAATCCAAACGACATCACTAAGAACTCAAAATGTCCGTGCCTCGATCTAAACGCAGTCCGTGGAATATCTGTCTCACGGATCCTAAGCTGATGATAGCCTGAACGAAGGTCAATCTTGGAGAAGACCGTGCTACCGTGCAACTGGTCAAATAAATCATCGATCCTCGGCAGAGGGTACCTGTTCTTAATTGTGACTTTGTTCAACTCCCTATAGTCGATGCAAAGCCGCATTGACCCATCTTTCTTTTTCACAAATAGAACAGGAGCACCCCAAGGCGACGAACTCTGCCTGATAAACTCTTTCTCCAACAACTCATCTAACTGGACTCGCAACTCCTCTAGCTCTCGAGGGGCCATCCGGTATGGCGCCTTAGCAATAGGACGCGTACCCGGCTCCAAATCGATCACAAACTATACATCCCGCTCGGGAGGAAGACCAGGAAGGTCTTCAGGAAAAACATCGGCGAAATCACGAACAACTGGAATCTCCTCTAAGCGCGGTACACTAACAGCGATCCCAACCACCGAGACCAAACAAGCAAAACAGTCCAAAAGAAAAAGCTTCTGAGCACATACCGCAGAGATGACAGAAGAATCCTGGCTCAGATCTGCATACACGCTTCCGGGCTGACCGTCGTCCCTGATGAAGTCCAAGCACTTCCCTTTGCACTGAATCACTGCATCATACCTAGACAGCCAGTCCATGCCCAAAATAACATCGAAGTCCTCCAGATCAATCATCTTCAGGTCTGCCTTCGCAAGGAAGTCCCCCAACAAAACATGGCAATCTAACATGCCCAAATCTGACAACACAGATTCACCAGAGGGGAACTTGACACGAAAGGTATCACGAACTCGATCTAAAGTCAACTGATATCGCTCTACAAAGGCTCTAGCCACGAACGAGTGGGTAGCGCCGGAGTCAAACAGAACCCGCGCCCAGCGGTTCTCCACCTTAAACTTCCCTATAGGAACATATATAACTAAGGAACTACCACAACAATACTACAAACATTCTAGTAAGACAAGAACAAAACATTCAGGCTGGAAGACAACTAACCTGAGATGACCTGAGTCGAAGCTTCAGCCTCCTCAGAAGAGATCACGTTCAGCTTTCCCTTTCCCTTGTCCACACGCTGGGGCGGAGGTAATGCCTGAAGAGGAACTGCATGAAGAGCAGGCTGGACCTGAGGACACCTAGACTTGATGTGTCCCTTCTGCCCACACTGAAAACAGACCTTATCCTTGGACCAGCACTGGGCAGCATCATGCCCGGGTCGCCTGCAAACAGAACAGGAGACATCTCTCCTAGGAGCACCCTAAATTGCATGAACCTGCTCCTTCCTATGAGCTGCTGCCCTCTTGAAACATCTCTCGACAGGGTGGCCTGACCGGCCACAGAAACTGCACACCACTTTGCTCTTCTTCCCAGGAACCGTACCGGGTACCTGAGGTTTCTTTTCCTCCACAGACTTCCTCTTATCCTTCCTACTTTGCTGTCCTCTGCTCTTCGCGGTCTCAATAGCCTCCACCTTCAGAGCAGCCTCCACTACTCCTACATAAGTCTCTGAGCCATAAGCACTGGTCAGCTGCTGCACCTCACTCCTCAAACCACCGAGAAATTGCTTAACTCGATCAGCCTCAATGTTGATCAATCCTGGGGCAAAACGGCTCAGCTTGCTGAACTCTATCTCATACTCACCCACCGTGAGCTGCCTTTGCTTCAGATGGAGGAAGTCGTTCATGAGGCGGTCACGCTCGAGCGAGGGTAAGAACTTCCTCAATAGCATCTCCTTGAACACCTCCCAAGAGCATCCAGCTACCAAGCTCTCCTTCTCTCTCAGCCACCAACTCTTAGCCAATCCTTTAAGCTGATAGGCGGCTATCATCACCCTTTGATCGTATGCAATCCCTGAGTACGAGAACATCTCCATGGAGATCAGCCAGTCGTCTAACACCATGAAATCTGCCTTCCCGTCATAAGTGGGAGGGCTCAGCCGCTGAAACTGCGAGATGAAGGCCATCTCCGCTGGCACCACCACTGGAGGTCTTAGGGGTGCAGGAGGGGGAGGAACAATAATCCCCCCTACAGGGCCTTGCACTCCCTGAGTCTGACCTGCCACAAATGCTACCAAAGACTGAATCTGGGCTCGCACCTCCACCAACTGCCTGCTCAAGGAATCGCTACTTTGCCGCAAGCTTTCTATTACCGCATCATTCCGAGCTCCAGATGACTCACCCTTAGACAGGTGAGTTGATCTAGTTGAAGGACATCTTGCCATTCTAAAGTCATAGCAACACTAGTTAGATCCTAGTACAACAGCTAGACCCAACTACTAGTACAGACAATACATATATAGATATGAACTTAAAGCTACTAAACTTGCTCTGGGAGTTTATCTTTTTACAAAAATTGATGTTATGCCCTAACCTAGGATAGTTAACCACCACCATACTAATTCTTGTGCCTAGATCGGGAATGCATGATTTTATATTATTTTTGACTCGAAAACTTATGTGTGTACATATGTCATCCTGCCAGTCTTTAGCTTGGCACGCTGTGCTTATGCAATGTTATGATATGCATGTTTGTGTTATGCATTCTAAAAAGGCCCTAATACATGTTATTAGCGGCGTACGCATGAAAATGTTATGTATCCCATACTACATAACATTCGCATGCAACGAAGAAAAGAAAACGTGCTAGTCGCAGCCATGTGGTGAGATTATGCATCCTATACTACATAACCCTCACATGTTGCCCCTATGGTGGATCCATATACGAACACATATTATGCATCCCATACTACATAATATGCCCCGTATACTTTATGTTATACTATGAGTGTAGTGTTCGTGCTTTTGCCAAGACGTGCTGATGACATATTGGTGTGTGAATGTCATGATGCTGCACTACTAAAGCAATCAAAGGAAGGTTGCCCGACTAACTTGTCAAGCAACCTCCCTCTGATACCAACTGTCACAACCCGCATTTTCTCCGAATTAAAGAATTATCAGAGTATGAGAAAACGCGCGTCATGATGCCACGTCAAGCAGGGGATAACTGCTGACGCTCAGGCAAAACCATCTATTACACTTAATGAAAGAAATTTATGAGTTTAATGATTAGAAAATCAGTTATATAAAAGAGGTCGTATCCCTCGGCTCAGTGGATCACCTAGTCCACAATTAAAAAATTATACTTAAGCGCTGCGGAAAAATACTTTATTCAAGTTTGGCATCCTAAGAAGTGCATAAGAGCCCTAAGAGGACAACTTATGCCATGCAAGACTCTACATTTAATTTATATTATATATAAGAAAACGATCTTTATACGTTGTTTGGAAAATAGTGATTTACCTTTATAAAACATGCTGATCATGCAATAATCTTATAATAATAATAGTTGTAGTTTTAAAATAACTAGCAACCTAGCATAAATCCTCCTCAGAGCAGTAGACTACCTCCAGAAAAATGGTAGCAGCAAAAGTAATATATCTAGTACAAAGGTAAAAACTACCAGTGGGCGCCAATAACCTGACACGAACCCACGGGCAAATATGTTTGAGTGTAAGAAAAGTACTGAAAAACTACCTCACTAACAAAGCAACAAGATCTCCAAAGTCCAAGAGACCACCAGCAACACCACCGCAACCTAGCCACCAAACTGGCTACTGCTCAGAACCTGAGGCATTCAAAAGAAGAAAGAATACCTCAGCAAGCAAAACAAGGAAAAACTGCATGGAAGTGTCAACCAGGGAATGAATTAAAGAGGAAAACACACAGTAGAAAAAGTCACAACTGCCCAAGGCAAGACAACAAGGAATGCACTACGTGCGAGGAAACAGCACCAATCCTACCCAGAAACTACATCCTGCAGGGTCTACTAGGCTACCAAGAGCCCAAAGTGCTGCAATCTACCAAGGAAGAAACTTCTAACACCCTAAGCTGTGAGAGATGGTAGTAGCTAAAACAAATAGCATAGATCCGGGTTGGAGGCAAACTCAGTCCCCCAACCATCATTTCCAAGCAAACAAGCTCAAGGGTCTACATGTTTAAGCACAAGGGACCTTCCACCCCCTTGCCCAGCCCGTACCTGGAGCAAGATAGAAGAATAAGGGTGGCCTTGGATAAATTACACAACACCTCCCTCATGAAGAGCTTCAAACCACCACTACTAACCACGACCCACGATTCGGCCATTAGGAAAGAAAAACATGGTCGATAAAGAAACTACAAAAATAAACAAGGAATTCACTCGGGAACGTAAATCGAGGAAAAAGAAATAGTGTTGAAGTTACTCAACACGGCTCGGCGTTGAGTGGGACCCATTCAGTGCCTAACCAGACCTTGGCGTTGAGTGAGTTAGCCTTACTCAGCGCCAGAACAGCCATGGCGTTGAGTGAGAGTCACTCACTCAACGCCCTCCACAATAACAGCTCTGGCATTGAGTGATCTATCCTCACTCAACGCCAAAACAGCTATGGCGTTGAGTGAGGTCCACTCCCTCAACGCCTTCAGCCAAAACCACAAATCCCAACAGTGGCGTTGAGTGAGTCTACCTCCCTCAACGCCAAAGCAGCTTTGGCGTTGAGTGAGGTCAAATCACTCTACGCCAAAGTTCATTTCCGCAGGAAAACCCTAAGCCAACGCCAACAAGAGGAGGTCGGCGGGAATGTCGACTGATTCTCGCCGAATCGGCGGGAATGCAGGATGATTCTCGCCAAATCGGCGAGAATCCAGAAGGATTCTCGACGATCAGCGGGAATCAAGGATGATTCTCGCCGAATCGGCGGGAATCAAGGATGATTCTCGCCGAATCGGTGGGAATCAAGGATGATTCTTGCCGATCGGTGGGAATCACGTCGAAATCGGCGGGAATCATGGATGATTCTCGTCGATTTTGACTTAAACGAAAATTTTCACTCAATCACCCCACCACTCAGCCGCAAAGAACAAACCAAACTATGGCTTTGAGTGTGTCCACCACACTCAACGCCAAGTCCGGGCGGCTTTTGGCTTTGAGTGTGTGCACCACACTCGACACCAAAACCCGAGAATCTACCAAGACTGGTTCTAACCAGAGCCCTACCACAAAAACCTCCCTCACTCTCTCTCTCTCTCGGCTCCACCCGCAAAAGCACCCAACTAGAACTACAAATTTGGAGTCTAAATGGTCAAAACAACCATCGGGTTGAGAAAAACAGCACAAGGAGGGGGGTTCATAGGCTAATCTAAGCCCTAAATTCAGTAAGGTAAAAGAGAATATGCTTGGTTTCTACCTTAGGGCTAACCGGGAAACATTAGAGAATATCAAAAGAACAACAATGGCAAGGGCAAGAATACCACTTGCCTCGATTTCCGGCGAAGCTTGGTCAGCCTTCCCTCCTCTTCGTTCTGCACTAGAAGGAGCAGCACCTAACAAGCAAACCCGCACTTTAATGGCGGAAAAGCACAAGAACCGAGAATCCAAGTCTCCTAAAACTCCACGAAAATCAAACCTCTTACCGTCGAAATGAAGATCTGAGCGAGAGCAAGACAACACCGCTTTCGGAATCGAAATCCGTCCACGAACACTCCCAGAATCGCCGTCCGAAGGGGAAGCAGGTCCGGCGGTTCTCCTCTATTTTCCGCGAACAGGAGCAGCGGTTTCTTCTAGTCTCGGGAAGAAGGAGGGAGTAGTGGGCCCGCCACTCCTTAATAAGGCTTTTATATAAGCTTTAAGGCATCGGTTAAGCAAAACCGAACCCAACCGCCTGCTCCTTACATAAAAAAAAGAATTTATTCTAGTCTTTACTAATGGCACACCCAAAGCGACGCGAAAACCAAACTACCTCGGAATTCGACGAAATTCGCACCGTAGTTAAATATCCATGCTACAAACACAACGGCAAAGTCGAAATTAACTTTCGATGAACAGAACTCGAGTTATACTCTCCCGAAGCCAAAACACAAGCATCCCCCGAGAGGCCACATCGGGTCACCCAAAACGACTTGGCTTGCTAGGGAGATCTTGCCAACAGGCTACAAAATAGGGCACCCAGTTCTAAGGAGTTAAGAACACACTCCACAGATGGCACAAGCCAAGAACGCGTCGACGTAACGCCAAACGATGATTAAAATAATCGCAGAAAAATCGGGGGCGTTACAAGCAACGCGTCTCACGTGTCCTTCTTGAGATCCTTTGTCTCTTGGTTTTTAGATCGGGAATACCTTCCCTTTCCGAATCAATCGAGACGATTGATCCAAGGAAGACCGTTGGTAGACCTTGCCAGCATTGCTATGAAGGTTGGATCTCTAAAGCTCAGCCGCCGCACTTCTTGCCGCCGCCAATCCCAAACGCCAAGCCGCCGCTCTTCTTACCGCCGCCGGTTTCGTGGAGATTCATTCTAAGTGAGAGCTAAGGTCGTGGACTCTTCTTCTTCGTCAAGAACACGTCATAAAACTAAGAGGGACATCTAGCACTCCATAAGAAGTTTGTATATTTTATACATTCCATTTTATTTTTGTTGTAAAGGAACGTAGGTTCCTCGTTGTAAGGGTTGGGTGCAACCCGTGGTGGAGGAGTGGTGACTCCTTCGTTTGGAAGGGTTCCTTCCTTTAGTGTGAGGATTGGATTTCAATCCGGTTGGTGAAGTGACTGAGTCGTCCCTTGTTGGGAGATAGGTCGAAGGGGGAAAGTGGACGTACCCAAATCGGGGAACCACTATAACTGCTTGTGTCTGTTTGTGCTGCGTTGTTTTGTTTACTTGTGCAGGTAGAATTTTAATTCCGCTAAAATCGCTGCAAGACACCTATTCCCCCCCCCCCATAGGTAAAGGTAGTTGGCACTAGGGTGACTTTCAAGTGGTATCAGAGGGAGGTTACTCAGCAATAAGGTTAACACCATGAGTAAGTTCCTGCCACTAGTGTCAAGAAGAAGGCAGATATCTACTATGGACGGACTCAAGTACTCAGGCAAGATCCCAGTGTGCACTAGGCTAAACTTTCCTATCTGGAAGGAAAGGATTAGATTTTACATGGAAGAACTCGACCTCGACTCTTCATGATCGTGGAGGAGGGACCTTATATTCCCACTAAGGCCTCCACCATTGATCCTACCAAAAAGGTGCCAAAGAAGCTTTCTGAAATGGACAAGGACGAGATGGTGCTGGTCGGACTTGACAAGAAGGCATAGAACATACTAATCAGCGCAGTCGATGACTCCATGATGCAGAACTTCTGCAACTACAGGACATCCAAGGATATCTGGCACAGCTTGATTATCCTGATGGAGGGCACAGATGAAGTGAGGGATGATTGAAGATCCCTCCTGAACCAGAAATATGAGGCCTTCAGGAAGGGGCCTAAGGAAGAGATCGGAGTTACCTTCGAGAACTTCCTCAAGATCGTCAATGCTCTCAAGGGATATGGAAGAGTTTTCACTGATGGTGAACTTAATGATAAATTCCTTAGGTCCCTTACTAAAGAAAGGGACACGAAGATCTGCGCCATCCGAGAGTTTGGCAGATTAGCTGAAACTGATCCTCAGATACTCTTTGGGAAGCTCATGTCCTATGAGCTCCAGTTGAACACGAGGAAAGCTGAAGAAGAAGCAGAGAAGGCCGCAGCCAAGGAAAAGACTGTGGCCCTAAAAGCCATTCACTCTAGGAAGTGCAAGGGTGCGGCTTCATCCCGTGCGGGGAAAAAGGATGAGGAGGAAGACTCCGAGACATGATCCTCCGGCTCGGAGTTTTCTGAAGAAGACTTCTCCCTCATCACCCGAGAATTCAAGAAGTTCCTCAAGATGAGGAATCAAAGAAAGAGAGACGGCTCCTCCTCCAGAAATCAGAAGAAGAATTATTCTTCTGACAGGTATGAATCAAAACCGAACAAACATCGTCACACTGACATCATTTGTTTTGGGTGCAATAAGCCAGGACACGTCGTGGCCGGCTGCCATCAAGGCAAGAGAGAGAAGGGGAAGGGAGAAGAGCACAGAACCTATAGAGATAAAAAGAAGGAGAGGAGCTACATCGCCAAAAAGTCAAAGACACTGAGTGAGTCTGATTCCTCAGACTCCAGTGATGATGAGGAAGCCTACTTCGGGCTGGTGGGTCGCTCTGACTCAGAAGGAGAATGCCCCCCATTCACTGGGAAGGTAAAAGCTCGTACCCCCTCTCCGACTCTGACTATGAGTCTCCTGATGATGATCTCGAGGACAGCCCATCTACCCGAGAAGCTGAGCTCCTCGAAAAGTATGAGCTTCTGCTCAACACCTTCGAGGAATGCCGCAAGAGATTGAGGGCTCAGAAAAAGGAAGTCAAATTCCTTAAGGTCGAGCGTGTCTCCCTCAGGGAAGAGATCACTTGCTTGATTTCTCTCCGACAGGAGCACCTGGACCTGATCTCTAAGCACTCAGAGTCTCTAAGTCTCCTTGACCTTAAATAGGAAGAAATCAATAAGTTGGAAGAACAACTTACAGCAGAAAAGAAGATTGTCCAAAGCTTCTCTATGCCAAAGACTGTTCTTCCACTGGTTGATACCTTCTCTGCTCAGGCTAAGGGGGCTGGCTTGGGGCATGTGGGTGTGCCTGGTAAATTATCCAGGAGAAACAAACAGCAGAGGAGAAATAAGGCTGCTAAGAAGGCCTCTACTGCAGAAAAGGGAAAGGCCCCACTCAACCCTGTTGTATTCAGGAAGCCTGGCTTTCCCTGCAATGAACAGGACTTTGAGTCAACCTATGGACACTTCTTCCGGCCCTCGGTTGATAAGCCCAAGAGCCGGTATGAGGGGTGGGCCTTCCCCCGCAACTTTGGCGAGAGTGTCTTGAGGGAACCTTATGAGGAAGTTCAAATGGAGGATTATGACCACTTCTCTAGCGGCCATAATAGGAAGCAGGAACCCAAGGCCAAGCCTGTTACACTGAGAAACCAGGAGGTGAAGAAATCATGCGACTGTTGTCATCATGATACCTCCACCTCTAGGTCCAAGGCCCCGGTTG
The DNA here is from genome assembly GCA_039513925.1 of Platanthera zijinensis. Taxonomy (NCBI): domain Eukaryota; kingdom Viridiplantae; phylum Streptophyta; class Magnoliopsida; order Asparagales; family Orchidaceae; genus Platanthera; species Platanthera zijinensis. Next base: position 21,136,290 of record CM077098.1, read on the forward strand.
AACCTTCCGTTCCAAGGGTAAAGCAGGTGCCTAGGAGAAAGTATAACAGATTTGACTGCTGGTTCTGTGGCAAAGTTGGTCACTTTGCCGTGGATTGCTGGTTTAATCCAAGGAATAACGAGACTCCTCATGTTGGCAATACGAGGCAGACCACTCATAGGGCTAACTATCCGAGGGGGAGTATGCTAACGAGGAATCTAGGACCCAAGTTCGATTGGGTTCCTAAGGGAAATTAATTCTATTTTGCAGGAATGTCCAAAGGCCACCAAAACTCCCATATGGTACTTGGACAGTGGATGCTCCCGGCATATGTCCGGGACAAGAAGCCTGCTGCGTGATTACTCTCCAGTCGAGAATGGACCCAAAGTCATCTTTGGGGGATCAGATCGAGGAGTCACCAGGGGTTACAGTATGATTTCCAACGGTATAATTTCTATCACCGACGTGGCTTACGTTGAAGGGTTAAATCATAACCTGATCAGTGTAAGTCAGTTATGTTATAAAGGTTATGACGTTAAGTTCTGCAAGGATAAATGCCTGATAATATCACGTGCCTCTTCGAAAATGGTATTAACAGGCATTAGGAGAAGAAATATCTTCTGCTTAGATTTTCTTAGTTTAGATTCATCTACCCCCGTATGCCTAGTAGCAACAGGCAGTGCATCTCTTTGTGAACAATGGCACAAGAGATTGGCACATATTAATTTCAAGATAATTAGTATGCTGTTTTCTAAAAACTTAGTAAGGGATTCTCCCATCATTAAGTGCATCAAAGATAGCCCATGTCCTGCATGCCAGAAGGGCAAACAGACTCGGGCTACCTTTAAGGGCATCGTTGACAAAGACTCCTCCAGATGTCTTTATCTTCTGCATATGGACTTGTTTGGTCCAATGCAAGTTCATAGCTTGGGAGGCAAGTCTTATATACTAGTGATTATTGATGATCACTCTCGGTTTACTTGGGTGTTCTTCTTAAAACGCAAGTTTGACACGTATGACATCTTCACCAGTTTTGTCAGGCAGATTCAGAATGAACTTAACTGCTTGGTGGTAAAAATCAGAAGTGACCATGGAACAGAGTTCGAGTCTGGTGCTATGACAGAGTTCTGTGAAGAACTTGGTATCTTTCATGAGTTTTCCTCCCCGCGCACTCCTTAGCAGAATGGAGTTGCGGAGAGGAGAAATAGAATGCTCATTGAAGCCTGCACGACAATGTTGAATGATGCTTCTCTCCCAGAATATTTCTGGGCAGAGGCTGTCAATACAGATTGTCATGTACAAAACCGGGCCTTCATCAACAAGAGTAATCATAAGACGCCTTATGAGCTACTGAAAGGCAGGAAGCCAACCATGTCCTATTTTAGGATCTTTGGCTGCAGATGTTATGTACTTAATAACGGGAAGTACCCGCATACTAAGTTTGGTGAAAAATGCTTCGAAGGCATATTTATGGGCTATAGTCGCCATAGCCAGGCATATAGGGTTTTCAATAAGAAAACCCTAGTGGTAGAGGAATCCATAAATGTGGTATTTGATGAAGGAAGCTTGCTTAACAGCAATTCTTCCAGTGGTCTTCTTGAAGATGTAGGTACAAGAATTGAACAGCTTAGTCTCGATGAGACCGCTAAAGATGCAACTCCCAAGTACGTCAAAGTCAACACCACAACACCTATCGGAGATGATGACGGTCAGAATGGAGTTGTCCTCCCTGAAGAGGAAGGAGCCCCAGAAAATGTTAGAGCTCCAGATGCCAGACTGCTAGAGCTTCGTCACGTGAGGGATCATCCCAGAAATCAAATCATCGGAGATCCCCGTGACGGTGTTAGAACTCGCCGAGGTACAATTAACGAGATTCTGCATTTTAGCTTTCTGTCACAGGTTGAGCCAAAGAAGTTCGACGAAGCGAACAAGAATGCAGCATGGATATTGGCCATGCAAGATGAACTGCATCAATTTGAAAGATGCAACGTGTTGAAGCCAAAAATAACCTCAACAAATGTTCACGAACCAAAGTGCAGTCAATGCCTACTTCTCTCAAACCTTGACCCCTGACAGGCTGCTAAGGCCCTAACACAGACCCAAAGCCTCAGCTGGGAGGTCCCACCACACACCCGGAAGATCTCTGAGAGATTCCCCTCCAAAGCCAAATGCTGGGCTGAGGGCTCTTCAGAAGGCACTAGAGTGGGAGGAAAAAATGATAAGCCTGCCTTCCAAATGTAAGACCCCCTTTTTTTTTTCTTTTTCAACCCGGGGTCTTAGGCCCAGAATCGCCGCTTTACGGTGACTCCTTCACGTCCTGAAGGATCATCACCACAAGGCGCCGATTCTGCCGGCCAATTCGATCACAGAAAAGTAGCATATTTATAACAGTAAGAGCAATGCAGTCCACAATAGTAAAATCACATATATATAATAAAGCTCTACGAAGGGAGTGTCCATAGAAATCATCAGAGTACTATAAATACGGGCTTATGCCCGGTACAATATGTCCTCACTACAAGTCTCTCAAGCGGAAGCAAAAACAGAAACTACTCAAGGTCGAGACTCACGGTCCCGGCTGTGTGAACTCCGGAGCTAGACTGCCCCATCTCTAGGCGCACCGATCTCTGGGGCTGCTCCTCCATGCTGGGCTCCACGATCCCCTAAATGATGCGGTTCGAAAACCGTTAGTCATAAAGACTAAGCCCTATCATCCCCTACCCCTTCCCCCATGGCTCCTAGGTACCGAGCGGAGAGGAAGAAAGGGAAGGACATGAAGGTAGAGATTAAACATGAATCAGATGGCAGCGGAAACTAATCTAGCAAGTTGTGTTAGGTGAGCAGTTAATAAATTGTTATAATAGGTCTTGCAGTAAGAAAAGCAATTAAATGAATTTAAACCTTCACTTATGCGAGAACACATAAGCAAAGGGATCTTTTGCAAGGCTCCCATCGTATAAGTGTCCCATACCACTTATACCTTGGGGTGTCGGTTATCAAACAGCAGGGGTTATTATATGTTGAAAATAACCTTTGATTTATAAACTTGCCCACACAAGCTTATATACCAAGGGGTCGTTTTGCAGGTCCTAATGTATAAGCGTCCCATACCACTTATACTTTAGGTGTCAGGGTTAAATGAATCGATTATGCTATGACATGCTAGTGGGTATGATGAAACATGCAAGTGCAACTCACACACCCGACTCTGTGCACACAGACCTTTAGTTCCCCCTTTCGGAGCCGTTACCTCCCAGGATACCTCCGTAGTGTCAAACGGAAGCGGTGGGTTGGGCCTCGCCCACCTCCAAAATCAGTAAAAGCACCACTGGTCTGACCTATCGTACGCCTCAACGCTTGGTGCACTAAGCGGACGCCTGCGTACTCTTGCCGGCTGGCGCACCGGACTTCTGCTGGCGAAGTGCTAATCACCCCGCCGAGTCAACGATATCGGTGTCGGTGCAATCGAACTCCCCGATATCGAAAGACCCACCACCTTAACTTTTCCTATTTTATGCACATGCAAGTTTATCGTAAGCACATAAAAACCGAGCCGAAGCTCCCCGGACCAAAACGTCCGTCTCCAAACCAACCGAGCCGAAGCTCCCCGGACCATCCGTCCGTCTCCAAACCAACCGAGCCGAAGCTCCCCGGACCATCCGTCCGTCTCCAAACCAACCGAGCCGAAGCTCTCATCATTCTTCCTGTGCCAACAGTGTTTGTGAAGAGTGCAACCCTAGTTACTAAGTTACTCTTGTCGGATTATTATTACAGTTTACGTTAGCCCAGGACTGCCCCCGGTATACCCCGTGAAGGGCTCTCAAGGGGCACTAGGAACCAAGACGGTGCATTACGGCCCGAAGTTCCCTTTCGCAAGGCACTTATTATTATTGGTTGTCTACCCTTTTACCAGATTTCCTTCTCGTATTACATTAGACTATCCTAGGGTGATTTTAAACCTTCCACTCCTCGGGGAAGACGATCTTTCGTCGAACCCGAGCACCTCTTAACTCTAGCTATCACCACTACTCACTACTCTTTATATCTTCCTATTGTAATTTCTTCCACAATTGTTCACCCAGACAAAATGTTTAAACCTCAAAGACTTTCTCAGATCGTGTCCTATTGCATCTCACAACCTGCTATATGCAGACCGACCTAGGCTACATGTCGAACCGGTTATGCAATGATCCATTACTCATCCAAAGGCCCTAAACTATTTACTGGAGACTTATCTTGGTATAAATAACCTAAATCCAGAAAATGGAAATTTTCCTAATTTATTTGGCATTTAATTAAATTCCTCGAAAATCTCAAGGGCCACCGGTTTGAACATGAACTATCCTAATTATTCATGCAAGATGTCCAGCAAATTTATGATAATTAGTAGGCTATCTCAGAAGGCTAAATCCTAAGTATCATAATTTTCTATCATCAAAATGACCTGAAAAACTATTTGGAAATAATCTCTAATTTCTATAGTTTATGAATCAAGTACAGAAAATATTCTTCTAAAAATTCTAAATAATTTATGACATGAAGATTAAGGCCTAAAATTTGCACTGGCTAAGTTTCATAATTTTCCAGCAAGTGTTCTATCCATAATAATTTTTTAAACATAAAAGCCCTTTCTATCATTTGTGAATAAAGTACTAGATTTACTCAACATAAAATTCTATAAAAATTCAGGGATCAATGTTCTACTAGTCAAGATCTAAATCCAGAATTTTAACTGATTATAATTAATGTAAAGCCTCCAAATAATTGAAACAACAAACTGGGCTAATAATTCTTTAACACATGAAGTATAATATATATTAATCATAAAATTCCAGAAAAATTACCATAAGTCTAATACATCCTAAAACTCCCTCCTCCCGAGTTTCATAATTTTTGGATTAGACTTAGTGCTTAAAATAACTAAATTACATTTCTATCCTATTCCGACATCTCAACTTTTGAGGTACCTAACTACCTCCAATTCCTTCACTATTTCAACCAGAGGGTTTTCATCATATCCTCCCCCTCTCCTCCAAATTTCAAGGGCATACAAGAGCTTTTGCTCCTATGTCCTTCACAAACCTCAAACTCCCACCCGTTGGAGTTGAGCCAATCTCTTAGGGTAAAATCCACCCTAAGCCACACCATGTTACCCAAGAGGGTAGACATAGACTCAACAAATCAGTGGCCAACAACTTCAGCCTCTTTCGAGGAGATTTGTCCACTCCATCCCCAATCGTACTTTTTCCAAAGTACCCCTCACCAAGACCTATCTAGGACTTGATACTTCCCTATTCAAAACTCGACCAATCGAGTTGAGATCTTGTACAGATCTTAATATTGATGCCAGGGACCACCACCCAAAATTTGGGGGAGTTTGGGCTTAATTTCATCTCCTAATTAATTTTATATTGTTTATTAAATTTTTACAAAAACTTTAGGCAAAAGTTCTCCAAAAATTCTCATTTTTGGACAGCCTCTCGATATACATATTATAGACCTCCAGTCCAAATTTCAAGTCATTTGGACATGTTATGAACCGTGGGCAACCATTTTAATTTCTGGTTAACCTAGGTCTTGATCCCACCAAAATGAGTGATGTGTTCAAACCACTCACCCATATTGAATAAAATCAATTTTAAATTAAAGTAGACCCCGAGGGCTACAACTTTTGTGTCTGGTCATTTTTCCTAATTCGGCCTCTAAGTGCCTCATTTTGCAGCCTTAAAATATACTAAACCGAGTATATTTCTCCTTATAAAATTATTTACATAATTTATAAGTATAAAACGATTTACTGTTCATCTTCTACAGAACCCGAAACTAGAACCAGGAAGCCATTTTTCCTGTAACGTTTCCGTGATCCATTGCCGGCCGTCCGGTCACTTCCCTGGCCAGCCACCACCACCACCACCTCCGTTGAGGCGATGGCTAGCGGTCGGCGGTGGTTTGGCCGCCGGAGGTGGCGGTTTCCGGCGAACTCAAAATACATTTTTCATGGTTTTTCCATGAAAACGAGAGATGGATCCGGCTCCGTTGAGCGCGAACCTCCTTTCTAAGAATCCTAAGATCTACCCATGAAAGAGAAGGAGTAGAGGAGGACCTTGTTCGCGGTTTGAAGGCGAGAAGAACGTCGGGGTGCCATGGCGCGGTGGTGGCGTTTGCTGGACTTCTCCTACAGCAAGAACAAGGGTCTGTTCTGATTACTTGAGCGTGTAACCTTCTCCTCTTTCCCTAAGTGGGCTTTTATAACTCAGGAAGTGGGAAGATGAAATGGTAAAAGCCATTATGTCCATGAAGTTTCCCCCTTAACGTTTCGGTTACGGTGAAGGGATAAGAAACGGCGGAACTGAACAGGTGTGTCCAGCTGGCGGTTTCCTATTGGACCACCTTTTCCTCATTTATTATATGATTTCATAAGGAAAACGGCCGGTAGTTACTCCTGGTGTAACTTCCCACACCAGCATTTATTACCACGCGTGTTGGAATAATTTCGGGCCTGAACCGTCGTTTCGGCCAATGTCACGGGCGTGACACATAGGTCACGGGCGTGACAGGCCCGAATAGCCAATCCTGGGTTCGACGATCGTCGAACTGAGATCGACGATCGTCGATGGAAGGTCACGGGCGTGATACCTCGGGTCACGGGCGTGACAGACCCAAACGGCAGATTGTGGGTCGACGATCGTCGAATTGAGATCGACGATCGTCGAAGGCTGGTCACGCCCTAAGTCACGGGCGTGACCTCTAGGTCACGGGCGTGACATGTCCGAACGGCAAATTTCGAGGTCGACGATCGTCGAATTGAGGTCGACGATCGTCGAAGGCTGGTCACGCCCTAGGTCACGGGCGTGACACTCATGTTACGGGCGTGACATGCCCGGGCCGCAAGCTCGACGATCGTCTCACGGCGATCGACGATCATCGATGGGGTCACGCCCCTAGTCACGGGCATGACACCTTGGTCACGGGCGTGACATGCCCAGACAGCACGATCGACGATCGTCTCGTGGAGATCGACGATCGTCGAAGTAGTCACGCCCAGGTCACGGGCGTGACGGGTCGGTCACGGGCGTGACCAACCCTTGACCCGAAACTCGGTCGATTTATTATCACTTTTTGTGCTCCGTGGGGTTCTGACTCGACCAACCGACTCCTAGGGGTCTAGCCGGAAATGGGATGTTACAAATCCCAATAAACAAAACAAAAATTTCGTCCCCGAAATTGAGGTTGAGCCTATGGGGATTTCTATCGGAATAAATTAAACTTGTAACATCCCATACGATCTGTCTATTGGGTTCAGGCGACTGTTCGTTTGATAACGAAGACAATCTCCCCAATAAACAAAAGATTAGCCCCTACCTTTCTGATTAAGTGTGCATGCCTAGGTCCTGGATTTTTCCTTATCTAATCTTAACATTCCAAAACAAGAAGGCAGTCTATAATATACCGAGAGGTGGTGAGATGTACCTGACTGAACAACTCCGGGTATCTTTGCCTCATCAGATCCTGCGGTTCCCAGGTGTGCTCCTCCTGACCGTGATTTCTCCACAGAACCTTGACTAAGGGGATCTTCTTGCTGCGCAAGATCCGCACTCCTTTGTCATCGATCCGAACCGGCTCCAAGTGAACAGATCGGTCTGAAGCTACCGGCCCTTCTGTGGTCAAAATCCGCTGCTCCGGGCGTAGTAGAGCCCTTCTCAGCGAAGAGATGTGGAAGACGTCGTGTAGAGCTGCCAGCTCCGGTGGCAACTCTAGCCTGTAGGCTAGGGGTCCGATCCGCTCCAGGATCCGGTAAGGGCCCATATACCTAGGGCTGAGTTTCTTCCTCCGACCGCGCACCCGTGAGACTCCGTGCATGGGTCGGATCTTCAAGAACACTCGATCCCCTATCCGAAACTCCACCTGACGATGCCGGGCGTCATAGTATTTGGCCTGTCTGCTCTGCGCCTCCAACATCCTATCTCTGATCAGTCTCACCTGGGCCTCGGTATCTTCCACAAAGTCCGATCCCAACAGCTTCGGATCCTCGTCTTGAACCCAAGAAAGCGGGGTCCTACATTTTCGTCCATACAAGGCTTCATAAGGCGCCATCCTGATGCTGGACTGGTAGCTGTTATTATAGGAGAACTCGACCAACGGTAACATCTTCTCCCACGGCTCCCCTCGGTCCAGTATACACAGTCGTAGTAGATCCTCCAACGTCCAGTTGGTGCGCTCTGTCTGCCCGTCCGTCTGAGGGTGGAAGGCCGTGCTAAAAGTCAACCGAGTGCCCAAATATGCCTGCACTGACCGCCACTCCCTGGATGTAAACCGTCCATCGCGGTCCGACACTATCGTCCGGGGCACGCCATGATATCGGACATACTGCTCCACAAACTTCCGTACCAGCACTCCCACCGAGTCATCCTTCCTGATCAGTACAAAGCGGGCCACCTTCGTCAAACGATCGACAATCACCCAAATCGAGTCGTTCCCTGTCCGAGACCGGGGAAGACCATGTATAAAATCCATCGCTATGTCGTCAAACTTCCACTCCGGCACCGGGAGTGGCTGCAACAGTCCTGCGGGGTTCCTGCACTCCGCCTTCACCAACTGACACGCCTCGCAATGGGTCACGAAGTACGTAATGTCCTTCTTCATGCCCGGCCAAAACATCGTCCTCTTCAAATCAGCGGTCATCTTTGTAATCCCTGGGTGTACCGAGTATCGACTGCAATGCGCCTCCATCATAATATCCTCTCGGATCTGGCCTCCTGCGGGTATATATACTCTGCCTCTGAAGTGGAGCAAACCATCTCTCAGGGAATAATCTCCTGTCGAACCTTCCTCCAAAGCTCGGAACATCGGCTCCGCCCACGCATCTGTCCTCTGTCCGTCCCGAATGCGATCCCGTATATCGTCAATGGCCACTATCGATGCCAGATACTCCCTATACAGATCTGGGTCATCCTCGGACACTAGGGATATCTGCATATCTCTGAATGACTGGACTAGCTCCATGGACATAACCTGGGGCCCAGCTTCGGAAGTGGCAGCTCTCCGGCTCAACGCGTCGGCCACCACGTTTGCCTTCCCTGGATGGTAGTGCATCTCATACTGATAATCTGCTAAGAACTCCACCCAACGCCTCTGCCTGATATTCAGCTCCTTCTGCGTGTCCACGTATTTCAGGTTCTTGTGATCGGAGAAGATATCGCAGTGGACTCCATAAAGATAATGACGCCAGACCTTCAGAGCAAAAACGACCGCTCCCATCTCGAGGTCGTGCACCGGGTAGTTCCTCTCATGGATCTTCAGCTGGCGGGAGGCATATGCTATGACATGTCCGTTCTGCATCAGCACCGCTCCCATCCCTTGGTATGATGCGTCGGTATACACCTGAAATCCCTCCCTTCCGGATGGAAGGGCCAGGATAGGGGCTGAGATGAGTCGATCCTTCAGCTCCTGGAAAGCCGCCTGACACTGCGGGGTCCAAACAAAAGGTGCCTCCTTCTTTGTCAAAGATGTGAGGGGGAGGGCAATCCGAGAGAACCCCTCCACGAACTTCCGGTAGTAACCGGCAAGTCCCAAGAAACTGCGTACATCGGTGGCTGTCCTCAGCTGCGGCCAATCGCGAACTGCCCGAATCTTTGCTGGATCTACTGATAACCCGGCTCCGCTGATGATGTGGCCTAGGAAGGCCACCTCCTTCAACCAGAACTGACACTTGCTGAATTTTGCATAAAGGTGATGCTCCCGCAACCTCTCCAAGGTCAGTGCCAGATGCCGAGTGTGTTCCTCCTCCGTCCTAGAGTAGATCAGGATGTCGTCTATGAATACTATGACGAACACATCCAAGTAGGCTTCGAAAACCCTGTTCATGAGACTCATGAACGCCGACGGAGCATTCGTGAGCCCAAAGGGCATCACGGTGAACTCATACAGGCCATATCTGCTACTAAAGGCCGTCTTCGGGATATCCTCCTCCTGGATCCGCAGCTGGTAGTATCCTGATCTCAAGTCCAGCTTCGAGAAATAATGGGCCCCCTCTAGCTGGTCGAATAATTCGTCTATCCGTGGGAGCGGATAGGTATTCCGGACGGTCAGCCTGTTCAGTGCTCGATAATCGATGCACAGGCGTAGTGTCCCATCCTTCTTCTTCACGAACAGGACCGGTGCTCCCCATGGCGAGGAACTCGGTCTAACAAAACCTGCCTCAACTAATTCCTGCAACTGAGTACGAAACTCTGCCAACTCCTTTGGGGCCATCCGATAAGGGGCCCTAGACGCCGGCTTAGCTCCCGGCACAAGCTGTATCTGAAAATCCTGCTCTCGGTGTGGTGGTAGTCCTGGCAGTTTCTCTGGAAAGATGTCAGCGAAATCTCGCACCACCGGGATGTCTGTCACCGACTCCTTAACCTCCGCCATCTCAAATAGAATCTGATAGACCTCCTCTCCCTGCAGATGGGCCTTAACGGCCTGTACCGAAGATAAGAGTATACGAGAGACAGGTCTTATACCTTCAATGGTAATGAAAGAGTCCCCGTGTCTCACGGTGATCCTCTTTGCCTGGCAGTCAATCTGGGCATAGTTCCAGTGTAGCCATGCCATGCCCAGGATCAGGTCGTAGTCCGTCAGCTTCAAAATCGTCGCTGGAGCCTCGAACGCTTTTCCACCAATCTCCGCCTCCATATTGCAGTGATCCGTGGTAAGGAGCTCAGATCCATCCGGTAGTCGCACCCTCATCCTCGAGCCTGTGAACCGCTCCACACCTTCCAGTCCTTCCACGAACGACTCCGACACAAAGGAGTGAGTAGCTCCAGTATCAAAAAGCGTGCGGGCAGGCTTGCCGCTGATGAAGACTATACCTGGGGTGATTAAATATCTTAGGATTCTATAAAGAATTTTCTTCCCTTGTTAATCTATCTAGTGCGGTTCTGAATTTTAACAACTTAAAGGGAGATTCTATGAAAACAAAGAAGCATTTCGGCATACCTGCGATGACCTGCTCCAGATTCCGCGGCTGTGCAAGGTCCAAGGCATATACCTGCTCTCTTTCCTGTCTACGATCTTCCCCCTGGTATCCTCGACCGCGGCCGCGTCCTCGGCCTCCGTAATGCTGAGCTGGTGGGCCTCCCTGATGTGCTGGAGGTGGTGCCCCCCTCATGGGGCAGTTCCTCCGAATGTGCCCAATCTGATGACAAAAGTAGCACTCTGGGGGATACGTCATTCCCCCGGGTCTCGGCATCTCCTGCATCCGAAGGGGTGGAGGGGCCAATACCACCTGTTCCCTTGGCTCCGGCCTCACGTCCTGACGAGGCTGGTCCTCTGTCCTCCTCCCCTCTGGTACAGCACCCCGCCGCTGGTCATTCCTTCCTCTTCGTCCCTGATCCTCTGCTGGCCGTTTCCGGCCCCGGGTGGTGTGCCAATCTGCCTCAATCCTTTTGGCCATCTCTAAAATCCGGGAGATGGGCCCGTCAGATACAAATAAGAGGGCCTCCCTCAAGTCCTCACGTAGGCCCTTGTAGAACCTCCTGATATACCCCGCCTCGTCCAGCTGGTAGGAATCTGCGTATCGAGCCAGGTGGTCAAACTCTCGATGGTACTCCACCACGGTCCGAGTACCCTGCTTCAGCTGTAAGAACCGCTCCTCCAAGTCATCCCTAGCCGACTGCGGAACGAAATGCTCCAGCAGTGCGGCCCTGAACTCCTCCCAAGTGATCTCCGCAACCTCCCTATCAGCAAAGGTCGTGTCCAACAGCGTCTTCCACCACCTCTTTGCATGGGACTCCAGGCAGGAGACAACCAGAGCCACCTTCTCCTCCCATGGACACCGAATCCCGGTCAGCATCTCATACATGATATCTAGCCACTCTTCCGTCCGAACAGCCGACTCTGTCCCCAAATAGGACGGGGGAGCCAGTCCTCGGAAGATGCTTAGCCAGTTGGCCCCCGGATTTGGCTGCGGGGCCGGAACCTGCTGGGCCCTGAAGGCCTCCAGAATGGCAGTCAGGGTCTGTCCCATGTCTGACTGAAGGAAAGGAGTGGGGGCCGGTGGGGGTGGTGCAACATCTTGAGCATGTTGAACTCCACCTTGTGGCGTAGTCCGTGCTGGAGGCTGCGTAACAAAAACACACGCTGAGAGAACGTTCAAATACTACATAAAGGTGGACAAATTATATGTGATCCCCATATGGGCACACCACTGCTTCCGCTGCTTAGTTTGTCTCCAAACTAAACTCGAGCGGGGGTGACCTAGGATTTGTGGACTGCTACTTCCTTCTGATCGATGTTTCCTCTGATACCACTTGTAAGACCCCCTTTTTTTTTTCTTTTTCAACCCGGGGTCTTTGGCCCAGAATCGCCGCTTTACGGTGACTCCTTCACGTCCTGAAGGATCATCACCACAAGGCGCCGATTCTGCCGGCCAATTCGATCACAGAAAAGTAGCATATTTATAACAGTAAGAGCAATGCAGTCCACAATAGTAAAATCACATATATATAATAAAGCTCTACGAAGGGAGTGTCCACAGAAATCATCAGAGTACTATAAATACGGGCTTATGCCCGGTACAATATGTCCTCACTACAAGTCTCTCAAGCGGAAGCAAAAACAGAAACTACTCAAGGTCGAGACTCACGGTCCCGGCTGTGTGAACTCCGGAGCTAGACTGCCCCATCTCTAGGCGCACCGATCTCTGGGGCTGCTCCTCCATGCTGGGCTCCACGATCCCCTAAATGATGCGGTTCGAAAACCGTTAGTCATAAAGACTAAGCCCTATCATCCCCTACCCCTTCCCCCATGGCTCCTAGGTACCGAGCGGAGAGGAAGAAATGGAAGGACATGAAGGTAGAGATTAAACATGAATCAGATGGCAGCGGAAACTAATCTAGCAAGTTGTGTTAGGTGAGCAGTTAATAAGTTGTTATAATAGGTCTTGCAGTAAGAAAAGCAATTAAATGAATTTAAACCTTCACTTATGCGAGAACACATAAGCAAAGGGATCTTTTGCAAGGCTCCCATCGTATAAGTGTCCCATACCACTTATACCTTGGGGTGTCGGTTATCAAACAGCAGGGGTTATTATATGTTGAAAATAACCTTTGATTTATAAACTTGCCCACACAAGCTTATATACCAAGGGGTCGTTTTGCAGGTCCTAATGTATAAGCGTCCCATACCACTTATACTTTAGGTGTCAGGGTTAAATGAATCGATTATGCTATGACATGCTAGTGGGTATGATGAAACATGCAAGTGCAACTCACACACCCGACTCTGTGCACACAGACCTTTAGTTCCCCCTTTCGGAGCCGTTACCTCCCAGGATACCTCCGTAGTGTCAAACGGAAGCGGTGGGTTGGGCCTCGCCCACCTCCAAAACCAGTAAAAGCACCACTGGTCTGACCTATCGTACGCCTCAACGCTTGGTGCACTAAGCGGACGCCTGCGTACTCTTGCCGGCTGGCGCACCGGACTTCTGCTGGCGAAGTGCTAATCACCCCGCCGAGTCAACGATATCGGTGTCGGTGCAATCGAACTCCCCGATATCGAAAGACCCACCACCTTAACTTTTCCTATTTTATGCACATGCAAGTTTATCGTAAGCACATAAAAACCGAGCCGAAGCTCCCCGGACCAAAACGTCCGTCTCCAAACCAACCGAGCCGAAGCTCCCCGGACCTTCCGTCCGTCTCCAAACCAACCGAGCCGAAGCTCCCCGGACCATCCGTCCGTCTCCAAACCAACCGAGCCGAAGCTCTCATCATTCTTCCTGTGCCAACAGTGTTTGTGAAGAGTGCAACCCTAGTTACTAAGTTACTCTTGTCGGTTTATTATTACAGTTTACGTTAGCCCAGGACTGCCCCCGGTATACCCCGTGAAGGGCTCTCAAGGGGCACTAGGAACCAAGACGGTGCATTACGGCCCGAAGTTCCCTTTCGCAAGGCACTTATTATTATTGGTTGTCTACCCTTTTACCCGATTCCTTCTCGTATTACATTAGACTATCCTAGGGTGATTTTAAACCTTCCACTCCTCGGGGAAGACGATCTTTCGTCGAACCCGAGCACCTCTTAACTCTAGCTATCACCACTACTCACTACTCTTTATATCTTCCTATTGTAATTTCTTTCACAATTGTTCACCCAGACAAAATGTTTAAACCTCAAAGACTTTCTCAGATCGTGTCCTATTGCATCTCACAACCTGCTATAAGCAGACCGACCTAGGCTACATGTCGAACCGGTTATGCAATGATCCATTACATATCCAAAGGCCCTAAACTATTTACTGGAGACTTATCTTGGTATAAATAACCTAAATCCAGAAAATGGAAATTTTCCTAATTTATTTGGCATTTAATTAAATTCCTCAAAAATCTCAAGGGCCACCGGTTTGAACATGAACTATCCTAATTATTCATGCAAGATGTCCAGCAAATTTATGATAATTAGTAGGCTATCTCAGAAGGCTAAATCCTAAGTATCATAATTTTCTATCATCAAAATGACCTGAAAAACTATTTGGAAATAATCTCTAATTTCTATAGTTTATGAATCAAGTACAGAAAATATTCTTCCAAAAATTCTAAATAATTTATGACATGAAGATTAAGGCCTAAAATTTGCACTGGCTAAGTTTCATAATTTTCCAGCAAGTGTTCTATCCATAATAATTTTTTAAACATAAAAGCCCTTTCTATCATTTGTGAATAAAGTACTAGATTTACTCAACATAAAATTCTATAAAAATTCAGGGATCAATGTTCTACTAGTCAAGATCTAAATCCAGAATTTTAACTGATTATAATTAATGTAAAGCCTCCAAATAATTGAAACAACAAACTGGGCTAATAATTCTTTAACACATGAAGTATAATATATATTAATCATAAAATTCCAGAAAAATTACCATAAGTCTAATACATCCTAAAACTTCCTCCTCCCGAGTTTCATAATTTTTGGATTAGACTTAGTGCTTAAAATAACTAAATTACATTTCTATCCTATTCCGACATCTCAACTTTTGAGGTACCTAACTACCTCCAATTCCTTCACTATTTCAACCAGAGGGTTTTCATCATATCCTCCCCCTCTCCTCCAAATTTCAAGGGCATACAAGAGCTTTTGCTCCTATGTCCTTCACAAACCTCAAACTCCCACCCGTTGGAGTTGAGCCAATCTCTTAGGGTAAAATCCACCCTAAGCCACACCATGTTACCCAAGAGGGTAGACATAGACTCAACAAATCAGTGGCCAACAACTTCAGCCTCTTTCGAGGAGATTTGTCCACTCCATCCCCAATCGTACTTTTCCCAAAGTACCCCTCACCAAGACCTATCTAGGACTTGATACTTCCCTATTCAAAACTCGACCAATCGAGTTGAGATCTTGTACAGATCTTAATATTGATGCCAGGGACCACCACCCAAAATTTGGGGGAGTTTGGGCTTAATTTCATCTCCTAATTAATTTTATATTGTTTATTAAATTTTTACAAAAACTTTAGGCAAAAGTTCTCCAAAAATTCTCATTTTTGGACAGCCTCTCGATATACATATTATAGACCTCCAGTCCAAATTTCAAGTCATTTGGACATGTTATGAACCGTGGGCAACCATTTTAATTTCTGGTTAACCTAGGTCTTGATCCCACCAAAATGAGTGCTGTGTTCAAACCACTCACCCAAATTGAATAAAATCAATTTTAAATTAAAGTAGACCCCGAGGGCTACAACTTTTGTGTCTGGTCATTTTTCCTAATTCGGCCTCTAAGTGCCTCATTTTGCAGCCTTAAAATATACTAAACCGAGTATATTTCTCCTTATAAAATTATTTACATAATTTATAAGTATAAAACGATTTACTGTTCATCTTCTACAGAACCCGAAACTAGAACCAGGAAGCCATTTTTCCTGTAACGTTTCCGTGATCCGTTGCCGGCCGTCCGGTCACTTCCCTGGCCAGCCACCACCACCACCACCTCCGTTGAGGCGATGGCTAGCGGTCGGCGGTGGTTTGGCCGCCGGAGGTGGCGGTTTCCGGCGAACTCAAAATACCTTTTTCATGGTTTTTCCATGAAAACGAGAGATGGATCCGGCTCCGTTGAGCGCGAACCTCCTTTCTAAGAATCCTAAGATCTACCCATGAAAGAGAAGGAGTAGAGGAGGACCTTGTTCGCGGTTTGAAGGCGAGAAGAACGTCGGGGTGCCATGGCGCGGTGGTGGCGTTTGCTGGACTTCTCCTACAGCAAGAACAAGGGTCTGTTCTGATTACTTGAGCGTGTAACCTTCTCCTCTTTCCCTAAGTGGGCTTTTATAACTCAGGAAGTGGGAAGATGAAATGGTAAAAGCCATTATGTCCATGAAGTTTCCCCCTTAACGTTTCGGTTACGGTGAAGGGATAAGAAACGGCGGAACTGAACAGGTGTGTCCAGCTGGCGGTTTCCTATTGGACCACCTTTTCCTCATTTATTATATGATTTCATAAGGAAAACGACCGGTAGTTACTCCTGGTGTAACTTCCCACACCAGCATTTATTACCACGCGTGTTGGAATAATTTCGGGCCTGAACCGTCGTTTCGGCCAATGTCACGGGCGTGACACATAGGTCACGGGCGTGACAGGCCCGAATAGCCAATCCTGGGTTCGACGATCGTCGAACTGAGATCGACGATCGTCGATGGAAGGTCACGGGCGTGACACCTCGGGTCACGGGCGTGACAGACCCAAACGGCAGATTGTGGGTCGACGATCGTCGAATTGAGATCGACGATCGTCGAAGGCTGGTCACGCCCTAAGTCACGGGCGTGACCTCTAGGTCACGGGCGTGACATGTCCGAACGGTAAATTTCGAGGTCGACGATCGTCGAATTGAGGTCGACGATCGTCGAAGGCTGGTCACGCCCTAGGTCACGGGCGTGACACTCATGTCACGGGCGTGACATGCCCGGGCCGCAAGCTCGACGATCGTCTCACGGCGATCGACGATCGTCGATTAGTCACGGGCGTGACACCTTGGTCACGGGCGTGACATGCCCAGACAGCACGATCGACGATCGTCTCGTGGAGATCGACGATCGTCGAAGTAGTCACGCCCAGGTCACGGGCGTGACGGGTCGGTCACGGGCGTGACCAACCCTTGACCCGAAACTCGGTCGATTTATTATCACTTTTTGTGCTCCGTGGGGTTCTGACTCGACCAACCGACTCCTAGGGGTCTAGCCGGAAATGGGATGTTACACCAAAGAGCCCCTATGGGTCTTTTTATAGTCTTCCTTTGACCTGAAAATACTGAAATACCCCTGAGGGGTCTGCCAATAGCCAAATCCCGCTGTCATTCCAAGGGCATTTGGGTAATTTTACCTCGGGATAATATACGTTATAAACTAATCCCCTTTACGAGCACCGGGCCCTACCACGTGGGCCCACTTGGCGAGAACCCTGGCCGAGAAGGCTCTCGCTGGACCCCCACCCGGGCCAACCTTGGCGAGACCCCTTGCCAGGGAGGTTCGCGCTCTTCACGGTCTTTAAACTATCGCGACCGAAGGCCTACCTGGGGCCTTCTCGCCTCCCCTGGGCGGGAGCCAGCCCTAAGGCGGAAGCTTCCGTGGTCAGGCCCTCTGCTTCGGTCGTTCGACGATCTCTCCTGCCGAGAGGTCGACTATCTGCCCTGGTTCCCTCAGCTTTCGCCTGCCCTTGGCGAGAGCTCCTATAGGGCGAGAACTCCACAAGCATGCCTCAGGGTTAACCCGAGGTTAGCCTGAGACTAACCCAATCCTGACTGTTGAAGCCTTTGGGTCCCTCCCAGCGAATATGGGGTTGTACACAATCCCCGCTCTTTTCGAGCTAGCCCTGCGCTCGACAAGACAAGTCCAACCCCCGAAATATTCGCTGGACACGTGCCAACTAACCAGGGGAATCTTTTGGTGGGTCCTACTGCGGCTATAAATATGCACCGATAGGCGACCATATGCCTCGCCCTTGAAATACTGTTTTTACGACTGAGCTCTCGCCCCTTGGGACCTTTGCGCGAGCTTACCATGCATCCCAAACGTGCTGCCAAACCGCTTCCGCAAGACCTCCAAGACCGATTAGCCGCTGCCCAAGCGCGGGCCTTGGCTAACTGTGCGGCGGTGGCTCCATGGTTAGCGAAAAAGACTTCAACCGCCGGGCCTTCGGAGCTGAAGAAGAAGGAAAAGAAAAAGGCGAAGGCGGTCCGGCGGGACCTTTCTCGCGAGAACAGGGATCCTCCTTCCCCCACTCCCAATCCTGCGGGAGATCCTTCCCCACAGAAGGTAAGCCTTTCGCCCGTGTCTACCGAGCTGACTCCATTAGATTCGATGATTAAAGTATGCTTTCGCAGGAGTCCGCTCCCAATAATGACGCCGAAATTCCGCCCAGCTCTTCGAACCTACCCGCTCATCCCCCAGAGGACCAAACACGAGTCTCGGAGAGGATTCCTCCAGCCGAGACCGGAACGATAGGTACATTTTCCCTTGTCAATATTTTAACCCGACCCTTTCTTTTCTGAACCGTCTTCTCGCAGTGCCAGCTCCCGCCGACCCGGGTCTAACCACCCGGGAAGATGAAGCGAGAACCGTCGAAGTGCCTCCCGCGGTGGCCAATCCTATCCTGCAGGCGGGAGGGGCGGCTTCTGAAACTTCCGCTACTCTCAAGGATGCTGATCGTCCCTTGAGAGAAGACAACTCCCCTCATGCTTCCGGCCAGGCCGGGATCATCGTGCGCGAGCCCTTCCGCCCGGGGCTGGGCAAGCCTCTTCACCTCCTTTATGGAACCAACGGAGGGGCCGGGCCTTCTCGTCCAACTTTGGTTGACGGTTCTCGCCCAGCCGCAGGTATGCGAAAACTTTTCTGGACTGTCGATTGTCATGCCTTGACCAAAATTCTCGTGTGTTTCTTCCGCAGGTGATCCTGGCTTGCGGTCGGGAGTCAATGAGGAAGGAGAAGAAGAGGAAGAAGAAGACGAGGAAGAAGAGGATGAAGAGTCCCCCCTCCCTTCGTCTGGCGAGATAGAGGAAACCCTGAACAGTGCTGGGAGCGCGAAGGGGAGACGGAGGAAGATCTCGGTCATCCTGGCCAAGCTTGTCCGGCGAGACCGTGCCCATACTGCCGCGGCGAAAGCATTCCGCGAATCTGTGGAGCAAAGGCTGGAGGCTCTGGAGCGGGATTTCTTCTTGGGCGAGACTGATTGCCCGCGCGGGCCTTCCGCCGAGTCTTCGCCAGGGAGGTGCATCTCGCAGATCCGGGATTACGCCAGGCGGATCAACCTTGGGTGTACCACGCTATCGTCTTACTTCAACCCGTTGGCGCCCCCAAGAACTAGGCGGCGAGAACGGGGACGATGGAGCTGGAAGCCCTACTAGCCTTCACGCTCTGAATCTCAATGTATCTCTTTTTTCTTCTTTTTTTTCTTTTTCAATGTCTGTAATAAACATTATTACTAATTAAGTTTTATCCAGCTTGCGCTAGCGAGAATCCCGCTTCTACTCATGTCTCTCTTTTCCTTTTTCTTTTTATCGCTCTGCGAGGCTTTTTAATTAAGACGCTTACACCAATCTAGGATGCTTGCGCTGATCTAGGAGGTTTGCGTTAACCTAGGAGGCTTGCGCCGGTCTAGGAGGCTTGCGCCAATCTAGGAGGCTTGCGCCAATCCAGGTAGTCGCGTCGAAACCCGAAGCGACCGTTGACCGCTGTCATCCTGAGGGGGAGAACCGAGGCGTCGTTAGCCCGGATTCTGACAGCTGTACTCCGCTGTCACTTTCTCTCTCTGCCGGATGAACTCATGATGATTACGATTCCCTATAAATAGAGAAGTCTACCAACCGCATTTACTTCTTCGATCCGGAACCTCAGCCTTCCCTCCGTGCTCTCGCGTTCCTGCTTCCGCTTCGACCCCCCTCCAGCTCTCGCTCTTACTCACGAACTAGCCATGCCTGGCGAGAACAAGGGTCGCGCCCATTGTGCGGAAGCCTTCCAGAAACACCTCTTCCCTTCCTGCAAGCTCACCCTCGACGAATACAACATGATCGTCGACCGCTACGTTCCCGCCGGCTTCTCGGCGCGGAACCCGGGGAATCACGATAGGGTGAATACTCCCGGGGCGGGAGAGCTTGCTATCCCCCTCGAGCATTTCGAGGTGGGCTTCCGCCTCCCCCTTTGGCCGGAGGTTCGGCTAGCTCTCCGCTATTATGGGGTGGTTCCCGCCCAGCTAAACCCGAACTCAGTCGCGATACTTATAGCATTCATATGCTATATGCGATCCGAGAGGATCGAGTTTAGCCTGCCCATCTTCCGGAAGCTATTCAACTTCCGTGCCAAGGGGGGGGGGGTAGTTTTCTTCTTTGGACAACAGCTCGAGGTTACCGGTCTCGCCAACAAGCACCACCATTGGGGCGAGAAGTTCGTTTACGTCAGCGGGGACTTCGGCAACGTCCCGCTTCAGCCCGTCCAGTATGAAGACGCTGCCTACAAGCCGCCCGCTCTGGGATCGCGCGAGAGCGCAATCCTGGAATTCTTCGGGACCAAGGAGTTCGACGTCCCCTATCTTCGGCGGGACGTCGACTCCCTCCCACTTGTTCACTCGGGCGAAGGTACGGTCTCGCCTCAGATTCCCTTTTTTATCAAAGATTTTCTTGCGCTGAAGTGCTAAAGCGTTTTAACTTTGCAGGAGAGCGGGAGGTCCCTCTGCGCCAACCCTTCGCTGAAGGCCGGGGTGTTGAGGGTCTGGCGGCGAGAGGCTCCCTTACGCTCGCGGAAGCTAGCGCCAGCGCCTGCCGAGAAGATCCAGCTCCTTCCATGCCGCCACCGGCCAAGAAGCAAAAGGCCACCCTTCCTCCTCTCCGCGCGCTGAAGAGGCCCAAGCCTTCTGCCGCCGAGAAGGGAAAATCGTTGGCGGTATCGCCCGTCCAACCTCCTCCCGAGGGCAGGTCCTTTGAAGCGATCCTTCAGATGGCCAGCGAGATGGATGCCGCCGCCAAGAGCCGTGCTGAGGCTTCCGCCAGGAATATATCGTCCGCAAGCGAGGCTGGTGGAGAAGTGGTCGCCGCCGAAACCTCCGCCAGCGTCCCACCCCCGGAGGTGCCGAGAGGGCACCGGAACTTTGGCTTCGGCGTTAGATACGCCGACTCGGAGGGGAAGCCTCAGATGGAATGGGACCCTGAGTCAAACTCGATCAGGGTTTCGACCCTCCTTCCCAGATGGGCGGAGGGGGAGAATGTGACCGGCGAGGCCTTCTCGCTTGGGTATGGTCTCTACAGCCGGGAGGATGCCGGCGTGTTTGACCAGATGTCCACCCGCCTTCTAGCCTTCGACGCCACCCGGGCCCTATTGCGCGCGTTCGAGCTCACGCATATGTGTGCGCGTCGAAGTATCACCATTGACAAGAACTTCACTGATATGCGCAAGGCGAGGGAGGACGCAGTGGCTCGCGCGCACGCCGCGGAAGAAGAACTCGCGAGAGCTCAACAGGAGCTCGCGGATGCTAGACTGGCGCTGTCTCTGCGCCCCGCGACCGAGGTAGGCGAGATCCTCCTGAACCCTTGCCCCCGTTCCCCCGAAGTTACCACTGTGTAATGTGTCTAGACTGAATTCTTTTAATCCTTTTGCAGGATTCTGCCCAAGTCAGGGAGCTTCGCGCAGAGCTGGCCAACGCGCGCTGCGAGAGCGTCCTCCTGAGGGAACAGCTCCGCGCAGAGCTGGCGAAGGTCCCGCCTCCGGAGCTAGATGCGAGGCTGCGGAGTCGTTACCTCTCGGAGTATGACGTGGACAAGCTGCTTCAAGCCAACGCTCAGGCGACCGTCAAGCTGACGCTCGAGACGCTGCGAGACGTCGAGCTGCTCTGGGAGGACGGCGCGACCATCGACGCTCGCCAACTTCTCCCTTGGCTCTACGACCCAGTTCCCAAACCCCCGGGCGCGCCGGACTCGCCTCTCTCAGACGCCCCGAGGTCTTCTACCACCGTTGGCGAGACATCCGAAGAGGGCTCTGGCGATGACTCCAGCGAGAGCACCAGTGGGGATTACAGCGCGTCCCCTTAAGGTGTCTTTTATTTTGAATACCCTTTTGTAATGAGCGAGAAGCTCCTCACTTCTGTAATTAACTTTATATAAAGTAATGCTTCATTTTTCACTGTCATTGTGTTTTAAACGTATATTACTCTGCCGAACGGCTTCCGCGCGAGCTCCCGCCGAGACCCTTAGTCTCTTTAGGGTGACCTTCCTTAGATATCAGTTAGGCGGGAACCTTGCGCCGTTGATTAAGTCGTCCTGCCCAGGTCTGCTGGGAGCCTCCTTTTGCGAGAACCCCCCCCCCCTTCGACCGAGACCTTTACTGGCCGCGACCTTTGAGCCGAGACCCTTACTGGCCGAGGCCTTTGGGGCGAGACCCTTACTGGCCGAGACCTTTAGGGCCTTGCCTTCAGTCTAGGTCAGGGCCCTTCCCTCGTATTTTTCCAACCAATTAAACCCCTACCCCACCGGCGAGCCGTCGGACCTGCTAGCTTATATGGGAGCCTGCGCAGCGGGTCTACCGGGGTTCGAGCCGAGCTCGTTGTGACGTAGTAACTACCAACCAAGAACCAAGGATCAAAAAGTCAAGGACTCCACCTATCCCCCGCAGGCGAGCCTTCGGACCTGCCAGCTTGATGAGAGCCTGCGCAGCGGGTCTACCTGGGGCCGAGCCGAGCTCGGGGTGTCGTAGAAATGGCTAAGAACAAAGTATTACAAGAGCCAACCTTTATTACAAGAGCCAACCTTTCCCCCACAGGCGAGCCTTCGGACCTGCCAGCTTGATGAGAGCCTGCGCAGCGGGTCTACCTGGGGCCGAGCCGAGCTCGGGGTGTCGTAGAAGTGGCTAAGAACAAAGTATCACAAGAGCCAACCTTTCCCCCACAGGCGAGCCTTCGGACCTGCCAGCTTGATGAGAGCCTGCGCAGCGGGTCCACCTGGGGCCGAGCCGAGCTCGGGGTGTCGTAGAAGTGGCTAAGAACAAAGTATCACAAGAGCCAACCTTTCCCCCACAGGCGAGCCTTCGGACCTGCCAGCTTGATGAGAGCCTGCGCAGCGGGTCTACCTGGGGCCGAGCCGAGCTCGGGGTGTCATAGAAGTGGCTAAGAACAAAGTATCACAAGAGCCAACCTTTCCCCCACAGGCGAGCCTTCGGACCTGCCAGCTTGATGAGAGCCTGCGCAGCGGGTCTACCTGGGGCCGAGCCGAGCTCGGGGTGTCGTAGAAGTGGCTAAGAACAAAGTATTACAAGAGCCAACCTTTCCCCCACAGGCGAGCCTTCGGACCTGCCAGCTTGATGAGAGCCTGCGCAGCGGGTCTTCCTGGGGCCGAGCCGAGCTCGGGGTGTCGTAGAAGTGGCTAAGAACAAAGTATCACAAGAGCCAACCTTTCCCCCACAGGCGAGCCTTCGGACCTGCCAGCTTGATGAGAGCCTGCGCAGCGGGTCTACCTGGGGCCGAGCCGAGCTCGGGGTGTCGTAGAAGTGGCTAAGAACAAAGTATCACAAGAGCCAACCTTTCCCCCACAGGCGAGCCTTCGGACCTGCCAGCTAGATGAGAGCCTGCGCAGCGGGTCTACCTGGGGCCGAGCCGAGCTCGGGGTGTCGTAGAAGTGGCTAAGAACAAAGTATCACAAGAGCCAACCTTTCCCCCACAGGCGAGCCTTCGGACCTGCCAGCTTGATGAGAGCCTGCGCAGCGGGTCTACCTGGGGCCGAGCCGAGCTCGGGGTGTCGTAGAAGTGGCTAAGAACAAAGTATCACAAGAGCCAACCTTTCCCCCACAGGCGAGCCTTCGGACCTGCCAGCTAGATGAGAGCCTGCGCAGCGGGTCTACCTGGGGCCGAGCCGAGCTCGGGGTGTTGATGAAGATTCCTTCAACCAGGCCTATCCTATCACTGAGACGAGGAGTCATAGTCAGTTAAAACAAAAACGTAAAGATATCTCACTCAGCGATAGTCAACATTCTGAAATAACTTATTGAAAATGCAATAGTTGTTTACAATATTACAATCCTTCTTTCCCTCCTACGGGTAGAAGCACTTCAGGTCATCACCATTCCAGGTGTGACTCAAGGTCCTTCCCTCCGCATCCTGGAGATAATAGCCTCCGTTAACCAGAGCCTTCTCTACTATGTAAGGCCCTTCCCATCTAGGGTTGAGCTTACCAACCGCGGCCGACCTTCCCGCAGCGTCGACCTTTTTCAGTACTAGATCCCCCTCGGCGAATTGCTTGACTCTGATGTGCTTATCGAAGTACCGGGCCATTCGCCGTTTTATTTCTTCTTGCCTGATAGCGGCAACATCCCGCAGCTCTTCCACCATATCTAATGAGAGGCGCAACCCTTCCTCATTCTCCACCCTCCAAGCTTCGCTTCCCTCAGCTGCGGCCGCGACCCTCGGGGACCGAACCTCGAATTCCACAGGGAGGACGGCCTCACACCCATGAGAGAGCTTGAAGGGGGTCTCTCCTGTGGCCGTGTTCGGAGTTGTTCGCAAGGCCCACAGGACGGAAGGGAGCTGTTCCACCCAGCTACCCTTCAGGTTTTCCACCTTCTTTTTGAGCAAGTTGACAATGACTTTGTTTGCCGCCTCCACCTGGCCATTGCTCCGTGGATGATGGACAGAGGCGAACCTGAGGTCAATTCCCAATTGGGTGCAGAAACTAATGAATTCTTCGCTGGCAAACTGAGGACCGTTGTCCGTCACTATCGCTTGGGGCAATCCGTGCCTGCAAATGATTTCCCCCCAAACGAAGTTTCTGATGACCTGGGAGGTTACCTTGGTTAACGGCTTGATCTCCAGCCATTTGGAGAAGTAATCAATCATAACTAGGAGGAACCTCCTCTGCCCGCTAGCTGGGGGAAAGGGTCCAACCAGATCCATTCCCCAAATGGCGAAGGGCCATGGCGCCGTGATGCTTCGAAGCCTTTGGGCGGGCAAGAGCTGGAGAGGAGCGTGTACTTGGCACTTCTGACACCTCCTTGCGAATTCAGCTGTATCCTTCCTTAAGGTCCGCCAGAAATATCCCTGCCTTACCACCCTTGCTTCCAATGTCCTTCCCCCTGAATGACTGTCGCATTCTCCAGAATGCACCTCTTTCAGGATCCTCGGGACTTCCTCCTCGGTTACGCATCTCGCGAGGAGCCCTGACAGCATCTTCCGATGCAAGCTCCCCTCCAGCATCAGGTAATGAGCCGCCTTGTGCCTAAAGCTCTTTGCATCCTTAACTTCTTCCGACAGTTCTCCCGTGGTCAGGAAAGTCACCAACGGATCCACCCATGAGGACCGCCGATTCACTTCCATCAACTCCCCCTCTTCAATGGCTGGTCGGAACAGTTCGGTTAGGGTACCTCCTCCCCGAGGCCCGAACTTCGCTAATCGATCAGCTGCCGCGCTTTCCTCCCTGGGGACATGTTGAATAGAGAATGAACGAAAACCCCCAATGAGGGCTCTTACCTGAGATAGATACCTCGCGAGAGTCGGCTCCCGGGCCTCAAACTCGCCTCGGATCTGTGATGCTACCACCATCGAGTCGGTGAAGGCCTCCACATCTTGGATTTCCAGCTCCTTTGCCAGGCTAAGGCCAGCGATCACAGCCTCATACTCTGCTTGGTTGTTGGTTACAGGGAAGTGGAAAGTCACTGCTTGCTCTATGGTAACTCCCTGAGGGCTTACCAACACCACACCTCCTCCCAGGGAGTGCCTTCCTGAGGCCCCGTCGACCACCATCTTCCACGCTTCTTGCGGCCTTGGCTCTTCAGTCTCGGCCTCGGTAACATAGTCTGCCAGAAAATCCGCTACGGCCTGGGCTTTGATGGAGAGCCTCGGGACGAAAGAGATGTCAAACTCGCTTAGCTCGATGGACCACTTCGCCAACCTTCCTGAATGTTCCACCCCCTCCAAGACCTTGCGAAGGGGATGGTCTGTTACCACCCTAATCGAGTGTGCTTGAAAGTAAGGGCGAAGCTTCCTAGCTGAGATGACCAAAGCATACGCTAGCTTCTCCAGGATGGGGTATCGGATCTCCGCCTTTTTTAAGATTCGGCTTACATAATAGATGGGTAATTGCTTCTTCCCCTCTTCCCTAACCAAGACGGAGCTCACTGCCTCTCCTCCCACTCCGAGATACAAGGCTAGGTCCTCCCCCTCCTTCGGGCTTTGAAGTAACGGAGCTTGGGAGAGTTGCCTCTTCAGCCCCTGAAATGCCTCTTCACACTCGTCCGTCCATTCGAATACTTGGTTACCACGGAGTACTTTAAAGAAAGAGGAACACCTATCCCCTGAACGAGAGAGGAACCTGCTTAGCCCGGCCAACTTCCCGGTCAAGCGTTGGACTTCTTTGGCACTGCGAGGTGATTCCAGGTCTAGAATAGCCTTAACCTTATCGGGGTTAGGTTCTACCCCCGTGGGAGTCAAGAGGTGTCCGAGGAATTTCCCGCGACTAGCCCCAAAGACGCACTTCAAGGGATTCAACCTCATCTTGAACCTTCGCAGGGTGGCAAACGTTTCCTCCAAGTCCCGCAAGTGGGAATCAACACACTTGCTCTTGACCATGAGGTCGTCCACGTAGACCTCCAGGTTCCTTCCCCTTTGATCTCGAAAGATTCGATCCATCATGCGCTGGTACGTTGCCCCTGCATTCTTCAACCCGAAGGGCATCATCTTATAGCTGAAGCATCCCTCTCTCGTGATGAAGGAAACATCCTTGACATCAGGAGGGTGCATCCGGATCTGATGGTAACCTGAAAATGCATCTAAAAAACTAATAAGAGAAAAACCAACGGCTGAGTCAACCAGCGCGTCGATTCGAGGCAAGGGGTAGCAATCCTTGGGACATGATTTATTTAATAAAGAAAAATCAATACACATGCGCCATTTTCCTCCTCCCTTCTTCACCATTACCATATTGGAGATCCAGCCTGGATACTGGATCTCTGAGATGAAGCCTGCGTCCAGGAGCTTTTGGACCTCCTCTCGGATGGGGGCTTCTAGCTTGGTGGCGATGGCCCTCATCTTTTGGCGTATGGGGCGGGCTCTGGGATCTAGGTTCAAGCGATGACAGGCCACGTCCGCGTCGATGCCCGGCATGTCTGCCGCGCTCCAAGCGAAGATGTCGACGTTGCTTTGGATGCAGGCTCGCATCCGCTCCTGATCCTCGAGGCTCAAGCCTCTGCTGATCCGAATCCTTTGCGCCTCCCCCGCTCTTGTAAGCACCTCCATCTCCACCACTTCTTCGGCCGGCTCCAGCCCCGACCGCTCCCAACTTACCCTTGCCTCCTCCTGCTCAAACTCGAGCTCCTCTCCCCCAACCTCATCGACTTCCATCGCCTCCTCCAGACTCTCCTCCTGCCTCTGCTCTTCTTCATCCATCACTCCTCTCGCCTCTTCTAGGCTGATCTCCTCCACCTCTGCCAACTCCTCAACAATCTCCATCGCCTCTCCCAGGCTTACCTCCCCTTTCTCAACCCTTCCTGCTCAGCCATCTCCTTCTCCAACTCCTCTGCCTCCGCCATCCATGACACGGTATTAACCGCCGTCACATAGCATTGCCTTGCCATCTTCGGATCCCCCCTGATCCTAACCTGCACCCCTCCATTGTTGAACTTGAGGCATTGGTGGTACGAGGAGGGTACACAGCGAAAGGCGCTGATGAGGGGGCGCCCAAAGATGGCATTGTAACTACTCGGGGCATCCACGATTACGAACCGACAGTTCCGTGAGACGCCCCCAAGCCTCACATGCAGGCCTACTCCTCCTTCCACCTCTTTCCTTTCGCCGGAGAAGCCAAAAAGCGGTCCATCAGAAGCCAGGACCCTTTTTCCTTCCACCCTCATCTCATCGAAAGCCTTCTTGAAGATCACATTCACCGAGCTCCCATTATCCACCAGTATCCGGGAGACGGTGTAGTTCTCCACCGCTGTCTGGATCACAAGCGCGTCGCAGAACGGATCCTCGTAGTCTGGCATATCCGCGGATGAGAAAGTGATCTTCTCCTCTGGGGGGGGGAGCCTGGGAGGTCGAGGCGACCCCTCGGCGGAACATGGTTTGAAGGCTCCCCTTGCGGGTTGCCTCGATCCCTACTCCCCCGTGGATCACTCCGATCCCTCCTCGGGTCCCCACGTCAATCCTGTCTTCACATCTGTCTTCCACCTCTTCCCGCTGTACTTCAACGATCCTTACAGGCGGATCCTGCCTTCCGGCCCCTCTGGCCCCTCTAATCTCCAGAAACTCTGGGCATGTGGCCGTTGCGTGACCTTCCTCCTGATGGAAGTCACAATAAGGCAACCCCACTCTGCCCCCTCTTCCTTCTCCTCCTCCCCTTCTTCCGGCTCCCCAAAATCTTCTTCCTCTTCCCCTTCCCACCTCCATAGCCTCCTGCGGCGATGGGAAATGACCCCTTGGTCCTTGTCGCCATCCACCCTGCTCCAGCCTTCTGGGCTCCCGGAAGTTATCTCTTCCCTGAAGTCCTCCCTGGCCCTGGGGGCGACCCTCCTGAGGCCTCCAACCCAGTCGGTTGTTTGGCTCCCTGGCCCCCCCATGCTGTTGCCCCTGCCCTCGGGGCTCTTCTCTTCTCCTATCTTCCCTCGGCTCCCTCTGCTCTCTCTGCCTTCCCACCACCGGCTCCTTCACGTCGTCCTCGGCCAACCTGGCCAGCTTCCTCGCGAACGCGGGGTTTGCTCTCTCGAAGTCTATCTCCTTTGCCGCCCTCTCCATGAGCTCCTCAAAAGAGAGAGGGGGCACTCTCTTCAACTCCATGCTGAAAAACCCTGGTCTCAGCCCCAGGGTGAAGGCGAGCATCAGCGCGTACCCCGGGACCTCCTGGACCAGGAGAATCTTGTAACACCCCAAAAGACCCAAAAGACTCAACTTGAAGTTTGAGTAGCAGGTCAGGTTACACGGCCTGGGACACGGGCGTGTCCCAGGGCGTGTCGGCTGTACACGGCCTGGGACACGGGCGTGTCCCAGGGCGTGTTCAGGCTAGTCGACGTTTGAGAGTCGACGAGCGTCGAGCCTGGGACACGGCCATCGACACGGGCGTGTCCCAGGGCGTGTTCTATTTATTTTGCGAAATTGGCCTATTCCGGTCAGAGCCGGACACGGCCTTGAACACGGCCGGGAACACGGGCGTGTCAGGCTGGACACGGGCGTGTCAGCTGCCGTGTTCCGACCCGTGTACTGGTTGCAGCTCGATGGAGCAGGAGACACGGGCGTGTCTCAGGTTTGACACGGGCGTGTCAGGTCCGACACGGGCGTGTCGCTGACCCGTGTTGGTCAGTCGGTTCAAGCTGTGTGCACCGCTTAAGGGGTACACGGCCTGTGACACGGGCGTGTCACAGGCCGTGTCGGCCAAAAAGTGAAATTCTGGGGAAATCTTGGCCGTTCAGTTTCCTCTCTTTTGATCCAAAGGCTCAGGTGGTTTCTTGGGCTGGATAAGTCGTGAAAGGGGATTGAAGAAGTCATTCTTCTTTATCCTTAAGGAAGAGAGGGGAAGAGAGGAAGAAGGAGGAGGAGAGCAAGCCACCGGCGGAGCTCCCGTGGTTCGATTCGTGATCCGAAGCCGGCGTTGTGACGGCAAGGCTGCTGTGGTTCTTTCTCACCGGCTAGTTTTCGATGGCACCAAAGAGATCGACAAGGGTAACGATCTCCCTCCTTGGACATGTGAAGTCCTTCTTTTCTGCATTGCATAGGGAAAGCCCTTCCCCGCGAGTGTGCGGTGGGTTGTGGTGTCCCTTGGGGTAGATATGTGAAGTCCCCCTTGTTAGAGGCCGGAATCGGAGTACGGCTCTAGGCATGCTGTGTGAAGCCCATCTGGATGTAATCTGGATTGGTGATGCTTGTTTGCATATCGGAGAAGGCTCCGTGATAATGGCTTGTGATGCCTATGGCTTGTGATGCCTTGTTCCTACCTGTTGCTTGGTGCGGCAGGAAGTACTGGACGATGTCCAGGAAATGAAGAGGGTTGGCGGCAACTCTTGTGGCCGTGTGTTGCCACTTTGTGAGTAGTTGAGCCGTTGGGCTGCAACTCGATGAAAAGGCAGATTGCCGAACAGGAAAGGTGAAACCGACCCGCGCCTATAAAATGCCATGGATACTTCCGTATTCGAGGTGGCTCGGCGACTTGAGCAACGGGGGGTGGCTGATCCGTACCTGCGTTAGGTCCGTCCGACTTGGAAGCCTGGTATAGGTTTTGTTGGAGCGCCTAATGAGAGTCTTAGGCCCGCGCGCCGGAAAGACTAGAAATGCTCAAATACCGTGCAGACGGTGGTGTTGACCCTGGTATTCCGGTACACCGAAAATGTGCCCTGAGTGCACGGACTGTCGGGCCGGGTGGCCGATGGTTGTGATGGCTGGAATGTGCCTGCGCGCACATAGTTGCTATTGAGGATGCCATGCTTGCAGGGAAAGAATGCTCATGCCCCGAGAAAGGGGTAGGATTGTTATAATTGGGTCAGCTGAATGCTGACCGTTGCATTGTTTGCCACCGGTTGGGTGGTTTGTTCCCGTGCAGGTGCTGGAGAGCCAAGTGGTAAGTGATGGGCGGGAGAGCCCTACTGCTGTTGCTGCTGCTGCTGCGGCTAGCCTGGAAGGCTAAGCCATTGTTTTGTTTTCTCTTTACTCATGTATGGCCGGCCTGCGTGCCGAGGTTTGTAAAACATGATGTATGTTCAGAGGAACTGTAAGGCCTTAAGGCCAAACTCTTGTGGTTGTGTACATTCCGTGGTATTTATATATAAAGGTGGTTTTATATATATTGGACATTCCGGTTAAGAGTTCAAAGTTGTAACTTAAAGCTTCCGCTAGAATGCTCTGAGTTAGGATTCGTAATTGGTATTATCCTGTGACCTCACCGTCTGTTTGTGGCATATAGTGTGGGGCCCCGGCCGGACCTTCTACTATACGTCATTTAACGGATGGGGTCGTTACATTTTGGTATCAGCTTTTCGTCGGTCTTCCTCTTTCGAATTCGTGGTCGAATTCTTTTGTGGGGTGGCGAGCACGTGTTTGTGCGACCTGCTGTAACGCTAATGAACTCTGGAATGTCCATTAAGGAATGTACAACATCTTGTTTGAGGAATCTGCGCGTTCCTTTTTGTGTTGTTTTGCTTGCATACGTTCGCTAATGTGTGTCTTGTCCACCTATAGGTGACACGTAGTGGTGCTGGGCAGTCTGAGCCCCAGCGTTCTGATGAGAGTGCGGCACCAGCTGAGGTGCCAACCCCTCCTCCATCTGCGGAAACTGTTCGCTTAGTGGCTGAGGCGCTATTTGCCATGATTCAGCCGACCGGGCAAGCGCAGCCGGCGGTAGTGCCAGTTCGTGTTGATGTAAGACCCGAGCCGGTTGAGGCTGTAGATCCACGAGCAGCTGACCGACAGTTGAAGCAATTTATGAGCTTCAGTCCTCCTACGTTTGCGGGAATGGGATCCCCAACGTAGGCGGAAGATTGGTTATCGCGTGTCAAGAGGATAATGACAGCGATCAGGGCGGAGGAAACTCTCAAGGTCACCTTAGCCACCTTCATGCTTGAAGGGGAGGCGCGGTTGTGGTGGGACGAGGTTGAGTTACACCATTTGGCGGGCAGGCAACTAACACAAGTGTCGATTGAGGAGTTCTCTCGGATATTTCTGGCGAAACATGTCCCAGCGGCGCAACGTATTGCTATGGAAAATGAGTTCCAACGGTTAAAGCAAGGGGACGATAGTGTGGATATCTACTTGCACGAGTTTACCAGGTTGGGACGATATGCGGGAACAATCTTCGCGGATGACCAAAGGAAAACGAATCGGTTCTATGAAGGATTGCGGGATGAGTTACGATTCCTGCTTTCGAGTTCTGTGAGCCAAGGGTTTCAGGCGTTGGTTGATACTGCGTGCGCGTTGGAGAAGGACATGAGGCGAGTGCAAGGGAATAAGGGCTTGGTGGTGTCTAAGCCAGAGTTTCAAGCACCTCGCCCAGGCAAGTCGTTTTACCAGAAGAAAGGGGGCAAGAGGTCCAAGCCATCTGGGCAAGTGACTACGACCGTTGTGTCGGGAGCGACATCAAGGCCGGATGCTCGTACGTGCTATAACTGTGGCCGGGTGGGGCATATTGCTCGTGACTGTCGAGTTGTGCAGCCCAAAGGGGAAAAGAAGACGGGTGCGTCATATGCTGAGAAGGGCAAAGCGGTGGTGGATTCCTCTGCTTCCCAGGCGCAGCCCCGAATCTATCAACTTGGCCAACAGGAAGCGATTAAGCAAAGTGACGTCGTCACAGGTACGAGTTGATTTAGTTTACTTGCTGGTGCTTTTGGTTTTGGTTTTGTTTAGCTTGTGCATGATGGGTGTGTGCTGCAGGCTTTGTCCTGATTCGGAATACTTTAGCGAGAGCCCTGTTTGATACGGGTGCTTCGCATTCTTTTCTGTCTGAGGATTTCGTATCTCGCATTGGGGTACCGAGTCATGTGACGGTGGATAGTACAAGGGTGCTATTGCCGAATGGCTGTGTGATGCTTGCGGATAGGGCTTGCGATGTGGATGTGCAAATAGGAAGTCGGGATTTCGGTTTGAGTGCAGCTGTGCTACCGTTATCGGAGTTTGATGTGATCTTTGGTATGGACTGGCTCTCGGAGCAGCGTGCCTTTATTGATTGCAACTCCAAAGAGATTACACTGGGCCAGAATACCGGGCTTGTGACGAAGTTCGCTGGTATGCGAGGAGTTGGCGGAACGTTGTTGTCTGCACTCCAAGTCGTCAATGCTGTGCGGAAGGGCGCGGAGTTATTCTTCACGCTAATTCAGGCTGTTGAGCCGAAGGCCAGTGTCGGTGAGGTGCCAGTTGTGTCAGAGTTTGCCGACGTGTTTCCTAAAGATCTTCCTGGGTTACCACCCCAGCGGGAGATTGACTTCTCTATTGAGTTGGTGCCAGGTGCGAAACCTGTGGCCCGCTCTCCATATCGCGTCGCGCCAAAAGAGATGGCTGAGTTGAAAGTCCAACTGCAAGAGTTATTGGAGCAGGGATATATACGCCCAAGTATGTCACCTTGGAGCGCGCCTGTTCTCGTTGTGAAAAAGAAAGACGGTAGCTTACGGTTGTGTATTGACTACCGCGAGTTGAATAAGCTGACGGAGAAAAACAAGTATCCGATCCCACGGATTGATGACCTTTTTGATCAGCTGGCGGGATCAACGGTCTATTCCAAGTTGGATCTGAAATCGGGATATTATCAGCTAAGGATTCGGGAAGGTGACATTCCCAAGACAGCGTTTGGAACACGCTACGGGCATTATGAGTTCACGGTAATGCCGTTTGGCCTATGTAATGCGCCTTCGGTATTTATGGACCTAATGCATCGAACGTTCCGAGAGTACTTGGATTTGTTTGTTATTGTGTTTATCGATGACATCTTAGTATACTCTCAGTCGGAAGAGGATCACGCAAACCATTTGCGGTTGGTCTTGCATACCCTGCGGAAGAATAAGCTTTTTGCCAAGTTCTCAAAGTGTGAGTTCTGGCTCTCTTCAGTAGCCTTTTTAGGCCATGTGGTAAGCGGAGAGGGTATCGCGGTGGATCCGTTGAAGATAAGTGCCATCCGAGATTGGCCAGTGATGTCTTCAGTGGCCGAGGTCAGGAGCTTCCTTGGACTTGCGGGCTACTATAGACGGTTTGTGGAAAATTTCTCACGGATTGCTTTACCTCTGACCACGCTGACGAGAAAAGATCAAAAGTTCATATGGACGCCGGAGTGCGCGCGAGCTTTTGAAGACTTGAAGAGTCATTTGACCACGGTGCCTGTGTTGACATCGCCATGTGGTACCGATGGGTATGAGATCTATAGTGATGCATCTGGGAGCGGCTTAGGCTGCGTTCTTCTGCAGTTTGGGAAAGTGATTGCTTATGGCTCGCGTCAGTTGAAAGTGCATGAGCGGAATTACCCCGTCCATGATTTGGAGTTGGCGGCGGTAATCTTTGCGCTCAAGTTGTGGCGGCACTATCTATATGGCGTGAAAGTGGATATCTATACAGATCATAAGAGCCTAAAGTATTTGTTGGATCAGAAGGATCTGAATATGCGACAACGAAGATGGATGGAGTTCCTCGGGGACTACACCTTCGAGATTCACTATACCCCGGGAAGGGAAATGTGGTCGCTGATGCTTTGAGTCGAAAGACTCCGGTACGGGCAAGCTGGTTGCAGAGGCATGATCAGCGTTTGATCCAGGAATTGGAAGCAATGGAGATATCGTGTGTTGACAAGGGTGCGTCAACCGATGCATGTCTGAACTGGACGGAGGTGCAGTATGACCTTACGGACAGAATTCGGCGAGCAACGGAGCTTGATGACAGTCTCCAGCGCTATGCTAAAGATGGGCCGGATGATCAATTCTCTTGGGATAACGGGTTGTTACGGAGAAATGGTCGAGTGTGCGTCCCAAGTGTGGGTAAACTGAGGGAAGAGTTGATGTACGAAGCTCACTTTGCAAAGTACTCAGTTCACCCAGGGAGCACAAAGATGTACAGGGACATGAAAAAGTTGTTCTGGTGGCCCGGACTCAAGAAAGATGTGGCTCGTTATGTGGCTAAATGCAATACCTGTGCGTTGGTGAAAGCAGAATGCCAGAAGCCTGGCGGTTTTCTGAAGTCGTTACCTATTCCGGAGTGGAAGTTCGATGATATTTCGATGGATTTCGTGCACGGATTGCCGAGATCTCAACGCGGTCATGATTCGATCTGGGTGATTGTGGACCGGTTGACAAAAGTGGCGCACTTCCTTCCAAACAGAAGAGACGATTCAGTGGAAACCTTGGCCAAGCTGTATGTGGAGCAGGTTGTTCGACTGCACGGTGTTCCTCGGAGCATCGTTAGTGACCGTGATGGGCGGTTCACATCGAATGATTGGCGGCTCGTTCATCAAATGTTGGGTACAAAGTTAGCGTTTAGTACGGCCTTTCATCCCCAAACGGATGGTCAGACTGAACGAACCAACAGGACGATGGAAGATATGCTCCGCATGTGCGCCCTAGACTTTGGTAAGAGATGGGAAGATTATATATTTCTCGTCGAATTTGCCTATAATAATAGCTACCAAGCGAGTATTGGTATGGCACCATTCGAGGCGTTGTATGGTCGGAAATGCCGTACACCCTTAGCTTGGGCAGAAGCAGGCGAATCGAAGCTGAGTGGGAAAAAGGAAGTCGAAGAAGCTACTTCGCTCATACGCTCTATTCGGGAGAGGCTATTGATAGCCCAAGATCGTCAAGCAAAGTACTACAATGCCAAGCACCGGAACGTGGAGTTCGCGGTGGGTGATTGGGTATATTTGAAGATCAAACCCTTCAAAGGTGTGTCCAGGATTCGGCGTTTGAAAAAGCTAAGTCCGAGGTATCTTGGCCCGTTTGAGGTGGTGGAGCGAGTTGGGGAAGCTGCTTATCGACTAGCACTTTCAGCGGACTTGGGTGGATTACATGATGTGTTTCACATCTCAGTCCTTCGTAAGGCGGTAAAGGATCCAGCTCAAGTCGTGGAGGCTGATCGGGTACCGGTCGAGTATGGGCTAACGACGAGGGTTAGACCCATTCGGATCGAGGATCGACCCGAAAAACAGTTGCGGAACAAAGTAATCGGGATGGTCAAGGTCCGTTGGGACAATTGTGGCCATGAAGAGCTAACATGGGAGCGAGAGCAGACCATGAGAGCTGAGTTTCCCGAGTTATTTGTATAAACTGTAGACCGTGTATTTTTTTTTTTTGTTATAACAGTGTTATAGCATTGATGGTTTTGTTTCCTTACCGTGCAAATTTCGGGACGAAATTTTGTTAAGGGGGAGAGGGTTGTAACACCCCAAAAGACCCAAAAGACTCAACTTGAAGTTTGAGTAGCAGGTCAGGTTACACGGCCTGGGACACGGGCGTGTCCCAGGGCGTGTCGGCTGTACACGGCCTGGGACACGGGCGTGTCCCAGGGCGTGTTCAGGCTAGTCGACGTTTGAGAGTCGACGAGCGTCGAGCCTGGGACACGGCCATCGACACGGGCGTGTCCCAGGGCGTATTCTATTTATTTTGCGAAATTGGCCTATTCCGGTCAGAGCCGGACACGGCCTTGAACACGGCCGGGAACACGGGCGTGTCAGGCTGGACACGGGCGTGTCAGCTGCCGTGTTCCGACCCGTGTACTGGTTGCAGCTCGATGGAGCAGGAGACACGGGCGTGTCTCAGGTTTGACACGGGCGTGTCAGGTCCGACACGGGCGTGTCGCTGACCCGTGTTGGTCAGTCGGTTCAAGCTGTGTGCACCGCTTAAGGGGTACACGGCCTGTGACACGGGCGTGTCACAGGCCGTGTCGGCCAAAAAGTGAAATTCTGGGGAAATCTTGGCCGTTCAGTTTCCTCTCTTTTGATCCAAAGGCTCAGGTGGTTTCTTGGGCTGGATAAGTCGTGAAAGGGGATTGAAGAAGTCATTCTTCTTTATCCTTAAGGAAGAGAGGGGAAGAGAGGAAGAAGGAGGAGGAGAGCAAGCCACCGGCGGAGCTCCCGTGGTTCGATTCGTGATCCGAAGCCGGCGTTGTGACGGCAAGGCTGCTGTGGTTCTTTCTCACCGGCTAGTTTTCGATGGCACCGAAGAGATCGACAAGGGTAACGATCTCCCTCCTTGGACATGTGAAGTCCTTCTTTTCTGCATTGCATAGGGAAAGCCCTTCCCCGCGAGTGTGCGGTGGGTTGTGGTGTCCCTTGGGGTAGATATGTGAAGTCCCCCTTGTTAGAGGCCGGAATCGGAGTACGGCTCTAGGCATGCTGTGTGAAGCCCATCTGGATGTAATCTGGATTGGTGATGCTTGTTTGCATATCGGAGAAGGCTCCGTGATAATGGCTTGTGATGCCTATGGCTTGTGATGCCTTGTTCCTACCTGTTGCTTGGTGCGGCAGGAAGTACTGGACGATGTCCAGGAAATGAAGAGGGTTGGCGGCAACTCTTGTGGCCGTGTGTTGCCACTTTGTGAGTAGTTGAGCCGTTGGGCTGCAACTCGATGAAAAGGCAGATTGCCGAACAGGAAAGGTGAAACCGACCCGCGCCTATAAAATGCCATGGATACTTCCGTATTCGAGGTGGCTCGGCGACTTGAGCAACGGGGGGTGGCTGATCCGTACCTGCGTTAGGTCCGTCCGACTTGGAAGCCTGGTATAGGTTTTGTTGGAGCGCCTAATGAGAGTCTTAGGCCCGCGCGCCGAAAGACTAGAAATGCTCAAATACCGTGCAGACGGTGGTGTTGACCCTGGTATTCCGGTACACCGAAAATGTGCCCTGAGTGCACGGACTGTCGGGCCGGGTGGCCGATGGTTGTGATGGCTGGAATGTGCCTGCGCGCACATAGTTGCTATTGAGGATGCCATGCTTGCAGGGAAAGAATGCTCATGCCCCGAGAAAGGGGTAGGATTGTTATAATTGGGTCAGCTGAATGCTGACCGTTGCATTGTTTGCCACCGGTTGGGTGGTTTGTTCCCGTGCAGGTGCTGGAGAGCCAAGTGGTAAGTGATGGGCGGGAGAGCCCTACTGCTGTTGCTGCTGCTGCTGCGGCTAGCCTGGAAGGCTAAGCCATTGTTTTTGTTTTCTCTTTACTCATGTATGGCCGGCCTGCGTGCCGAGGTTTGTAAAACGTGATGTATGTTCAGAGGAACTGTAAGGCCTTAAGGCCAAACTCTTGTGGTTGTGTACATTCCGTGGTATTTATATATAAAGGTGGTTTTATATATATTGGACATTCCGGTTAAGAGTTCAAAGTTGTAACTTAAAGCTTCCGCTAGAATGCTCTGAGTTAGGATTCGTAATTGGTATTATCCTGTGACCTCACCGTCTGTTTGTGGCATATAGTGTGGGGCCCCGGCCGGACCTTCTACTATACGTCATTTAACGGATGGGGTCGTTACAAATCTCCTCTTGGAACCGGTCAACATAATGACCCAGCGTCTCCTCCGGCCCTTGCCTCACTGCAAACAGGCATTCAGCCTCCTTCTTCCGCTTCTTTGAAGTCGAGAACCTCAGCAAGAAACCTCTGCGCAGATCTTCGAAACTGTAGATGGAACTCGCCGGCAACTGGTGGAACCAGTCCCTGGCCTTCTCTTTCAGAGTGATGGCAAAAAGCCTACACTTGAAGGCATCCGACATTTGCCTGATGGACACCACGTCCTCGAACCATTGCACGTGCTGAACCGGGTCATCCTTCCCGGTGTAGTAGGTCATGTCCGGCTCCCGGAACCCCTCCGGCACTGGAGCCGAGACAATGAGTTCGCTAAAGGGGGTCTCGCCTCCCGCCTGGCGAGAAGGCCCGTCTCGCGACCTCGGTTGGCTGGACCGATCCGCGAGACCATGCCCGGGGAAGAGTTCCCGCACTGTCGCCTCCTTCTCGCCCAACTCCGCCGGAAGCTCCTTCTCGGGGCGCTGGCCTGGGAAAAGCTCCCGCGCGGCTACGTCCCTCTCGCCTGCCTCCACCGGGACTTCCTTCCCTGGGCGCTGCCCTGGAGCGTTCTCGCCTAACAGCGGAACCACCTCCACCGGGACCTGCGGCGTCTCCCACTCATTCCTTGCCGAGAAGGCCAAGCTGATCGTCTGCATGACTTCCCGCCTGAAGTCCTCAAACATCTTCTTCGTCGCCTCGTCCACCCGGGTGGGGGATCCTCCTGCGCCTGATCCTTCACCTTCGCCTCCTGCCATGGGACTTAACTCGAGATTTTCTTACACCGACTGCTTCCACGCTCACCGCACCAGAACTGTTGAAGCCAAAAATAACCTCAACAAATGTTCACGAACCAAAGTGCAGTCAATGCCTACTTCTCTCAAACCTCGACCCCTGACAGGCTGCTAAGGCCCTAACACAGACCCAAAGCCTCAGCTGGGAGGTCCCACCACACACCCGGAAGATCTCTGAGAGATTCCCCTCCAAAGCCAAATGCTGGGCTTGGGGCTCTTCAGAAGGCACTAGAGTGGGAGGAAAAAATGATAAGCCTGCCTTCCAAAGAGCCCCTATGGGTCTTTTTATAGTCTTCCTTTGACCTGAAAATACTGAAATACCCCTGAGGGGTCTGCCAATAGCCAAATCCCGCTGTCATTCCAAGGGCATTTGGGTAATTTTACCTCGGGATAATATACGTTATAAACTAATCCCCTTTACGAGCGCTGGGCCCTACCACGTGGGCCCACTTGGCGAGAACCCTGGCCGAGAAGGCTCTCGCTGGACCCCCACCCGGGCCAACCTTGGCGAGACCCCTTGCTAGGGAGGTTCGCGCTCTTCACGGTCTTTAAACTATCGCGACCGAAGGCCTACCTGGGGCCTTCTCGCCTCCCCTGGGCGGGAGCCAGCCCTAAGGCGGAAGCTTCCGTGGTCAGGCCCTCTGCTTCGGTCGTTCGACGATCTCTCCTGCCGAGAGGTCGACTATCTGCCCTGGTTCCCTCAGCTTTCGCCTGCCCTTGGCGAGAGCTCCTATAGGGCGAGAACTCCACAAGCATGCCTCAGGGTTAACCCGAGGTTAGCCTGAGACTAACCCAATCCTGACTGTTGAAGCCTTTGGGTCCCTCCCAGCGAATATGGGGTTGTACACAACGTCTAGACGTTGGTTCCCAGACCAAAGGGGCAGAACGTGATCGGCACCAAGTGGATCTTCAGAAACAAACTGGATGAACACGGTGTCATAATAAAGAACAAGGCTAGGCTGGTGGCTCAAGGTTACAGACAGGAGGAGGGGATTGACTTCGACCAGACCTTTGCACCAGTGGCAAGGCTCGAGGCGATCAGATTGTTCCTAGCTTATGCTTCGCACAAAGGATTCACTGTCTATCAGATGGACGTGAAATCTGCATTCTTAAATGGCAACCTGAAAGAGGAAGTATACGTCGCACAACCCCCAGGTTTTATTAATCCGACTTATCCCAATCATGTATATTTTCTTAATAAGGCTTTATATGGCTTAAAACAAGCTCCTCGAGCTTGGTATGAGACTCTATCTAGTTTTCTTCTTGAGAACAAGTTCTCTAGAGGAAAAATAGATAAGACATTGTTTCTTAGGGAAGTCAAAGGCAAGATCTTGCTGGTGCAAATCTATGTTGATGACATTATATTCGGCTCAACGGATAACAATCTTTGCAAAAAGTTTTCTAAACTTATGCAAGGAAAGTTTGAAATGAGCAGTATGGGAGAGCAAAAGTATTTCTTGGGACTTCAAGTGAAACAGTCTGAGGATGGAATTTTCATTTCTCAGACGAAGTTCACAAATGAACTCCTCAAGAAATTCGGAATGGAGAATGCAACCTCTATGAGGACTCCAATGGGATCCACCATGTCTCTGGATAAGGATGAGAAAGGGAAACCTTTTGATGAAACCAAGTACAGAAGCATTATTGGATCCCTGCTCTATCTTACTGCAAGTAGACCGGATATTATATTCTCTACATGCGTTTATGCAAGATATCAGGTGAACACTAAGGAATCTCACTATGTCGCTGCAAAGCGAATTCTTAGATACCTTAAGGGTACACCTAATCTTGGCTTGTGGTACCCGAGAAATAATGATGTCGAGCTAATCGGCTTTTCAGATGCTGATTTTGCAGGAAGCAAGGATGATCGGAAAAGCACTTCCGGGACGTGTCTATTCCTCGGAAGAAGGCTTATATCATGGAATAGTAAGAAGCAGAATTGTGTTGCAACCTCCACAGCTGAATCTGAGTACATCTCAGCAGGCAGCTGTTGCGCACAACTTCTATGGATCAGAAATCAGCTAGCAGACTATGACCTTCAGTTCAAAGAAGTACCAATGTACTGCGACTCCTCAAGTGCTATAGCTATTACGAACAATCCCGTGTCGCACAGCAGGACGAAGCATATTGAAGTGCGCTACCACTTCATTCGGGAGCATGTGGAAAACAAGGGCATCTCTCTCTGCTATGTCCCCACGGATAAGCAGATTGCAGATATTTTTACAAAGCCCCTAGACGAAGCCAAGTTCAGTCTCTTCAAAACTGAACTGGGTATGCTAAACCTTGAGGAATGAAGAATACAGAGGCCACCGGCTCTTGGATCAAGGGGGAGCATCCACAAGAAACTCAAGTGTAAGCAAAAATGCAAGAACTGAGGGGGAGCATTGTGGCAAGTGCTAAAGTCCCAGATTTGTAGAAGCCAAAAAGAGGGAGATTGCCCTCTCGGCTAAGGTGCTAAGGGCTAAGGTGCTCTCGCAAAGTATGCTCCAAATGCTCTAAAGATAATGGTATGTAAATTCTTTCTCAACTGATTATTCAGTTTATGTTTTTCTTCCATCCGTTATATTCACCTTAGCTTGTAGGGTTTAGGCTTCTTCAAATAGGGGGAGGTTATTGGGTATTTTATCCACAATATACCTGATTTGAATAAGCCCCTGAACCAGCTAAGGTGAATGGACAATGTATTTGATCATTTGTCTTCAAGTTGTGCTTGCAGTTATTCCTCACTAAGTACACACTAATGTCAGGGTGATATAGGTCAATATACACGGGTCTGCGCAACGTAATCCCTCGTTGAGCATATCAGTGTGTTGGCTTACGTGTACTCTCTCTATTGGAGTGTACTTATTTATAAGTACAGGGCTGTGATAGATCAAGAGCAGTCAAGGAGCAAAGGATGGGCCAAAGAGCAGCTCACGGGTGGAAAGACGAAATATCGTCTAAGTAAGAATCGACGAGAATCACTAAGTGATTCTTGCCGATTCGACGAGAATCACTAGTGATTCTCGCCGAATCGTCGAGAATCACTGGCTGATTCTCGCCAACTATCTTCGGATGACTCAGCGTGTGCAAATCTCACGCCAAGTCAAAATCGCCGAGAGTCATCAAGTGTTTCTCGACGATTCGGCAAAGAAAAGTGAACTATCTCAGGCAAAGAAGTTTGAAGAATCCCTTAATGGGAGAAGCATTAGACTGATGGACATCACAAGCACAGTGAATTCAAGACTTAATAGTACACTGGGCTTGGGTGCTTCATCCAGCCAACCTATAGTATTAACAACCCCAATCAAATTTATCTCAGATAAAGGAAAGGGAGTTGTAGAGGTAGCTAGGAAAAATTCTGATATACCTAAGAAAAATAAGGTTCAACGGAAAACGTCGAACAGAGCTCGATGATCTTTGAACGGAGCTCAGCGATCTCAAGCTGAATCGTCGAACTCAGGTCGACGATCTCTGAACTCAGAACACAGGCAAAGACAATCTTCGAACGGAGCTCGACGATCTGACCTAAGATCGTCGAACTCAGCTCAGAGATCGTCGAACAGAGCTCAGAGCTTTGAACATTTTTTTAAGGGTAAGTCAAACTTCAATCCTAGAGGTCCTACATCCCAAGGCTTCAACCCTTATGCTGAATGAATAATACCTCCTAGGAGATATCATCTTGAAGACTATAAGAGTCAACCAGGGATATCTTTTATTTCAGACTTTAAAGGTTATCAACCTAGGCCCAAGGTAAACTGGGTCAAAAAATAATAAACTTTTATATGTGCAGGTGAATACCTATCCAATAATAAACCAGCAATGGTATCTGGATAGTGAGTGCTCAAAGCACATGACAGGGAGCAAGGATAATCTTACATCCTTCAAAGCCAAGCTTGGACCCAAGGTCATATTTGGAGATTCA
Source organism: Platanthera zijinensis (assembly GCA_039513925.1). Taxonomy (NCBI): domain Eukaryota; kingdom Viridiplantae; phylum Streptophyta; class Magnoliopsida; order Asparagales; family Orchidaceae; genus Platanthera; species Platanthera zijinensis. The sequence continues at coordinate 21,178,897 of CM077098.1, forward strand.
AACTTTGGACAGACCAAGGGATATGGTGTAGTCCAGATAGGGTCAGTCACATTCAAGAAGGTTGCCTATGTGGAAGGACTGAAGCACAATTTAATCAGCATCAGTCAATTGTGTGATGAAGGCTACCAGGTGACATTCAACAAATCCTTATGCAAAATCAAATCAGAGGACAACACAACTGTGTTGATAGGTAAAAGGAAAGGTAACATCTATCTTGTAGATTTTCATTCAACTAAGGTAGATATCTATTTGTTCAACTCTGTTAGTAAACCAAATGAACTATGACATAAGAGATTAGGACATGTAAACCTTAGAACCATTGCTAGGCTATCCAAGGACAACCTTGTTAGAGGACTACCTTCTGGCCCTTACAAGAAGGAAGGATTTTGCAGGGCTTGTCAATTAGGCAAGCAAACAAAAAATATCTTGAAGTCACTAAATAAGAGTGATTCACCTAGGATTTTGTATCTGTTACACATGGATCTTTTTGGACCCATTACAGTACAAAGCCTAGGAGGGAAATCTTACACTTTAATAGTTGTAGATGACTTCTCTAGATTCACATGGGTGTTCTTCTTGAGGAAGAAGTCTGATAACTTTAAGTGTTTGACAGAGTTTCTCAAATGCATACAGATTGAGTTCAATACTCACATTGCCCTGATCAGAAATGATCATGGGACAGAGTTTGATTCTCTTCTTATGCAAGAGTTCTATCAGAGTGAAGGGATCAGACACACTTTCTCAGCTCCTAGAACTCCTCAACAAAATGAGGTAGCTGAAAGGAAAAATAGAACCCTTATTGAATCTGCTACTACATTGCTGACAGATGCTCACCTTCCTATATCCTTTTGGGCAGAGGCAGTGAACACCTCAAACTATATGTTGAATAGAAGTTTGATACATATGCTGAAAGGCAAGACTCCCTATGAATTACTCAAAGGGAAGAAACCTAAAGTAGATTATTTCAAAATTTTGGTTGCATTTGTAACATACACAATAATTACAAGAAATATATATCAAAATTTCAAGCCAAAGCTGATGAAGGAGTGTTTCTGGGATACTCCATGATCAGTAAAGCTTATAGGGTGTATAACAAATCTTCTCTTAAAATTGAAGAATCTGTACATGTATCTTTTGATGAAACTAACATGTCTTATAAGGAGAAGAATACTTCTACCATAAAACCTTTGCAGGAACATTCTCTTTCAGAGAATTTGGATAGGTTGAACATAATTGAAGAGGGTGCAACACCTTCACCTATTCAACAAAAAAGTGAAAGCAGTGAAGATGAAGAGGACACTCAACATCTTGGTGAGAACCACATTGAAGAGACAGTTGTTGTTCCACAAGAGGAAACTACAACACAGGTTGGTGAACAATCAACACCCCCTGTTGATTTAGTAACATCAAGAGATCATCCAATCTCCCAAGTTATTGGAGACATCTCAGCTGGTGTGCAAACTAGAAATCAGGTCAACAAAAACCTGATGCACACATGCTTTCTATCTCAAATTGAGCCTCAATCCATACAAGATGCAGAACAAGATCCACACTGGATCATTGCAATGCAAGAGGAGTTACATCAATTTGAAAGAAACAAAGTTTGGGAGCTAGTGCCAAGGCCAAAGGATCACTCCATTGTTAGAAAAAAATGGGTGTTCAGGAACAAATTGGATGATCAAGGAATTATTGTAAGGAACAAGGCAAGGCTAGTTGTACAAGGATACTCACAAGAAGAAAGAATAGATTATGACCAGAACTTTGCACCAGTTGCAAGGTTAGAGGCCATAAGAATATTTCTAGCTTATGCAGCACACAAGAGATTCAAGGTCTATCAAATGGATGTAAAGAGTGCATTTCTCAATGGAGATATCAAGGAATAAGTCTATGTTAGACAACCCCCAGGTTTTATCTCTCCAACTCATCCTGATTATGTCTTTAAATTGCATAAAGCATTATATGGTCTCAAGTAAGCTCCTAGAGCATGGTATGAGACCTTAGCATGCTTTCTTTTGAAAAATGATTTTATTAGGGGTAGAGTAGACCAAACTCTTTTTATTAGAACTCATAAGTCCAATACCCTACTAGTACAAATTTATGTAGATGACATTATCTTTGGATCTACTGATTCAAATTTGTGCAAGAGGTTTTCCAACCTAATGCATTCTAAATTTGAAATGAGTAGCATGGGTGAGCTTTCCTTCTTTCTAGGATTGCAAGTCAAACAACATACTGATGACATATTCATTTCTCAAACCAAGTATGCAAAAGAATTGGTTAAGAAATTTGGTATGTCTTAAGCATCATGTATGAAAACACCTATGCCTACTAATTCTGTATTAGATACTGATGAACTTGGGAAACCTGTTGATCAGACAACATATAGAGCAATGATTGGCACTTTATTGTACCTTACAACTAGTACACCTGACATAATGTTTGCTACATGCATATGTGCTAGATTCCAAGTAAGCCCTAGAGAGTCACACCTAACATTAGTAAAAAGGATTCTTAGGTATGTGAAAAGTTGTCCAAATCTAGGTCTCTGATATCAAAAAGATTCAGGATTTGAATTAACTGGATTTTCAGATGCTGATTATGCTGGATGTAGAGTAGATAGGAAAAGCACAAGTGGAACTTGTCAGTTTCTTGGTGACAGACTTGTCTCCTGGTTTTGTAAGAAACAAACATCTGTGTCCACATCAACTGCTAAAGCTGAATACATAGCAGCAGGTAGTTGTTGCTCACAAATATTGTGGATTCAAAATCAGCTCCTAGACTATGGTTACAACTTAGATAAGTCAAAAATATTTTGTGATAACACCAGTGCTATTTCTATAGCCCAAAATCCAGTCCTCCATAGTAGGATAAAACATATAGAGATTAGGCATCACTTTCTAAGAGATAATGTTGAAAAGAATAAAATTGAACTTCAATATATCCCAACTGATTTGCAAAGGAGAGATATTTTCACCAAACCCTTGGATGAAAAGAAATACACTTTTTTCCTGAATCAGTTAGGAATGTTAGATGAAGGAAGTTTAAATTAAGATCCAAGATTTTAAACCTTAAAATTGACCAAGACTAGGCAAAAAACTTGATTTTTCTAGTGTCTATAGGTAATTTCTGATCTCTGAACTGCGCTTGACATTTTTCCCAAAGATCATCGAACGGAGATCTACGTTCTAAGAAATCGTCGACCGGAGTTCAGCGTTTTCCAGATAGTGCTAGGCTATCTCTTTCCGGTCAAAGATCATCGATCGGAGCTCAACGCTCTCCAATATCGTCGAACGGAGATTGATGATGTTGAAGACCTTTCAGATTCCTTTAGAAGCCCAGATCGTCGAATGGAGTTCAACGATCTATCCTTTTCTGCGTCGAACCCTAATATAAAAATTCATTTTTCGGTCGTCGTTTTCTTTTGCGCATTCATACTTTCTGCAGAGCTTTCCTTCCCTCCAAACCTCTCTGCACTTGGTCTTGTTTGTTCATTTTTGCAGGAAAAACATAGCCGTCTCTGTTGCCGTCTTAGCCGCAATGAAGTTTGACACCGGTTTTGATATAGACATGGATTCATTTGAAGGAAGTGATCAGATATTCAAGGATATTCTAGAGCTGTTCAAGGAGCAACAGTTGGTGACAATCATGTCTACAAGGATGAAGTTAGCTGCAGATGAGATAAAATAATGGGTATATACAGCCCCAACCTGGATCAAAATACAGTGATTGGGACAATTTTAGGAACCCAGGTATCCCTTACTCCTGCCCTTCTAACAGAAGTTTTTCAATTAAGTACTGGACATGATACAGTGGAATTGTCTGGAGAAGAGTTTTCTACTATGTTGGATAGAATGGGACATTCAGCAGCAAACCCTAACAAATTGCTTAAGAAAAACCTTTCAGTAGAGTATAGGTTTTTAGTTGATGTAATGGGAAAAGTTTTATTAGCCAAACATTCTGCTCATGATACAATTTCTAGGTATCAGTTTTGTTTGATGGCTGCTTTAGTTGATAAGAAATATCTGAATTAGGGAGAACTCTTTTTTGATTTATTTAAGAAGAAGATTAACAAGAACTTTGTTAACTTTGGGAGGATATTAGGCCTGTTTTTGCATAACAGATGCCCCCAATTGCTTGTGTCCAATGGTATGCACATCAATGCTTCCAAGAGACTCTCCTGTGCTCTCTTTGGAAAGTGGGATAGGAAAATTGCCAAACCCAGCAGGGGTCCTTCAGCTACCACCACTTGAGGCATAAGGACTGTTCTAATCACTTCCCCTCAGGCAACTTCCCCCCTAGAAGAATTGCCTGCTTCCTCCTCATCTCCACCATCTCCATCTCCTGTTTCTTCAACCATCCCTACATCCACCATTTCAATTTCATCCACCATTTCAATTTCTTCACCCATCACAATTTCCTCTCCCATCTCAATTCCATCTCCAACTATCTCTTCACCACCACCATCCACTCTGCAAGAGCAATTCCATCCTCTACATTTCTATCCCCCTCTTGACATTGATTCATCACTCCATCTTCCATCATTCAATCTGTTAGATGATTCCTTCATGGATGATTCTCATTCATCACCTCTAGAGCCCCCATCATCTTCTACTTCTTACCAACAACTGCTACAAGATATTCTGGCTCAACCATCTTTCACCCCATCCATCTCCATTCCAGTGACATCCATCACCACCATTCCCATTTCACAACCATCCATACCACTTCCATCAACATCAACTCTCCATATTTCTGCAGCTCCGCCAACATCATCAACTTCTGCAACTCTCTCCTCTACCTCTACTCAAGCATCCCTTGAGCAAGTAGATATTCCTGCCCTTGCAGATAAATTATATGAGATGTTAGCTCCCAGGCTAACACTCTTGTTGGATACCTCCATGGCTCCACTTCTTAAATCAATCAATGCTTTATTTGCCAGGCTTTCTTCTTTCCATCCTCCTCAGGCAATCCCTTCTTTGGGGTGCCTTGATCCAGTTTATACTGAATCCAGGTAGGGGGAGATGCCAAATGAAGAAGTGATGCTGCCTGCTCCAGAAGAAGAAGTGCCAGATCTGCCAGTGACTCCAGCCTCAGCTCCAGTTCCAGCATTCAGTACAGTTGACTTCAGGTTACTGCTTTCAGATTTTGATGCTCTATATAGCAGATATCTTCCAGCCCAAGATGCTGAAGATCTTACTAAGGCCATTGTGCCTGTCTCTAGCTGTGATCCTAGCTTGATATTATCTTATATCAATTCTATCAAGGCTGTGGAAATTATTACTACTGCTGATGATGTGTGTGTTGATACTGCTGCTGAGAAAGTTTGTTTTGATACTGCTGATGATATGATGATGACAGAGGCTAGTGTTTCAGAGCCTGCTGATATTATTGAGCCTGCTATTGTGGATAGTGCTGTTTCTGTTGTTGTTGCTGCTGTTAATGTTGTTTCTGATGTTTGTGCTGCTCCTGTTGTTAGTGTTTTTGTCCCTGCTATTAGTGCTGCTCCTGCTGCTGTTTCTGTTGTTGCTCCTGCTAGTGTTGCTACTTCTGCTCTTGCTCCAGCTTCTGTTACTGCTCCTGTTCTTGCTGCTGCTTCATCTAAACAAACTAAATAACAGCAAGAATATATTAAAAGGATTGATGATCTGTATGAAAATCCCCAGAGTTCTGAAATTGATGAATACAAGACTGATTCTGATGACTCCTCTACAACCATTGCAAGGAAGAGGAAAGCAAGAAGCAAAGCATTAAAGAGAGTCCCTGCAGAGAAAGACACTAATGATAATGATATTCCTTACTATATACTGCATGACTGTCCAATAACTGAACCCTGGATGCAATACTCAAGGAACCAATTGAAGGCTATGAAGAAGAGGAGGAAATATGACCAAGGCACATCTCATCATAATCATCCTCCTCCTCCTCCCTCTCCAGATGCATGATCTGGTGGAAGTTCAGAACAACAAACCTCTCATGCTACATCTCAAAGTTCCTCTCAGGTTCAAGATAGATCACAATCCAGAGGACATCAACAAAGAGGCTACCGGTCGAGAAGAGGCCAATATAGAGGAAATCAAAGGGGTTACAAAGTATATTCAAGAGGACAATCCAGACAGCATCCTTATCAAAGGGAAGGACAAGGCCCAACTGATTCAACTTCTGTTCCATTCCCATATAAGCTCAAAGAACATGTTCCCTCAAGAGCTCCTCCTGCTGATACTATTAATAGATATGAACCTCCTGTTCCTTATGAAGATCCAGAGAACAATCCTGTCTCTTGGACAGCAAGGATGAAGGAATTAGCTGCATTAGACCAGATAAAAAAAGCAAGAGAACAAGGAAAAGACACTTCAAATATTTCTACACTGTCTGAACAAAGAAAGAAAGAACTTGAGAGATATTCTTCTAGAAAATTCTTTGACCCAGAGAGTTACATGAAGTTGCACCCAGAGGCAGTTGTCCCCAGACCCAAATCTCAAACCTCCCTAGGTGCTGCTGATGATAGAAGATCTAAGAAAGAAGCTCAAGATCCTAACTGAGAAATTCTATTCAAAAAGGGCAAGGAAAAGGACTGATTATGTAAGCTGAACAATATATATATCTCTCTCTTTGACAATCTGCTGTAATCATTCATTTGCTTATGCAATGCTGCATTTCATTATTCTGCAATGTTGTATTTGCTTTTATTTCTGCTTGTATGCTTTTTAATTCCTATATGTCATGTAAATAGTAATCCTAACCCAAATAGGGGGAGATTGTTGGAACATCCTATTACTTATTTGGGTAAGGATCACTATGTCCTTAGGAATGTTTCTTGACCATATTATATAGTTTTTAAGGTCAAATTGGAATAGGTATAAGGCTTAGAACTTAGGTTTGAAAGCTGCCCCCAAGACCTCCTAGATCATATCACAAGTGCAAGAAGACTAAGGCAATTATCATCGAGCTCAGATCGACGAGGCGTCGAACTCAGTTTGACTATCTCTGAGCTCAGTTCAACGAGTCGTCGAACTAGGTTCGACGATCTGCGAGCTCAGATCGACGTTTCTGTCTCAAGTTATAATCAAGATCTCTGAGCTCAGGTCGACGATAGTCGAGCTCAGATCGATGTTTCTGTCTCAAGTTAAAATCCAGTCTCTGAGCTCAGGTCGACTCAGATCGATGATTTTCTTGAGAGATCGACGATTTCAGGATTTCAAATTCAGTCAGTTATGGAATTCAGATTTATTCACATCCAGCATTTAATGCAAAGGATTTTGTAGCCGTTTCAATCAATCTGGAGCAAGTTTCAAGGAGACTAAATGAGAATGTTTCTTAGGACTTTCCTCCAGAGACAGATATCAATTAAGGAAGTCATTTATGACTGGCTAACGGCTATCTAGAAGATTGGATTTCAATATATCATTTCAGAAAATAGAGACAAAGATACAAAACAAGGGAAAAACTAAGAACAACATCTGAGATCTGTGAGACACACACAAGAACTACATGATTACAGTATCTCATCTTTGATTCAAGTTTTTCAAGGCTTCATTAATCAAGACTCCAGACACATCACATTTCAGTCATTGCTGAAATTATCTTTTGCTGGAGATCTCATCTTATGAAGGCCTATCACCCTGTGCAAAGCTTCTCTTCCTGAACAACTGCAAATCTCAGGGGGAGCTTTGACATCACAAATTCACTAGTCTTCTCTTTGACTGTTGACAGAGAAGAACATCTTCACCTCCTTTTATTTTCTTTTGTTGTAAAAGGGTTACTCAAAACTCCCTTCAAAAGTTTTGTGTTTAGTTTCTGAGACCCTGTCAAAACTCAGTGGTGGCAAGACACCTGATCAAAAAATCTGGTTTGGTTTTTGAGCACCTTATCAAAAGCTCATTGGTGCCCAGGACACCTAATCAACTATTCCTGCAGTGGATTCCTACCTAGGGTAGTAGAAGAGTGGATGTACCCAGGTTGATTGGGGAACCACTATAGCTCCTTGTGTCTTCTGGTTGCCTGTGTTTTATTTGCTTTGTGCTGTGTTTTTGTTTCTTGCTTACTTAGTTTTATTTACTGCAAGCACAATACACCTATAAATAAATCAAGTCTTCCACTGCCAAATAATTTTTTATTTTGAAAATTATTTTAATATACTCTATTCACCCCCCTATAGAGTAAAGGTAGATCTTACCCTCACTTTCATCATGGACACCAGGGAAGGTAGCAGGATACTCCAGCCTATAAGCTGATACTCTAATCCTTTCAAGAATTTGAAAAGGTCCCACGTACCGGGGATCTAACTTGTGGTTCCTTCCAAATCTTTTAACGCCAGACATCAGAGAAACCTTCAGAAAAACCAAGTTTCCAATGACAAACTCTAGATCGACCCTTCGTTGATTAACATACTTCTCATAATGCACTTGTTCTACACGGAGCTTCTCTCGAATATGAGTTACAGCACAATTCGTCTCTTCAAGGGCTTCCGGACCAAGCAACGGTCTCTCACCAACCTCAGCCCAAAACAAGGGAGTCCTACAACGCCTCCCATACAAGAACTCAAACGGGGTCATCTGCAAACTCTCTTGATAACTATTATTATAAGCAAACTCCATGAGTCTGAGACACTCGTCCCAAGAACCACCGTGACCCAAAATATAACACCTGATCATATCTTCTACGATCTGATTTACTCTTTTTGTTTGACCATTGGTCTGCGGATGATAGGCGGTGGAATACCTTAAATCGGTACCCAACCCCTCTTATAAACTTTTCCAAAAACGAGACGTAAATCTGGAGTCTCGATTTGATACAATGCTAACAGGCACTCCATGCAATCTGATGACCTCTACAAGATATAACACAACTATCTTCTTCATAAAATAACCAATCTTAAAGGGAACGAAGTGAGCACACTTTGTCAATCTATCGACTATTACCCAAATAGAATCGTGTCCACGAGGAGATTTCGGTAGACCGATGATGAAATCCATCGAAATACTCTCCCACTTCCATTGTGGAATATCAAGAGGTGTCAGTTTACCACCAGGCCTTCTATGATCAGCCTTAATACGCTGACACGTAAAACATTCCGATACAAACTTCGTGATATCATTCTTCATTCCTAACCACCAAACTATTAGCTTTAGATCCTTATACATCTTAGTGGACCTAGGGTGGTATGCTACATTGGAACCATGAGCTTCAGCACAGATCTTATCCCGAATATCGCCGAAGGAGGGGACGTAAAATCTACTCCAATACCTCAAGGTATCGAACTCATCCAAAGAGAAATCAGGTAGCTCTCCCTTCACTGTTTTATTCTGGAGGTGTAACAAATCTGGATCATCCTTCTGATGTGCTTGGGTAAGGGAAATCCAAGTGGGTTCTTCTGCTTCTAGACTAGCAGGCACAATACTACTCCCAACCTTAATATCCATCAGCAGAAATTCTTCCACCAAGGACTGTACCGACATATTAAAAACTTTAGCGGTTTTTCTACTCAAAGCATCGGCTACTACATTAGCCTTTCCTGGATGATAAAGAATTTCCACTTCATAATCAGCCACATATTCTAACCACTGACGCTGGCACAGATTTAATTCCTTCTGAGTGAAGACGTACTTCAAACTCTTATGGTCCATATAAATCTTGCACATCGCGCCATACAATAAGTGTTGCCAAAGCTTCAACGCAAAAATTACAACAACGAACTCCAAATCGTGCGTATGATTGTTTCTCTCATGAATCCTTAGTTGCCTCGATCCATAAGCGATCACCTTACCATCTTGCATTAAAACACAGCCAAGTCCAATGTGTGATGCATCAACATACACAGCATACTCAACTCCCTCAATAGGTAAGGTTAAAATTAGAGCAGTACATAATCTCTTCTTTAACTCTTGGAAGGCTTCTTCACACTTATCGCTCCAAATGAATGCAGTATTCTTCTTGGTAAGTCTTGTTAAAGGAGCAGACAACACCAAACACCCTTCCACGAATCTTCTATAATAGCCAGCCAGGCCTAAAAAGCTCCTAATCTCCTTAGGTGTAGAAGGTCTCTCCCATTCCATCACAGCAGAAATTTTAGTCGGGTCTACAGAAATACCGTCTTTGCTCACAACATGACCCAGGAAGGACACCTGAGGTAGCCAGAACTCACACTTGCTCAACTTCACATATAACTTATGCTCCCTCAGGGTCGACAAAACCAAACGCAAGTGCTGAGTATGCTCCTCAACACTGCGGGAATACACCAAGACATCATCTATGAACACAATAACAAATCGGTCCAAGAAGTACTAAAACACCTTATTCATCAAATCCATGAAAGCAGAGGGTGCATTGGATAAACCGAAAGACATCACCAAAAACTCATAATGTCCATGCTGCGAACGGAAAGCGGTTCATGAAATGTTTGCCTCACAAATTCTCAATTGGTGATAGCCTGAGCAAAGATCGATCTTTGAAAATACCGAGCTACCATACAACTGATCGAACAAATCATCAATCCTTGGCAGGGGATATCTATTCTTAATGGTTACCTTGTTCAATTCCCTATAATCGATGCAAAGCCTCATCAATCCATCTTTCTTCTTTACAAACAAAACAGGAGCACCCTACGGAGAAGAACTTGGTCTAATAAAACCACACCTCAGTAACTCATCGAGCTGAGTGCGCAACTCATCCAACTCCCGCGGAGCCATACGGTACGGTGCTTTGGCAATAGGACGAGTACCTGGCTCGAGGTCTATCATAAACTCTATCTCCCTCACCGGAGGAAGTCCTGGAAGACAGTCAAGAAAAACATCTGGAAACTCTCGCACCACCGAGATATCCTCAAGACGTGGTGTAACAAAAGCAGTTTCCAAAGCACAAATAGAAACCAAAAATACCTTGCAACCAGACTCTATAGCACGTATTGCAGAAATAATAGGGGAAACCCTATCCTGAAATCCATAGACGCTCATAGGTTGGCCATTGTCCATCATGAAGTCCAATCTCTTTGCCTTGCACTGGATGACCGCATCATACTTGGACAGCAAGTCCATGCCTAAAATCACGTCAAAGTCCGCCAGATCCAACACCATCAGATCTGCAAAGGCTAGGAAATCGCCTAGGTATATAGGGCATCTCAGAACTCCTTGATTAGATACCACCGAATCACCGGAGGGAAGCTTGACGTTGAAGGAGTCTCCTTATGGATCCACATCCAGACGATGTTTATCTACAAACCTTCGGGCCACAAAGGAATGGGTGGCACCCGAATCGAAAAGAATGTGCGCCCACCTATTCTGCACCTTAAACTCCCCTAAAATCGTAGCATATAACTAAACGAACGATAATTATGGCAATAATGGTAAATAATAAAGATAAATTAAACTGGGATTAACCTGATATAACTTGCGTAGAGGTTTGAGCTTCCTCGCTGGCGACCACGTTCAGCTTTCATTTGCCTTTGTCCTGGTTTGGTAGCGGTGGCAGAGCTCGAAGGGGGCAGGCTGCAGTGGGGACTGAGCCTGGGGGCATGAAGACTTCAGATGCCCCTTCTGCCCGCACTGAAAGCAAGCCTTATCCTTTGTCCAGCAATGACTCACATCATGCCCCTTCTTAGAACAGAATGAGCACATCAAATCTCCCTTGGGTGCACCTTGGATTGCGTGCACCTGCTGCTACTTAAGAGTGACAGTCCTCTTGAAACACCTTTCATAAGGGTGGCTAGGTCGACCACAGAAGCTATATATTTCTCCACTTTTCTTTTTCGAAGAAGGGTCGGATGCCCTAGTGCTTCCATCCTCAACACCCTTCCTCTTCTCTTTCCTTGCCGCAACACCTCGATTCATGGCGTTTTCAATCGCCTCCACTTTCAGTGCGGCTTCCACTGCCACAGCATAACTGTCAGCTCTATAAGCGCATGCCCACTGCCGGAAATCGCTTATTAGTCCTCCTAGGAAACGTTTCACTCTACCCTCCTCCGAAGCTACCAAATAAGGAGCAAACCTACTCAGTTTGCTAAACTCAATCTCGTACTCGCTTATCGAGAGCTGTCTCTGCTTCAGATGCAGGAAGTTATTCATCAGGCGGTCCTGCTCGACCGAGGGTAAAGACTTCTTCAGCAGCATCTTCTTAAAAGATTCCCAGGAACAGCTTTCCTTCAAACTTTCCCTTTCCCGAATCCACCAACTCTTTGCCAGGCCTTTTAACTGATAGGTTGCAATCATTACCTTATGGTCTTCTAGAATTCCGGAATATGAAAACATCTCCTCGATATAGATGATCCAATCATCTAAAATCATAAAGTCAGCACTCTCGGCATAAGTAGGAGGTCTCAATCGCTGAAAATTCGAGATGAAATTCATCTCTGGTGGTAGCGTCACCGAGGGAACCAAAGGAGCATGATCAGTAGGTATGGCCTGATCCATGGTAGGATCTTACACTAAGGGTTGCTGCGCGGGAGCGACAGACAACAAGGTCTGAATTTGCGATTGCATCGCAACTACTTGCCTTGATAGAGCCTCGTTGCTCTGGCGCAAACTCTCGATCAACGCATCACTCTGCGCACCTGACGACTCACCCTCCGACTGGGGAGTCGACCTCGTCGCAATATGCTTTGGCAGCATTTCTAAATTGGCAAACGAACAACCCATCAAAATCCTATATTACGACTAGGGCAAACAAAACTTGTTCAGACCATACTTAAAAGACACTTGCTTATGCTGCAACTTGCTCTGGGATTTTATGATGATGATATGTCTTACTTAGGATGATATCCTATCATCCTATTCACTCATGTGCCTATGATATGAATGTATGAATTCTTTGCTCTTATTTAAAATCATATGTGTACATGTGTCATCATGTAAATCTATAGCTTGGCTTGTTGTGCTTATGTTATGTTATGCTATGCATGTTGTACTATGCATTCTAAAAGAAGTCCCTAATGTATGTTATGAGTGGCATACATATGAAATGTTATGCATCCCATACTACATAACATTGCATGCAACGAAAAGGAAAACGTGCTAATGGGCATTCATGTGGTGAGGTTATGCATCCCATACTACATAACCCCCACATGTTGCCTCCTATGGTGGATCCATATACAAACACATATTATGCATCCCATACTACATAATATGCCATGTATACTTCTAATCATGCTTATGAGTGTAGTGTTCATGCTTTTGCCAAGACGTACTGATGACACATCGGTGTTTGTATGATATGACACTAAATAACTAACACTAACAATGGAAGCTTGCCCGACCAATTATCAAGCAACCTCCCTCTGATACCAACTGTCACAACCTGTTGGGTACACTGAAAAATATGTACCAGATTTGGAGAAGCCTCATCTTACTCATTGATATACATCAATTTGTATTTGATGGATGTTTGAGTTTCATTGTGCAAGTGCAAGAAATTTAACTAAGTACAAGTGTCGACACTTGTGAAGAATTGTGTCGACACCCAGAAGTTGTGTCGACACTAGAAACAAGGCACGTGTCGACACCCATGCATTGTGTCGACACCTAAAGAAGAAGATGTGTCGACGCCCAGAATTGTGTCGACACCTAAGGCAGGAATTGTGTCGACACCTAAAGCAGAAGCTATGTCGACACCCATGAGTTATGTCGACACCAGAAGAAAGGCATGTGTCGACACTCAGGAATTGTATCGACACCTGAAGAAGGTTTGTGTCGACACACACTAAACGCCATTTGTCTGCATCAGCTATGTCAAGACTAGAAGTAGTTGTGTCGACACACAGGACTTGCGTCGACACACACACTCAATGACATCTGGATGACACTCAACGCCATCTAACAGCAACAACTATACTGAGTCTGAAGGCTTATGTCGACACACAGGACTTGTGTCGATACACACTCAACGACGTCTCGACACACACTCAACGACAGCTGGACATACACTCAACGCCATCTGTCAGCATCAGTTATGTCGAGACCAGGAGCAGTTGTGTCGACACACAGGACTTGTGTCGACACATACTGTAACATCCCATTTCCGGCTAGACCCCTAGGAGTCGGATGGTCGAGTCAGAACCCCAGGAGCACAAAAAGTGAAAATAAATCGATTGAGTTTTCGGGTCAAGGGTTGGTCACGCCCGTGACCGACCTGTCACGCCCGTGACTTGGGCGTGACTACTTCGACGATCGTCGATCTCCACGAGATGATCGTCGATCGTGCTGACGGGGCATGTCACGCCCGTGACCAAGGTGTCACGCCCGTGACTAGGGGCGTGACCCCATCGACGATCGTCGATCGCCGTGAGACGATCGTCGAGCTTGCGCCCCGGGCATGTCACGCCCGTGACATGAGTGTCACGCCCGTGACCTAGGGCGTGACCCCATCGACGATCGTCGATCTCAATTCGACGATCGTCGACCTCGAAACTTGCCGTTCGGGCATGTCACGCCCGTGACCCAAGGTGTCACGCCCGTGACTTAGGGCGTGACCAGCCTTCGACGATCGTCGATCTCAATTCGACGATCGTCGACCCAAAATCTGCTGTTCGGGCCTGTCACGCCCGTGACCCAAGGTGTCACGCCCGTGACCATCCATCGACGATCGTCGATCTCAGTTCGACGATCGTCGAACCCAGAATGGGCTACCCGGGCCTGTCACGCCCGTGACCTATGTGTCACGCCCGTGACATTGGCCGAAACGACGGTTCAGGCCCGAAATAATTCTAACGCGCGTGGAAATAAATGCTGGCTTGGGAAGTTACACCAGGAGTAACTACCGGCCGTTTTCCTTCTGTAATTATATAATAAATGAGGAAAAGGTGGTCCAATAGAAAACCGCCAGCTGGACGCACCTGTTCAGTTTCCACCGTTTCTTATCCCTTCACTGTAACCGAAACGTTAAGGGGAGAACCGTCATGGCCATAATGGATTTACCCATTCATCTTCCCATTATCTGACTTATAAAAGCCCACTTGGGGAAAGAGGAGAGGGTTACACGCTCAAGCAAACGAAGCAGATCCTTGTTCTTGCTGTAAAGAGGAGTTCAGCAACGCCACCACCGCGCCATGGCACCTCGTCGCTCTTCTCGCCTCCAAACCGCGAACAAGGTCCTCCTCTACTCCTTCTCTTTCATGGGTAGATCTTAGGATTCTTAGAAAGGAGATTCGCGCTCAACGGAGCCGGATCCATCTCTCGTTTTCATGGAAAAACCATGGAAAAAGATATTTCGAGTTCGCCGGAAACCGCCACCTCCGGCGGCCAAACCACCGCCGACTGCTAGCCATCGCCTCAACGGAGGTGTTGGTGGTGGTGGCTGGCCAGGGAAGTGACCGAACGGCCGGCGACGGATCACTGAATGCTTACAGGAAAAATATTTTCCTGTGTCTGTTCGGGTTCATGAAGAAGATGAACAGTGGAATTAATATTATAATACATAGGTTGTTATATTTTACTTAATGAAAATAGATTATTTGAATGTATTTTTGAGGCTGCAAAACGAGGCACTTAGAGGCCGATTTAGGAAAAATGACCAGACACAAAAGTTGTAGCCCTCGGGGTCTACTTTAATTTAAAATTGATTTTATTCAATTTGGGTGAGTGGTTTGAACACAGCACTCATTTTGGTGGGATCAAGACCTAGGTTAACCAGAAATTAAAATGGTTGCCCACGGTTCATAACATGTCCAAATGACTTGAAATTTGGACTGGAGGTCTATAATATGTATATCGAGAGGCTGTCCAAAAATGAGAATTTTTGGAGAACTTTTGTCTAAAGTTTTTGTAAAAATTTAATAAACAATATAAAATTAATTAGGAGATGAAATTAAGCCCAAACTCCCCCAAATTTTGGGTGGTGGTCCCTGGCATCAATATTAAGATCTGTACAAAATTTCAACTCGATTGGTCGAGTTTTGAATAGGGAATTATCAAGTCCTAGATAGGCCTTGGTGAGGGGTACTTTGGGGAAAAGTACAATTGGAGATGGAGTGGACAAATCTCCTCAAGAGAGACTGAAGATGTCGGCCACTGATTTGTTGAGTCTATGTCTACCCTCTTGGGAAACATGGTGTGGCTTTGGGTGGATTTACCCTAAGAGATTGGCTCAACTCCAACGGGTGGGAGTTTGAGGTTTGTGAAGGACATAGGAGCAAAAGCTCTTGTATGCCCTTGAAATTTGGAGGAGAGGGGGAGGATATGATGAAAACCCTCTGGTTGAAATAGTGAAGGAATTGGAGGTAGTTAGGTACCTCGAAAGTTGAGATTTTGGAATAGGATAAATATGTAATATAATTATTTTAAGCACTAAATCTAATCCAAAAATTATGAAACTCGGGAGGAGGGAGTTTTAGGATGTATTAGACTTATGGTAATTTTTCTGGAATTTTATGATTAATATATATTATACTTCATGTGTTAAAGGATTATTAGCCCAATTTGTTGTTTCAATTAATTTGAGGCTTTACATTAATTATAATCAGTTAAAATTCTGGATTTAGATCTTGACTTGTAGAACATTGATCCCTGAATTTTTATAGAATTTTATGTTGAGTAAATCTAGTACTTTATTCACAAATGATAGAAAGGGCTTTTATGTTTAAAAAATTATTATGGATAAAATGCTTGCTGGAAAATTATGAAACTTAGCCAGTGCAAATTTTAGGCCTTATTCATCATGTCATAATTTATTTAGAATTTTTGGAAGAATATTTTCTGTACTTGATTCATAAACTATAGAAATTAGAGATTATTTCCAAAATAGTTTTCATGTCATTTTGATGATAGAAAAATTGTGATACTGAGGATTTAGCCTTCTGAGATAACCTATTAATTATCATAAATTTGCTGGATGTCTTGCATGAATAGTTAGGGTAGTTCATGTTCAAACCGGTAGTCCTTGGATTTTCGAGGAATTTAATTAAATGCCAAATAAATTAGGAAAATTTCCATTTTCTGGATTTAGGTTATTTATATCATGGAAAGTCTCCAGTAATTAATTTAGGGCATTTGGATGAGTAATGGACCATTGCATAACCGGTTCGACATGTAGATTAGGTCGGTCTGCATATAGCAGTTTGTGATATGCAATAGGACATGATCTGATGAAGATATAAAGAGTAGTGAGTAGTGGTGTTAGTTAGAGTTAAGAGGTGCTCGGGTTTGGCGAAAGATCGCCTTTCCCGAAGAGTGGAAGGTTTAAAAATCACCCTAGGATAGTCTATCGTAATATGAGAAGGGAATCGGGCTAAGGGAAAACAACCAATAACAATAAGTGCCTTGCGAAAGGGAACTTCGGGCCGTAATGCACCGTCTTGGTTCCTAGTGCCCCTTGAGAGCCCTTCACGGGGTATACCGGGGGCAGTCCTGGGCTAACGTAAACTGTAATAACAAATCGACAAGAGTAACTTAGTAACTAGGGCTGCACCCTTCACAACACTGTTGACACAGGAAGGTTGATTTGGAAACGGACGGATGGTCCGGGGAGCTTCGGCTCGGTTGGTTTGGAGACGGACGGATGGTCCGGGGAGCTTCGGCTCGGTTGGTTTGGAGACGGACGTTTTGGTCCGGGGAGCTTCGGCTCGGTTTTGTGTGCTTACGATTTAACTTGCATGTGCATAAAATAGGAAAAGTTAAGGTGGTGGGTCTTTCGATAGCGGGGAGTTCGATTGCACCGACACCGATATCGTTGACTCGGCGGGGTGATTAGCACTCCGCCAACAGAAGTCCGGTGCGCCAGCCGGCAAGAGTACGCAGGCGTCCGCTTTGTGCACCAAGCGTTGAGGCGTACGATAGGTCAGACCAGTGTGCTTTACTGGTTTTGGAGGTGGGCGAGGCCCAACCCACCGCTTCCGTTTGCCACTACGGAGGTATCCTGGGAGGTAACGGCTCCGAAAGGGGGAACTAAAGGTCTGTGTGCACAGAGTCGGGTGTGTGAGTTGCACTGCATGACATAACATACCCACCATATAGTTGCATTTCATAATCATTCATAACAACCTTGACACCTAAAGTATAAGTGGAATGGGACGCTTATACATTAGGACCTGCAAAACGACCCCTTGGTCTATAAGCTTGTGTGGGCAAGTTTATAAATCAAAGGTTATTTTCAATATATAATAACCCCTGCTGTTTGATAACCGACACCCCAAAGTATAAGTGGTATGGGACACTTATACGATGGGAGCCTTGTAAAAGATCCCTTTGCTTATGTGTTCTCGCATAAGTGAAGGTTTAAATTCATTTAATTGCTTTTCTTATTGCCAGACCTATTACAACAACTTATTAACTGCTCACCTAATACAACTTCCTAGATTAGTTTCCGCTGCCATCTGTTTTCATGTTAATCTCCACCTTCATGTCCTTCCCTTTCTTCCTCTCCGCTCGGTACCTAGGAGCCATGGGGGGGAAGGGGTAGGGGATGATAGGGCTTAGTCTTTATGACTAACGGTTTTCGAACCGCATCATTTAGGGGATCGTGGAGCCCAGCATGGAGGAGCAGCCCCAGAGATCGGTGCGCCTAGAGATGGGGCAGTCTAGCTCCGGAGTTCACACAGCCGAGACCGTGAGTCTCGACCTTGAGTAGTTTCTGTTTCGCTTCCGCATGAGAGACTTGTAGTGAGGATATTTTGTACCGGGCATAAGCCCGTATTTATAGTACTCTGATGTTTCTGTGGACACTCCCTTCGTGGAGCTTACTTATTTATATATGTGATTTTATTATTGTGGACTGTTTACTATTACTTCAATAATTGTGCTACTTTCTGTGATCGATTTGGCCGGCAGAATCGGCGCCTTGTGGTGATGACCCTTCAGGACGTGAAGGTGTCACCGCAAAGCGGCGGTTCTGGGCCTAAGACCCCGGTGGTTGAAAAAGAAAAAAAAAAGGGGGTCTTACAAGTGGTATCAGAGGGAGGTTTCGATCCTCCGACCTGTGGGTTATGGGCCCACCACGCTTCCGCTGCGCAAACCCTCGATCAGAAGGAAGTAGCAGTCCACAAACCCTCGGTCACCCCCGCTCGAGTTTAGTTTGGGGACAAACTAAGCAGCGGAAGCAGTGGTGTGCCCATATGGGGATCACATATAATTTGTCCACCTTTATGTAGTATTTGAACGTTTTCTCAGCGTGTGTTTTTGCTACGCAGCCTCCAGCACGGACTACGCCTCAAGGTGGAGTTCCACAGGCTCAGGATGTTGCACCACCCCCACCGGCCCCCACTCCTTTCCTTCAGTCAGACATGGGTCAGACCCTGACTGCCATTCTGGAGGCCTTCAGGGCCCAGCAGGTTCCGGTTCCGCAGCCCAATCTGGGGGCCAACTGGCTCAGCATCTTCCGGGGTCTTTCTCCCCCATCCTATCTGGGGACAGAGTCGGCTGTTCGGACGGAGGAATGGCTGGATATCATGTACGAGATGCTGACCGGGATTCGGTGTCCATGGGAGGAGAAGGTGGCTCTGGTTGTCTCCTGCCTGGAGTCCCATGCAAAGAGGTGGTGGAAGACGCTGTTGGACACAACATTTGCTGATAGGGAGGTTGCGGAGATCACTTGGGAGGAGTTCAGGGCCGCACTGCTGGAGCATTTCGTTCCGCAGTCGGCTAGGGATGACTTGGAGGAGCGGTTCTTACAGCTGAAGCAGGGTACTCGGACCGTGGTGGAGTACCATCGAGAGTTTGACCACCTGGCTCGATACGCAGATTCCTACCAGCTGGACGAGGCAGGGTATATCAGGAGGTTCTACAAGGGCCTACGTGAGGACTTGAGGGAGGCCCTCTTGTTTGTATCTGACGGGCCCATCTCCCGGATTTTGGAGATGGCCAAAAGGATTGAGGCAGATTGGCACACCACCCGGGGCCGGAAACGGCCAGCAGAGGATCAGGGATGAAGAGGAAGGAATGACCAGCGGCGGGGTGCTGTACCAGAGGGGAGGAGGACAGAGGACCAGCCTCGTCAGGACGTGAGGCCGGAGCCGAGGGAACAGGTGGTATTGGCCCCTCCACCCCTTCGGATGCAGGAGATGCCGAGACCCGGGGGAATGGCGTATCCCCCAGAGTGCTACTTTTGTCATCAGATTGGGCACATTCGGAGGAACTGCCCCATGAGGGGGGCACCACCTCCAGCACATCAGGGCGGCCCACCAGCTCAGCATTATGGTGGCCGAGGACGCGGCCGCGGTCGAGGATACCAGGGGGAAGATCGTGGACAGGGAAGAGAGCAGGTATATGCCTTGGACCTTGCACAGCCGCGGAATCCGGAGCAGGTCATCGCAGGTATGCCGAAATGCTTCTTTGTTTTCATAGAATTTCCCCTTTAAGTTGTTAAAACTTTGAATCGCACTAGATTGATAGCAAGGAAAGTAAAAACTCATTATAGAACCCTAAGAAAATCTAATCACCCCAGGTATAGTCTTCATCAGCGGCAAGCCTGCCCGCACGCTGTTCGATACTGGAGCTACTCACTCCTTTGTCTCGGAGTCGTTCGTGGAAGGACTGGAAGGTGTGGAGCGGTTCACCGGCTCAAGGATGAGGGTGAGACTACCGGATGGATCTGAGCTCTTTACCACGGATCACTGCAATATGGAGGCAGAAATTGGTGGAAAAGCGTTCGAGGCTCCAGCGACGATTCTGAAGCTGACGGACTACGACCTGATCCTGGGCATGGTATGGCTGCACTGGAACTATGCCCAGATTGACTGCCAGGCAAAGAGGATCACCGTGAGACACGGGGACTCTTTCATTACCATTGAAGGTATAAGACCTGTCTCTCGTATACTCTTATCTTCGGTACAGGCCGTCAAGGCCCATCTGCAGGGAGAGGAGGTCTATCAGATTCTATTTGAGATGGCGGAGGTTAAGGAGTCGGTGACAGACATCCCGGTGGTGCGAGATTTCGCTGACATCTTTCCGGAGAAACTGCCAGGACTACCACCACACCGAGAGCAGGATTTTCAGATTCAGCTTGTGCCGGGGGCCAAGCCGGCGTCTAGGGCCCCTTATCGGATGGCCCCAAAGGAGTTGGCAGAGTTTCGGACCCAGTTGCAGGAATTGGTGGAGGCAGGTTTTGTCAGACCGAGTTCCTCGCCATGGGGAGCACCGGTCCTGTTCGTGAAGAAGAAGGATGGGACACTCCGCCTGTGCATCGATTATCGAGCACTAAACAGGCTGACCGTCCGGAATACCTATCCGCTCCCACGGATAGACGAATTATTCGACCAGCTGGAGGGGGCCCATTATTTTTCGAAGCTGGACTTGAGATCAGGATACTACCAGCTGCGGATCCAGGAGGAGGATATCCCGAAGACGGCCTTTAGTAGCAGATATGGCCTGTATGAGTTCACCGTGATGCCCTTTGGGCTCACGAATGCTCCGTCGGCGTTCATGAGTCTCATGAACAGGGTTTTCGAGGCTTACTTGGATGTGTTCGTCATAGTGTTCATAGACGACATCCTGATCTACTCTAGGACGGAGGAGGAGCACACACGGCATCTGGCACTGACCTTGGAGAGGTTACGGGAGCATCGTCTTTATGCAAAATTCAGCAAGTGTCAGTTCTGGTTGAAGGAGGTGGCTTTCCTAGGCCACATCATCAGCGGAGCCGGGTTATCAGTAGATCCAGCAAAGGTTCGGGCAGTTCGCGATTGGCCGCAGCTGAGGACAGCCACCGATGTACGCAGTTTCTTGGGACTTGCCGGTTACTACCGGAAGTTCGTGGAGGGGTTCTCTCGGATTGCCCTCCCCCTCACATCTTTGACAAAGAAGGAGGCACCTTTTGTTTGGACCCCGCAGTGCCAGGCGGCTTTCCAGGAGCTGAAGGACCGACTCATCTCGGCCCCTATCCTGGCCCTTCCATCCGGAAGGGAGGGATTCCAGGTGTATACCGACGCATCATACCAAGGGATGGGAGCGGTGCTGATGCAGAACGGACATGTCATAGCATATGCCTCCCGCCAGCTGAAGACCCATGAGAGGAACTACCCGGTGCACGACCTCGAGATGGGAGCGGTCGTTTTTGCTTTGAAGGTCTGGCGTCATTACCTTTATGGAGTCCACTGCGATATCTTCTCCGATCATAAGAACTTGAAATACGTGGACACTCAGAAGGAGCTGAATATCAGGCAGAGGCGCTGGGTGGAGTTCTTAGCAGATTATCAGTATGAAATGCACTACCACCCAGGGAAGGCAAATGTGGTGGCCGACGCGTTGAGTCGGAGAGCGGCCACTTCCGAAGCTGGGCCCCAGGTTATGTCTATGGAGCTAGTCCAGTCATTCAGAGACATGCAGATATCCCTAGTGTCCGAGGATGACCCAGATCTGTATAGGGAGTATCTGGCATCGATGGTGGCTATAGACGATATTCGGGATCGCATTCGGGACGGACAGAGGACAGATGCGTGGGCGGAGCCGATGTTCCGAGCTTTGGAGGAAGGTTCGACAGGAGATTATTCCCTGAGGGATGGTTTGCTCCACTTCAGAGGCAGAGTATATATACCTGCAGGAGGCCGGATCCGAGAGGATATTCTGACGGAGGCGCATTGCAGCCGGTACTCCGTGCACCCGGGGATCACAAAGATGACCGCTGATCTGAAGAGGACGATGTTTTGGCCGGGCATGAAGAAAGACATTACGTACTTCGTGACCCATTGCGAGGCGTGTCAGTTGGTGAAGGCGGAATGCAGGAACCCCGCAGGATTGTTACAGCCACTCCCGGTGCCGGAGTGGAAGTTTGACGATATAGCGATGGATTTTATACATGGTCTTCCCCGGTCTCGGACAGGGAACGACTCGATTTGGGTGATTGTCGATCGTTTGACGAAGGTGGCCCGCTTTATACCGATCAGGAAGGATGACTCGGTGGGAGTGCTGGTACGGAAGTTTGTGGAGCAGTATGTCCGATATCATGGCGTGCCCCGGACGATAGTGTCGGACCGCGATGGACGGTTTACATCCAGGGAGTGGCGGTCAGTGCAGGCATATTTGGGCACCCGGTTGACTTTTAGCACGGCCTTCCACCCTCAGACGGACGGGCAGACCGAGCGCACCAACAGGACCTTGGAGGACTTACTACGGCTGTGTATACTAGACCGAGGGGAGCCGTGGGAGAAGATGTTACCCTTGGTCGAGTTCTCCTACAATAATAGCTACCAGTCCAGCATCAGGATGGCGCCTTATGAGGCCTTGTATGGAAGGAAATGTAGGACCCCGCTTTCTTGGGTTCAGGACGAGGATCCAAAGCTGCTGGGATCGGATTTCGTTGAAGACACCGAGGCTCAGGTGAGGCTGATCAGAGATAGGATGCTGGAGGCGCAGAGCAGACAAGCAAAATACTATGACGCTCGGCATCGTCAGGTGGAGTTCCGGGTAGGAGATCGAGTGTTCTTGAAGATCCGGCCCATGCACGGAGTCTCACGGGTGCGCGGTCGGAGGAAGAAACTCAGCCCTAGGTATATGGGCCCTTACCGGATCCTGGAGCGGATCGGACCCCTAGCCTACAGGCTAGAGTTGCCACCGGAGCTGGCAGCTCTACACGACGTCTTCCACATCTCTTCGCTGAGAAGGGCTCTACTACGCCCGGAGCAGCGAATTTTGACCACAGAAGGGCCGGTAGCTTCAGACCGATCTGTTCACTTGGAGCCGGTTCGGATCGATGACAAAGGAGTGCGGATCTTGCGCCGCAAGAAGATTCCCTTAGTCAAGGTTCTGTGGAGAAATCACGGTCAGGAGGAGCACACCTGGGAACCGCAGGATCTGATGAGGCAAAGATACCCGGAGTTGTTCAGTCAGGTACATCTCACCACCTCTCGGTATATCATAGACTGCCTTCTTGTTTTGGAATGTTAAGATTTGATAAGGAAAAATCCAGGACCTAGGCATGCACACTTAATCAGAAAGGTAGGGGCTAATCTTTTGTTTATTGGGGAGATTGTCTTCGTTATCAAACGAACAGTCGCCTGAACCCAATAGAAAGATCGTATGGGATGTTACAAGTTTAATTTATTCCGATAGAAATCCCCATAGGCTCAACCTCAATTTCGGGGACGAAATTTTTGTTTTGTTTATTGGGATTTGTAACATCCCATTTCCGGCTAGACCCCTAGGAGTCGGATGGTCGAGTCAGAACCCCAGGAGCACAAAAAGTGAAAATAAATCGATTGAGTTTTCGGGTCAAGGGTTGGTCACGCCCGTGACCGACCCGTCACGCCCGTGACTTGGGCGTGACTACTTCGACGATCGTCGATCTCCACGAGACGATCGTCGATCGTGCTGACGGGGCATGTCACGCCCGTGACCAAGGTGTCACGCCCGTGACTAGGGGCGTGACCCCATCGACGATCGTCGATCGCCGTGAGACGATCGTCGAGCTTGCGCCCCGGGCATGTCACGCCCGTGACATGAGTGTCACGCCCGTGACCTAGGGCGTGACCCCATCGACGATCGTCGATCTCAATTCGACGATCGTCGACCTCGAAACTTGCCGTTCGGGCATGTCACGCCCGTGACCCAAGGTGTCACGCCCGTGACTTAGGGCGTGACCAGCCTTCGACGATCGTCGATCTCAATTCGACGATCGTCGACCCAAAATCTGCTGTTCGGGCCTGTCACGCCCGTGACCCAAGGTGTCACGCCCGTGACCATCCATCGACGATCGTCGATCTCAGTTCGACGATCGTCGAACCCAGAATGGGCTACCCGGGCCTGTCACGCCCGTGACCTATGTGTCACGCCCGTGACATTGGCCGAAACGACGGTTCAGGCCCGAAATAATTCTAACGCGCGTGGAAATAAATGCTGGCTTGGGAAGTTACACCAGGAGTAACTACCGGCCGTTTTCCTTCTGTAATTATATAATAAATGAGGAAAAGGTGGTC
The DNA here is from genome assembly GCA_039513925.1 of Platanthera zijinensis. NCBI lineage: Eukaryota > Viridiplantae > Streptophyta > Magnoliopsida > Asparagales > Orchidaceae > Platanthera > Platanthera zijinensis. The sequence continues at coordinate 21,203,723 of CM077098.1, forward strand.
CAATAGAAAACCGCCAGCTGGACGCACCTGTTCAGTTTCCACCGTTTCTTATCCCTTCACTGTAACCGAAACGTTAAGGGGAGAACCGTCATGGCCATAATGGATTTACCCATTCATCTTCCCATTATCTGACTTATAAAAGCCCACTTGGGGAAAGAGGAGAGGGTTACACGCTCAAGCAAACGAAGCAGATCCTTGTTCTTGCTGTAAAGAGGAGTTCAGCAACGCCACCACCGCGCCATGGCACCTCGTCGCTCTTCTCGCCTCCAAACCGCGAACAAGGTCCTCCTCTACTCCTTCTCTTTCATGGGTAGATCTTAGGATTCTTAGAAAGGAGATTCGCGCTCAACGGAGCCGGATCCATCTCTCGTTTTCATGGAAAAACCATGGAAAAAGATATTTCGAGTTCGCCGGAAACCGCCACCTCCGGCGGCCAAACCACCGCCGACCGCTAGCCATCGCCTCAACGGAGGTGTTGGTGGTGGTGGCTGGCCAGGGAAGTGACCGAACGGCCGGCGACGGATCACTGAATGCTTACAGGAAAAATATTTTCCTGTGTCTATTCGGGTTCATGAAGAAGATGAACAGTGGAATTAATATTATAATACATAGGTTGTTATATTTTACTTAATGAAAATAGATTATTTGAATGTATTTTTGAGGCTGCAAAACGAGGCACTTAGAGGCCGATTTAGGAAAAATGACCAGACACAAAAGTTGTAGCCCTCGGGGTCTACTTTAATTTAAAATTGATTTTATTCAATTTGGGTGAGTGGTTTGAACACAGCACTCATTTTGGTGGGATCAAGACCTAGGTTAACCAGAAATTAAAATGGTTGCCCACGGTTCATAACATGTCCAAATGACTTGAAATTTGGACTGGAGGTCTATAATATGTATATCGAGAGGCTGTCCAAAAATGAGAATTTTTGGAGAACTTTTGTCTAAAGTTTTTGTAAAAATTTAATAAACAATATAAAATTAATTAGGAGATGAAATTAAGCCCAAACTCCCCCAAATTTTGGGTGGTGGTCCCTGGCATCAATATTAAGATCTGTACAAAATTTCAACTCGATTGGTCGAGTTTTGAATAGGGAATTATCAAGTCCTAGATAGGCCTTGGTGAGGGGTACTTTGGGGAAAAGTACAATTGGAGATGGAGTGGACAAATCTCCTCAAGAGAGACTGAAGATGTCGGCCACTGATTTGTTGAGTCTATGTCTACCCTCTTGGGAAACATGGTGTGGCTTAGGGTGGATTTACCCTAAGAGATTGGCTCAACTCCAACGGGTGGGAGTTTGAGGTTTGTGAAGGACATAGGAGCAAAAGCTCTTGTATGCCCTTGAAATTTGGAGGAGAGGGGGAGGATATGATGAAAACCCTCTGGTTGAAATAGTGAAGGAATTGGAGGTAGTTAGGTACCTCGAAAGTTGAGATTTTGGAATAGGATAAATATGTAATATAATTATTTTAAGCACTAAATCTAATCCAAAAATTATGAAACTCGGGAGGAGGGAGTTTTAGGATGTATTAGACTTATGGTAATTTTTCTGGAATTTTATGATTAATATATATTATACTTCATGTGTTAAAGGATTATTAGCCCAATTTGTTGTTTCAATTAATTTGAGGCTTTACATTAATTATAATCAGTTAAAATTCTGGATTTAGATCTTGACTTGTAGAACATTGATCCCTGAATTTTTATAGAATTTTATGTTGAGTAAATCTAGTACTTTATTCACAAATGATAGAAAGGGCTTTTATGTTTAAAAAATTATTATGGATAAAATGCTTGCTGGAAAATTATGAAACTTAGCCAGTGCAAATTTTAGGCCTTATTCATCATGTCATAATTTATTTAGAATTTTTGGAAGAATATTTTCTGTACTTGATTCATAAACTATAGAAATTAGAGATTATTTCCAAAATAGTTTTCATGTCATTTTGATGATAGAAAAATTGTGATACTGAGGATTTAGCCTTCTGAGATAACCTATTAATTATCATAAATTTGCTGGACGTCTTGCATGAATAGTTAGGGTAGTTCATGTTCAAACCGGTAGTCCTTGGATTTTCGAGGAATTTAATTAAATGCCAAATAAATTAGGAAAATTTCCATTTTCTGGATTTAGGTTATTTATATCATGGAAAGTCTCCAGTAATTAATTTAGGGCATTTGGATGAGTAATGGACCATTGCATAACCGGTTCGACATGTAGATTAGGTCGGTCTGCATATAGCAGTTTGTGATATGCAATAGGACATGATCTGATGAAGATATAAAGAGTAGTGAGTAGTGGTGTTAGTTAGAGTTAAGAGGTGCTCGGGTTTGGCGAAAGATCGCCTTTCCCGAAGAGTGGAAGGTTTAAAAATCACCCTAGGATAGTCTATCGTAATATGAGAAGGGAATCGGGCTAAGGGAAAACAACCAATAACAATAAGTGCCTTGCGAAAGGGAACTTCGGGCCGTAATGCACCGTCTTGGTTCCTAGTGCCCCTTGAGAGCCCTTCACGGGGTATACCGGGGGCAGTCCTGGGCTAACGTAAACTGTAATAACAAATCGACAAGAGTAACTTAGTAACTAGGGCTGCACCCTTCACAACACTGTTGACACAGGAAGGTTGATTTGGAAACGGACGGATGGTCCGGGGAGCTTCGGCTCGGTTGGTTTGGAGACGGACGGATGGTCCGGGGAGCTTCGGCTCGGTTGGTTTGGAGACGGACGTTTTGGTCCGGGGAGCTTCGGCTCGGTTTTGTGTGCTTACGATTTAACTTGCATGTGCATAAAATAGGAAAAGTTAAGGTGGTGGGTCTTTCGATAGCGGGGAGTTCGATTGCACCGACACCGATATCGTTGACTCGGCGGGGTGATTAGCACTCCGCCAACAGAAGTCCGGTGCGCCAGCCGGCAAGAGTACGCAGGCGTCCGCTTTGTGCACCAAGCGTTGAGGCGTACGATAGGTCAGACCAGTGTGCTTTACTAGTTTTGGAGGTGGGCGAGGCCCAACCCACCGCTTCCGTTTGCCACTACGGAGGTATCCTGGGAGGTAACGGCTCCGAAAGGGGGAACTAAAGGTCTGTGTGCACAGAGTCGGGTGTGTGAGTTGCACTGCATGACATAACATACCCACCATATAGTTGCATTTCATAATCATTCATAACAACCTTGACACCTAAAGTATAAGTGGAATGGGACGCTTATACATTAGGACCTGCAAAACGACCCCTTGGTCTATAAGCTTGTGTGGGCAAGTTTATAAATCAAAGGTTATTTTCAATATATAATAACCCCTGCTGTTTGATAACCGACACCCCAAAGTATAAGTGGTATGGGACACTTATACGATGGGAGCCTTGTAAAAGATCCCTTTGCTTATGTGTTCTCGCATAAGTGAAGGTTTAAATTCATTTAATTGCTTTTCTTATTGCCAGACCTATTACAACAACTTATTAACTGCTCACCTAATACAACTTCCTAGATTAGTTTCCGCTGCCATCTGTTTTCATGTTAATCTCCACCTTCATGTCCTTCCCTTTCTTCCTCTCCGCTCGGTACCTAGGAGCCATGGGGGGGAAGGGGTAGGGGATGATAGGGCTTAGTCTTTATGACTAACGGTTTTCGAACCGCATCATTTAGGGGATCGTGGAGCCCAGCATGGAGGAGCAGCCCCAGAGATCGGTGCGCCTAGAGATGGGGCAGTCTAGCTCCGGAGTTCACACAGCCGGGACCGTGAGTCTCGACCTTGAGTAGTTTCTGTTTCGCTTCCGCATGAGAGACTTGTAGTGAGGATATTTTGTACCGGGCATAAGCCCGTATTTATAGTACTCTGATGTTTCTGTGGACACTCCCTTCGTGGAGCTTACTTATTTATATATGTGATTTTATTATTGTGGACTGTTTACTATTACTTCAATAATTGTGCTACTTTCTGTGATCGATTTGGCCGGCAGAATCGGCGCCTTGTGGTGATGACCCTTCAGGACGTGAAGGTGTCACCGCAAAGCGGCGGTTCTGGGCCTAAGACCCCGGTGGTTGAAAAAGAAAAAAAAAAGGGGGTCTTACACATACAAACAGAAGCTGTGTCGAGTAGCAGAAGAATGACTATGTCAACACATGGAGTGTTGTGTCGACATCATCAAGACTTGTGTCGATACTTAGTCCATTTGTGTCGATACATGTGAATCAGTTTGCTGAGTGGTTCATGCTGAGTTGTAAAGTCTTTGAGGAATCAACTGTCATGACTGGTGACTCGACAGCTATCATAACCAACAGGTCTGACACCTTTGTCAGAACTATCAGAAGGTTGTTACAAACCCGATCAGCCGGTAATCATGAGGAAACTCTATATAAAGGACTGATCCTTGACAACCAGTAATAACGAACAACAAAGGAAGTAATCAAGCAATTACGGGAAATAGAATCTGACAACAAGTAAAAGGGCAAACCCTTAAGAAGGCAGATCCAGAACAGTCTGTAAGAAAGATTAAGATCTAATTCTGAATCTAAGGAAGGAGCTATCTGAAGATCAACTTCTACATCAAGTGAAGATCAACCTTATTTCGTTCTATCAAGAAGCTTTGAAACAGCTAAGTCAGGTTGAATATGAAGATTCAGTTTATTGAAGAACTGATCAGGAAGCTCACACAAATAGAGAGTTCTATCTAGGGAAATCTCTGTACCCTTTAAATCATTCAATTTTCTTGTAGGAACTTTTGTAAGATCTGAGTTGTAAGCCTGTAATTATAAAGGCTGAGGTAGGGCTGAGTGCCTGAGGTGTAGGACTTGTGAAAGTCTGAGTTGTAAGCCTAGTGATAAAGGCTGAGGCCTGAGGTAGGATTCTTGGGAAGAATCTAAGGTAAGACTTGTATAATTCTGAGCTGTAGAAACCAATCTGGTTCTGAATTGTAAGATCTGTGGATCTGAGTAAGTGGAAGGAAGTTGGGCTGAATCAAGTTCTCTACTGGATAGGCGAAGGGGGAAAGTGGATGTACTCATACCTTGAGGAACCACTATAAATTTGGTGTACTATACTCAAAGATAAACCTAACCGTCTGAGTAAATCTCCAAGGCAATTAATATATTTCAAGAATGGGTTCAAATGAGAATCAAAAGGAATTTGGATCTATGAAACTAGCTATTTGCAGGAAAGAATGCTTTGGCATATGGAAGGAAAGGGTCAGGTTGTTCATGGAAGCATCTGATCCAAGAATCTACATCACAGTACAAGAAGGCCCCTTCATTCCAATGATGGTATCAGTTATGGATGCAAATGTTAGAACCCCAAAGAGTTATTCTGAAATGACCAAGGATGAGATCATCCTGGCAACATTAGACAAAAGAGCATAAAATATTATTGTAAGTGCTATAGATGATGCCACATTTCAGAATCTGGTGCATTGCAAAACCTCTAAGGAGATGTGTGACACCTTGATTGTCTATATGGAGGGAACTGACGAAGTCATAGAAGATAGGAAATCTATGATAAATCAAGAATATGAGAGCTTTAGACAAGCCAAGTTTGACAGCATAGCTCAATATTACAAGAAGTTCTTCAGGATAGTTAATGAGCTGATGACCTATGGAAGAGTCTTCAGCACATATGAACTGAATGACAAGTTTCTCAGATCACTAACAAAGGACTGGGACACAAAGATATGTGCCATCAGAGAGGTGGCAAGGCTTGCTGATACACCTCCACCAATACTATTTAGAAAGCTGCTATCCTATGAATTGTAGCTCACTGCTAGAAAAGAGGAGGAGAAAAATAGTAGGTCTGAGTACAAAGAGAAGTCAGTAGCCCTCAAGGCTGAAGGCACAAGAAAGGGTAGGAGAAGGTCTCCTTCTCTACCCAGAAGGAGTGCTGAGGCAGAAGAAGAAAATCCTGATAACAGCACATCAGATAGCCACACCTCGTATGAAGACTTTGCTGCCTTTACAAGGCAGTTTCAAATGTTCATGAAAAAGAAGAAATGGAGAACCAGGTCATCTACATCCTTCTCCAATGATGAGTATTATAAGAAAAAGAAGACTCCCAAGGAGGACAGGTATGCCTCAAAACCTAGTAAACAAACTAATTCTAAGATTGTTTGCTATTGTTGCAACAGGCCTGGACATGTCATAGCTGACTGTCCAGACAAGAGGATTGAATCTAAGGACAAGAAGAAGCATCAAGTGAAAGGCAAGAAGGAGAAATACTTTGTTGCTCAAAAGAAGAAGAGTTGGACAGACTCTTCATCTTCAGGATCAAGAGAAGAAGATGATGCAGCAGCATATGTTGGGCTGTTCTCAACAGAAGAGGATTCTAGGGAACTAGAATTCCTACAAATGCTGAACTCCATAAATGGAGTGAAAGACAATTGTTGTAGAGGGCTGATGGTTCTGTCAAAAAATGATCAGTGTCAGGATCAACCTGGTCTAAGCAAGGTATACAATTCTCCCTCAGCTTCTGATTATTTCACTGGATCAGAATCATCCGCATAACCTTCAAGAGAAGTGGATGGTTCTGATTCTGAGGGGGATGTACATCAACTCATTAATGAGTATGGTGGGATGTTTCAAGCTCTAAAGAGGAGCAAGGTTCTAGTCAAGGAGCAGGACAAGGAAATTGAGTCTCTTAAGCAAGCTACATCAGATTCAACAATGTTGATAGATTTAAAACAGGAGGAGGTTGCCAAACTGAAAAACATTACTGTTATTTAGATGAGCATAATCTCTTTCAAGGAAAATCATATCAAGAAATTGGAGGCAAAACTTTAGCAAGAAATAGAGTTAGTGGCTAAATTCTCTAAGCCAAAATCTGTCTTGCCCTTAATAGACAATTTCATTTCTCAAAAAGGAAAGACTGGTCTAGGTTTTAAGGGAAGAACTAGGGCCACCAATTCTCATAGAAAAGATAAGGCCCCAGTTCAGCCACTAGCTAAAAAGCCACCTATTTTCTTTAGGAAAGTGATTCAACCTACAAACAGGTATGATCATGATATTACTCATGGTCACTGTGAGTATGGAGATCTCATAGACAAGGGTGTAAATTCCAATAGGTCACTCTATAGGCAAGCCCATCAGGTTCAAAAGGAATTCTTGGGATTTGCTGCTCTAGCACCTACACTTAACAGGACTGCTGGAAATAAAGTTGTACCTAAAAGAAGGTACAATAGGTTTGAGTGTTGTGGCAAGGTGGGCCACTTTGACATGGATTGTTGGTTCAACACAAGTATTAAAACCAAGAATAGTTTACCTGTCAGAACAGCTACAGGATTTCAAACTAACAAGGACCTATGACCCAATAATAATTTGAGTTCTAAGGATAAGTGATTCTTTATTTGATGTAGGTGAATCCAAGTGGTCATACCCCTATATGGTACTTGGATAGTGGATGTTCCAGACACATGACTGGAATAAGAAGAATGTTGAGGGACTATGTACCCATAGAGAATAGACCCAAAGTAATCTTTGGTGGATCAGAAAAAGGAATCATCAAAGGATTTGGTAACATTTCTAGTGATTCAATTACTATCACTAAAGTGGCTTATGTGAATGGTCTAAAACATAACCTGATTAGCATAAGTCAACTTAGTGATCTAGGTTATGACATCTCTTTCCTCAAAGGGGAGTGCCAAATAAGGAGGTCAAGTTATCAAGAGATCATTTTGACTGGCACTAGGAAAGGGAATGCATATTGTCTTAACCTAGATTGTGAGTTTAACATCTCACCCATTTGTCTAGTTGCAGGAGAGAAAGCTTCACTATGTGTCAAATGACACAAGAGGCTAGCTCATCTGAACTATAAGTCTATATGACAACTGTTCAGCATGGGGTTAGTGAGGAATGGTACTCAAGTCAAGTGCATTAAAGAGGGTGTGTGTTCAGCTTGCCAAAAGGGCAAACAGACTAAGTCCTCTTTCCACGCACTAGATACCAAAGATTCAATGAGATGTTTCTATCTCTTGCATATGGATTTGTTTGGTCCTATGCCAGTCCATAGTCTTGGTAGGAAAGTATACACATTTGTTATTATGGATGGCTATTATAGATTCACATGGGTTTTCTTCTTGAGGAAGAAATCTGAAACTCCTACTGTTTTCCAGACCTTCGTTAGACAAATTCAGAATGAATTTGACAATTCAGTGGTCAAAATCAGAAGTGACCATGGAACTGAATTTCAGTATGAATGTATGACAAAGTTTTTTGAAAAACTTGGTATTCATCAGGAGTTCTCCTCACCTAGAACACCCCAGCAAAATGGTGTTGCTGAAAGAAAGAATAGGACTCTAATTGAGGCAAGTAGAACACTGCTTAGTGACACTACTCTCCCTGAGTACTTCTGGGTAGAGGCAGTAAATACTGCATGTCATGTACTCAATAGATCTTCCATCAATAAGAAACATAAGATGACTCCCTATCAAATTTTGAAAGGCAGAAAACCAAAAATTTCCTACCTCAAAATCTTTGGTAGCAAGTGTTATGTCCTAGTTAATGGTAAGCACTATCAAACTAAGTTTGCTGCCAAATCCCTAGAAGGGATATTTGTTGGGTACAACAATAATAGTAGGGCATACAGGATCTACAACTTGACTACACAAGTTGTAGAAGAATCTGTCCATGTAGTATTTGATGAGTCTAAGTTGATTAACAGTGAATTGTCTAGCTCTTCAAATAGTTCTACAGGTTTAAAGGATAGGCTGGACAAGCTGACTATCAATAAAGAAGCACCTGCTAGGCTGGATGAAGAAAAGGATGCATGTTGTCCAGGGGGAGAACAAGACTCACTGGATGAAGAAGACAATGAGGAGCATCAGGTTGAGGAAAATGAAGAAGGCCAGGAGGTTGGCAGATTTCCTCCAGCAAGAAGACACCTAAAGGATCATCCAGCTCATCAAATCATTGATGATGCAAGTCAAGGTATACTAACCAGGAGCAAGAACATGAACACAGTTTTATGTTCAAGTTTCTTGTCACAGATAGAACCCAGGAAGTTTGAAGAAGCCATGCTAGAAACAAACTGGATTGATGTTATGCAAGAAGAGCTAAATCAATTCAGAAGATGTAAAGTCTGGGAACTGGTTCCTAAACCAAAGGATCACAATATTAAAGGAACCAAGTGGATCTACAGAAATAAACTTGATGAGAATGACACTATAATCAAGAACAAGGCCAGACTGGTAGCAAAAGGCTACAGGAAAGAGGAAGAGATTGACTTTGATCAAACCTTTGCCCCAGTGGCAAGCCTGGAGGCTATAAGGTTGTTCTTGGCCAATGCTGCCTATCAAGGGTTCAAGGTATATCAGATGAATATAAAGTCAGCATTTCTGAATGATGACTTAAAAGAGGAAGTCTATGTTGAACAACCCTTAGGTTTTGTAGATTCTCATTATCCTGATTATGTATATAGGCTTAGGAAAGCCCTATATGGTTTGAAACAAGCCCTTAGGGCTTGGTATGAAACCTTGTCTACTTTTCTTATTGAGAATAAATTCTCTAGAGGAAAGATAGACAAAACTCTATTCTTTAGGGAATCTAAAGGCAAGATAATCCTAGTCCAGATATATGTTGATGACATTATTTTTGAATCTACTGAAAACAACCTTTATAGAAAGTTTGCCGAACTTATGCAAGGGAAGTTTGAGATGAGCAGTATGGGTGAGCGGAAGTTCTTCTTGGGACTTCAAGTAAGACAGACTGTTGATGGATTATCCATAACCCAGTCTAAGTTCACCAAGGAGTTGATTAAGAAATATGGAATGGACTCAGCCTCCACCATGAAAACTCCAATGGGAACAAGTATGCCTATAGGAAAAAATGAGACAGGGAAACCTGTTGATGAGTCTTTGTATAGAGGGATAATTGGCTCCCTACTCTACTTGACTACTACTAGACCTGACATCATGTATGCTACATGTGTCTGTGCTAGGTACCAAGCTTGCCCAAAGGAATATCATTATACTGCAGTTACGAGAATTTTGAGATATCTTAAGGGCACACCTAATCTAGGTCTTTGGTACCCTAAGAATAGCGATTTCTTACTAACAGGCTTCTCAGATGCAGACTTCGCAGGATGCAAAGAAGACAGGAAAAGTACTACAGGAACTTGTCAATTCCTAGGTGGAAGGCTGATGGTGTTATGGTGCAACAAAAAGCAAACAAGTGTAGCTATCTCAACTGCTGAGTTAGAATATGCAGCTGCAGGCAACTGCTGTGCATAATTGATGTGGATAAAGCATCAACTTGAAGACTATGACATCAAGGTAAGTAGAATTCCACTATTTTGTGATTCTACTAGTGTTATTTCTATTGCTAAAAATCATGTATCTCACAGTAGAATCAAGCATATAGAAATTAAGTTTCGTTTTATAAGAGAACATGTGGAGAAGGAAGATATTACTCTAGAATTTGTAAACACAAATAGTTAAATTGCTGATATTTTTACAAAACCTCTGGATGAAATTAAATTCAATTATTTTAAAATTTAATTAGGTATGTTGAACCTAGAATAGGTCAGCTCAAGCATTCCTAAGTAGAATATGTAAGCACAATATTTCTCAGGAAATTTGTCTAAGTACAAAGTTTGTGTCGACACAAGCAAATTTTGTCAACACACTCAGTATGTCGTGTCGACAAAGAAAAAGCATGTGTTGACACAGAAACAGTATCTGTGTCGACAGAAGAATAGGTGTCGACACAACTATATCGAGACATGACCAGCCCGTGTCGACACTAACACAAGTATGTCGACACATAGACATGTCGACTAAAATTAAGTTTTGTCGTGACCTAAGTCTTTTATGTCGACACATGTACAACTATGTCGACATGTATTTTTTACTAAGTAAGGTGCGTCCTTTGACCTACCCTTTACCAGTAAACTATAAATAGGGGAAGACAAAATCTGGTCGACTATGTCTTCCGATTTCTCGACTCTAGACCTTGTGTCGACATAGATATTCAATTCTCTTCTCTTCTCTCTCTCTCCCTTTCATCAATGGCGCCCCTCAAGGACGACAAGGTGAATGAAGGTTATGAGCTTGTTCGTGGTGGATTCACGACAGCATCGCAAGACATCCAAGGAGTAATTACCCTAATTTCGGAAAATGAATTGGAGTTCTTGGTCTCAGAACCAACTAAGATTTGGAAAAAGGAAGTAATGGAATTTTATTCATCAGCAACTGTGGACACTGACGGGCAGAAGATCAAAGCCATAGTTCAGGATTCTCGAGTGAAACTTACACTGAAGACGATCAGGAAGTCAATCCAACTTCCTAAGGTTAAGGATGATGATGAAATAAGTCCATCCATGATAAAAGATGCATTAAGCTGGTGCGGGCTAAACCCTAATACCAAAGTTGGATTATCCATTATCAGGAAAGGGATGAATTCTCAAGGAAAGTTTCTGTCTGAAATCGTAGGCAAGGTAATTCTTTGTAAAATAGGTGGACATGATAGAATTTCAGCCTCTATGTTCAATCTAATGACAATAATAATATTAAGGCTAAACACAGACTGGGTGTAACATCCCAATGTTACTTCTAGACCCCTTAACTTAGATTGGGTTAGGCATGGGGTGGGTGTTAGGGTTAGAAGCTAGATTTGACCCTAGGTAGTGGGTTGTAGCCATGTGGGGATCACCATGGGGCCAAAGTCAAACTAGGTCAAACTAGCCTAAACAGGAACCCTAGCCACACCATGATCCCCTCATGATGCCCTAACCCTAAATACAATCTAAGTGGACCCCAAGGTAGGCCATGGGGTCAACCAGTTGACCATGATGGGTCAAGTCAACACCTTTGACCTAAGTAGTGAAAATGGTTCCCTAGCCAATTCACTGGGTTGGGTCCACCCAAATCAACCCAAATTCATCATGTGGGCCTAAAGTGACCCTATAAACCCTAGGGGAGAGAAAAATAAGGTCTTGCAATAGTGATTTTGGGAGAACACTTAGGAGAGAGAAAAGAGGAGGAGTAGGAGAGAGAAGATGCTAAGAAATGGGTTTGGACCATTTGGGCTCATCCCACCAACCCATGATGGGTTGGCTGACCATGCATGGGTATCAGGAGGTGTGGGACCCCCACCATGCAGCCTTGGGCCAAGCCCAAACCCAACCCAAGCCCAAAATGACCTAACCCATTTATGGAAGTCAACTCCCTCTCTTCACTCACCCAACTCAACCCTAGCCTTGGTAACCCGACCCACTAAGGCCTAGTCAACCCTCAAGGACCAGTGGGGCCCACTCCCAAGCCACCTAGCCGGCCAAGATCCCCAACCCGACCCCAACATTGTTGAAATCGCCCTAGCCTTGGTGAGGTCGCCCCCCCCCCCCCTCTTAACTCAGCCCCCAAACCACTTCCCCCTCTCATTTCCATTCACTCCTATCCCTGAGACAGAGAGAGAGAGCCGGAGACCACTGCAGCCATGGCAAACCGAGGAGATCGCCGGAAAATCCATGCTATGGAGAGCCGCCGCCACCCTCACCCACAGCCGCCATTAAGGGTCTGTATCCCCTCCCCTCCTACTGTACTAACATTCCTAGATCTTCTAGGTTAGTAGTCAAGCTCAAAAGAGCTCGACTGTAGGCCTCTACCAGCTTGGAAAAGCAAAAAAATGGCGGATTTAGGGTTTCTTGGGTTGGTGGCGCCGCCGCCGTCCGCCGCTCTCCGCCGCCCGACCGTCGGCCAGCTCAAGCCCCGACCACCGAGAGGCCGGGGGAGCATTTGGCCGGAGGTCCCGCCGCCGGCGATGGCCGGAAATGGCCTTGCAAGTTCAACAGCCTCGGTTGGCCCTGCATGCACTGCATGGGGAAGAGATACAGTAGCCGTTGGATGCGCTTTAAGATTAGTGCAAGCAGATGAATGAAATTCCTGTATTTTTATATTATGATTAAAATATCAATCTGTCACACTTTAACAGTGACTTTGCATGCTGATTTTGGGGTACTTAGAGGCCCCACCTTAGGATGGACCCTGAATGAAAAATCTAGATAGATGAGTTAAATTTAAAATGCCACAGAAATCATAGGTTTTGGACCAGTAGGCTGTCCTGTAGGGCTGTTTTGCTAGGACTGCCCTTAAACTAGGACAGAAACAAATATTGGTGCCCTGCTCAAACCCTAAGTCCAAATGGACTGAGATTTTGGGCATGTGGCTTATTTAGCCAAATCTAGGTCCTCCCCAAAAATCAGAATTTTTGGGGAACATTTTGCTATAGTTTTTACAAAAATACCCAAAAGTAAATAAATGTGATTTTTGGAGTTCTCCAACTCCAAATGGCCCCAAATTTTGGTGGCACCCTCTCATGGGTATATTAGACCCATGGTTAAAATTTGGGCTAAATTGACTCACTGCATGATGAGGAATCTCACTTGCAAGTTTGTAAAAATAGGCTTAGGCTTGGGCTGCAAATAGTAATTTGGCAGGATTTTAAATGGCTGCCCAAGCCAAACCAGAAGCCCCCTTGACCTGAGATTTTGGTCAGAGGTATAATTAGGGCACATTTAGGTCCTGCCCAAAAATGGGCTTGATTGGGAAATAAAATATGAGGAAATTACCAAAGTACCCCTAGGGCTTAACTAGGTGATTCTTGGAGTTAGCTAACTCCAAATGGCCCCAGATTCTGGTGGCTCATCCTTAGGGGCATCACTGGTGCCTGGTAGAAATTTCAGAGCAATTGGACCCCTGCATGATGGGTTAATCCTTGTACATGTGTTGGCTAATTTAGGCCTTGGTGTGCAATTAGCAAGAAATTGTATATAGTGTATTTAGCCTAGCTGAGGCACCCAAAAACCATACCATAAATTCCAGTGATTCATTAGGGCATGTTTCACCCCTAGAATTATTTTTGGGACTTTTGGAATCAAAAATACCACTTATTGGAATTTTTCAAATTATAGGCCTTTTTGGAAAATAAATGGGAAAAATAGAATTTGGCTATAGAAAACTTTCAAAATTCAGCCAAGTCAAAGTATGGTGTCTTATTTGACTTAGGAAAATTTTAGACCTCTGTTTGGAAATTATTGGAAACAAAACCTTGAAATTACTATTTTACCCCTTTTTGTATTTATCTATGATTGATGGAATTACATGTGGGGAAATTGTAAAAATATTTCTATAGATGTATAATAGCAATATTAGTGTTGCATATTTATTTCAGAATTTTTGTATACACTGATAATTATTAAGGTAGGAAAATGGCATTTTGGTAAATAATTAGGAATGAATTTTGGTAGACCATTACACAGTGGAAATAAATGAAACTCTGCCATTAGTCATAAAATAGTAATATGAATGCTTAATAATTTTCCTGGAATTTTGGTGAATACATTTCTTGTACTTCATTTGGAAAATGACACTCGTGTAGGAATTTTATTAATTATGGGATAAATAGATATAATAAAAGGAAAATTATGAAATCTTGTAGACAGTAATATTTTTCTCATATGCAATTCAGGAAAATTCCCATAAGTCAGAAGATTTTAATTGATGATATACTTCATGTGTAAAATGACCTAGAGAATAATTCTAAAAGATTTAATTAAAGGCCTTAATGACCTAGGAAAATTATGAAAATCAACACACTCATTTTATTAGTCCATACCACCCTAGGATAAATACTTGGGGTCAGCTGGATCAAGAGTTTAGAAGTTCGATTTCAGGGTGGCAATAGGTCATGGGGTGCGCTTAATAAAGAAGGTTGGACTATAGGCCGTCAGGGGATGAATCAACAACTGAGTTAGGGTCTAAGTTCGAAAGTATAACCCTGGGTGGCAGATGCATTCTAGAGACGAGAGTAACAGAGCGACATAAGACTTACCTAGAAGGAGTTGACGGAAGATCGCCACTCCTTAACCCATACCTTAAATCACTGGGTCACTCCATGTAACAGGAGAGAGAAAAAGGGGTTCGGGGTAGGCAACAACTAAACTAAATATCCTTGAGAAAGGGAGCTTTGGGATTCAGCCCATCGTAGCTCCTAGTGCCCCTGAGAGCCTTTCACCGGGAATACCTTGGGCAGTCCTGGGATTAACCTTAAGATTTTAAGTATGATAAACTGTAGATAAGAGTAGTCTATTAGGTTAGGTGAACTGGACATGTGCTCACTCGTGCCGGGTTGGAGGGACTTGGAGTCTTTGACTACTTGCTCGCCCGTGCAGAGTTGGAGGATGAAATTGGTTTCATATATACTCACCCAGGCAGGGTTGGAGGTTTTGTAGCACATTCTCATCCGTGACGGGTTGGAGAGTTTTGGGACTGGTTAGACCTTCGAGCTGGAGGCTCAATATACTATACTTGCATGTGCATATACTAGTGGCGGGCCATGCGGTACTGGCCAGTCATCACACCGACGGCAGTACGGTGGACCAGGCGGGTGCGAGGGTTAGAAGGACCAGTAGGATGTTTATACTGGAGTCTGGAAGGCTTTTCCTAATAACGCGCACCCAGCCCCACAAGACTGACAGGTAGTCAGCAAAGTTGTACGCAGAGACTCTAGAGTGCACTGACGGTGTACAGAGGCGCACAAGAGAGGTCTAGGCCTGGTAGTGTGTATACCCGCCTAGAAGGCGGAGACGCCCGCTCCGCTGCTGCCGTAGCCACAACGGTGGTACCTGAGAGTGATGCTAGCTCTCGAAAAGTGGGAACTAAAGGTCTGTGATCACGGAGTCGTGTGTGTGTGTTGCACTGCATGTTCATATCATACCCACCATATAGAAGCATAACATTAACCTTCATAACAACTTAAGTCACCTAATGTATAAGTGGTATGGGACGCTTATACATTAGGACCTGTTATACGAACCCTTAGCCTATAAGCCTGAGTGGGCATGTTTATAGGTTAAGGTTATTTTTCCTTTATGTATATGCTTGTGACTCTGACACCCCATTGTATAAATGGTATGGGACATTCTATACAATGGGAGCCTTGCAAAAGATCCCTTGCTTATGCGTACCCGCATAAGTGGAGGTTACATTTCATTAAATTTTGATTATATATACCCTGTTAGTTTCCTGTCACCTGCTCGCCTTTGCCACCCCTTGTTGTCCTCCGCTTCGTCCTCCCGCACGGTGCCTAGGAGTTGCAGGAGGAGGTGCTGAGGATACGACTTAGTCTTTTTGACTAATGGCCGTTGACCTTACTATTTTAGGAGCTCGAGGAGGTGGACCAGCACGTCGAGGAGGCCGGACTTGAGGAGCAGGTACCGGCTACTACTACTGGAGCACATGTTCAGGTGCGATGATTTGAGATGATAGATTCTGCTGCTGTATGTGAGAGTGAGAGTGATCATGATGTACTGGGCATAAGCCCTATTTACTTTCACTTCTGTACTCATTATGGACTGGCTTTTATTTCATTTGATATGTATATGTGATGTGGCTGTGGACTTGCTTCTGCTTTTACTCTGATTTATTATGCAATTATTCTCTTATTGGCCGAACAGGTTATGATCGTACTAGCCGGCAGAATCGGCGTCTTGCGGTGACGACTAACTCGTGCGTTAGTGTCACCGTAAGGCGGCGGTTCTGGGCATAAGATCCGGGTTGCCTCGGATTTGAGGAACAGGATCTTACACTGGGCATCAATTGTATTTGACAAAATACAAGAAGGAATAAAGAAACCAAATCTGGGAAGGATCCTCAGCTTATGTCTAGCTTCTACAATACCAGATGTTATGAACCAACTACCAGGATCCAAGATCAACCATATGAGGAGAATGGATGTAAGGATTCTATCCAGATGGGATAGAGTATTGACCAAAGAGGTTTCTACTCCACAGAAATAGGCCAAGAAAAATAAGAAAAAGAAAGAAAAGGACCTGCCAGGAACTGAGGGGGAGGAGCTACTGAATGTCCCTTCTAATAAGGAAACAGTTGATATAGAAAGCTCATCACAACTCTCTAACGATGAGGAATCCTCTATGGCTAAGAAGAGGAAGATGGTTGCAATCAAGAAAAAGAGCACAGGCTATAAAAAGGCCTTACAAACACTCAACCACCTGCTCCAAGCATGGACTTCAGTTCATTACTGGTCCAACTGCAAGTAAAATTGGATGAACAAAGGTAGTCTTTAGAGAAGTATGTGGATGAGTCAAATAAAGAACTGTAGTTTCAGCTGGCTCAGGACGTTAAATCAATCAGATTTGAAGTCAATCTGCATAAGAAAGAGATGACAGATTGCTTCCATAAGGGAGGTAATGCTATAGTATATTTGGCTGAGCAACAACAGCTGCTGAAGACTGAGGTTGAGGACATTGCCACCAAGCAAGGGTATGTTTTAGAAAATCAATTCATGTCTAATGAAAATCTCAAAGACTCCCATGAAGAAATACTCAAAAAACTAGGAAGTATGTTCACTGATTTGAAAACTGAAATATCAAAGCAAATACAAGAAGATCTCGCTGCTGTCCAAACAACCATTAGAGCCTCTCAAAAGACTATTTCTGATTACCTGACTAAGTTCAAAGCCTACTATCAAGAAGGTACAGAATATCTAGCTGATCAAATAAGGTTTCAAAAGGCTGATCTGAGAGATCATATAACCAGAGAAGTCATAAAGGGGGAGAGATTATTAGTCAAAGCTGGCTTTGATCATGCAAAATGGGTTTCTAATACCATCAGAGCTACACTTGGCTTTCCTCCTTT
Organism: Platanthera zijinensis; assembly: GCA_039513925.1. Taxonomy (NCBI): domain Eukaryota; kingdom Viridiplantae; phylum Streptophyta; class Magnoliopsida; order Asparagales; family Orchidaceae; genus Platanthera; species Platanthera zijinensis. The sequence continues at coordinate 21,221,349 of CM077098.1, forward strand.
GTGTGATGATGACAATGTTGCTGAGTCTAGAGTGCAACCTGCTTATGTTGAAGGAGATCAGCCTAAAGTTGCACAGGTTATTTACCCTCCTACTGACTTTGACATGGTTTAACAAGAAGTGCAGACAATGTACAGTCCTCCACAGGAAGGCACCAAATGTGATTATTGAAAAATTAGAGATGTCAGAGACTGCCAAGGAGGCTCAGAAGGAAGCACAGTTATCCAAGAAAAGGTTTAGAGAACAGGCTGAGTTGAAGCCAGATTTTGAGCAATGGAGTCCTACTTCCAGGAATATTATTTTGTCTGCCTGGAAGGCTGTAAAGGATAAGACCTATGATAGGGTTAAATGGTATTCTGAGCAAGAGTGGAACAAGTATCAAGCCAGGCAAGAAGCCATTCTTCAGTACAGAAGGAGTGAAAAAGCTGGGAAGTTAACTGCTAATGCTCTAGAGCCTAGCAGGTACTTCCCCAAGCCTTTTCATTATTTTGAAAGGCAAAGGATAAAGGATGAAGAACTAAAGAAGAAGAAGGATCTCAAAGGGAAGAAACCTGCTGATGATACAAAACCTACTGTGCAGACAAAGATTAGATCTGGAAAAGTTGTAATTAAGGAGCCTAGTCAATCATAGGATAGATAGACTTATGTATAGAACAATGCAACTTTTTTGCTTTTGTTCTAAGGAAAAACATGTAAACCTAGAATTTTCTGATAAATAAATAAAATCAGCTTCACTATTGATTTTAGTTGTTTACATTATTTGTATGTTATCTTGTACTGAAATGTATGTACATCTATTTTATGTGCTTTATTATGAGTGATGTATATCTTTGACTAAGGGTTATGACTTCTCCAAATAGGGGGAGAATGTTGGGTACATTGAAAAATATGTACCAGATTTGGAGAAGCCTCATCTTACTCATTGATATACATCAATTTGTATTTGATGGATGTTTGAGTTTCATTGTGCAGGTGTAAGGTTTACAATAAATTTCACTAAGTACAAGTGTCGACACTTGTGAAGAATTGTGTCGACACCCAGAAATTGTGTTGACACTAGAAGCAAGGCCTGTGTCAACACCCAGGCATTGTGTCAACACCTGAAGAAGAAGCTGTGTCGACACCCAGAATTGTGTCGACACCTAAGGAAGGAATTGTGTTGACACCTAAAGAAGAAGTTGTGTCGACACCCAGGAGTTATGTCGACACCAAAAGAAAGGCATGTGTCGACACTCAGGAATTGTGTCGATACCTGAAGAAGGTTTGTGTCGACACACAGTACTTGTGTCGACACAAACTCAATGCCATTTGTCTGCATCAGCTATGTCAAGACCAAAAGCAGTTGTGTCGATACACACACTCAATGACATCTGAACGACACTCAACGCCATCTAACAGCAATAGCTATACTGAGTCTGAAGGCTTGTGTCGACACACAAGACTTGTGTCAAAACAGACTCAATGACATTGCGAAGCACACTCAACGACAGCTGGACATACACTCAACGCCATCTGTCAGCATCAGTTATGTCGAGACCAGGAGCAGTTGTGTCGACACACAGGACTTGTGTCGACACATACAAACATAAGTTGTGTCGAGTAATAAGAGAATGACTATGTCAACACATGGAGTGTTGTGTCGACATCATCAAGACTTGTGTCAACACTTAGTCCATTTGTGTCGACACATGTGAAGCAGTTTGCTGAGTGGTTCATGCTGAGTTGTAAAGTCTTTGAGGAATCAACTGTCATGACTGGTGACTCGACAGCTATCATAACCAACAGGTCTGACACCTTTGTCAGAACTGTCAGAAGGTTGTTACAAACCGGATCAACCAGTAATCATGAGGAAACTCTATATAAGGGACTGATCCTTGACAACCAGCAATAATGAACAACAAAGGAAGTAATCAAGCAATTACGGGAAAGAGAATCTGATAACAAGTAAAATGGCAAACCCTTAAGAAGAAAGATGCAGAACAGTCTGTAAGAAAGATTCAGATCTAATTCTGAATCTAAGGAAGGAGTTATCTGAAGATCAACTTCTACATCAAGTGAAGATCAATCTTATTTTGTTCTATCAAGAAGCTTTGAAATAGCTAAGTCAGGTTGGATCTGAAGATTCAGTTTATTCAAGAACTGATCAAGAAGCTCACACCAACAGAGAGTTCTATCTGGTAAAATCTCTGTACCCTTTAAATCATTCAATTTTAATGTAGGATCTTTTGTAAGATCTGAGTTGTAAGCCTGTAATTATAAAGGCTGAGGCAAGGCTGAGTGCCTGAGGTGTAGGAATTGTGAAAGTCTGATTTGTAAGCCTAGTGATAAAGGTTGAGGTAGGGCTGAGGCCTGAGGTAGGATTCTTGGTAAGAATCTAAGGTAAGACTTGTATAAGTCTGAGATGTAGGAACTAATCTGGTTCTGAGTTGTAAGATCTGTGGATCTGAGTAAGTGGAAGAAAGTTGGGCTGAATCCAATTCTCTACTGGATATGCGAAGGGGGAAAGTGGATGTACCCAAACCTTGGGGAACCACTATAAATCTGGTGTACTATACTGTGCTGTGATTGCTGTGTATTGATTGCTGTACTGAGAATTGTTTTTATCTGTGCTAAGTTAGAACAAGCTAATTGCCTAAAATTTATTAAAGAAAATTAGAACCTATTCACGCCCCTCTAGGTGTTTAGGCTCTTGAAATCAAGTCTTTCACAACCCGCATTTTCCCAACAATTAAATCATATCAGAGTAAGGGAAAATACACGCCGTGATGCCACGCCGTGCAGGTGATAACTGAAGATGCTCAGGCAAGACTCCAAACTCTACAGTTTAAAAGAAAATCATATGTTATTATGAATGAACTCCAATTTAAGTTGAGATGATAGCCGTATCCCTCGTCTTAGTGGATCATCTAGTCCACGATTCACAGTATAATTATACGCTTACGGAAGATACTTGTTTAAATCGACTCTAAAATCCTACATGAGTATAAATATTCCAGAAGAACAACTCATGCTAAGCAGACTCTAGATTTATAAAGTACAGTAAAAAGTCTTTACGCTAACCAGAAAGTAGTGAGTTAGTTTTTGAAAGAGATTACATGTATGCTTTACTAATAATAGGTTTTGTAAGCTTAAAAATATCTAACATACAGTCCTAGCAATAAATCATCCCAGAGAGCAAGTAATCTAAATCAAAGCAGAAGGAAAACATCAATAACTAGCAAGTGTCCAAAAGAAAAAATAACCCTGTGAGCGTCAACAAACTGACACGAACCCACAATATCAAAGTATGTCTGAATTAGGAAGAGAAAACTGAAATGACAAACTACCTTGCTACGGCGAGGTACAAAACCACCATCGACACTACTGCTAAGAGAGTCCAAAAACCAGCTCCACTACCTGCTACTGCTCTGAACCTGAGGCATTCCAAAAAAACAGAACATCTCAGCAAGAAGATACAAACGGTGGCAGAAAAACAAGCCAAAATAACAAGGGTCAAAATGGGTACCAACCCAAGACCAAATGTGCTGAAGTAAGGTACATAAATAAAACTCAAGAAATAAATCAGAAGAAAAGAACTTACGTGAATCATCACGTATAACAAATCATGTCGGATACCCAAAGCAAGGGGAGAGCATAATTAAATCACAAGAAAGAATACTCCAAAACTTTATTAGCCACATGTGGTCAACTCTACCCATAAACACAGGTAGGGTGGTCATTTCTCTAGATATACCCCTCACAGATGTTAAAATCCTTCTAACTGTGGGGGGAGACTTACACACTCCACCAATCACTGCATATGCCCAAAACCCAGTAGAGTTCCACGAGGTACTAATAAAGGAAACAAACCTTGCGGTCGGTGGATTTGCCCAGTAACACCCGCAATAAAGAAATACCATGAAATAAATCTCAAGACTTGGCACATCTGACTCTACTAGACATTTCCTAGATTAAAGACACGGTTGATCAACCTTTAAGAGCGATTAACAATCCTAGATAAACTCAACATGTTCTTCAACAACGGTAGATAAGGCGATTAAAGCCAATACTAAAAACATTTCATCAAACCTCTATGAAGCTACAAGATTCAGTTAACAAGACAAGATTTAGTAATTTTTAAGGGATCGAAAGATTAGACATAGCTATAACTTGGAAAGGCATAAAAAAATGCAAGAAGATAAAGGAACAAAACTCATTCGTTATCATCAAATCGGACAAGGAGAAAAGAGGGCAAACTACCACTTGCCTTGGTTTTACCGGAAAAAGTCCTCCGAATCACTCCACATCGTAGATCGGGGCAAAAGGATGCGGGAGGAGTTGAAATCTGAACAAGAATGACCGAAAAAGAGGTTAGGGCCAAAAAAACCCTAATGAGAAATCTCAAGAAACGGGGGAGATATTACCACGATGGCGTAGCTCTCGACGAGAGCTTTTCAGATCTATGTTTGGTTGAAGATTTTCGAGTACCGGAGAACCGTCGGCGGCCACCGAAAGGTTCACGAAATATTTTCTCTCTCTCGCTCGCCGCTGGTTGGGTGAAAAGAATCGGAGAAGATGAAGTGTTTAGTTTCTTTTTTATCTTAGGGTATATGGTTTGTCTAAATTTCATGTTGACCATTTTTCCATACGACACCGTTTGGACCCTCAAAACAACGCTCGAACGCAACCGAGAATGAAAAATCTCGAGACGGACAGATTCACTCGAGACACAGAAATAATTTACTCGAGACAGGCAAATCACTCAAGAGGAACATGCAATCCACTCAAGATAATATCAGTTTATTCACTCGAGACAAAATTGGCAGTACTCGATAGAGAGGCAGCCACTCGAGATTTCAACAAAAAGAACAGGAAAATTTACTCGAGATAATAGCAGCCTATTTACTCGAGAAGAACAGACGCACTGAGAAGAACAAAAAAAAGAATTTTATTAGGAATAGTTATTTTTGCAAATATACCAGAAATAAAACTATAGAGATGAATAGTAAATCACATTTTTGAATAGTGTTATAATATTAAAATATTCATATTTTATATTTTTGAACAAGGGAAGACGAGTTCAAAATGGAGGCCCAAACGCACACTGAATTAAATGAAACTCACACCGCAGGCGAAAACTCACCCTACGAACCCAACGACGAAGTCAAAACCTAAATCCGATGAGCCATTCCCGAGATATTAATTGCCAAGGTATACGACGAACATAAATAATTCAAAACTTCAATCGCGCGCCGAGACTCCAAAAAAGCTCGGATTGCGACGAAACTTGATGAGCAAGTCCAAAATTATATAACTTAAATTCCAAATGCAAAATTTTCCGATTACGACAAAAATTTGACTGACTCGACCGCACGGATGCGAAAATGTCTTAACGGCAATGCGCCGTCAACTTGACGTTAAAAGTAACGTCACGACGTCATAAATACAACGATACCAAATCAAATAAAATCTTCAAAAAAATCGGGGGCGTTATATTCACCATGACTCCAAGACATCACCACAACCTCACCAACCCATGGGAAGGCTCATTAAAGCCCTAAGGGTCCATTGGAGTCAACTCTGGGTGGCCAAGTTGACCTAAGAACATCCTAGTTCTAAATTAGGCTAGGTGCCCTAACTAAGGGCAATGTGCCCTAACTAAGGGAAATGTGCCCTAACTAAGGGCAATGTGCCCTAATGAGCCCAACCAACCCTACCAAGGTTTTCCTAGACCTAAAGTGGGGTCAATGGGTCACCAAAGACCCATTGGGGTCAACCCTAGAGCCTGAGTTGACCCAAGTCAACCCTAGCCCTAAAGTGGTCAAGTGCCCTAACTAAGGGGCAAGTGACCTTCAGTGTGCAAAGTTAACCCTACATAACCCTTCTTAGACCTTAAGGGAAGCCAAGGGGTCACCAAGGACCCCTTGGGTTCAACTCAAGTGGTCATGTTGACCAAAGTGAATTCTAGCCCTAACCTGGTCAAAGTACCCTTCCTAAGGGTCAAGTGACCCCCCAAAGTGTCAAGTCAACGCTACCCAGCCCTACCTAGACCTTAGGGGAGGCCAATGGGTCACCAAGAACCCATTGGGGTCAACCCAAAAGGTCAAAATGACCAAGGTCAACCCTAGTCTAGTTTAGGTCAAACTTAGCCCAAATGGGCTAACCCAAGCTCAAGCCTTTTTCATTTGGGCTAACCACCTCCAAATTATGATAATATGAATTATTGGGCTACAAATAGGCTCAAGGGATGACTAAGTCAGCCTTGATGACTAGGAGAGAGAGTGCTTCACCTCACCCTTTAATGGAGGAGAGAGAAAAGAGAGGGGAGAAGGCCATTCATGCATAGGCCAAGGGCCACCTTTGGTGGCTGGATTCAACTCCTCTTGGGAAGAGGAGAGGTTTCCAGCCGATTCTTGTCCACCCCAAGCCCGATTCACCCCCACCACCATGGCCGAGAATGGCCTTTATTGGCCATAAATGGCCATTCAACCCATACCCTTCCTCTTCCTCATCTGGTGATTTTAAAAGCTTCACTGGACTCAGGGGAGTCGTTTACACATTTTACCTGAAGAAGACAAGGCATCCCACTGTGTAGTTGCAGAAACCCGACCGACGGCACCACCACCTTGGCAACCCGGAGATCGGCTCGTCTCCAGACCACCAATATGGTCCTCCCCTCCTCCTCTCTCTGTGGGTAGATCGTAGGGCTAATTAGGGATGAAAACCGGGCTCAATTGAGCCTGATCGGGAGGGAAGATTTCCCGATTTTTCCATGAAAACCGAACCTATCGGGATCGCCGGAGACGGCCCTTCCGGCGGTTGTGCCGCTGCCTGGCGATATCCACCACCTCGATGGAGGTGGTGGTGGCGGTGGCTGGCCAGGGAGGTGGCTGGGTGGCCGGCGACAGCGGCTTGAAGATGGCCTAGGAAAATGAAATCCTGGTCGTTGGCGCGCTGGAGATGATTACCAGATGTCGTCCATCATATGCCAAGATTCGTGTTGATTTATATTTAAACCATAGGATAAATATTCAATTCATTTCATTTCTGTCACTGGATTTGTATTTAATGTTTTTATTTATTAAAAATACATAGAGACCTTTAGTGATAAAAAAGTAAATATCAAAGTTGTATCCCTAGGGGTGTACTTTAATTTAAAATTTGTTTGAACCAATTTGGATGTCTGGATTGACCAGGGAACTCATTATGGTGGGGTCTATACCTAGGGTTAGACAGAGACTAAAATGAGTTCCCCCACTTCATCCCTTGTCCAAATAATCTGAAATTTGGACAGAGAGTCACGCTAACCTATACCTAGGTCATGTCCAAAAATAACAATTTTTGAGGATACTTTTTCTATAGGTTTTAGAAAAACTATATAAATCATGTGTAATTTAATTAGGTATCTTAAACATCTCAAAAACCCCTCAAATGTTGGAGGGAGATCTTGGGGAGTATTATTAGGCTTTGTTAAAATTGCATCCCTTTTGGGTTTGGTTTGATAGGGTAATTGTGTAGCCAAGGGTTGACCCTTTTTAGGTCAAATTAGGGCTAAGTGCCCTAAGTGCTCTTGAGTTGGCCAACCTCATTCAAAAGTGATGGAACTTGGCACACAGCCTTTTTAGCACTTAAAATACCCCCTACACTGATATTGGGTGGAAGTTGAAGGGTGGATCCCTAGAACACGAGGGTGGGTCCTATGTGTGCAAACCTAGGGTTTGGAGGTCAAGGGGTCAAATGACATTGAAATGACTTTAAACTTGGTGGAGAGGACTTAAGAGTAATCAAGGTTCTCTGGTTAAAATATCATGAGATTTAGAGGCTATTAAACTCTCCAAAACCCTAACCCTAGTTTAGGGCACAAACCTTGTACATGTAAAATAGGTCATCAAGACTTTGTGAAAAGTTGTGAAACTTGGGTAGTGTAGTCATAGAATAAATATGAGCCTCTGGTAATTTTATAGGAAATTTTGGAACAATAATTTTAGTACCTCCTTTGTAATGCATGGATTTTCCCTTGATAGTCATCTGTTTATTATGATCTCACTGTTCATTAGAAAATTATGAAAATTGGTCAGACGGTGTTTCATGTCATTATACGCATAACTGAATATTATTATAATTTTTAGATGTATATATTTCAGTACTTACTTCACAAGCTTATAAATATGCAATTATGTTCAAAAAAAGATTCAGAGCTCAATGACTGTTAGAAAATTGTGAATCTTATGCAAAAGTGGACTTTGGTCAATATGCTCATGACAAAATTTTATTATAGTTTTTAGATGAATTTTTTTCAGTTGTTGTTTCATTAATTTATGAAAGAGGATTATTGCTCTAAATTAAAATTCGAGTTCATTATTCATTGGAAAGTTTGGAAACTTGGTCAGGAGTGTTTTTAGTGTATATTAGTCATGCTTGAATTTTCTTATAATTTTTGGAAGCCTAATTGCAGCACTTGTTCTTTAATTGTTAACTATGTGTTTATATTTGAAATTTTGGATCAGAGGCCGAAACCTTGCAAACAAATTGGGAGACTTGAATTTAAAGTCACTTAGCTTCCTAGTATTTATCATAATTTTGTGGATCATTTTTCATGACTGTAAAGGCCACTTCATATTCAACATTAGGGCATTTGGATTTTTAGGAAAAATAAATAAAATATCAGATAAATTAGGAAAATTCCAGGTTTCTGGATTTAGGCTATATATGTCATGATAGACCTCCATTAATCATCTTAGGTTGTTTGGATGAGGATTTAGAGTACCTCCTATCATGTACGTCATATAACATAAGGTGGTCTACATGTAGTAAATCTGCAGAAGATCTGATAGTAATTGATTTGGGCATATGAATTTGGGTTAGTGGCTTGCTAGTTTGGGTGAAGTGGAATGGGGTATATCAATGGAAGTTGGGATGAGTATATTGTTGGGTTAGATTAGGTGGTGCTCGAGATCGACGAACGATCGTCTTTCCTGTGGAGGGAGAGAGAAGGTCAAAATACCCTAGGATTAGATCCAGAGAAATATTAAAGGGATCGGGAATTGAGTATTAACTAATAATAGTAAGTGCCTTCCGAAAGGAACTTTGGGCTTCAGCCCATCGTAGTTTCTAGTTCCCTCAAGAACCCTTCACGGGGTATGCCTTGGGTAGTCCTGGGCTAACCTAAACTGTAGGCAAAATAAACTGCAAGAGTAACTAGTATAACTAGGGATTCACATTCACTCACCTCGATGTCTCGGGATGTTAGGTTGTGTCACTCGGGCAGTAGGCTCGGTGGTTTTGATGATGGGCAGGTTGGCCCGGCGAGCTTTGGCTCGGTTGTTATTTGTGAACTGACGGGATAGTCTGGGGAGCTTAGGCTCGGATGTTAGTTGTGACGAACAAGATAGTCCGGGGTGCTTTGGCTCGGTAGCTGATACATATGGTTGCATGTGCATAATTTATAAGGTGGTGGGTCTTTGTTATTGGAGGGTTGATGCACCGACGCCAATACGTTGATCCAGCAAGTGTGGTTTTGCACTTCGCCAAGCTAAGTCCGGTGGACTTACCGGTAAAGAGGACGCAGGATCTCCGCTTAGTGCACCAGCGTCAAGGCGTACGATAGGTTTGACTGGTAGTTCTATTACCGGTTTAGAGGTGGGCGAGGCCTAACCCACTGCTTTCGTTTGCCACTACAGAGATATCCGGGAGGTTAGGCTCTAGAAAGGGGGAAATAAAGGTCTGTGTGCACAGAATCGGGTGGGTGAGTAGCACTTACTTGTTCACATCATAGCATATTTGCATGTCATAACATCATCATTGTATATAACCCCTGACACCTATTGTATAAAGTTGTATGGGACAACTTATACAATAGGCCCTACAAAATGACCCCTTGGTTTATAAGCTCGCGTGAACGTGCTTATAAGTTAAAGTTTATGTTGTGAATATATGAATAATGCTTGATAGAAAACCGACACCCTATCGTATAAATTGGTATGAGACTCTTTATATGATAGGTGCCTTGCAGAAGATCCCTTAGCTTATTTGTTTTCATATAAGTTAAGGTTACTTATTTCTTATTCAGTTTGTCATACTTTTATTGCTGCCACATATACTTATAGAACTGCTAGTTAGTTTCGCCGTCACCTGCTTCTTTGTTCCATCTCCACACTCACTACCTCTCCTTTCCTTCTCCCCGCTCGGTGCCTAGGAGCCATGGGGGGAGGGGTAGGGGATGATATGACTTAGTCTTTTAGTCTAACGGTTTTCGAAGCACATCATTTAAGGGGACCGTGGAGCCCAGCATGCAGGAGCAGCCCCGTAGGTCGGCACGCTTGGAGATGGGATAGTCTAGCACCAGAGTTCAGACAGCTGGGACTGTGAGTCCCGATCGCTAGTAGTTGTTTTAGTTTAGCTTCCGCGATGAGAGATATGTAGTGAGGACATTGATGTATCGGGAGTGAGCCCCATTTTCAGTACTTCCTTTATTATTATTACTGTGAACTCTCCCTTCATGGAGATTATTTATATATATATATGATCTCTGTGGACTTGTGTTAGAGTTTTTTTTCATCTACTCTCTTGCTACTTTTTTTGTGATCGATATGGCCGGTAGAATCGGCGTTTTGTAGTGACGGCCTTCCCGGGCGTGAAGGTGTCACCGCAAAGCGGCGATTCTGGGCCTATGACCCCGTGGTTCTTAAAAGAAAAGGGGGGGGGTCTTACACATGGTGCAGTGAACCCACCTTGGCCAAAATCCTCTTTCAATGGCCATTAATGGAATTGATGTCATGACCACTTCTTCTACCCCTTTAACAATCTTAAAAGCATCCCTAGGTCCATATCAATCGTTTCCACTATTCCATTGAAGGAGCCGAGCGAGTTGGTGGTGTTGTTATAGAACACCGATCGACGTCACAACCCTCCATGGCATTCCGACGATCAGCTCGCCTCCAGCTCTCCCAACAGGTCCTCCTCTACTCCTCTCTTTGTGGGCTAGAATCTTAGATCATTTAGGAGAGAAATCAGGCTCAATTGAGCCCGATCGGGTGACAGAAATTTTGGATTTTCATTGCTTTTTATGCCTTGCGGGTTTGCCGGAAACCGCCCCTCCAGCGGCCGTGCTGCGCCCGGCGATAGCCCCCACCTCAACGAAGGTGGTGGCGGTGGTGGCAGGCCAGGGAGGTGGCCGGGTGGCCGACAAATATGCTTGGAACATGCTCCAGTTCGGGTTAATCACAACATTTGGCTGGAGGAAGAAGACAATGTCAGGGCCATTCGATTCTGCTTTAAGATCTGTGCTAGATCTAATTTATTAAATGTTGATTTATGTATTTTCTGTCACAGTTATTGGTCTGTTTTAAATTGATTATTAAAACTACTTAGGGTCCCCTAAAGTAAATGTGGTCTACATGAAAGTTGTAGCCCTATGAGTCTAGTTTAATTTAAAATTGGTTTGAACCAATTTGGAGTTCAGTTCAGACCACAACACACATTTTTGTGAAGTATATACTTAGGCTAGATCATAGATTATTTTGAGTGCCCCCATCAATCCAGCCCTCCAAATGACTTGAAATTTAGGATGGTGGTCACACTTACCTATACCTAAATTATATCCAAAAATGGGAATTTTTGGAAAACATTTTCCTAACATTTTTGTAAAAATTTAATAATCCATGTATGGATTATTTAAAGGTGTAATGAACTCCAAACCCTCCCAAATTTTGGTGAGTGGTTCTTTGGGTAAATATAGGACTCTGTATAAAATTCCATTCCATTTGGATATGACTTGGTTTGAAATTTGGCAAACCCTAGCCTAGGCCCAAAAAGGGTTAATTAGGTTATATTGTCCCTTATGGTGTTGAATGACCAAATCACCTCAACACGAGTTGAAACCTTGGCCACTGATTTGTTATGACATTAAACACCCTCACGTGGAGTTTGGGGTTGATTAGGGTGAGTTTTTCCTAGAACCCTAGTTCAAACCCTAAGGTCGAACTTTAGGGGTTTGTGAAGGACATGGGGTGTTATGTCCTTGTATAGACTTGATGTTTAGTTCATGTGATCTTAGGGTGGTGAAATGCCCTAGGAAGGAATTTGGTGACATTTAGACTTAGACACACAACTTAAACCAATTAGGGATAGTTTGGGCCTATGCGTTTTATGAAAATGTTGAAGGGTCATATGATCTTGGATTTTCATGATATTTGGGTAGGAGTAATTTTATAGTACTATTGACCCCTGAAATTTATTATAGGATGTTTAGAAAATAGTAGCTCATACTTGTAGGTACAATCTCCATCTTGCCCTTTTTGATGATTTTGAAGTAACCATGTTTAGATTAACTTAGGATGATATGAAACTATGGCAAGGTTAATTAAATATCATTTAGAGGCTCTAGTAAATTATTTGGATCATTTGAACATTTTCTCTTTGTACTTCATGGGTAAAGTGAACTAGTGCACTATATTTTGATAAATAGATAATAAACTGTATATCTTGCTGTAAAATTGTGTTACTTGGCAAGAGAATCTTTTAGGGCATAATAAAGCCTAAAAAATTATTACATGTTATTTTGATGAGTTTATAAGAATGTTGCTTCACAAAGTGCACTTTAATGGAATTAATTGAAGTTTTTTTATACATGGCTCACTGACCTTCGAATTTCATTAAACTTATTCAGTAGTGTTTTATGATCATTATAAGGCTCAGGTAATTTTATATAATATTTGAACTTTGATTTATGGTACTTCCTTCATTGACTCTAGTTATTTGAATTACCTTGAACTAACTATTTAGAGGTTATTATTTTTATAAAAATCTGTGAAATTTGGTGTGCACTGATATTTTGCGATCATATAGTGTTCATAATTTTTGGGTGGTCATAACTTAAGAAAATCTAGTACTTCATGTTCAAAATTACCCATGACCTAACTTTTGGGAAAATCTAATAAATGCTAAATTAATTAGGAAAATTACAAGTTTCTGTATTTAGGCTAAATGTGTCATGATAGACCCATAATAATTATCTTAGGGCATTTGGATGGAAATTCTGAGTACCTCCTATCATGTATATCATATAGCTTAGGTTGGTCTGCATTTAGTAAAACTGCAGAAATTGTGATAACATGTGATATGGACATAGGGAGATGGGGTTATTAGTTTTCTGATCTTGGTAGTGAAAAAGAAAACCAAACGAGAGCTTCATTAGGAGTCACGATGAGGAGAGTGCTGGGTTGGCTAGTGTTAAGAGGTGCTCGGGATCGACGAAAGATCGTCTTTCCTATGGAGAGAGAGAGTCAAAATACACTAGGGTTAGATCCAGTATAATATTAAAAGGGATCGAGAATTGGGTAATAACTAATAATAGTAAGTGTCTTGCGAAAGGGAATGATGGGCTTCAGCTACCATCATAGTTCCTAGTGCCCTATGAGAGCCCTTCAACGGGAATACCTTAGGCATCCTGGGCTAACCTAAACCGTAAGAATAAAAAATGTTTAAGAGTAACTAGTATAACTAGGATTACACTTACACTCACAATCCCCGGTGTTGTGGGAGTTAGGTTGGGTCTCACGAACGGTGGGTTCGGTGGTTTTAATGATGGGAAGGTTAGCCCGGCGAGCCGATGGCTCGGTAGATAATTGTGATAGATGGATAGTCCGGGGAGCTTTGGCTCGATGGGAAAATATAGTAATATTGCATGTGCATAAGATAAAAGGTGGTGGGTCTTCGGTATTGGAGAGTCGTCACACCGACACCAATACGTTGACTCGGCAAGTGTTGTTTAGCACTTGACCAAATAAAGTCCGGTGCACAACCGGCAAGAGTACGCAGGAGCTCCGCTTAGTGCACCAGCGTTGAGGCGTACGATAGGTCTGACTGGTAGTGTTGATACTAGTTTAAAGGTGGGCGAGGCCCAACCCACCGCTTCTGTTTGCAACTACGGAGGTATCCAAGGAGGTTAGGCTCCAGAAAGGGGAACTAAAAGTCTGTGTGCACAGAGTCGAGTGTGTGTGTTGCACTTGCATGTTCACATCATAGCATACTTGCATGACATAACATCATCATTGCATATAACCCTTGACACCTATTGTATAAATTGGTATGGGACACTTTATACAATAGGCCTTGCAAAATGACCCATTGGTCTATAGGTTTGTAAGGGCATTCCTATAGGTCATGGTTACTTACTTAGTTTACCCTCTCCTACTTTACTTGCTCACCTGTCCTTGTGTAGACTTATGCTGCTTACCTACTATTGCTTACATATACTTGCTCTGTTTATGAACTCATGATATACTAGTTCCGCCGCCACCTGCTTACATTTGTTACTCTCCACCATCACTATCTTCCCTTTCCTTCTCCCCGCTCGGTGCCTAGGAGCTATGGGGGAGGGGTGGGGGATGGTAGGACTTAGTCTTTTAGACTAACGGTTGTTGAAAAAATCATTTTAGGGGATCGTGGAGTCGAACCAGGAGATGCAGCCCAAAGGTCGGTGCGCTTGGAGACGGGACAGTCTAGCACTAGAGTTCGGCAGCAGGGACTGTGAGTCCCGATCATTAGTAGATATTATAGATTTTCTTCCCCGATTGAGTGATTTGTAGTGAGGATTTTGATGTATCGGGCAGGAGCCCTCTTTAGTACTTTGCTTTATCATTTCTATGGATTCTCCCTTCGTGGAGAATTATTTATATATATGTGATTCTGGTGGACTAGTATTGAGTTTCATTTTACTCATGTGATCTATATTTATTTTACTCTTATGTGATCGATATGGCTGGTAGGATCGGTATTTTTTAGTAACGACCTTCCCGGGTGTGTTGGTGTCACCGCAATGCGGCGGTTCTGGGCATAAGACCCCGGTGGTTTAAAAGAAAAAAAAGGGGTCTTACAAACTGATATCAGAGGGAAACCTCGATCAAAAGAGTAAAAGTCCACTAACCCTGGGTTACCCTCGCTCGAGTTTAGTTTGGGTACAAACTAAGCAGCGGAAGTTGTGGTGTGCCCATATGGGGGATCACATGTAATCGTCCACTTTTAACTAGGTTAGGGTCAAATTTCTTACAATTGGCCTTTGTTATGCAGCCCCCGCACATCCTACACCGTAGGGCGGAGCTCAGAAAACTCTGAATGTTGCACCACCTCCACCGGCTCCTACTCCCTTTCTATAGTCAGAGATGGGGCAGACTCTTACGACCATTCTTAAGGCCTTTAGAGCCTAGCATGCTCCGGCTTCGCAGCCGAACCCGGGGGCCAATTGGTTGAGCATATTCCAAGGACTCTCTCTGTAACACCCCTATCCGTCGCATGGTATATAGCAGTAGGTCTGACCGGGGCCCGACGCCATATACTACAGAGAGACCGAAGGGTTACAGAGTGAAACCATTCTCCCAAACATAAACGTCCTATACAGAGCAACTAGCGGAAGTTTTTAATTTGTTGAAAGAACCCAAATAACAGATAGTATGAAACATGAATGTCCACTAACCACATTAGGAAAGAAATACCACAATACATAAATGTACTCGACCTTATGGACTTACAAATGTTCACTTAACAACATAGTGTTTTACAGACATCGTCTCGCAGGACGGCCACACATGCCAGAAATAAAACAACATTTCACTTTAACCTTCGAGGGCCAGCATAACAGCTTGGGCTTCAGCCCGCTATTTGGTACTTGGTTCCGTCGTACCTGCAAGCAACATTCCACCATATGGTGGAAAATAAAGCAACGGTCAGCTAAAGCTGACCAAATTATAACGACCCCGCCCCTTATTCGGGTCGGCGGTGCTCCTTCCCTGCATTTCATTAGCCCATTTAAACAATTAAGTGCATAAGTAAATTTCGCCACAGGTGTAGGCTTGCTCGGCCAAACACCCCGTGCACTCAGGACACATTCTCAGTGAATCCGGTCAATTCTGTGGCTTCACTACCATCCATAAATCCTAGTGAAAGTACAACCTAGCAAAGTTCACCATAGGTGGAGGCTCGTACGGCTGCCCACCCCGTGCACACAGGGCACATTGACGGTGTACCAGACTTCCCGGATACCACCTCCGTTCAGAGGTCCTTGACTTGACGGATTACTTTGAGCATTTCAGTCTTTACGACCCCTGGCCTAAGACTCTCATTATGCTACCGACGAGAGAAAATTTCCGCTACTCTCATGTCATAGTCCACATAATGCAGGTAAAACTCCACCATTTCCCGTTGCTCAAGTCGCCCTACCATCTCCGAATACCGTAGTACTTATGGACAAACTTGCAGGGCGCGGGTCGGTTTTGCCTTTCCTGTTCGGCTCCCTGGCCTAATAATTCTGAACCACATGGGCTCACCATTTTCCAAAGAAAGACCCTACATGTCTCCTTGAGACAGACCTCGCACATACAATCCCAATTATACAAGGTTGTCCCCAGGCCACCTAGTTGGCAGGAATGCGTTTCCGCCAAGTTTTCCGGGTGCACATTAGAGTTAATCCCCAAGGCTCCCTGATGCAATCTACCGTGTAGAAAACCCGAAGAACAACACAATACAGAGTCTTCTCCGACAATCAATGCACAATTCAACATCACCGATCCAGACAAATACGTCCGGGTAGGCTTCACACACAATGCATATGCCCGTACTTCGATTCCGGACTCTAAATAAGGGGGACTTCACATATCTACCCCAAGTAACACCGCGCACTCGCGGGAGCGGGTTTCCCATACAGTAAGGAATAGGACTTCACATGTCCAAGTTGAGAATCGTTACCCTTGAAGTCCGTTTTCGCGCCATGAGAAACTAGCCGGATGGAAAGCTTCGTAACGAGAATGCCTCCGCGGATCCGGTCTCGGTTTTCGATTCAGTGCTCCGATGCTCCGCCGGCAGCTGGGATCCTCCTCCTCCTTCTTCCTTGCTTTCTCCTCTCTCTAAGGCTTAAGAAAGAGAAAGGACAAAAGAAAATGAGGAGTTTAACCCCCACTCCCGGCCTTAAGGAAGGAGGATTAATCCTAAACCGTCAGATCTGTTTTAAATAAAACGAACGGCTCGGATCCAACTAAAAAGTCACTAAAATAAGCCGAACACGGCTTTGCACACGGCCGTGTGCCTGGATGTGTGCCCTGCTTGCACACGAAGTCATCGATCTAGAGCAGGACACGGGTCGAGACACGCCCATGTCTCAACCTGACACGCCAGTGACCAGGGGCATGTTACGCATAACCGCCACGCCAACCGTCACGTCCCTTGGTGGACATGGGTAGCCACATGCCCATGCCGAATCTGACACGCCCGTGTCATACAGTACACGCCCGTATAACCCGGTCGTGCACTCCTGACAATACACCCAGGGTTTCAACCTGAGAAGAACACGGGTGGTGACACGGGTGAGGACACGCCCGTGTCACCCCTGACACGCCCGTGTCACTACTGTTCAAAACCGTGTTTCTTTTCGTGTCCTTTCCTGGACACAACCCAACCAACATAGAAGGACACGGCCATAGACACACCTGTGTCCCAGGCCGTGTAGCCCTCTAAAGGAACCAAAAATTCCTTAGGACGCGATCGACTCGTTTACAATTTTCGAGGCGTTACAAATCTCCACCCCTTAAAGAATTTCGTCCATGAAATTATGTAAAGATACACAACCTAAGATTTACCCAAATGAAATAACTCGGGGTATTCCTCCAACATAATCTGCTCGCGATCCCATGAGAGATCTTCACGACCGCAATTATTTCAACGGATTTTAACCATATAGAAACTTCTTATTGCGGCGTCGTATGACTTCAAAGTCTTTAATACATACGGACTTGACCTTCACCGTCACCCCACAATCAACCGGCACCTGATCGACCGCAACCACATGCGCAGGCTCTAGCACCGCCTTCCTCAACGCCGATATGTGGAACACATCACGTAGCCCACTCAAGTTCACTGACAACTTCAGTCAATACCCTTCTTCACCACTCCGCTCCAGGAGCTCAAACGGTCCAAGGTACCTAGAACTCAGCCTCCTCAGGCATCGAGCTCGCGAGACACCATTGAACGGCTTGATTTTCAACTATGCTCAATTGGCAATAGCGAACTCCACAATCCTATGCTTTGGCGTTATAGTATTCCGCCTGTCTGTCGTTTGTAAAACATCGACTCACCCGTCTCCAACCAAGACGACGGCGTGCGACCTTTTTCTCTCATACAAGGTCTCGACAGGCGCCATTTGTTAACTCGCCTGGTAACGGTTATTATACGCAAACTCCACTATGTACATGTGATCTTTCCACTGTCTTCAAAAATCCAAGACGCACATGTGAAGTATGTCCTCCATCGTTTGCTGGCCCATTCGGTCTGAACATCCGTCTGCGAACGAAAAACCGTACTGAAGCTTAGCTTAGTTCCCAACAATTTATGCACTAGCCTGGTATCGTTGGACGTGAAGCGTTCGTCTCAGTAATTTACAATACTGCGGGGTGCACCATACAACCGAACAACGTTATCCATGTAGAGTTTAGCTAACTTTTCCACCGGATCATCCTTTTTTAGTCTGGGCCATCAGAACAACTTCTTCAAACCTCAAAACGTTTTGTGCACCCGCGGTGAATTGAGTACTTGGTATGATGAGCCTCGAACATCAACTCCTGCCGCTGACTCTCCACACTTGGGGCTCACAGACGACTGTCCTTCCACAACAGTCCATCTTCGAATACTATATTGGGGATTTGACCTATCAAAAACATCATCTGTGATCTGCTTGTCCACGCAAGAGATTTCCAATATCTGCAAAACTTGCGCTGAAATGTATGTCGAAGGTGTTGTCCCCCAATAAATCCATCCACCTCTGCTTTCACAAGTTTAAATCTTTTTTATCCAATAAGTGCTTCAGGCTCCTGAGATCGATTTAGATACCGACCTTCACGCAGTTTAGGTAGCGCCTTTAAAGCTTTAAGGCGAATATCACGGCCGCTAACTCGAAGTCATGGACTAGATAAATCCTCTCGCGTACTTCCAACTAACGAGAGCTTTATATTATCACACTCCCATGCAGGAGCAGAACACAATACAAGTCACTGCCCAAAGCATCGCTGTAAATCTCAACTTCTTCGGTCCTACTCGGTGAACATGGAATAGTTGCCGAGGTCAAACGACTTTTCGACTCTTCGAAAGCTTGCGCGCACTCCAGCGACCACACAAACTTTTGATCTTTCTTCGCCAAAATTATGAAAGGTAATGTTATCCGCTAGAGGTTCTCTATGAAGCGTCTATACTAGCCGTCCAGTCCCATAAGCTTCGAACTTTTCGCCAACGCAGATAACACAAGCAACTCACATATCGCAAATATCATTGACGGGTCTACCACGACACTTTCTCCACGCAAGACGTGACCAAGAAACGCTACTGAGGGTAGCCAAAGCTCGCACTTGGATAATTTGGCATACAACTGATTTCTCCTTAATGTCTCCAATACCGAATCCAGATGCTTGGAATGATCACCCTCATACCGAAAGTACACCAGCATGTCGTCGATAAAGGTTATCACGAACTGGTTTAGGTACTCACTGAACACCCTATACCTCATATCCATAACACGAACGACACATTTTTCAGCACAAGCGGCATAACAATGAACTCATAATGCCCATATCGTGTGCTGAATGCCGTTTTGGGAATATCACTTTCCCTTAGCGACGAATAATACTATCCGGATTTCAAATTCAACCTGAGTACACACTTGACCCATTGAGTTGATCGAACAGATGATCACTCCTTGGGTTGGATACTTAATCTTTTCCCGTTAACTTAATCAACTTCTAGCAACCATTACATAGTTGTAAGCTTTCATCCTCTTTTAACAAGAGGTCCGATGTGCTCCAAGGCAATAAATTTGGATGCACATAACCATGTTCTACCAGCTCTTGAAGTAATACTTCAGTTCTGACATCTCACAACCATAGCTAGTACCAAACTGACCACCTTACGTTTGAAATTGATGTACACACGCTGCTCTGAGAGCCAATCATTCCAAAGATTAGATTGAACTCTACAGATAGCGGTAGTGACGCTTGCAAGTCAAAATTCTTGACTCCCTAACCGTAACTTCAAACAACAGGCTCTATTCGGGTGTAAAGAGTACCCGTTAGGCAGCAGTACTCTCGATTTGACTCTTGCCATCGAAGAAGGAACTCCGATGCATGATACACGTCCTTTGGGAAAAAAGGAATGGGAAGTTCCCATAACGAATAGTGTTTTCGTCGGACACTCAGAAAATCAATACAAATCCTATCATAACCAAACATAGACTAATATGCGTAAGGCAACCAGTGTCTAAAACTAACATACCAAAAATTAAACCATACCTGTCCTCATGTCAGCATATTTCATAACCTTTTTATGACCAAAGTTGTATCCTCTAAGTTAGGATGGAGCATATTGAGGTGTAGCAATCTCCAACCCCTTGCCCTTCTCTTCGTTAGTCGCTCTTGGCTTCTTCTCGGACTCCAGATGTCCGCTTCGACACTCTCGGGCAAAGTGTCCCAACTTTCCACAGCAAAAGCATGTGTTCGGGTCTCGGCCAATAATTTTTCCAGACGCACCAAAAGAAGGAACTAGACCCGCCCTCCTTGCCTTCTTACACCATCTATGGAAACCGGACTTCGAGGTGGGCAGCGCCTTGAACTCTGTCTTCTCAGCACTGGAGTCTTTCTTCTCTTGGACTCCCTTCATATCTTTCTCTGTCCCCTGATCGTCTTTACGAAAATCTCGGGCAAAGTGACCAAACCTTCCACATTTATAACAGTAATATGGAGTTTGACTAGCATATACGTCAAACCTCACTTTACTCCTCTTTCGGTGTACATGATTTCCGAGACCTGGGGAGTTTGGTAACCTGCGCACTGACGTCTGGTTGATTCTGGCTAGATCTGCTTCCAAAGTTCTAGACGTCTCCACTAATGCTTAAAATCAAAGTAGCTTTGGTCCTACGAGTAGTAGTCGTAATTCATCACGTAGACCGTTGTAGAATCTATTAACTATAGTCTGCTTGTTATCCAAATCAAACCCTGGGTAGCGCCTTATGATAAGAAATGCTTGCAAATACTCCTCAACTGAGTGCGTACCCTGCACTAAAAACATGTTCAACTGTTGATCCAAAGGTCTTATACATGCCAGTTGTTCCATCACACCACTCGGTGTTGAAGTCACCCAAGGGACAGGGGGCTGCACTTGCCCTCCAAGTTGTGCTTTAGTCACCGCGAACACCACTTCAACTATCCTTCTTATGGTTTCAACAGAAAGTAGGGTCTCAGGCACGCGGTTAAGTGCACTACTCTCCGTGGAGTGCTGACCTTGCGACTGCCCCGCACCACTCGTAGTCCCCTATAAAGCATAACTATCGATTAGACGACATACAAATGGCTAAAAGCAATCATTGGAACACTCAGGTTCCTCAAAAACAAATTTTTTTTCATTCCTAAGTGGACATTCATGGGTTCTTTTTTGAAAGTCATACTAGTGTCAACTACCTTCACCTATGGGGGGGGATAGGTGATATGTAGTCTTTTTGCAGAATTAAAAATTTACCTGCACAATAAAACAAAACAAGCACAGCACAGAAACACACAGGAAGTTATAGTGGTTCCCCGATTTGGGTACGTCCACTTTCCCCCTTCGACCTATCTCCCAACAAGGGACGACTCGGTCACTTCATCAACCGGATTGAAATCCAATCCTCACACTATGGAAGGAACCCTTCCACCCGAAGGAGTCACTACTCCTCCACCACGGGTTGCACCCAACCCTTACAATGAGGAAACAAAGTTCCTTTACAACAAACGCAGAAATGGAATGTATAAAAAATACAAACTACGTTTGAAGCGCTTGGTGTCCCTCTTCGTTCGATGAAGCGTTCTTGAAGAAGACGAAGAGTACACGACCTAAGCACTCTCTTGGAGAGGATCTCCGCGAGATCAGCGGCGGCAAGGATTGCGGCGGCGATGCTTTCGAGATCCAAACTTCGTAACAAAGCTAGCAAGGTATACCAACGATCTTTCTTGGATCGATCGTCTCAATCGATTCGGAAGGGGAAAGTATTCCCGTTCAACAAACCAAGAGACAAAGGATCTCAAGAAGAAACGTGAGACGCGTTGCTTGGCTAAGTTTCTGTCGCCGAGAGATCAAGAAGAATCCGATCAGCGGCGGCGACGAGATATCGAGCGGCGACGGCGGCGGAAAGAAATCCGCGATCTGCTAGGTCAAGTCGGCGGCTTGTTCTTTTTCGTATGTATTGATTACCCGTAAGATTCAAAATACACGAGTATTTATACTGTAGATCAACCTTTATGACCGTTGTGGGCCCCACCAGAAGAAACCCTAATTTCGGTTCAAACAGCTCCTGAACATTTGGTCCGGTCCAGCGAACCAACGGAATTCGCCTAAGGTAAATTCGGCGAGAATCATTGGTAATTCTCAAAGAATCGGCGAGAATCACTTATGATTCCCGTCGAATTCTCCTTAGAAGAATTCTAGCTGAACAACAAGCCATCCAGAGAGAATCGGCGAGAATCACAATCCATTCTCGACGAATCGGCGAGAATGCAAAGTCATTCTCGACGATTCGGCGAGAATCACTTAGTGATTCTCGTCGATTCTGCCTTAGCTGAATTCTAGACGGCGTTGAGACAGTCGGATGCATTCGGCGAGAGTAGGCTAGTGATTCTCGACGATTCATCGAGAATCACTAGTGATTCCCGTCGAATCGGCGAGAATCACTTAGTGATTCTCGTCGAATTTTCCTTGGACGATTTTTCGTCTATCTTCCCGTGAGCTGTCTTTGACCCATCCTTGCTCCTTGTCTGCTCTTGATCTGTCTCAGCCCTGTACTTGAATATAAGTACACTCCAATAGAGAGAGTACACGTAAGCCAACACACTGATTTGCTCAACGAGGGATTACGTTGCGCAGACCCGTGTATATTGACCCACTGCACCCTGACATTGGTGTGTACTTAGCGTGGAATAACTGCAAGCACATCTTGAAGAAAATCATCAAATACATTATCTATTCAACTTAGCTTGTCCAGGGGCTTCTTCAAATCAGGTACATTGTGGATACAATACCCAACAATCTCCCCCTATTTGAAGAAGCCTAAACCCTACAAGCTAAGGTGAATGGAGCATATGAAAATCATAAACTACTAATTCAGTTGAGAGAGAAATTCATTACCAGTTTCCTGAGAGCATACTTGGAGCCACCTTAGCCTTAGCCGAGAGGGTAATCTCCCCCTTTTCGGCTTCTACAAATCTGGGACTTTACTTGGAGCCACATGCTCCCCCTCAGATCTTGCATCCATGCTTGAGCTTGAGTTCCTTGCTGATGCTCCCCTTGATCCAAGAGTCTTGAGCCGCACAGTCTTCATTCTTCATAGTTCAGCATGCCGAGTTCAGTTTTGAAGAGACTGAACTTGGCCTCGTCTAGGGGATTTGTGAAGATATCTACAACCTGCTTATCCGTGGGGACATAGCAGAGAGATATGTCTTTATTTTCCACATGCTCCTGAATGAAGTGATACGCACTTCAATATGCTTCGTTCTGCTGTGCGACACAGGATTGTTCGCAATTGCTATTGCGCTCGAGGAGTTACAATACATCGAAACTTCTCTGAACTGCAAATCATAATCTTTGAGCTGATTTCTGATCCATAGAAGTTGTGCACAACAGCTGCCTGCTGAGATTTACTCAGATTCAGCCGTGGAGGTTGCGACATAATTCTGCTTCTTACTGTTCCAAGAAATAAGCCTTCTTCCGAGGAATTGACATGTCCCAGAAGTGCTTTTCCTATCATCCATGCTTCCTGCAAAGTCAGCATCTGAAAAGCCTATCAGCTCGACATCATTATTTCTTGGGTACCACAAGCCAAGATTTGGCGTACCTTTAAGGTATCTTAGAATCCGCTTTGCAGCGACATAATGAGATTTCTTAGTGTTCACATGATATCTGGCACAAACGCATGTGGAAAACATAATATCCGGTCTACTAGCAGTAAGATAGAGCAGGGATCTAATTATGCTTCTGTACTTGGTTTCATCAAAAGGTTTCCCTTTCTCATCCTTGTCCAGAGACACAGTGGATCCCATTGGAGTTCTCATAGAGGTTGCACTCTCCATTCCGAATTTCTTGAGGAGTTCATTTGTGAACTTCGTCTGAGAGATGAAAATCCCATCCTCAGACTGTTTCACTTGAAGTCTCAAGAAATACTTCAGCTCTCCCATACTACTCATTTCAAACTTCCCTTGCATAAGTTTGGAAAACTTCTTGCAAAGGTTGTTATCCGTTGACCCAAATATTATGTCATCGACATAGATTTGTACCGGCAAAATCTTGCCTTTGACTTCCCTAAGAAACAATGTCTTATCTATTTTTCCTCTAGAGAACTTGTTCTCAAGAAGAAAACTAGATAGAGTCCCATACCAAGCTCGAGGATCTTGTTTTAAGCCATATAGGGCTTTATTAAGAAAATAAACATGATTGGGAAATGTAGGATTAACAAAACCTGGGGGTTGTGCGACATATACTTCCTCTTTCAGATTTCCATCTAGGAAAGCAGATTTCACGTCCATCTGATAGACAGTGAATCCTTTGTGCGAAGCATACGCCAGGAACAATCTGATTGCCTCGAGCCTTGCCACTGGTGCAAAGGTCTGGTCGAAGTCAATCCCCTCCTCCTGTATGTAACCTTGAGCCACCAGCCTGGCCTTGTTCTTTATGATGACACCGTGTTCATCCAGTTTGTTTCTGAAGATCCACTTAGTGCCGATCACATTCTGGTTCTTTGGTCTGGGAATAATGCGTCCAGACGTTGCATCTTTCAAATTGATGCAGTTCATCTTGCATGGCCAATATCCATGCCGCATCTTTGTTCGCCTCGTCGAACTTCTTTGGCTCAACCTGTGATAGGAAACTAAGGTGCAAAATCTCATTAATTGTACCTCTTCGAGTTCTAACACCGTCACGAGGATCTCCGATGATCTGATCTCTAGGATGATCCCTCACGTGTCGGAGCTCTAGGAGTCTAGCATCTGGAGCTCTGACGTCTTCTCGGGCTTTTCCTTCTTCCGGAAGATTTTCTCCATCCTGCTCGTCAACTTCTCCAGCTAACGTCGAGGTGGAAACCTTGACATACATGGGAGTTTGCACCCTTAGCAGTCTCATCGAGACTTAGCTGTTCAAGTCTTGCACCTACATCTTCAAGAAAGACACTGGAAGAATTGCTATTAAGCAAGCTTCCTTCATCAAATACAACATGGATGGATTCCTCTACCACTAGGTTTTTCTTATTGAAGACCCTATATGCACGGCTATGGCTACTATAGCCCATAAATATGCCTTCGAAGCATTTTTCACCAAACTTAGTACGCGGGTACTTCCCATTATTTAGTACATAGCATCTACAGCCAAAGATCCTTAAATAGGACATGGTTGGTTTCCTGCCTTTCAGTAGCTCATAAAGCATCTTACGATGACTCTTGTTGATCAAGGCCCGGTTTTGTACATGACAGGCCGTATTGACAGCCTCTGCCTAGAAGTATTCTTGGAGAGAAGCGTCATTTAGCATTGTCGTGCAAGCTTCAATGAGCGTTCTATTTCTCCTCTCCGCAACTCCATTTTGCTGAGGAGTTCGCGGGGAGGAAAACTCATGAAAGATACCATGTTCTTCACAAAATTCTGTCATAGCCCCAGACTCGAATTCTGTTCCATGGTCACTTCTGATTTTGGCCACTGAGCAGTTAAGTTCGTTCTGAATTTGCTTGACAAAACTCGTGAAGATGTCAAACGTATCTGACTTTCGTTTTAAGAAGAACACCCATGTAAATCGAGAGTGATCTTCAACAATCACTAGCGTATAGGACTTGCTTCCCAAGCTATGAACTTGCACTGGACCAAATAAGTCCATATGCAGAAGATAAAGACATCTGGAAGAGTCTTTGTCTGCAATGCCCTTAAAGGTAGCCCGAGTCTGTTTGCCCTTCTGGCACGCAGGAGAGGGGCTATCTTTGATGCACTTAATAATGGGAGCATCCCTTACTAAATTTTTAGAAAATAACATACTAATCGTCTTGAAATTAATATGTGATAATCTCTTGTGTCATTGTTCACAAAGAGATGCACTGCCTTTTGCTACCAGGCACACGGGGGTAGAAGAATCTAAACTAAAAAAATCTAAACAAAAGATATTTCTGCTCCTAATGCCAGTTAATACCGTCTCCGAAGAGGCACACGATATTATCAAGCATTTATCCTTGTTGAACTTAACGTCATATCCTTTATCACATAATTGACTTACACTGATCAGGTTATAATTTAAACCTTCAACATAAGCCACGTTGGTGATAGAGATTATTCCGTTCGAAATCATACCATAACCTCTGGTGACACCTCGATCTGATCCCCCAAAGATGACTTTGGGTCCATTTTCGACTGGAGAGTAGTCACGCAGCAGGCTTCTAGTCCTAGTCATATGCTGGGAACATCCACTGTCCAAGTACCAGATTGGAGTTTTGGTGGCCTTTGGACATTCCTGCAAAACAGAATTAATTTCCCTTAGGAACCCAATCGAACATGGGTCCTAGATTCCTTGTTAGCACACTCCCCCTCGGATGGTTAACCCTACGAGTGGTCGGTCTCGCATTGCTAACATGAGGAGTCTCGTTATATCTCGGATTAAACCAGCAATCCACGGCAAAGTGACCAACTTTGCAACAGCACCAACAGTCAAATCTGTTGTACCTTTTCCTAAGCTCCTGCTTCACCCTTGGAACGGTGGGTCCAGCCGGGGCCTTGGATCTTGAGGTGGAGCCATCATGATGACAACAGTCACATGATTTCTTCACCTCATGTTCCTTCAGTATAACAGGCTTGGCTTTTGGTGTCTACTTCCTATTATGTCTGCAAGAGAAGTGTCCATAATCCTCCACTTGGATTTCCTCATAAGGTGCCTTAAAGACACTCTCACCGTAGTTGTGGGGGAAGGCCCAACCATCATACCAGCTCTTGGGCTTTTCAACCGAGGGCCGGAAGAAGTGGCCATAGGTTGACTCAAAGTCCTGTTCATTACAAGGAAAGCCAGGCTTCCTGAATTCAACAAGGTTGAGTGGGGCCTTTCCCTTTTCTGCAGCAGAGGCCTTCTTAGCAGCCTTATTTTTCCTCTGCTTTCTGTTTCTCCTGGATGATTTACCAGGCACACCCACATGCCCCAAGTAAGCCCCTTAGCCTGAGCAGAGAAGGTATCAACTAGTGGAAGAACAGTCTTTAGCATAGAGAAGGTTTTTACAATCTTCCTTTCTGCCGCAAGTTGTTCTTCCAACTTATTGATTTCTTCCTGTTTAAGGTCAAGGAGACTTAGAGACTCAGAGTGCTTAGAGACCAGGTCCAGGTGCTCCTGTCGGAGAGAAATCAAGCTAGTGATCTCTTCCCTTAGGGAGACACCCTCGACCTTATGGAATTTGACTTCCTTTTTCTGAGCCCTCAATCTCTTGCGGCATTCCTTGAAGGTGTTGAGCAGAAGCTCATACTTTTCAAGGAGCTCGGCTTCTCGGGCAGAAGGGCTGTCCTCGAGATCATCATCAGGAGACTCATAGTCAGAGTCAAAGAGGTGGGTACGAGCTTTTACCTTCCCAGTAAATGGGGGGCAGTCTCCTTCTAATTTAGAGCGACCCACTAGCCCGAAGTAGGCTTCTTCATCATCACTGGAGTCTGAGGAATCAGACTCACTCAGTGTCTTTGGCTTTTTGGCGATGTAGCTCCTCTCTTACTTCTTATCTCTAGAGGACTTGTGCTCCTCTCCCTTCCCCTTATCTCTCTTGCCTTGGTGGCAGTCATCCACGATGTGTCCTGGCTTATTGCACCCAAAACAAATGATGTTGTTAGAGCGATGTTTGTTCTATTTGAATTCATACCTATCAGAAGAATAATTCTTCTTCTGACTTCTGGAGGAGGAGCCGTCTCTCTTTCTTTGATTCCTCAACTTGAGGAACTTCTTGAACTCCCGAGTGATGAGGGAGAAGTCTTCTTCAGACAGCTCTGATCCGGAGGAGCATGGCTCGGAGTCTTCCTCCTCATCCTTTTTCCACAAATGGGACGAGGCAGCACCCTTGCCTTTCCTGGAGTGAATGGCTTTCAGGGCCACAGTCTTTTCTTTTGCTGCGGCTTTCTCGGCTTCTTCTTCTGCTTTCCTCGTGTTCAGCTGAAGCTCATAGGACATAAGCTTCCCAAATAGTATTTGAGGATCAGTTTCTACTAATCTGCCAAACTCTCGGATGGCGCAGATCTTCGTGTCCCATTACTTAGTAAGGGACCTAAGGAATTTATCATTAAGTTCACCATCAGTGAACACTCTTCCATATCCCTTTAGGGCATTGACTATCTTGAGGACATTCTCGAAGGTAACTCCAATCCATTCCTTAGGCCCTTGCCTGAAGGCCTCATATTTCTGGTTCAGGAGGGATCTTCGATCATCCCTAACTTCATCAGTGCCCTCCATTAGAATAATCAGGCAGTGCCAGATTTCCTTGGCTGTCCTGCAGTTGCAGAAGTTTTGCATCATGGAGTCATCGACTACGCTGACCAGAATGTTCTGCGCCTTCTTGTCAAGTCCGACCAACACCATCTCGTCCTTGTCCATTTCAGAAAACTTCTTTGGCACCATTTTGGTAGGATCAATGGTGGAGGCCTCAGTGGGAATATAAGGTCCCTCCTCCACGATCATGAAGAGTTGGGGATCAACTGCTTCCATGTAGAATCTAATCCTTTCCTTCCAGATAGGAAAGTTTAGCCTAGTGCACACTGGGATCTTGCCTGAGTACTTGAGTCCGTCCATAGAGATATCTGCCTTCTTCTTGACACTAGTGGCAGAAACTTACTCAAGGTGTTAACCTTTTTTATGAGTAACCTCCCTCTGATACTACTTGAAAGCCACACTAGTGTCAACTACCTTCACCTATGGGGGGATAGGTGATATGCAGTCTTTTTGCGGAATTAAAAATTTACCTGCACAATAAAACAAAACAAGCACAACACAGAAACACACAGGCAGTTATAGTGGTTCCACGATTTAGGTACGTCCACTTTCCCCCTTCGACCTATCTCCCAACAAGGGACGACTCGGTCACTTCACCAACCGGATTGAAATCCAATCCTCACACTATGGAAGGAACCCTTCCACCCGAAGGAGTCACTACTCCTCCACCACGGGTTGCACCCAACCATTACAATGAGGAAACAAAGTTCATTTACAACAAACGCAAAAATGGAATGTATAAAAAATACAAACTACGTTTGAAGCGCTTGGTCTCCCTCTTCGTTCGATGAAGCGTTCTTGAAGAAGACGAAGAGTCCACGACCTAAGCACTCTCTTGGAGAGGATCTCCCAGAGATCGGCGGCGGCAAGGATTGCGGCGGTGATGCTTTCGTGATCCAAACTTCGTAAAAAAGCTAGCAAGGTCTACCAACGATCTTTCTTGGATCGATCGTCTCAATCGATTCGGAAGGGGAAAGTATTCCCGTTCAACAAACAAGAGACAAAGGATCTCAAGAAGAAACGTGAGAAGCGTTGCTTGGCTAAGTTTCTGTCGCCGAGAGATCAATAAGAATCCGATCAGCGACGGCGACGGGCTATCGAGCGGCGACGGCGGCAGAAGGAAATCCGTGATCTGCTAGGTCAAGTCGGCAGCTCGTTCTTTTTCGTATGTATTGATTACCCGTAAGGTTCAAAATACACGAGTATTTATACTATAGATCAACCTTTATGACCGTTGTGGGCCCCACCAAAAGAAACCTTAATTTCGGTTCAAACTGCGCCTGAACATTTGGTCCGGTCCAGCAAGCCAACGGAATTTGCCTAAGGCAAATTTGGCGGGAATCATTGGTGATTCTCGACGAATCGGCGAGAATCACTTATGATTCCCGTCGAATTCTCCTTAAAAGAATTCTAGCTGAACAGCAAGCCATCCAGAGAGAATCGGCGAGAATCACAATCCATTCTCGACGAATCGGCGAGAATGCAAAGTCATTCTCGACGATTCGACGAGAATCACTTAGTGATTCTCGTCAATTCTGCCTTAGCTGAATTCTAGACGGCGTTGAGACAGCCGGATGCATTCGGCGAGAGTAGGCTAGTGATTCTCGACGATTCATCGAGAATCACTAGTGATTCTCGTCGAATCGGCGAGAATCACTAGTGATTCCCGTCGAATCGGCGAGAATCACTTAGTGATTCTCGTCGAATTTTCCTTGGACAATTTTTCGTCTATCTTCCCGTGAGATGTTCTTTGACCCATCCTTGCTCCTTGTCTTCTCTTGATCTGTCTCAGCCATGTACTTGAATATAAGTACACTCCAATAGAGAGTACACGTAAGCCAACACACTGATCTGCTCAACGAGGGATTACGTTGCGCAGACCCGTGTAAATTGACCCACTACACCCTGACATTGGTGTGTACTTAGCGTGGAATAACTGCAAGCACATCTTGAAGAAAATCATCAAATACATTATCTATTAAACTTAGCTTGTTCAGGGGCTTCTTCAAATCAGGTACATTATGGATACAATACCCAACATTTTTATGTTATAATGATGACGCACATACATGTGCTCACCACCCCTTAAAAGAATTCGCCCATGAATTCCAATGAGCAAGACCGGAACCGGTAGTCTGATACCAAATTGTAACAATCTTATCCATCACATGGTATATAGCAGTAGGTCCGACCGGGGCCCGAGGCCATATACTACAGAAAAATCGAAGGGTTACAGAGTGAAACCATTCTCCCAAACATAAACGTCTTACACAGATCAACAAGCGGAAGTTTTTAATTTGTTGATAGAACCCAAATAACAGATAGTATGAAACATGAATGTCCACTAACCATATTAGGAAATAAATACCACAATACATAAATGTACTCGGCCTTATGGACTTACAAATGTTCACTTAACAACATAGTGTTTTACAGACATCGGCTCGCAGGTCGGCCACACATGACAAAAATAAAACAACATTTCACTTTGGCCTTCGAGGGCCAGCACAGCAGCTTGGGCTTTAGCCCGCTATTTGGTACTTGGTTCCGCCGCACCTGCAAGCAACATTCCACCGTATGGTGGCAAAAAAAGCAACGGTCAGCTAAAGCTGACCAAATTATAACGACCCCGCCCCTTATTCGGGCGGCGGTGCTCCTTCCCTGTATTTCATTAGCCCATTTAAACAATTAAGTGCATAAATAAATTTCGCCACAGGTATAGGCTCGCTCGGCCAAATATCTCGTGCACTCAGGGCACATTCTCAGTGAATCCGGTCAATTCTGTAGCTTCACTACCATCCATAAATCCTAGTGAAAGTACAACCTAGCACAGTTCACCACAGGTGGAGGCTTGCACGGCTGCCCACCCCGTGCACACAGTGCACATGGACAGTGTACCGGACTTCCCGGATACCACCTCCATTCAGAGGTCCTTGACTTGACGGATTACTTTGAGCATTTAAGTCTTTACGGCCCCTGGCCTGAGACTCTCATTATGCCACCGACGAGAGCCAATTTTCAGTACTCTCATGTCATATTCCACATAATGCAGGTACAGCTCCACCATTTTCTGTTGCTCAAGTCACCCTTCCGTCTCCGAATACCGTAGTACTCATGGCCAAACCTGCAGGGTGCGGGTCGGTTTTGTCTTTCCTGTTCGGCTCCCTAGCCTAATAATTCTGAACCACATGGGCTCATCATTTTCTAAAGAAAGACCCTACATGTCTCCTGGAGAATGGCCTCACACATACAATCCCAATTATACAAGGTTGGCCCCAGGCCACCTAGTTGGCAGGAATGCGTTTTCGCCTAGTTTTCCGAGTGAACCTTAGAGTTAATCCCCAAGGATCCCTGATGCAAATCTACCGTGTAGAAAACCCGAAGAACAACACAATACAGAGTCTTCTCCGACAATCAATGCACAATGCAACATCACCGATCCAGACAAACACATCCGGGTAGGCTTCACACATAATGCCTATGCTCGTACTTCGATTCCGGACTCTAAACAAGAGGGACTTCACATATCTACCCCAAGGAACATCGCGCACTCACCGCACACTCGCGGGAGCGGGTTTCCCATGCAGAAATGAAGAGGACTTCACATGTCCAAGTTGAGAATCGTTACTCTTAAAGTCCGTTTTGGCGTCATGAGAAACTAGTCGGATGGAAAGCTTTGTAACGAGAATGCCTCCGCGGATCCGGTCTCGGTTTTCGATTCGGTGCTCCGATGCTCCGCCGGCGGCTGGGATACTCCTCCTCCTTCTTCCTTGCTTTCTCCTCTCTCTAAGTCTTAAGAAAGAGAAAGGCCAAAAGAAAATGAGGAGTTTAACCCCTACTCTCGGCCTTAAGGAAGGAGGATTAATCCTAAGCCGTCAGATCTATTTTAAAGAAAACGAACGGATCGGATCCAGCCAAAAAGTCACTAAAATAAGCCAAACAAGGCTTTGCACAAGGCCGTGTGCCTGTCCGTGTACCCTTCTTGCACACGAAGTTGTCGATCCAGAGCAGGACACGGGTCGAGATACGCCTGTGTCTAAACCTGACATGCCCGTGTCGGGTCCCGACACGCCTGTGACCAGGGGCGTGTCACGCATAATCTCCACGCAAACCATCACGTACCTTGGTGGACACGGGTAGCCACATGCCCGTGCCGAATATTACACGCCCGTGTCATACAGTACACGCCCGTGTAAGCCGACCATGCACTCCTGTCAACACACCCAGGGTTTCAACCCGAGAAGAACACGGGTGGTGACACGGGTGAGGACACGCCCGTGTCACCTCTGACACGCCCGTTTCACTACTGTTCAAAACCGTGTTTCCTGCCGTGTCCTTTCCTGGACACATCCCAGCCAACACAGAAGGACACGGCTAAAGACACGACCGTGTCCCAGGCCGTGTAGCCCTATAAAGGCACCAAACATTCCTTAGGATGCGACCGACTCGTTTACAATTTTTGGGGCGTTACACTCTCCCCCATCTTATATGGGGACAGAGTCTGCCATACGGATGGAAGAGTGGCTTTATAACATGTTCGAGATGCGGACCGGGATACGGTGCCCATGGGAGGAGAGGGTACCTCTGGTGGTCTCCTGCTTGGAGTCTCATGTCAAGAGATGGTGGAATACACTTCTGGATACGACATTTGCAGATCGGGAGGTTGCTGACGTCACTTGGGAGGAGTTCAGGGCCACACTGTTAGAGCACTTCATCCCACAGTCGGCAAGAGACGAGCTGGAAGACAGGTTCCTATAGCTGAGGCAGAGCAACAGAACGGTGGTGGAGTACTACCAGGAGTTCAACCACTTAGCTCGGTTTGCGGACTCCTATCTGTTGGACGAAGCAGGGTATACTAAGAGGTTCTATAAGGGCCTTTGAGAGGACCTGAGACAGGCTCTTCTGTTTGTATCCGACGGGCCTATTCCTCGGATTCTGGAGATGGCAAAGAGGATGGAGGCTGATTGGCACACGACTTGAGGCCAGAAGAGGCCAACTAAGGATCAGGGTCGAGGAGGCAGGAATGATCAGCGGAGGCCCCGCTTTGCTAATGAGAGAAGGACAGAGGACCCACCCCGCCAAGAGGTGAGATAGGAGCCGACGGAGCTGGTGGTATTGGCCCCTTAACCTCTTCCGATGCGGGAGATACAGAGGCCCGGAGGTGTGGCACCTCCCCCGCCCGAGTTCTATAACTGTCATCTGGTGGGGCATATCCGGAGGAACTGCCCTATAAGAGGGGCACCTCTACCAGCACCACAGGCTGCCCCGCCCGCTCAGTAGTTTACAGGACGATGTTGTGGAAGAGGACGTGGTTTCCAGGGCAGAGATTGGAGGCAAGAGAGGGAGCAGATGTATGCTCTGGACTTAGCTCCACCTCGAGACCTGGACAGGGTGATTGCATGTATGCTAGTAATTTTATGTTGTTATTTACTTTTTGAATTTTTGAAACAACAAACAACAGTAGCATACTAGAAAAAGGAAACCATTGACCCAGTTACCTAACCATACTTAAATAAACAGGAATAGTTATGGTGTGCGGCAAACCTGCCCACACCTTAGTGGATACGGGGGCGTCACACAACTTCATCTCTGAGTAGTTCGTAAAAGGACTGGAGGGAGTCAGACATTATTCGGGAGTCTCCAAGAGGGTGCGTCTCCCCAATGGGACAGAGGTCTTAGCTACAGTTAAGTGCCTCCTAAGGGTGATTATTGATGGACTAACACTCGAGGCTCCGACTACGGTCTTGAGGATGCCGGACTTCGACCTTATTCTGGGCATGACATGGCTTACTTGGAACCATGCCCAGATAGATTGCCCGACAAAGAAGGTTGTACTGAGTTATGACGGTACCTTCGCGACCTTCGAAGGTATTACTCCCGTCTCTTGTAGGATGTTATCTTCTATTCAGGCCGTCAAGGCCCACATGCAGGGAGAGTAGGTATATCAGGTGTTCTTCGAGATGGTCGAGGTCAAGACGGTGGTTGTCGATATATCGGTGATGCGGGACTTTGCAGATGTGTTCCCAGAGCAGCTACTAGGATTGTCACCGCATCGAGTGAAGGATTTCCAGATTCAGTTGGTGCCTGGAGCTAAGCCGGTGTCTATGTCTTCCTATCGGATGGCTCCAAAAGAGCTGGTGGAGTTCAGGAGTCAGCTAAAGGAGCTGGTGGAGGCTGGATTCGTTAGGCCAAGTTCCTCGCCTTGGGGAGCTCCAGTATTGTTTGTGAAAAAGAAGGATGGGACCCTCAGGTTGTGCATCGACTATCGTGCACTAAACCGATTTATAGTCCGGAACACATATCCACTGCCAAGGATCGATGAGTTATTTGATCAGCTAGAGGGAGCACATTGGTTCTCGAAGTTGGATCTGAGGTCGGGATATTATTAATTGTGGATTCAGGAAGAAGATATCCTGAAGACGGCGTTTAGCAACAGATATGGCTTGTATGAGTTTATCGTGATGCCCTTTGGGCTCACGAATGCGCCATCGGCCTTCATGAGCTTGATGAATCGGGTGTTCGAGTCGTACCTCGACAGGTTTGTTATTGTGTTTATAGATGACATCCTCATTTATTCGAGGACGAAGGAAGAGCATGCACAACATCTGGCCCTGCCTCTAGAGAAGCTCAGGGAGCATCAATTGTATGCCAAGTTCAGCAAATGCCAGTTTTGGTTGACGGAGGTGGCCTTTTTGGTCACTTTATCAGTGGAGCAAGATTGGCGGTGGATCCTGCAAAGTTTCAAGCAGTACGAGGCTGGCTCCAGTTGAAGACGACCAAGATGTAAAAAGTTTTCTGGGATTGGTCGGGTACTACCGGAAGTTTTACAGGGATTCTCTCATATAGCCCATCCACTCACATCTTTGACGAAGAAGGACACTCCGTTCGTTTGGACGCCGCAGTGTGAGGCGGCCTTCCAGGAGTTAAAGGGTTGACTTACGTCAGCCCCTATCCTCGCTCTTCTGTCTGGGAAGGAGGGATTCCAGGTGTACACTGATGCGTCATTTCAGGGGATGGGTGTTGTACTGATGCAACATAGGCATGTGATAGCATACGCCTCCCGCCAGCTAAAGAAGCATGAGCAGAACTACCCTGTGCATGACTTGGAGATGGGAGCAGTGGTGTTCGCTCTGAAGATTTGACGGTATTATCTTTATGGTGTGCACTACAAAATATTTTCGAATCACAAGAATCTGAAATATGTCGATACGCAGAAGGAGTTGAACATCTGCTAGAGACGATGGGTGGAGTTCTTATCTGATTATGAGCACACAATACACTATCACCCGGGGATGGCGAATGTGGTGGCAGACGCACTGAGCCGGAGGGCTACCACTTCAGGAGCAGAGTCCTAGTTGATGGCTATAGAGCTTGTACGGATGATGGAGGATATGCAGATTACCTTGGTGTCTTCAGATGACTCAGAGCTTTATGAGGAGTATCTGGCAGCGATGAGCACTACCGATGATATTCAAGATCACATCAGGACTGAGCAGAGAAGGGATGACAAGCTGGAGCCAGTATTCAGGACCTTGGAGGCACGTACGGTCGGGGAGTATACTGAGAGAGATGGGTTGTTTTTCTTCAAAGGACGGGTGTACATATCAGCTGGGGCAGGATTCGGGAGGACATTATGATTGAGGCTCACTACAACAAGTACTCAGTGCACCCAGGAATCACTAATATGACGACCGACCTGAAGAGGATGATGTATTGGTCGGGCATGAAGAGGGATATCACATACTTCGTGATCCATTGCGAGGCTTGTCAGTTAGTGAAGGCAGAGTGTAAGAGTCCAGTCGGGTTATTGTAGCCACTTCCGGTGCCAGAGTGGAAGTTCGACAATATCGTCATGGATTTCATGCATGGTCTTCCTCGGTAACATGCAGGGAATGAATCGATATGGTTGATCGTCGATCGATTAACGAAGGTGTCCAGATTTCTACCGATCAGGAAGGATGCTCTGGTGGGTGACTTGGAGCGGAGGTTTGTGGAGCAGTTCATCCAATACCATGGAGTGCCGAGGACGATAGTATCTGATCGTGATGGACGATTTACGTCCAAGGAGTGGAGGTCAGTCCAGCCTTATTTGGGGACCCAGTTGACATTTAGTATCGCCTTTCACCCTCAGATGGATGGGCAGACAGAGCGCACCAATCGAACACTGGAGGATTTATTGCGTCTTTGCATACTGTACCGTGGAGAGCCATGGGAGAGGCAGCTACAATTTATCTAATTTTTGTACAACAACAGCCACCAGTCCAGCATACGCATGGCCCCTTATGAGGCTTTATACGGGCGGAGATGCATGACTCCTTTGTCTTGGATCCAGGATGAGGACCCAAAGACATTTGGCTCGGAGTTCGTCGAGGATACAGATGCTCAGGTGCGGTTGATTCGAGATAGGATGTTGGAGGCCCAGAGAAGGCAGGCCAAGTATTACGATGCTCGACATCGTCAGGTAGAGTTTCAGGTAGGAGACCGAGTGTTTCTATAGATACGACCGATGCATGGAGTCTCGTGGGTGCGTGGTCGGAAGAATCTCAGTCCGAGATACATAGGGCCTTATAGGATCCTAGAGCGGATCGATCCTTTGGCTTACAGACTGGAGCTGCCGCCAGAGCTAACAGGATTGCACGACATCTTCCACGTCTCCTCCCTCAGGAGAGCTCTACTTCGGCCGGAGCAGTAGATTGCGACTACATATGGGCCTATAGCTTCTGATCTATTGGTGCACCTGGAGCCGATCCGGATAGACAATACTGGGATGTGGGTCTTGCGTCGCAAGAAGGTTCCGTTGGTCAAGGTCTTATGGAGGAATCATGGACAAGAGGAGCACACATTGAAGCCACAGGACTTGATGCAGCAAAGGTACTTGGTACTTTTCATGTCAGGTATTCCCTTTAACCCCTCGGGATGTTATATTTTACTTCTCACACTTGAAACCTCGTAGGCCTAACTTGAAATTCGAGGATGAAATTTTTATTTTTATGTATTGGGATTTGTAACTTCCCTCAGACAACTAGACCCCTAGGAGTGGTTTTGTAATGACTAGGTCATGACAAAACCCTAGGAAGCCCAAGAAGACAAGTGAACCTAGGAATGAAGGTGAGATCACCATGGTCTACAAATAGTAGAATTCCAATTACTAGCTTAGGGATGATCATAGGGTTTCACTATGACTCCATGACTCCACCACAACGTCACTGACCTATTAGAGGGTCCAGTAGAGCCATAGGGACCCACTAGGGTCAACTAAAAAGGTCAAGTTGACCAAAGTCAACCCAAGCCCTGAATAGGTCAAACTAAGCTCACCCATGCCCACTTGAAACCCCCTTTGCCAAAGGGACCCACCTAGACCTTCCCAAGCCCTAAGGGAGGCAAATGGGTCACTAAGCACCCATTGGGGTCAACCAAAGAGGCTAAGTTGACCCAAGTCAACCCTAGCCCTAAAAAGGTCAAAGTGCCCTAACTAAGGGTCAAGTGACCTCCAAGATGCCCAACCAACCCTACCCGAGCCTTCCTAGACCTTAGGGGAGGCCAATGGGTCACCAAGAACCCATTGGGGTCAACCCAAATGGTCAAGTTGACCAAGGTCAACTCCACCCTAATATTAGGTCAAACTAGCTCAAATGGGCTAACCCAAGCTCAAGCTCATTTCCCCCTTAGACTAACCTCATTTCCATTAATATATGGGTTAGTGGGGTGCCATTAGGCCAGAGTAGTCATCAAAATCGTCCTTGATGACTAGGAGAGAGAAAAGATTCTTTTTTCCCTTTAATGGTGGAGAGAGAAAGTGAGGAGTAAAGGCCATTCATGGCTTGGAAGGCCAAAGACCTCTCTTCTTGCTGGAATCTTCCTCCTTGGTCAGTTAGGGGAAGATTAAGGGACTTTCCAACCCTTTCCATGGCTGGGTGCAGTGAACCCACCTTGTCCGAAATCCTCCTTCAATGGCCATTAATGGCATTGATGCAATGACCACTTCTTTCCCCCCCCCCCTTTAGCAATCTTAAAAGCATCCCTGGGTCCATAGTAATCGTTTCCACTATTCCATTGAAGGAGCTGAGCGAGTTGGTAGTGTTGTTGCAGAACACCGATCAGCGCCACCACCATCCATGGCATTCCGGCGATCGGCTCGC
Source organism: Platanthera zijinensis (assembly GCA_039513925.1). Taxonomy (NCBI): domain Eukaryota; kingdom Viridiplantae; phylum Streptophyta; class Magnoliopsida; order Asparagales; family Orchidaceae; genus Platanthera; species Platanthera zijinensis. Next base: position 21,259,999 of record CM077098.1, read on the forward strand.
CTCCAGCTCTCCCAATAGGTCCTCCTCTACTCCTCTCTTCGTGGGCTAGAATCTTAGATCCTTAGGAGAGAAATCGGGCTCAATTGAGCCCGATCGGGTGAGAGAAATTCTGGATTTTCATGGCTTTTTATGCCTTGCGTGATCGCCGGAAACCGGCCCTCCGGTGGCCGTGCCGCCGCCCGACGATAGCCCCCACCTCAACGAAGGTGGTGGCGGTAGTGGCCGACCAGGGAGGTAGCCGGGTGGCCGACAAATGGGCTTGGAACATACTCTAGGTCAGGTTAATCACATCCTTTGGCTGGAGGAAGAAGACAATGTCAGGGCCATCCGATTCTGCTTTAAGACCTGTGCTAGATCTAATTTATTAAATGTTGATTTATGTATTTTCTGTCACAGTTATTGGGTTATTTTAAATTAATTATTAAAAATACTTAGGGTCCCTTACAGTAAAAGTGGTCTACATGAAAGTTGTAGCCCTATGAGTCTTGTTTAATGTAAAATTGGTTTGAACCAATTTGGAGTTCAGATCAGACCACAACACACATTTTGGTGAGGTCTATACTTAGGCTAAATCATTGATTGTTTAGAGTGCCCCCTAAATTTAGCCACCAAAATGACTTGAAATTTTGGGTGGGGGTCACTCTTACCTATATCTAGTGTTGCATCCCAAGTTGGATTTTTTCCAAGTTCACTAAATTAGGTTGAGTTTGACTCACATTGTATAGCCAGGGTTAAGTCCTTGAGTCCTAGAGTTTAGGCTAGTCTTTAGGTTCAACCTTCATGGACCAGCCAGCAGAGGACTTCAATAGACTCAGACTTAGAATAATTCAGAGATCAAAATTATCAGTTCGAAATTCTTCGAACTCAGCTCGACGATCGTCGATCCCAGATCGACGAACTTAGAGTTATTTCTCTGATTTGAGCTCGACGATATTTGGCTCAGGTCGACGATCTCTTCATTCAGACAGATTCTCAGCTGGACGAACTCAGAGAACAGATTTGGCAAGTTATTTCCAGAATGCAGCTCGTAGAGCTCAGGTCGACGAACAGGAATTCTCTGGTCGACGAACTTGTAACCGTTGCTCGTGCAGCTTCTACTTTTTCTTATGCCTCCTGTGCCGCCCGCCCATTGCTCTCCAGTCGATGAATTCTGTTCTGAGGTCGACGATTTCTGTCCCAAGCTAGAATGAGAAGTTATCCTTACTTCTGTCCCTTATTTATTATATTATTTTGCAGTAATTTCCTGAGTAATTTATTCTCATATACTCTTGAATATAGCCGTTATTGTCATCATTAATTATGGTCTTCATCAGGTTAATTACTTGCATATTTTAATGGGACAGTTGGGGAAACTCATTTAAGACAGATATTCCAGCTGTTTCATTCTACATATCTTTCAGCATTTAATGCAGGAATTCAAATTTCAAAGGAGAATAATTGACTGCAGAATATAAAAGAGATTTTCTCTTTTCAGACAAAAAGACACCAAGCCAGACATTAGAAGAGAACATACATCACACAAGAATATAGAGAGACAATACTGAACATTCAGAACTCTCTTCCAGTGCAGATAACATTCTGTTTTTTTCCTTCTCCATTCTAAAGATAGAAGAAGAACATCCATCACTATAAAGAGTCTTCTTCAACCTTCTCCTCCAGGAACATTCAAGGACATCTTGACTCAGTCAGAAAGTTCCAGGATTCATTTAGATAAGGCTGAAGACCTACACCCTGAGCAAGGCTCCATGTTTCTGAACCATTTCTACATTTTAGAAGGAGTCTTGACAACATCAAATCCACTAGTCTTCTCTGTTGGATAGAGAAAAGAGAATACATCATCACCTCATCTCACCTCCTGTATAAAGGGTTTTTAAACTCCCTTCAAAAGTTTATTCTTGATTTTTGGGCACCTGATCAAAAGCCTAAAGAGTTGTGAGATCTCCCTGGAAATAGATCTTGTGATGGCAGTCACCTGATCAAAAACCTGATAGTGTATTCCTACCAATGTAGAAGAAGAGTGAATGTATCAAGTTGGGGAACCACTATAAAATTTCTTGTGTTGTCTATGTGTGTTCATTTTCTTTCTGTTCTTGTTGTGACTGTGATAATTTAGTTTAGCATATTTTATTTCTTTCTATTATTATTGGTATCACCTACTTATACTCTGATATAAATCTGAAAAACAGCCAAAATGTTAATTACTCTATTCACCCCCCTCTAGAGTAAATCAGATCTAACCCCTATCTTTCAATTGGTATTAGAGGGTTGTTCCTTTGGTTGTACAAGCTAACACTTGAACCAAAAGGTCCTTGTTAGATCTAATTTTATTTTCCTAGTTTTTTTGTCACATCATGGCACAGAACAAAGACTATGCAAGCACCAGACCTCTAGTTTGAACCTTAAATAAGTTTAGTATCTGGAAGGCAAGAATCAAGTTATATATAAACTCTATTGATGACGATATCTTTAATTCTATTTTGACACGACCACCAAGTCCAGTGGCAACATCTACTGCAAGTTCTAGCACACATGTTGTTCCACCACCTAAGTGGATAGATGCTCAGAAAAAGGCCAAAATGGCTGATGCAAAGGCCATGAATATTCTGGCTCAGACAATGTTTGATGACATTTTCCAGAAGGTGGCTGAGTGCATATCAGCAAAGGCTATCTGGGATTCTCTTAACCAGATGATTGTTGGTTCAGCAGATGATAGAAAGGATATGAGATCCAATCTCATCTCACAATATGAAAACTTCAAGAAGGATGAGTCCGAGTCTGTTAGTGACATGTACAACAGACTGAGCTCAATCATCAATGAGCTAAAGACTTTGGACAAGGACATCACCCTCATAGAGTAAATGACAAAATCCTCATGTGCTTCCCCAGCTCATGGGATTCCAGAATCTGGCCAATCAAGGAATCCAGAAGTCTCAGTGAGATTTTCACAGAATCTCTACTTGGAAAACTCAAGTCCTATGAGTAGCTCATAAAGTCTAGAGAAGCTGCAGAGCAGAAGACTCATTCATCAACAAGAAAGGAGCAAAGCATTGCATTTAAAGCAACTGAAGAATCAGAAGCTCCAACAACAAGTGAAGAATTTCTGAGTCTCTTAGCCAAGAGATTCAACAAGATGGGCAAAAGGGATTTTAGAAGAAATTCATCAAGGTAAGATGACAAGCCAAGGTATGACAAGACACCCACTAAAGAAGTTGTTTGTTTTGGTTGTAGGAAGCCTGGACACTTCATCTCAGAGTGTCCAGAGAACCAAAAGAAGGAGAGAAGAAGATAAAAAGAAACCAGGAAACAGCACTATAACAAGCCCTCCTCCAGCAAGCATAAAAGAAAGGAGAAAGGCTTTGTGGCTGAAACATGGAGTGAAACTGAAGATGAATCTTCATCTTCAAGCTCCAGTGAAGATGAAGAGGAAGAAAAGGCAAAGGAGATTTGCCTAATGGCCATCAATGCATCAGGCAGCTGTTCAGAAGCAGAAGATGATAAGTCAGAGGGTGAAGACTCTGAATCTGAGGAAGATCGGGTACTGTCCTCCTTTGACTTTAACTCAGATAATTTTAGAACTGAATTGAAATCTTTATGTATTGATTTAATTAATTCTGAAAAAGAGATTAAACAACTTAGAGAGAAATTAACTGAACAAGATAATTTCATTTCAGAAAACATTAAGTTAAAAGATGTAATAACTTTAGCTAATGAACAAATTATATCATTAAAAACTGAATTAGCTGAGGCTAGGCAACTTGAAGAATCCCTAAATGGGAGAAGTATACAACTGATGGACATCAAAAGCACAGTGAATGTCAGACTCAATGGCAAGCTGGGCTTAGGTGCTTCATCAAGCCAGCCCCCACAGATTCAAAAAAATATCTTAACAACTCCTATAAAATTTGTTTCTGAAAAAGATAAAGAAAAGATAGATGATAATATTGTTAAACAAATAGAACTAAAACAAAAGAATAAGAAAAGAAGAAAGAATAAGAAAAATCTTAACTATAACTATGTTCAGCAGATTTTGTCGAACTCAAATCGATGAAATATGTATAGTTTGTCGAACTCAAGTCGATGAACTCCAAACGCAAATTTTTATTATAATTATTCTCTGAACTACGATCGACGTAACCAGTAAGGTTCATCAACCAGAGATCGACAATATTGGGGCCCAGAAAATGAATACTTTCATTCTCTGAGTGGAGTTCGACGAACTTATCCCCGTTCGTCGACCTCAGATCGACGAACTTACCAGAATTCGTCGACCCCAGTTTATAATAAAAGAAACTTTAATTCCAACAAATCACTTAATCAACCTAGAGAATTTATTAACCCATTTACCCAATGGATAATTCCACCTAGAAGATTTCATCCCTTAGATTATAAAAGTCAACCAGAATACTTATACATTTCCAGTTTTAATTATATAAATAAACAAGGACCCAAGGTGACCTGGGTCAAGAATAACTAACATGTTTTATTGCAGGTGAAAGACTATCCCACCATAGAGCAACCGTGGTATCTGGATAGTGGCTGTTCAAAGCATATGACTAGAAACAAGGACAACTTAACCAACTATAAGTCAAAGCTAGGACCCAAAGGTATATTTGGTGATTCTAATTGTGGCCAGACTGAAGGATATGGAAAGGTCAAGATTGGAGTAGTCACCTTCAGGAAGGTTGCTTATGTAAGTGGACTGAAGCACAACCTTATATCCATAAGTCAGTTATGTGATAAATGTTTCAGGTATCATTTAACAAAACTTCCTGTATTATTACTTCTATAGATAACCAAGTAGTTTTAACTAGTACTAGAGTAGGAAATATCTATATAATTAATTTTAAGTCTGCTAAAACTAAAATATGCCTGTTTAACCAAACCAGTAATAATAATGATCTTTGACATAGGAGATTAGGACATGTAAACCTGAAAAACATTGCTAAACTTTCTAGGGACAACCTTGTTAGAGGATTGCCTTTTTGCCCCTACAAGAAGGAAAGCCTTTGCAGGGCTTATCAATTAGGCAAGCAAACTAAAGATAGTTTTAAGTCACTTAATAAGAGTGACTCACCTAGGATACTGTACTTGCTCCATATGAATCTTTTTGGACCCATTGATGTACAGAGCCTAGGAGGGAAGTCTTATACCTTAGTAATTGTTGAGGACTTCTCAAGATTCACTTGGATATTCTTGAGAAACAAGTCAGATAACTTCAAGGTTCTTACAGATTTTCTTAAGAGCATAATGATTGAGTACTCTACTCCAGTTGTATTGATCAGAAGTGATCATGGTACTGAGTTTGAGTCTTTTCCCATGCAAGAATTCTTTTAAAAGAAAGGTATCATGCATTGCTTCTCTACTCCTAGAACTCCTCAACAAAATGGGGTAGCTGAAAGGAAAAATAGAACACTCATTGAAGCTGCATGCACATTACTTGCAGATGCTCACTTGCTCCTATCCTTTTGGGCAGAGGCTGTGAGCACAGCAAACTATGTCCTGAACAGAAGTTTTATACACAAGCTCAATGACAAGACCCCATATGAACTACACAAAGGGAAGAAACCTAAAGTAGATTATTTTAGAGTCTTTGGTTGTGTATGTTACATTCATAACAATAACAAGAAATTTATTAGAAAGTTTGAAGCCAAGTCTGAAGTTGGAATTTTTCTTGGATATTCCCAAGTAAGCAAGACTTATAGGGTATATAATAAATCAACCATGAAAATTGAAGAGTCTATTCATATTTATTTTGATGAGACTAATATGTTTTACAAGGAGAAGATAACTTTTACCAGTGAGACTTTGCAGGTACCTAACTTGTGTGAGAAGTTGGATGAGTTGACCCTCACCAATGAGGCTATTACACATCCTTCTCCACATATTGTTGAAGAAAGTGAAGATGATGACACTGAACTCAGTGCAGAGCAAACAACAGCTAACTTAATTCCATCAGATAAATTAATTCCCCAAGCTGTTGCTCAACTAACTCCTCCTGAATTTGTCACACTTAGAGATCACCCTGCATCTCAAGTGATTGGAGACATATCAGTGGGTGTGCAGACAAGGCATCAACTCCACCAGTACATGATGCATGCCTGCTTCATATCTCAAACTAAGCCCCAATCCATTAAAGATACTGAGTAAGATCCACACTAGATTATTGTAATGCAAGAGGAGCTCAACTAGTTTGAGAGATGTAGAGTTTGTGATTTAGTTCCAAGACCCAAAGACTACCCAATCATTGAAACTAAATGGGTATTTAGAAATAAGCTAGATGCTCAAGGTACTATCATAAGGAACAAAGCCAGATTAATTGCTCAAGGATACAGACAAGAGGAAGGCATAGACTATGACCAAACATTTGCTCATGTTGCAAGGTTAGAAGCAATAAGGATATTCTTAGCCTATGCAACCTACAAGAAGTTCAAAGTATACCAAATTGATGTCAAGAGTGCATTCCTTAATGGTGAACTCAAAGAAGAGGTCTATGTAGAACAACCACCAGGTTTTATCTCTTCATCTTATTCATCTCATGTTTTTAAGTTGCATAAAGCTCTCTATGGTCTAATGTTGGTACCCTAGATGTGATTTGGCTTATGTAATCTCTTTCCAGCCCCTCTTGATCCATATAACTATATATGATCATGTTTAGACTTTGTTTAGTCTCCCTAGGATAGTTTATATCTGACCTAGAGTTTAGATTAGAAGTTGTAGAATGAATTTTTTGGTTAAGGTTTCTTTTCCGTTCGACCATCGTCGAACGAGGCCTCGCGATCGTCGATCAGTGGTCGACGACAGCAGGGCTATAGAATCGTTGAAGTCAAGACAATTATCGTCGACCGATGGTCGACGATCTCAGAGCAAGCTTATTATGCTCTGAAGGTTGGTCGACGATCTGCTATCAGTAGTTCGACGATCGTGGTCTTGTTTCACGATTTCTGTCTCGGCAGATCTCTGCCTTAGTCGTCGACATCATGAGATGCTCGACGATTTCTGTGTTAACAGATTTTCTGCTTTAGTCGACGATATCTTGAGCTGGTCGACGATTGCCGTTCGACGATTTCTGTTTCGACAGATTTCTGCTTTTAGTCGACGATCTGTTAGCTAGGTCGACGATCATCGAACCCCTGTTCGACGATTTCTGTCTGCCTTTAACATTTGGACTTATTTTATTCCTTGGTTTATTTCCAAGTGTTTTAGCGTGTGATTAGAAAGATTTTCTGAAGAATGTTTTTGCTAATTTATGGCTTAAATTCAAATGAATTACTTACCAAATATGTTAAGCATAAATTACGGGATTTCGTATTTTGATAAAGCATTTTTGTCTTATTATACAAAATATATTGCCAGGCTGTATTCTAGCCGTTGGTGGTGTATGCTATTTCCAAGAACGATAAGTCTTTATGCTGAGATTTTTTTTTATTCATTTATTTCCTTATTGGGACTGACAGAGAGCTAATAGGTCATTCTATTCCTATTGCTATATTCTATTTTTGAGATAATCTGTTGCAGGGCTCGAGAATTCAAATCAATAGAGCCGTTCCAAAAGATAAATGAGAAGACATATTTAAGAGAGATTTTTTTCTCAGAAAAATAAGAAGTTACAAATATAGAGAGATTTTTTTTGTGCTGGATTCTCTCAAGCATCTCCAGAGCAACTCTTCATAATCTCACAATCAGAAGAAGAAAAGTTTTCCTGAAGCATAAGTCCAGAGCAATCTCTTTCATTCTCAAGTCTCCTGAGCATCTGCTTAGAGTTTTCAAGACTTCAGAAAGAGCTCCAGATCTGCTTCACGTGCTCCAGAATCTGAAGACCTGATAAAAATCAGTCTACAGATCTCTGAGGATTTAGTTTCAGTATATCTGAAACTCCTTCATCCTGAAGCAAAGGATTTCCCTGGACTTCCACTAAGCCAGGGGGAGACTTTGATTCTTTAGAGAATCCACAAGTCTTCTCTAATCTGTATTAACAACAGAGAAGACAATCTAACCCTCTCAACCCCTTTGTAAAAGAGTTTTCACACCTCTTCAAAAGTGAACATTGGTGACAGGGCACCTTATCAACAACCTGTGGTTGAGCATCCTTATCAAAAGCTCAAAGGGTCTGTTTGATCTACCTGAATCAGATCATTGGTGGCAGGGCACCTTAGCAAAAACCTGTAGTGGATTCCTACCAGGGTGGTAGAAGAGTGGAGTACCTATTAAGAGGGAACCACTATATATCCTATGTCTCTGGCTGTTTTGTTTAAATTACTTATTCTGTGGCTGTGATAGAACTACCTAGGATTGCTAGTTGCTGTGATAGGCTTATAGTTAATCTGAAATTTCAGTTAACTCTTTCACTTGTGCACTTCACTGTGTTAGGCTCTTAGGGTTCAAGTATCAGATTATTTATTCCGCAAATAAACTCCAAGGGAGCTGACTAGTTATTCATAAAATTTGAATACTCTATTCACCCCCCCCCCCCCCCTCTAGAGTAGTTTACAACTTATCCCCTCACTTTCAATTGGTATCAGAGAGAGGTTAGCTGTTCATACAGGCTAACACCTGAGTTAAAAGATCCTGTGATAAGTTGTTTCCTGATACCATTCACAAACACTTTCACACATGGCCCAGTCTAAGGATTATTCAAGCACCAGACCTCCTGTATGCAACTTGTCCAAGTTTGGCATATGAAAGGCCAGGATAAGACTATACATGAATTCTATTGATGAAGATATCTTTTCTTCTATTTTGACAGGACCACCTGCCAGGCCTGCTGCTGCTTCCACTTCTGCTGATCTCAGTGCTGTGCCACCACCTGACTACAATGAAACTTACAAGAAGGCAAAAGCAGCTGATGCAAAAGCAATGAACATCCTAGCTCAGACGATGTCTGATGAAATATTCCAGAAGCTTGCTGAATGTACCTCAGCCAAAGCTATGTGGGATTCCCTCAACCACATAGTTGCTGGCTCAGCTGATGAGAGGAAGGACAGGAGATCCAACCTCACTTCTCAGTATGAAAATTTCAAGAAGGATGATGCTGAAGACATTGACATAATGTACACAAGACTCAGTTCAATAATCAGTGAACTGAGGTCCTTGGACAAGGAGATAACTTTGTCAGAAGTCAATAACAAGATTCTGATGTGCCTTCCCATCTCTTGGGACTCAAGGATATGGCCCATCAAGGATGGAAGAAACACTGTGGAACTCTCCACAGAAGCTCTGTTGGGAAAGCTCAAGTCATATGAGCAAACTTTAAAGAGCAGAGCTGCTGCAATTGAAGCAAAAACTCCTACACCTACAAAGAAAGAGCATTCTCTAGCTCTTAAGGCTGCTGAGACTTCTGAAGGAAGTCAATCAAATGAGGAGTTACTGGCACTCATTGCCAAAAGGTTCTTCAACATGGGAAGAAGAGACCTCAGAAAGAAGTTCTCCAAGTATGAGGACAAACCAAGGTATGACAAAACTCCATCTAAAGAAATCATCTGTTATGTTTGCAGCAAGCCTGGACATATTGCTCCAGATTGTCCAGAGAAGAAACACAAGGAGAAGAAACATGAGAAAGAGTACAGGAAGCACCACTCCAAGTCCTCCTCACACAAATACAAGAAGAAGGACAAGGGATTTGTGGCTGCTACCTGGAGTGAAACAGAAGAGGACACATACTCCTCTAGCTCCAGTAATTCAGAAGAAGAAGAAGAGAAGAAAGCCAAAGAGGTCTGCCTCATGGCTATTGATGCCTGCAGCTCTCTGTCAGCTGCAGAGAATTCTGAAGAAGAAGGAGACAATGAAGAAGATTCCCTTATGGAAGACCAGGTAATCGACTCATTTGATTTCTCATCTCCTGAGTTCAAATTAAAATTTAAGACTCTATGTTTAGATTTACTTTTATCTGAAAAAGAAATTAAGTCACTTAGATTAAAGATAATGGAACTAGACATGGAAAGTACTGAAATAATTAGATTAGAAAAGGAATTAGAAAGCTCAAAAGAAGAAATAACATTCCTAAAATTAGAACTAGCTAAATCTAAGAGATTAGAAGAACAATTAAATGGCAGAAGCCTTAAATTATCTGAAATAACCAGTATAGCAAACACTAGGGCTGGTAATGATAAACTAGGTTTAGGTGCTACATCTAGTGAACCCATCCTCCTCACAAAGGAGAGATTTAGCACTCCAGTAAAATTTATTTCTGAATCAGGAATAAAGAATACTGAGGAAATTGAAAAATGTAAGAAAATTCAGAATAAGATTAAGAAAGAGAACAGGAAGAAAAAATTTCTAGCTTTACAAAAATTGTCGAACATTAATCGACGATCGTCAAACCAATCGTCGAACGTCCTTCGACGATCGCTGAACACCTTCACCAAGTATGATATCTTCGGTGCAGGAGATCGACGATCTCATCTTGAGTCGTCGACCAGTGATCGACGATCGTGGAATCCAGAACAAAGCACTACTACAAATGATCGACGATATGACTTGCGATCGTCGACCGTGGATCGACGATCTGGACTTAAGCTGGAAAATAAATTTCAAACTTCCAGAATTGCAAATCCCAATCACTACCCTAGGTCATTTAATCCTTTAACTGAATGGATTATCCCACCTAGGAGATCACACCCTTTAGGATATAAATCTAAGCCTGCAAGATCTTTTATATCTAGTTTTTCTTTTGTGAAGAATACTGGACCCAAGGTAACCTGGGTCCACAATGTATAACTGTTCTTTCTGCAGGTGAAGACCTATCCAGTCATACATGACAAATGGTATCTGGATAGTGGATGCTCAAAGCATATGACAGGAAAGAAGAAGAATCTGTCAGGGTTCAAAGCCAAGCTGGGACCAAAAGTTGTATTTGGGGATTCCAGCTGTGGACAGACTGAAGGGTATGGCAGCTTCACCATAGGAGCTGTAACATTCAAGAAGGTTGCTTATGTCTCTGGACTAAAGCATAACCTAATCTCTGTAAGCCAAATGTGTGATGCTGGGTACAAGGTATGGTTTACTGACACTGCTTGTTATATTGCTTTAAATAATACTGTTGTGTTAGTAGGTATTAGAATTGGTAATGTTTATGTTGTAGATTTTAACTCATCCAAATCTGAAATATGCTTATTTAATGAAGTAACCAGTAATAATACCCTTTGGCATAAGAGACTTAGTCATGTAAATTTGAAAAACATTTCTAGGTTGGCTAAATACAATCTTGTAAGAGGCTTACCTTCTTGCCCCTACAAGAAGGAAGGCCTTTGCAAAGCTTGTCAATTAGGTAAGCAAACAAGAAATAGCTTTAAATCAGTTAATAAAAGTGATTCTCCCAGGATTCTGTACTTGCTACATTTGGATCTATTTGGCCCTATTGCTGTACAGAGTCTTGGAGGAAAGTCTTACACTCTAGTAATTGTAGATGACTTCTCTAGGTTCACTTGGGTGTTCTTCTTGAGAACTAAGGCTGATAACTTCAAGGTTCTTATAGATTTTCTAAAGTGTATACAGAGTGAGTACTCTACTCAGATTGCCTTGATCAGAAGTGATCATGGTACTGAGTTTGAGTCTCTTCTTATGCAAGAATTCTGTGAGAAGGAAGGTATCAAACATAGCTTCTCTGCTCCTAGAACTCCTCAACAAAATGGGGTAGTTGAAAGGAAAAACAGAACCCTAATTGAAGCTGCAAGTACATTGTTGGCAGATGCTAACATGCCTCTGTCTTTTTGGGCTGAAGCAGTTAGCACGGCTAATTATGTATTGAACAGAAGTCTGATACATAAACTTAAGGGTAAGACTCCCTATGAGTTACTTAAGCAAGTGAAACCTAAAATAGACTATTTTAGAGTATTTGGCTGTGTTGCTTTTGTTCATAATAATAACAAAGAATACCTTAGAAAATTTGAGGCAAAAGCTTCAATAGGAGTTTTTCTAGGATACTCTCAAGTAAGCAAAGCCTATAGGGTCCTCAATAAATCCTCTCTTAAGATAGAAGAGTCTGCACATGTCTCTTTTGATGAGACAGTCATGTATTATAAGGAGAAGGACTCTTCCTCTAATAGTACAGTGCAAGTCCTAGGAGTAAGCAAGGATTTGGAAGGTTTGAAACTCACACAGGAGAATCATCCCCAACAAACTCCTCAGGTTGCTTCCTCAGATTCTGAATCTGATGTAGAACTTCTTGAAGTTAAAGCACCTGCTCCAACAGTTGATCAAATCCCACATGAGGAATTAAATCTTGAACATGTTGAAGATCAGATCATTGTTGAACCTACTAATCTTGTCACACTTAGAGATCATCCTGTATCTCAAGTGATTGGAGACATTTCAGTAGGAGTCCAGACAAGATATCAACTCAACAAAGATGTGATGTTTGCTTGTTTCCTTTCTTAGGTTGAGCCCCTAACCATTAAAGATGCTGAGCTTGATCCACACTGGATTATAGCCATGCAAGAGGAACTTAACCAGTTTGAAAGATGTAAAGTTTGGACTTTGGTTCCAAGACCAAGAGGCCAACTGGTCATAGGCACCAAGTGGGTGTTTAGAAACAAGCTTGATGCCCAAGGCATAGTAGTTAGGAATAAGGCTAGGCTAGTAGCTCAAGGCTATAGACAGGAGGAAGGCATAGATTATGATCAGACCTTTGCCCCTGTAGCTAGACTAGAAGCCATTAGGATTTTCCTAGCATATGCTGCCTATAAGAAATTTAAGGTCTTCCAAATGGATGTGAAGAGTGCCTTCCTCAATGGAGATTTAAAGGAAGAAGTGTTTGTTGAACAACCACCAGGGTTTGTTTCATCAACCTTACTCACTCATGTGTTCAAACTCCAAATGGCTCTATATGGACTTAAGCAAGCTCCTAGAGCTTGGTATGAGACCTTAGCAAATTTCCTTCTAGAACACAAGTTTGTGAGAGGTGTAGTAGATAGAACTCTATTTATTAGACATCATAAGGACTCACAACTGTTAGTTCAAATCTATGTATATGACATTATATTTGGCTCTACTGATCCCAAACTGTGCAAGAGGTTCTCTGAACTAATGCACTCCAAGTTTGAGATGAGCAGCATGGGTGAGTTATCCTATTTCCTTGGTCTCCAAGTGAAACAGTGTGTTGATGGTATCTTCATTTCTCAATCAAAATATGCCAGAGAGCTGGTTAAAAGATTTGGAATGTCTGATGCCTCATCAATGAGCACACCTATGGCCTCAAATGCAGTTATTGATTCTGATGTCAATGGCAAGTCTGTTGATCAAAAGAACTATAGAGCCATTGTTGGTTCCCTGCTGTATTTGACTGCTAGTAGACCTGACATAATGTTTGCTACATGCCTATATGCTAGGTTTCAGGTCAACCCAAAGGAATCTCACTTAACTCTTCTCAAGAGGATCTTGAGATACCTTAAGGGATGCCCTAACTTAGGACTCTGGTACCCAGCTGAGTCAGGATTTGAATTAATTGGATATTCAGATGCTGATTATGCTGGTTGTAGAGTTGACAGGAAAAGCACCTCAGGGACCTGTCAGTTCCTGGGAGAGAGACTTGTCTCTTGGTTTTGTAAGAAACAGGCATCTGTGTCTACTTCAACTGCTGAGGCTGAATATATTGCAGCAGCTAGTTGTTGTTCACAGATCCTGTAGATTCAAAATCAGCTAGTGGATTATGGGTATACACACTCAAAAACAAAAATTCTGTGTGACAGTACCAGTGCAATATCAAATGCTCAAAATCCTGTGCATCATTCCAGGACCAAGCACATTGAGATTAGACATCATTTTCTGAGAGATAATGTGGAAAAGAACAAGATAGCAATGGAATTTATATCCACAGACCTGCAGAGAGGAGATATTTTCACTAAGCCCCTTGATGAACAAAGGCATCTGTTCTTCCTGAACCAGCTTGGTATGATTAATGGTTCAGAGTAGTGAAAATTTGGTTAGTTCTTGTTTTCTATCTAAAATCGTCGAACGACTGCTCGACGATCTTCGACCAGGTCAGAACTATCGTCGACCAACGGTCGACGACAGCTCGTTCGGTAGTAAGGCAGAAATCGTCGATCAACTGGTCAACGATCTCTCCTTAGGTATCTATCGTCGACCAATGGTCGACGAAAGATTTTCTGTGCTGTGTGGAGAATCGTCGACCAACATATATTGATCGACGATCGTGGTGATTGCTTGTAGTCGGTCGATATTTGACGATTAGTCAAACATTGACTATCGTCGGTCGCTGTTCGACGACCGATTTTATTCTGAGTTCGACGATCGCAGATTTGTATCTAATAGTCGATTTAGGTCTGGAGATCGTCGTTCTTCCGCTCCGTCTTTTCATATTCCATCTTCTGGCTTAGAATTCGCTCTCGAACTCTAATCCCGCGCGATTCTCTTCTCCCCTGCCTTGCATCTCGATTCGCCATTCTCTCTTCAATCTAATGGCGATTCCTTCTGCAGTTCTCTTCGGAATGAAGTTCGACACTGGCTTCTGTGTCGACTTCGATTCTTTCAGCCGATGTGATCAACCCATCCAAGACATTCTGCAGCTGTGTGAAGATCAAGGGCTAAAGAAATTTATGTCATTCTCACCAAAGATTCATATACCAGAGATTCGAGAATGGGTATATACCTCGTCCTCCAGCGACGAAGCGATGACTGGAAAGATAAATGGAGAGGAGGTCATCCTGACTCCTGAAGTTCTGACTGAGTTGTTTGGTCTACCAATCGGTACTGAGGACTATGAGCAAAATTCAGAGGAATATGGCCGCATGCTAACCGTGATGGGCCATGCTGAGGGTATTCCAGCCAAGCTGCTGAAAATAAACCTGTCTCCAGAGTACAAGTTTCTGGCAGACCTGGTAGGCAAGGTCGTTTTGGGAAAGCATTCTGCTCACGACAACATCAACAGGCAACAATTTGCCTTAATGTCAGTTCTGGTGAATAAGACGCAGATTGCCTGGGGAAAAGTTCTGTTTGAACTAATAAGGAGAAAGAACAATCAGAAAGAAGTAAACCTTGCCAGGGTGTTGGGTGTGTTTCTATATGTGAAAGCACCCCTGCTGCTTGTTTCTGCACCCTCCGCAGTCAACGCCAGCAAGAGGTTGGACCCCTCTCTGTTCAAGAAATCTCAGAGAGTTATCAAGAAGTCAGCCAGGGTTGATCCTAACCCTCCATCAGACACAAGGGTTGATTCTGCCACTCTCCAGCTTGCTGGGGAAGGCTCAGCAATCCCTTCATCCTCCCTCTTTACCCCTGCATCCTCATCTCCTGCATTACCCTCCACACAATCTACAGTGCCACCACAACATGCATCTTCCATCTTACATGCATCTCCACCCCAGTCACCCATACCACAACATCTGGCAGCCGCAGCCAGTGTTGACATGGTCACTGCTACCATCCTCACACACTTATCTCAACATGAATCCCACACTCATGCTGATGTTCACCCATCTCCACATGATTCATTTGATCATGTGGTAGATCATACTGCTTCCATTCCATCCACCTCTACATCCTCAGCATTTCAGATAACTCCTGAATTGCTTGCACAAATTGTAGAGCTCATCACTCCATCCATACAAAAAATGATTGAGGCTGCCAATGCCCCTCTCATTGCATCCATCAAATCCCTTACTGAAGCCATCAAATCATTTCCACCCTCTGCTGAGCCCTCTTCAGTAAGATGCATGACTCCAGTCCCCACTGAAGTCATGCAGGGGGAGATGTCTGTTGAAGTGGTCTCAGGTGATGCCTTGGCCCTTCAGGACAACTCTTCTCTTCCCCTTACAGCAATTGTAGAAGAACATCAAGAGCTTCCAGAGCAACCAGAAGGTAAATCACTTCCTCTAAAGGTTATAATCAGGACTTTAAATTGATATCTTTATCTAACAAGGACATTCACTCCCTAGTGAATCAAGCTTCTGATGAAGAAATCTCTGAGAAAGATAATGAAGAAGTCCCCATGGACATTGGTGAAAAATCTCCATTGAACACTACTGATTCAGAAATAGTGGTTCAACAATTTGAGAATGTTGCTGCTCAATCTGATGGTATAATGTTATTTAAGATTCTAATTAATTCACTCCAACTTGGAGTTAATTTCTTATTCCTTCCTATCCCATCTCAGCTGCTGATGATCCTGCATCAGTATTGCAAGATGATGCTGCAAATTCCATTGAAGATTTGGAATCCTATCTTAACCTAGATTGTGAGTCCTCACTCACATCTACTCCTCTTGTTCCTTCTTTTCAAGAGAAAATGGTCTCTTATAGACCTGAGTACCTTGATGACCCCTTGATCAAGGACTCTCTCTTCTTTTCCTGTATAGCACTCCTCGTGTGCCTTGCAGAGGTGTCTATCCCTGATGTCGCTAAACATCTAGAAGGAATTATAACCTCCTTCCTAGATGCAAAGTGGTATCCTGTGTAGATCTTCAGGTAACTCTATCAATTACCAGTTGCTGTTCACCTTGGGGGGAATATTTTATTCCCACTTGGTCGTTAACCTATCCTTCTTTATATGCAGGCACAATCAACACTGCTGCTGCTGCTGCTACTAAAGAAGCTGAGGCTGTGCTAGATTTACCAGAAAATGCCTCCAAGATGACTGAAAAGGAATCAAGCTCAGGTACTCTAAACCTAGAACAATTTATAGCCTTTGTGGCTGAGAATATTGCCTCTGAGTACATTGAAGGGTTGGCTAATTATCATCTGGATTCCCTAGCCATCTCTCTAGAAAAAGCATCTGCCCCTGCAGATATTGTCATCTTTTCTCCTCCTATCCTTACCTATCCTCTATCCATTCCTTCTACTGCAGAACTGGTCCCCAGGATAGTTCCTGACTTGTATCCTAAATCAGAACTCTGGAAGAGCACTCCAAATGTTGATCTTGATGCCCTCCTTGAGCAAGATGCCATTGAGGAAGCAAGAGAAAGAGAAGATAGAGAGAAGCAGAAGGCTGAACATGCTATAACTGCCAAGGATATCTCAAACCTAGACTTTGATGATTATGCTGGCAGAACCTCATCTCACTCCTCTGATGATGATGACTCTGAGGATTCTGATAGCTCCCAGAAAAAGAAAAAGGCTGTATCCAAGAAAAGGAAAGCATCTGCTCCTCCTACTGCCAATCCAGACAAGGATGTTCCCTATTTCATTCTGAAGGGAATTGATCCCAAGAGCAAAGAATTTCGACCCTGGATGAGGCTCTCAAAGAATCAGACAAGAGAGAAGAAGAGATCAAAAAGATATGACACTCATATTCAGAAATTCCCCCCCAGAGGTCCTCCTCCACCTCCTGGTGCTGGAGCCTCTAGAAGTCTCTCTTCTGCCCCATCTGCAAAATCAGCAAGTTCCAACACTTTTCAGTCCTACCAGAGAAGGAGTAATCAAAGCCAGGGAGGCCAAGATGTATCAGGACAAGGAAGAAAAAGAAATGAAAATGTTCTCATGGAACAAATAAAGGAGATGACTTTTCAGCAACCTACTTTCTCTCCTCCTCCTTCTCCTAAAAAGAAAGTTCCAGAATGGAAACCTTCTCCTCCCAGGAGAGGTCCATCCTCCTCATCAAGGAAACCTGCTTCCTCTGAGACAATTGAAACAAAAGGAAAAAGAGTGGTCTATTCAGAGAAATCCCACAAGAAGTTCATTGAACTTGCTCCTCCAAGATCTCTATATGCTGAAACTAATCCTAAGAAGGCTGCACAAATTCCTTCTGACTCAAGCAAAATAGCCACAGCTCTTCAAAGGAACATGGAGATTGCAGCTCAAGCTGATACTGACAGACCATCCTCTCCATCAGATATGACTGAATCTGAAAGAATTGCCTCTATGGCAAGATTTAAGGAATCTATTGCACTAAGCATGATGGAGAGAGCCAAAGCACAAGGACTAGATCCTATAGCATATACAACTATGTCTGAATTCAGAGAAAAGGAACTCAGCAAAATTCAAGTAAACTCTGAAATTTTCAATACTGAAGAATACATGAGGTTGCACCCTGCTGCAGTTCTACCAAGCTATGCTGAAAAGAAAATTATTGGTGAACACGATCTAATGCTATCCAAAAGACAAGTAGCAAATCCAAACAGAGAAATTATCTTCAAACCAGCTGTAATCCCTAAGAAATCATCTGATGCTAAAACCTCTGATAAATCTTCTTGATACTTTAGTTCTGCTGATTTATGGTTTTATGTTTTCCTGTGGATTGCCCGTGATTTAAATTTTTGGTTAATTTCTGCTTTTGATATTGTGTGCTTTAATTTTAGATCGGATTGGATAACATAACCCAAATAGGGGGAGATTGTTGGTACCCTAGATGTGATTTGGCTTATGTAATCTCTTTCCAGCCCCTCTTGATCCATATAACTATATATGATCATGTTTAGACTTTGTTTAGTCTCCCTAGGGTAGTTTATATCTGACCTAGAGTTTAGATTAGAAGTTGTAGAATGAATTTTTTGGTTAAGGTTTCTTTTCCGTTCGACCATCGTCGAACGAGGCCTCGCGATCGACGATCAGTGGTCGACGACAGCAGGGCTATAGAATCGTTGAAGTCAAGACAATTATCGTCGACCGATGGTCGACGATCTCAGAGCAAGCTTATTATGCTCTGAAGGTTGGTCGACGATCTGCTATCAGCAGTTCGACGATCGTGGTCTTGTTTCACGATTTCTGTCTCGGCAGATCTCTGCCTTAGTCGTCGACATCATGAGATGCTCGACGATTTCTGTGTTAACAGATTTTCTGCTTTAGTCGACGATATCTTGAGCTGGTCGACGATTGCCGTTCGACGATTTCTGTTTCGATAGATTTCTGCTTTTAGTCGACGATCTGTTAGCTAGGTCGACGATCATCGAACCCCTGTTCGACGATTTCTGTCTGCCTTTAACATTTGGACTTATTTTATTCCTTGGTTTATTTCCAAGTGTTTTAGCGTGTGATTAGAAAGATTTTCTGAAGAATGTTTTTGCTAATTTATGGCTTAAATTCAAATGAATTACTTACCAAATATGTTAAGCATAAATTACGGGATTTCGTATTTTGATAAAGCATTTTTGTCTTATTATACAAAATATATTGCCAGGCTGTATTCTAGCCGTTGGCGGTGTATGCTATTTCCAAGAACGATAAGTCTTTATGCTGAGATTTTTTTTTATTCATTTATTTCCTTATTGGGACTGACAGAGAGCTAATAGGTCATTCTATTCCTATTGCTATATTCTATTTTTGAGATAATCTGTTGCAGGGCTCGAGAATTCAAATCAATAGAGCCGTTCCAAAAGATAAATGAGAAGACATATTTAAGAGAGATTTTTTTCTCAGAAAAATAAGAAGTTACAAATATAGAGAGATTTTTTTTGTGCTGGATTCTCTCAAGCATCTCCAGAGCAACTCTTCATAATCTCACAATCAGAAGAAGAAAAGTTTTCCTGAAGCATAAGTCCAGAGCAATCTCTTTCATTCTCAAGTCTCCTGAGCATCTGCTTAGAGTTTTCAAGACTTCAGAAAGAGCTCCAGATCTGCTTCACGTGCTCCAGAATCTGAAGACCTGATAAAAATCAGTCTACAGATCTCTGAGGATTTAGTTTCAGTATATCTGAAACTCCTTCATCCTGAAGCAAAGGATTTCCCTGGACTTCCACTAAGCCAGGGGGAGACTTTGATTCTTTAGAGAATCCACAAGTCTTCTCTAATCTGTATTAACAACAGAGAAGACAATCTAACCCTCTCAACCCCTTTGTAAAAGAGTTCTCACACCTCTTCAAAAGTGAACATTGGTGACAGGGCACCTTATCAACAACCTGTGGTTGAGCATCCTTATCAAAAGCTCAAAGGGTCTGTTTGATCTACCTGAATCAGATCATTGGTGGCAGGGCACCTTAGCAAAAACCTATAGTGGATTCCTACCAGGGTGGTAGAAGAGTGGAGTACCTATTAAGAGGGAACCACTATATATCCTGTGTCTCTGGCTGTTTTGTTTAAATTACTTATTCTGTGGCTGTGATAGAACTACCTAGGATTGCTAGTTGCTGTGATAGGCTTATAGTTAATCTGAAATTTCAGTTAACTCTTTCACTTGTGCACTTCACTGTGTTAGGCTCTTAGGGTTCAAGTATCAGATTATTTATTCCGCAAATAAACTCCAAGGGAGCTGACTAGTTATTCATAAAATTTGAATACTCTATTCACCTCCCCTCTAGAGTAGTTTACAACTTATCCCCTCACTTTCATCTAAAGCAAGCTCCAAGAGCTTGGTATGAAACCTTAGCTAGCTTTCTTTTAGAACATAAATTTTTTAGAGGCATAGTAGATAGGACTTTATTTATTAAGCATCATCATGATAAAATCTTGTTAGTACAAATATATGTAGATGACATTATATTTGGTTCTACTGATTCCAAATTATGCAAAAGGTTCTCTGACCTTATGCATTCCAAGTTATAAATGAGTAGCATGGGTGAGCTCTCCTACTTCCTTGGTCTCCAAGTGAAGCTCTCCCCTGATGGCATCTTCATATCCCAATTTAAGTATGCTAAGAGCTAATAAAAAGGTTTGGGATGGCTTATGATTTAGCTAAGAAAACACCTATGGCTGCTAATGTTGTGGTTGACTCTGATGAACATGTGAAACCTGTTGATTAGAAATTATATAGGGTCATTGTTGGGTCCCTGTTATATCTCATAGCATGTAGACCAGATATTATGTTTGCTACTTGTCTCTGTACTAGGTTCCAGGTGAACCCTAAAGAATCTCACCTTATTTTCTTAAAAAGAATTTTGAGATATATAAAGAGTTGCCCTAATTTAGGACTCTGGTATCCAACTGAGTCAGAATTTGAGTTGACTGGATACTCAGATGCTGACTTTGCTGGATGTAGAGTGGACATGAAGAACACATCAGGGACATGTCAGTTCCTTTGTGCTAGACTTGTGTCCTGATTTTGCAAAAAACAAACATTTGTGTCTACATCAACATCAGAAGCTGAGTACATAGCAGCTGGAAGTTGCTGTTCACAGATGTTGTGGATTCTAAACCAACTCCTAGATTATGGTTTCAACTTAAATAATTCAACTCTACTTTGTGATAATACTAGTGCAATTTCTATTGCACAGAATCCAGTGCATCATAGTAGAACTAAGCATATAGAAATAAGACATCATTTCATTAGAGAGTGTGTGGACAAAAAAAAATTAATCTTGCTTACATCTACACTGATTTGCAAAGAGCAGATATCTTCACCAAACCCTTGGATGAGAGGAACCATCTGTTCTTTCTGAATCAGCTTGGTATGATCAATGGAGAAGCATTAATTTGATTTCTGTCTGTGGTCGAAGAATTTGCCACAGTTCGTCGAACGGAGATCGACGATCTGAGGACAGTTCTTGAGAACATTCGTCGACCTGAGATCGACGAACTCTCTGTGTGAAGTTTTATTCGTCGACCGGAGATCGATGATACTGCTTCATAAAATTTTCGTCGACCTGAGAACGATGAAAAGTTTTCCCTTCTTCAGACTGAGATCGACAAACTCTTTCATCAATAAAATATTTCGTCGACCTCAGATCGAAGAATTTTCTTTATTTTGCAGGACGGAGTTTGTCGCTTCATATTCTAAAAAACTTTATATCTAGGTTTTCTTCGAGCTCAATCCCACACTTTATGTTCCCTTTGCACTTGATCTCTCTGTTTCCTTTTGCAAGTGATCATGGTGATTCCGGCGAGCACCCTTGCAGCGATGAAGTTCGATACAGGATTTGACATCGACTTTGAGTCGTTCGAGCATTCAGATCAAATTTTTCTGGACATTTTGAAATTGTTTGAAGAACAACAGTTGAAGAACTTTATGACAACAAGGATAAAGATTGCTGCCACAGAAACCCGGGAATGGGTTTTCACCTCCTCCACACCAAATGCCGATACAATGACATGAACGATATTGGGTAATCAAGTTTCTCTCACTCCCGCCGTTTTATTTAAAATATTCGGATTAGTGAATGGAGAAGAAGATTTGAAAATAGATAGTTCAGAATTTGATGAAATGCTGATTACAATGGGTTATACTGGAGAAAACCCTAACAAGCTTTTGAAGAAAAATTGGTCTTCTGCATATAAATTTTTAGCTGATGTTGTTGGTAAGATACTGTTGGGCGAGCATACTACCCATGATTATATCACTAGGCAACAATTTCTAGTGATGTGTGCAGTTGTGAATAGGAAGCCAGTGAACTGGGCTAAGATACTGTTTGATCTGATAAAGAAGAAAAACAGTAAGAAAGAGGTTGCTTTGGAAGGATCCTTGGAATCTTCCTACATGAGAAAGCAAATGAATCCCTTGTCTCCCAGACCATATTCATCAATGCCTCCAAAAGGCTCACATGTGCCTTATTTGGAAGGTGGGAGAGGAATATCCCAAAGCCATCTAAGGCTTCTTCCTCTTCTAGGGCATCTGAGGATACCAGAGCTGTTACAGCTGCTCCCCCACCCCCAGAAGATGTCCCCTCCATCAGGATTCCATCCCCTCCACCTTCATCTCAACAACCAACACCTCCTTAAGTTCAATCACCTTCAACAACCCTCCAACAACCATCCCCATGCCCAGCTCATACTCCAACACCTCCCACTTCAATCACCTGAACACCAACCAACTCCACCCCAATCTCCAGTGCATGCAACTCCACCTCACACTCCAGAGCATGTCACTCCACCTCAATCGCCTCTTCCTCAATATCTAGATGACATCCCCCTCCACAATATCTCATCCATACCATCTTTTATTCTACTGTCATCCCCTCTCAATTCCCCATCATCCCATGATGAGCCCATGAAAGAAATCAATCCTTCTTCATCAACGCAAACACCTTCTGAGCTTATGCTAAGGGATTCCATTCCCTCTCTTCTTGAAATCATCACTCCACTGCTCAAATAACTCATAGCATAGGCCATTAAACCTCTTGCTGAATCCATCTCAACCCTCTCTACTCTTCTGTGTACTGCTCTTACTGTTCCTTCTTCTGGGGGCCTGGCTTCAGGACCCTATGAAACCAGGCAGGGGGAGATATCCTGTGAAGAAGCTTTAGTGTCTCCTCTAGCAGTAGTAGCAGCAGAAGCAGCAACAGTTTTGCAGATTGTTGAGTTACCAGTAGCAGATGTACAGATGATTACAGAGGTTGAATCAGTTGATTTTGATATGTTGAGTGCAGATGAGCAAGTTGCTCTCCCAGAGATTTGGACTGTTGGTGATTGTTTTGTCAATCCCACAGTAGATTTTTTTTAGGTTATTAAAGTCTATTTATGCATATATTTATTTTCTTCCAAAGGTTTTTCAAGAGCAATCCATGGCCATAGTATGTTACACTGCACCAATAAGTCCTGAAGTTATTAATCAACTAAAAGAAAGTTTTGTTATTAAAATGATTGTGGAACCATCAGGCCCAACCTATATTATGGATGATAGCCCAATCCCTAATCTGGATGATCTAATTGCACAAGATGTTGCTCAAGATCTAGAGAATGTTCAGAATGATCTTGATTTGGATAAATTTCTGTTGGCTGACAAAGAAGAAGAAGACAATCAGATGGTCACTTAGAATATTGCTCCACCCGAAGATGTTGAACCTCAAGCACTTCCTCAAGCTGAAAAACAAATCTCAGAGGAAACCTTAAAGGCGATAGATGCAATGTATGACAATCCTCAAGGATCTTCTGATGATGATGTTGATGAAGAAGATTCTGATGAATCTGATGATCCCCAGGCTAAAAAGAAGGCTGCTAAGAAGAGAAAAGTTATTCCAAAGGCTAATCCTTAGCTAAATCCCACCCATGATACTCCATACTACATCTTGAATAAAATTATTCCATAGCAAGGGATGCCACAGTGGATGTGACTATCTAAAAATGAGCAGAACGAAAGAAAGAAGAGAAGGAGGTACAGGTCTCCTCCTAGGAAGTTCAGGAAAGACCCTCCTCCTTCTCCTCCTCCATCTTCTTGGGTCTCTAGAAGTGTATCTCAAAGATCAGCACCTATTACTAAAACCTATCAGAGACTCACAAAGCCAGACAGCAACCAGCAGTCCTCTCAAAGCAAGCCTCCTCCAGCTACAGATAAGAGAAGTATTACAGTCTCTATTGATGATTCACAGAAGGACTCAATTCCTAAAAGGCCAGAATCTCCACCAATACCATTTGTAGATCCAGAGCAGGAGACAACAACAAAAATGGCAAGGTTCTAAGAGTTGATAGGACTTTCTCAAATCAACAAAGCAAAAGTTGAAGGAAAGGATCCCTCCCAATATTCAATTATGTCATCATACAGGAAGGAAGAACTAAAGAGGTATGCCAAAGCTAACAAATTTTTCAATGTTGATGATTATATGAGCTTGCATCCAGAAGCTATAGTTCCAAGAGCCACGTCTGCCAATATAATTGGAGCATCAGATATGACCATGACAAAGAGACACGCTGCTGATCCTAATAGAGAATTTATTTTCAGACAGCCTTCAGATAAGCCTGAGAAAGAAAAACCTAAGAAGAATAAGTGACTCTGTGTGTTTAGTTGTCATTTTCTGAACTTTATCTGTTTAATTATGAAGCACTTATTGTAAATATCTGCTGAATGTTTTTATTTCTGTCAGATATATGTTTCTCTGCTTTATGATTGTTTCTTTTATTTTGATTTAGTGACCTCACCCAAATAGGGGGAGATTATTGGATCCCTAATTATATTTGGGCTAGGTTCACAAAATTAGGTTGAGTTTGACCCACATTGTATAGTTAGGGTCAAGTCCTTGAGTCCTAGAGTATAGGCTAGTCTTTAGGTTCAACCTTTATGGACCAGCCAGCAGAGGACTTCAGTAGACTTTGACTTAGAAGAATTCAGAGATAAAAATTATCAGTTTGAAATTATTTTAACTCAGCTCAACGATCATCGATCTCAAATTGACAAACTCAAAGTTATTTCTCTGAGTTGAGCTTGACGATATTCGAGCTCAGGTCGACGATCTCTTTATTCAGACAGATTCTCAACTCGACGAACTCAGAGCACAGATTTTGCAAGTTATTTCCAGAATGCAGTTCGCAGAGCTCAAGTCGACGAATAGTAATTCTCAGGTCGACGAACTTGGAACTCCAGTCGACAAATTCTGTTCTGAGGTCGACGATTTCTGTCCCAAGCCAGAATGAGAAGTTTTCCTTACTTCTGTCCCTTATTTATTATATTATTTAGCAGTAATTTCCTGAGTAATTAATGATCATATTCTCTTGAATATAGCTGTTATTGCATCATTAATAATGGTCTTCATCAGGTTAATTACTTGCTTATTTTAATGGGACAGTTGGGGAAACTCATTTAAGACAGATATTCCAGCCGTTTCATTCTACATATCTTTCAGCATTTAATGCAGGAATTCAAATTTCAAAGGAGAATAATTGACTGCAGAATATAAAAGATATTTTCTTTTTTAAGATAAAAAGACACCAAGCTAGACATTAGAAGAGAACATACAACACACAAGAATAAAGAGAGACAATACTAAACATTCAGAACTCTCTCCCAGTGTAGATAACATTATGTTTTCTTCCTTGTCCATTGTAACATCCCATTTCCGGCTAGACCCCTAGGAGTCGGATGGTCGAGTCAGAACCCCAGGGAGCACAAAAAGTGAAAATAAATCGATTGAGTTTTCGGGTCAAGGGTTGGTCACGCCCGTGACCGACCCGTCACGCCCGTGACTTGGGCGTGACTACTTCGACGATCGTCGATCTCCACGAGACGATCGTCGATCGTGCTGACGGGGCATGTCACGCCCGTGACCAAGGTGTCACGCCCGTGACTAGGGGCGTGACCCCATCGACGATCGTCGATCGCCGTGAGACGATCGTCGAGCTTGCGCCCCGGGCATGTCACGCCCGTGACATGAGTGTCACGCCCGTGACCTAGGGCGTGACCCCATCGACGATCGTCGATCTCAATTCGACGATCGTCGACCTCGAAACTTGCCGTTCGGGCATGTCACGCCCGTGACCCGAGGTGTCACGCCCGTGACCTAGGGCGTGACCCGCCTTCGACGATCGTCGATCTCGATTCGACGATCGTCGACCAGAATGGGCTACCCGGGCCTGTCACGCCCGTGACCTATGTGTCACGCCCGTGACATTGGCCGAAACGACGGTTCAGGCCCGAAATAATTCTAACGCGCGTGGAAATAAATGCTGGCTTGGGAAGTTACACCAGGAGTAACTACCGGCCGTTTTCCTTCTGTAATTATATAATAAATGAGGAAAAGGTGGTCCAATAGAAAACCGCCAGCTGGACGCACCTGTTCAGTTTCCACCGTTTCTTATCCCTTCACTGTAACCGAAACGTTAAGGGGAGAACCGTCATGGCCATAATGGATTTACCCATTCATCTTCCCATTATCTGACTTATAAAAGCCCACTTGGGGAAAGAGGAGAGGGTTACACGCTCAAGCAAACGAAGCAGATCCTTGTTCTTGCTGTAAGAGGAGTTCAGCAAACGCCACCACCGCGCCATGGCACCTCGTCGCTCTTCTCGCCTCCAAACCGCGAACAAGGTCCTCCTCTACTCCTTCTCTTTCATGGGTAGATCTTAGGATTCTTAGGAAGGAGATTCGCGCTCAACGGAGCCGGATCCATCTCTCGTTTTCATGGAAAAACCATGAAAAAGATATTTCGAGTTCGCCGGAAACCGCCACCTCCGGCGGCCAAACCACCGCCGACCGCTAGCCATCGCCTCAACGGAGGTGGTGGTGGTGGTGGCTGGCCAGGGAAGTGACCGAACGGCCGGCGACGGATCACTGAATGCTTACAGGAAAAATATTTTCATGTGTCTGTTCGGGTTCATGAAGAAGATGAACAGTGGAATTAATATTATAATACATAGGTTGTTTTATTTTACTTAATGAAAATAGATTATTTGAATGTATTTTTGAGGCTGCAAAACGAGGCACTTAGAGGCCGTTTTAGGAAAAATGACCAGTCACAAAAGTTGTAGCCCTCTGGGTCTACTTTAATATAAAATTGATTTTATTCAATTTGGGTGAGTGGTTTGACCACAGCACTCATTTTGGTGGGATCAAGACCTAGGCTAACCAGAAATTAAAATGGTTGCCCACGGTTCATAACATGTCCAAATGACTTGAAATTTGTACTGGAGGTCTATAATATGTATATCGAGAGGCTGTCCAAAAATGAGAATTTTTGGAGAACTTTTGTCTAAAGTTTTTGTAAAAATTTAATAAACAATATAAAATTAATTAGGAGATGAAATTAAGCCCAAACTCCCCCAAATTTTGGGTGGTGGTCCCTGGCATCAATATTAAGATCTGTACAAAATTTCAACTCGATTGGTCGATTTTTGAATAGGGAATTATCAAGTCCTAGATAGGCCTTGGTGAGGGGTACTTTGGGGAAAAGTACGATTGGAGATGGAGTGGACAAATCTCCTCAAAAGAGGCTGAAGTTGTTGGCCACTGATTTGTTGAGTCTATGTCTACCCTCTTGGGTAACATGGTGTGGCTTAGGGTGGATTTACCCTAAGAGATTGGCTCAACTCCAACGGGTGGGAGTTTGAGGTTTGTGAAGGACGTAGGAGCAAAAGCTCCTGTATGCCCTTGAAATTTGGAGGAGAGGGGGATGATATGATGAAAACCCTCTGGTTGAAATAGTGATGGATTTGGAGGTAGTTAGGTACCTCGAAAGTTGAGATTTTGGAATAGGATAAATATGTAATATAATTATTTTAAGCACTAAATCTAATCCAAAAATTATGAAACTCGGGAGGAGGGGGTTTTAGGATGTTTTAGACTCATGGTAATTTTTCTGGAATTTTATGATTATTATATATTATACTTCATGTGTTAAAGGATTATTAGCCCAATTTGTTGTTTCAATTAATTTGAGGCTTTACATTAATTATAATCAGTTAAAATTCTGGATTTAGATCTTGACTTGTAGAACATTGATCCCTGAATTTTTATAGAATTTTATGTTGAGTAAATCTAGTACTTTATTCACAAATGATAGAAAGGGCTTTCATGTTTAAAAAATTATCATGGATAAAATGCTTGCTGGAAAATTATGAAACTTAGCCAGTGCAAATTTTAGGCCTTATTCATCATGTCATAATTTATTTAGAATTTTTGGAAGAATATTTTCTGTACTTGATTCATAAACTATAGAAATTAGAGATTATTTCCAAAATAGTTTTCATGTCATTTGATGATAGAAAAATTGTGATACTGAGGATTTAGCCTTCTGAGATAACCTATTAATTATCATAAATTTGCTGGACATCTTGCATGAATAGTTAGGGTAGTTCATGTTCAAACCGGTAGTCCTTGGATTTTTGAGGAATTTAATTAAATGCCAAATAAATTAGGAAAATTTCCATTTTCTGGATTTAGGTTGTTTATATCATGGAAAGTCTCCAATAATTAATTTAGGGCATTTTGATGAGTAATGGACCATTGCATAACCGGTTCGACATGTAGATTAGGTCGGTCTGCATATAGCAGTTTGTGATATGCAATAGGACATGATCTGATGAAGATATAAAGAGTAGTGAGTAGTGGTGTTAGTTAGAGTTAAGAGGTGCTCGGGTTTGGCGAAAGATCGCCTTTCCCAAAGAGTGGAAGGTTTAAAAATCACCCTAGGATAGTCTATCGTAATATGAGAAGGGAATCGGGCTAAGGGAAAACAACCAATAACAATAAGTGCCTTGCGAAAGGGAACTTCGGGCCGTAATGCACCGTCTTGGTTCCTAGTGCCCCTTGAGAGCCCTTCACGGGGTATACCGGGGGCAGTCCTGGGCTAACGTAAACTGTAATAACAAATCGACAAGAGTAACTTAGTAACTAGGGCTGCACCCTTCACAACACTGTTGACACAGGAAGGTTGATTTGGAAACGGACGGATGGTCCGGGGAGCTTCGGCTCGGTTGGGTTGGAGACGGACGGATGGTCCGGGGAGCTTCGGCTCGGTTGGTTTGGAGACGGACGTTTTGGTCCGGGGAGCTTCGGCTCGGTTTTGTGTGCTTACGATTTAACTTGCATGTGCATAAAATAGGAGAAGTTAAGGTGGTGGGTCTTTCGATAGCGGGGAGTTCGATTGCACCGACACCGATATCGTTGACTCGGCGGGTGATTAGCACTCCGCCAACAGAAGTCCGGTGAGCCAGCCGGCAAGAGTACGCAGGCGTCCGCTTTGTGCACCAAGCGTTGAGGCGTACGATAGGTCAGACCAGTGTGCTTTACATGTTTTGGAGGTGGGCGAGGCCCAACCCACCGCTTCCGTTTGCCACTACGGAGGTATCCTGGGAGGTAACGGCTCCGAAAGGGGGAACTAAAGGTCTGTGTGCACAGAGTCGGGTGTGTGAGTTGCACTGCATGACATAACATACCCACCATATAGTTGCATATCATAATCATTCATAACAACCTTGACACCTAAAGTATAAGTGGAATGGGACGCTTATACATTAGGACCTGCAAAACGACCCCTTGGTCTATAGGCTTGTGTGGGCAAGTTTATAAATCAAAGGTTAATTTCAATATATAACAACCATTGCTGTTTGATAACCGACACCCCAACGTATAAGTGGTATGGGACACTCTATACGATGGGAGCCTTGCAAAAGATCCCTTTTGCTTATGTGTTCTCGCATAAGTGAAGGTTTAAATTCATTTAATTGCTTTTCTTACTGCTAGACCTATTACAACAACTTATTAATTGCTCACCTAATACAACTTGCTAGATTAGTTTCCGCTGCCATCTGTTCATGTTTATTCTCTACCATCATGTCCTTCCCTTTCTTCCTCTCCGCTCGGTACCTAGGAGCCATGGGGGAAGGGGTAGGGGATGATAGGGCTTAGTCTTTATGACTAACGGTTTTCGAACCGCATCATTTAGGGGATCGTGGAGCCCAGCATGGAGGAGCAGCCCCAGAGATCGGTGCGCCTGGAGATGGGGCAGTCTAGCTCCGGAGTTCACACAGCCGGGACCGTGAGTCTCGACCTTGAGTAGTTTTCTGTTTCGCTTCCGCATGAGAGACTTGTAGTGAGGACATTTTGTACCGGGCATAAGCCCGTATTTATAGTACTCTGATGTTTCTGTGGACACTCCCTTCGTGGAGTTTTATTATATATATGTGATTTTTATTATTGTGGACTGTTTACTATTACTTCAATAATTGTGCTACTTTCTGTGATCGATTTGGCCGGCAGAATCGGCGCCTTGTGGTGATGACCCTTCAGGACGTGAAGGTGTCACCGCAAAGCGGCGGTTCTGGGCCTAAGACCCCGGTGGTTGAAAAAGAAAAAAAAGGGGGTCTTACAAGTGGTATCAGAGGAAACATCGATCAGAAGGAAGTAGCAGTCCACAAACCCTCGGTCACCCCCGCTCGAGTTTAGTTTGGGGACAAACTAAGCAGCGGAAGCAGTGGTGTGCCCATATGGGGATCACATATAATTTGTCCACCTTTATGTAGTATTTGAACGTTTTCTCAGCGTGTGTTTTTGTTACGCAGCCTCCAGCACGGACTACGCCTCAGGGTGGAGTTCCACAGGCTCAGGATGTTGCACCACCCCCACCGGCCCCCACTCCTTTCCTTCAGTCAGACATGGGACAGACCCTGACTGCCATTCTGGAGGCCTTCAGGGCCCAGCAGGTTCCGGTCCCGCAGCCCAATCTGGGGGCCAACTGGCTCAGCATCTTCCGGGATCTTTCTCCCCCGTCCTATCTGGGGACAGAGTCGGCTGTTCGGACGGAGGAATGGCTGGATATCATGTACGAGATGCTGACCGGGATTCGGTGTCCATGGGAGGAGAAGGTGGCTCTGGTTGTCTCCTGCCTGGAGTCCCATGCAAAGAGGTGGTGGAAGACGCTGTTGGACACGACATTTGCTGATAGGGAGGTTGCGGAGATCACTTGGGAGGAGTTTAGGGCCGCACTGCTGGAGCATTTCGTTCCGCAGTCGGCTAGGGATGACTTGGAGGAGCGGTTCTTACAGCTGAAGCAGGGTACTCGGACCGTGGTGGAGTACCATCGAGAGTTTGACCACCTGGCTCGATACGCAGATTCCTACCAGCTGGACGAGGCAGGGTATATCAGGAGGTTCTACAAGAGCCTACGTGAGGACTTGAGGGAGGCCCTCTTGCTTGTATCTGACGGGCCCATCTCCCGGATTTTGGAGATGGCCAAAAGGATTGAGGCAGATTGGCACACCACCCGGGGCCGGAAACGGCCAGCAGAGGATCAGGGACGAAGAGGAAGGAATGACCAGCGGCGGGGTGCTGTACCAGAGGGGAGGAGGACAGAGGACCAGCCTCGTCAGGACGTGAGGCCGGAGCCGAGGGAACAGGTGGTATTGGCCCCTCCACCCCTTCGGATGCAGGAGATGCCGAGACCCGGGGGAATGGCGTATCCCCCAGAGTGCTACTTTTGTCATCAGATTGGGCACATTCGGAGGAACTGCCCCATGAGGGGGGCACCACCTCCAGCACATCAGGGCGGCCCACCAGCTCAGCATTACGGAGGCCGAGGACGCGGCCGCGGTCGAGGATACCAGGGGGAAGATCGTAGACAGGGAAGAGAGCAGGTATATGCCTTGGACCTTGCACAGCCGCGGAATCCGGAGCAGGTCATCGCAGGTATGCCGAAATGTTTCTTTGTTTTCATAGAATTTCCCCTTTAAGTTGTTAAAACTTTGAATCGCACTAGATTGATAGCAAGGAAAGTAAAAACTCATTATAGAACCCTAAGATATCTAATCACCCCAGGTATAGTCTTCATCAGCGGCAAGCCTGCCCGAACGCTGTTCGATACTGGAGCTACTCACTCCTTTGTGTCGGAGTCGTTCGTGGAAGGACTGGAAGGTGTGGAGCGGTTCACAGGCTCGAGGATGAGGGTGCGACTACCGGATGGATCTGAGCTCCTTACCACGGATCACTGCAATATGGAGGCGGAGATTGGTGGAAAAGCGTTCGAGGCTCCAGCGACGATTTTGAAGCTGACGGACTACGACCTGATCCTGGGCATGGTATGGCTGCACTGGAACTATGCCCAGATTGACTGCCAGGCAAAGAGGATCACCGTGAGACACGGGGACTCTTTCATTACCATTGAAGGTATAAGACCTGTCTCTCGTATACTCTTATCTTCGGTACAGGCCGTCAAGGCCCATCTGCAGGGAGAGGAGGTCTATCAGATTCTATTTGAGATGGCGGAGGTTAAGGAGTCGGTGACAGACATCCCGGTGGTGCGAGATTTCGCTGACATCTTTCCGGAGAAACTGCCAGGACTACCACCACACCGAGAGCAGGATTTTCAGATTCAGCTTGTGCCGGGGGCCAAGCCGGCGTCTAGGGCCCCTTATCGGATGGCCCCAAAGGAGTTGGCAGAGTTTCGGACCCAGTTGCAGGAATTGGTGGAGGCAGGTTTTGTCAGACCGAGTTCCTCGCCATGGGGAGCACCGGTCCTGTTCGTGAAGAAGAAGGATGGGACACTCCGCCTGTGCATCGATTATCGAGCACTAAACAGGCTGACCGTCCGGAATACCTATCCGCTCCCACGGATAGACGAATTATTTGACCAGCTGGAGGGGGCCCATTATTTCTCGAAGCTGGACTTGAGATCAGGATACTACCAGCTGCGGATCCAGGAGGAGGATATCCCGAAGACGGCCTTTAGTAGCAGATATGGCCTGTATGAGTTCACCGTGATGCCCTTTGGGCTCACGAATGCTCCGTCGGCGTTCATGAGTCTCATGAACCGGGTTTTCGAGGCATACTTGGATGTGTTCGTCATAGTATTCATAGACGACATCCTGATCTACTCTAGGACGGAGGAGGAGCACACTCGACATCTGGCACTGACCTTGGAGAGGTTGCGGGAGCATCGCCTTTATGCCAAATTCAGCAAGTGTCAGTTCTGGTTGAAGGAGGTGGCCTTCCTAGGCCACATCATCAGCGGAGCCGGGTTAGCAGTAGATCCAGCAAAGATTCGGGCAGTTCGCGATTGGCCGCAGCTGAAGGACCGACTCATCTCGGCCCCTATCCTGGCCCTTCCATCTGGAAGGGAGGGATTCCAGGTGTATACCGACGCATCTTACCAAGGGATGGGAGCGGTGCTGATGCAGAACGGACATGTCATAGCATATGCCTCCCGCCAGCTGAAGACCCATGAGAGGAACTACCCGGTGCACGACCTCGAGATGGGAGCGGTCGTTTTTGCTCTAAAGGTCTGGCGTCATTACCTTTATGGAGTCCACTGCGATATCTTCTCCGATCACAAGAACCTGAAATACGTGGACACGCAGAAGGAGTTGAATATCAGGCAGAGGCGTTGGGTGGAGTTCTTAGCAGATTATCAGTATGAGATGCACTACCACCCAGGGAAGGCAAACGTGGTGGCCGACGCGTTGAGCCGGAGAGCGGCCACTTCCGAAGCTGGGCCCCAGGTTATGTCTATGGAGCTGGTCCAGTCATTCAGAGACATGCAGATATCCCTAGTGTCCGAGGATGACCCAGATCTGTATAGGGAGTATCTGGCATCGATAGTGGCCATAGACGATATCCGGGATCGCATTCGGGACGGACAGAGGACAGATGCGTGGGCGGAGCCGATGTTCCGAGCTTTGGAGGAAGGTTCGACAGGAGATTATTCCCTGAGAGATGGTTTGCTCCACTTCAGAGGCAGAGTATATATACCTGCAGGAGGCCAGATCCGAGAGGATATTCTGACGGAGGCGCATTGCAGCCGGTACTCCGTGCACCCGGGGATCACAAAGATGACCGCTGATCTGAAGAGGACGATGTTTTGGCCGGGCATGAAGAAAGACATTACGTACTTCGTGACCCATTGCGAGGCGTGTCAGTTGGTGAAGGCGGAATGCAGGAACCCCGCAGGATTGTTACAGCCACTCCCGGTGCCGGAGTGGAAGTTTGACGACATAGCGATGGATTTTATACATGGTCTTCCCCGGTCTCGGACAGGGAACGACTCGATTTGGGTGATTGTCGATCGTTTGACGAAGGTGGCCCGCTTTATACCGATCAGGAAGGATGACTCGGTGGGAGTGTTGGTACGGAAGTTTGTGGAGCAGTATGTCCGATATCATGGCGTGCCCCGGACGATAGTGTCGGACCGCGATGGACGGTTTACATCCAGGGAGTGGCGGTCAGTGCAGGCATATTTGGGCACCCGGTTGACCTTTAGCACGGCCTTCCACCCTCAGACGGACGGGCAGACCGAGCGCACCAACCGGACCTTGGAGGACTTACTACGGCTGTGTATACTGGACCGAGGGGAGCCGTGGGAGAAGATGTTACCGTTGGTCGAGTTCTCCTACAATAATAGCTACCAGTCCAGCATCAGGATGGCGCCGTATGAGGCCTTGTATGGAAGGAAATGTAGGACCCCGCTTTCCTGGGTTCAAGACGAGGATCCGAAGCTGTTGGGATCGGATTTTGTGGAAGATACAGAGGCCCAGGTGAGGCTGATCAGAGATAGGATGCTGGAGGCGCAGAGCAGACAAGCAAAATACTATGACGCTCGGCATCGTCAGGTGGAGTTTCGGGTAGGGGATCGAGTGTTCTTGAAGATCCGACCCATGCACGGAGTCTCACGGGTGCGCGGTCGGAGGAAGAAACTCAGCCCTAGGTATATGGGCCCTTACCGGATCCTGGAGCGGATCGGACCCCTAGCCTACAGGCTAGAGTTGCCACCGGAGCTGGCAGCTCTACACGACGTCTTCCACATCTCTTCGCTGAGAAGGGCTCTACTACGCCCGGAGCAGCGGATTATGACCACCGAAGGGCCGGTAGCTTCAGACCGATCGGTTCACTTGGAGCCGGTTCGGATCGACGACAAAGGAGTGCGGATCTTGCGCCGCAAGAAGATCCCCTTAGTCAAGGTTCTGTGGAGAAATCACGGTCAGGAGGAGCACACCTGGGAACCGCAGGATCTGATGAGGCAAAGATACCCGGAGTTGTTCAGTCAGGTACATCTCACCACCTCTCGGTATATCATAGACTGCCTTCTTGTTTTGGAATGTTAAGATTTGATAAGGAAAAATCCAGGACCTAGGCATGCACACTTAATCAGAAAGGTAGGGGCTAATCTTTTGTTTATTGGGGAGATTGTCGTCGTTATCAAACGAACAGTCGCCTGAACCCAATAGAAAGATCGTATGGGATGTTACAAGTTTAATTTATTCCGATAGAAATCCCCATAGGCTCAACCTCAATTTCGGGGACGAAATTTTTGTTTTGTTTATTGGGATTTGTAACATCCCATTTCCGGCTAGACCCCTAGGAGTCGGATGGTCGAGTCAGAACCCCAGGGAGCACAAAAAGTGAAAATAAATCGATTGAGTTTTCGGGTCAAGGGTTGGTCACGCCCGTGACCGACCCGTCACGCCCGTGACTTGGGCGTGACTACTTCGACGATCGTCGATCTCCACGAGACGATCGTCGATCGTGCTGACGGGGCATGTCACGCCCGTGACCAAGGTGTCACGCCCGTGACTAGGGGCGTGACCCCATCGACGATCGTCGATCGCCGTGAGACGATCGTCGAGCTTGCGCCCCGGGCATGTCACGCCCGTGACATGAGTGTCACGCCCGTGACCTAGGGCGTGACCCCATCGACGATCGTCGATCTCAATTCGACGATCGTCGACCTCGAAACTTACCGTTCGGGCATGTCACGCCCGTGACCCGAGGTGTCACGCCCGTGACCTAGGGCGTGACCCGCCTTCGACGATCGTCGATCTCGATTCGACGATCGTCGACCAGAATGGGCTACCCGGGCCTGTCACGCCCGTGACCTATGTGTCACGCCCGTGACATTGGCCGAAACGACGGTTCAGGCCCGAAATAATTCTAACGCGCGTGGAAATAAATGCTGGCTTGGGAAGTTACAGCAGGAGTAACTACCGGCCGTTTTCCTTCTGTAATTATATAATAAATGAGGAAAAGGTGGTCCAATAGAAAACCGCCAGCTGGACGCACCTGTTCAGTTTCCACCGTTTCTTATCCCTTCACTGTAACCGAAACGTTAAGGGGAGAACCGTCATGGCCATAATGGATTTACCCATTCATCTTCCCATTATCTGACTTATAAAAGCCCACTTGGGGAAAGAGGAGAGGGTTACACGCTCAAGCAAACGAAGCAGATCCTTGTTCTTGCTGTAAGAGGAGTTCAGCAAACGCCACCACCGCGCCATGGCACCTCGTCGCTCTTCTCGCCTCCAAACCGCGAACAAGGTCCTCCTCTACTCCTTCTCTTTCATGGGTAGATCTTAGGATTCTTAGGAAGGAGATTCGCGCTCAACGGAGCCGGATCCATCTCTCGTTTTCATGGAAAAACCATGAAAAAGATATTTCGAGTTCGCCGGAAACCGCCACCTCCGGCGGCCAAACCACCGCCGACCGCTAGCCATCGCCTCAACGGAGGTGGTGGTGGTGGTGGCTGGCCAGGGAAGTGACCGAACGGCCGGCGACGGATCACTGAATGCTTACAGGAAAAATATTTTCCTGTGTCTGTTCGGGTTCATGAAGAAGATGAACAGTGGAATTAATATTATAATACATAGGTTGTTTTATTTTACTTAATGAAAATAGATTATTTGAATGTATTTTTGAGGCTGCAAACGAGGCACTTAGAGGCCGTTTTAGGAAAAATGACCAGTCACAAAAGTTGTAGCCCTCTGGGTCTACTTTAATATAAAATTGATTTTATTCAATTTGGGTGAGTGGTTTGACCACAGCACTCATTTTGGTGGGATCAAGACCTAGGCTAACCAGAAATTAAAATGGTTGCCCACGGTTCATAACATGTCCAAATGACTTGAAATTTGGACTGGAGGTCTATAATATGTATATCGAGAGGCTGTCCAAAAATGAGAATTTTTGGAGAACTTTTGTCTAAAGTTTTTGTAAAAATTTAATAAACAATATAAAATTAATTAGGAGATGAAATTAAGCCCAAACTCCCCCAAATTTTGGGTGGTGGTCCCTGGCATCAATATTAAGATCTGTACAAAATTTCAACTCGATTGGTCGAGTTTTGAATAGGGAATTATCAAGTCCTAGATAGGCCTTGGTGAGGGGTACTTTGGGAAAAAGTACGATTGGAGATGGAGTGGACAAATCTCCTCAAAAGAGGCTGAAGTTGTTGGCCACTGATTTGTTGAGTCTATGTCTACCCTCTTGGGTAACATGGTGTGGCTTAGGGTGGATTTACCCTAAGAGATTGGCTCAACTCCAACGGGTGGGAGTTTGAGGTTTGTGAAGGACGTAGGAGCAAAAGCTCCTGTATGCCCTTGAAATTTGGAGGAGAGGGGGATGATATGATGAAAACCCTCTGGTTGAAATAGTGATGGATTTGGAGGTAGTTAGGTACCTCGAAAGTTGAGATTTTGGAATAGGATAAATATGTAATATAATTATTTTAAGCACTAAATCTAATCCAAAAATTATAAAACTCGGGACGAGGGGGTTTTAGGATGTTTTAGACTCATGGTAATTTTTCTGGAATTTTATGATTATTATATATTATACTTCATGTGTTAAAGGATTATTAGCCCAATTTGTTGTTTCAATTAATTTGAGGCTTTACATTAATTATAATCAGTTAAAATTCTGGATTTAGATCTTGACTTGTAGAACATTGATCCCTGAATTTTTATAGAATTTTATGTTGAGTAAATCTAGTACTTTATTCACAAATGATAGAAAGGGATTTCATGTTTAAAAAATTATCATGGATAAAATGCTTGCTGGAAAATTATGAAACTTAGCCAGTGCAAATTTTAGGCCTTATTCATCATGTCATAATTTATTTAGAATTTTTGGAAGAATATTTTCTGTACTTGATTCATAAACTATAGAAATTAGAGATTATTTCCAAAATAGTTTTCATGTCATTTGATGATAGAAAAATTGTGATACTGAGGATTTAGCCTTCTGAGATAACCTATTAATTATCATAAATTTGCTGGACATCTTGCATGAATAGTTAGGGTAGTTCATGTTCAAACCGGTAGTCCTTGGATTTTTGAGGAATTTAATTAAATGCCAAATAAATTAGGAAAATTTCCATTTTCTGGATTTAGGTTGTTTATATCATGGAAAGTCTCCAATAATTAATTTAGGGCATTTGGATGAGTAATGGACCATTGCATAACCGGTTCGACATGTAGATTAGGTCGGTCTGCATATAGCAGTTTGTGATATGCAATAGGACATGATCTGATGAAGATATAAAGAGTAGTGAGTAGTGGTGTTAGTTAGAGTTAAGAGGTGCTCGGGTTTGGCGAAAGATCGCCTTTCCCGAAGAGTGGAAGGTTTAAAAATCACCCTAGGATAGTCTATCGTAATATGAGAAGGGAATCGGGCTAAGGGAAAACAACCAATAACAATAAGTGCCTTGCGAAAGGGAACTTCGGGCCGTAATGCACCGTCTTGGTTCCTAGTGCCCCTTGAGAGCCCTTCACGGGGTATACCGGGGGCAGTCCTGGGCTAACGTAAACTGTAATAACAAATCGACAAGAGTAACTTAGTAACTAGGGCTGCACCCTTCACAACACTGTTGACACAGGAAGGTTGATTTGGAAACGGACGGATGGTCCGGGGAGCTTCGGCTCGGTTGGGTTGGAGACGGACGGATGGTCCGGGGAGCTTCTGCTCGGTTGGTTTGGAGACGGACGTTTTGGTCCGGGGAGCTTCGGCTCGGTTTTGTGTGCTTACGATTTAACTTGCATGTGCATAAAATAGGAGAAGTTAAGGTGGTGGGTCTTTCGATAGCGGGGAGTTCGATTGCACCGACACCGATATCGTTGACTCGGCGGGGTGATTAGCACTCCGCCAACAGAAGTCCGGTGAGCCAGCCGGCAAGAGTACGCAGGCGTCCGCTTTGTGCACCAAGCGTTGAGACGTACGATAGGTCAGACCAGTGTGCTTTACTGGTTTTGGAGGTGGGCGAGGCCCAACCCACCGCTTCCGTTTGCCACTACGGAGGTATCCTGGGAGGTAACGGCTCCGAAAGGGGGAACTAAAGGTCTGTGTGCACAGAGTCGGGTGTGTGAGTTGCACTGCATGACATAACATACCCACCATATAGTTGCATATCATAATCATTCATAACAACCTTGACACCTAAAGTATAAGTGGAATGGGACGCTTATACATTAGGACCTGCAAAACGACCCCTTGGTCTATAGGCTTGTGTGGGCAAGTTTATAAATCAAAGGTTAATTTCAATATATAACAACCATTACTGTTTGATAACCGACACCCCAACGTATAAGTGGTATGGGACACTCTATACGATGGGAGCCTTGCAAAAGATCCCTTTTGATTATGTGTTCTCGCATAAGTGAAGGTTTAAATTCATTTAATTGCTTTTCTTACTGCTAGACCTATTACAACAACTTATTAACTGCTCACCTAATACAACTTGCTAGAT
This sequence comes from Platanthera zijinensis, assembly GCA_039513925.1. NCBI lineage: Eukaryota > Viridiplantae > Streptophyta > Magnoliopsida > Asparagales > Orchidaceae > Platanthera > Platanthera zijinensis. The sequence goes on from CM077098.1 coordinate 21,299,457, forward strand.
TAGTTTCCGCTGCCATCTGTTCATGTTTATTCTCTACCATCATGTCCTTCCCTTTCTTCCTCTCCGCTCGGTACCTAGGAGCCATGGGGGAAGGGGTAGGGGATGATAGGGCTTAGTCTTTATGACTAACGGTTTTCGAACCGCATCATTTAGGGGATCGTGGAGCCCAGCATGGAGGAGCAGCCCCAGAGATCGGTGCGCCTGGAGATGGGGCAGTCTAGCTCCGGAGTTCACACAGCCGGGACCGTGAGTCTCGACCTTGAGTAGTTTTCTGTTTCGCTTCCGCATGAGAGACTTGTAGTGAGGACATTTTGTACCGGGCATAAGCCCGTATTTATAGTACTCTGATGTTTCTGTGGACACTCCCTTCGTGGAGTTTTATTATATATATGTGATTTTTATTATTGTGGACTGTTTACTATTACTTCAATAATTGTGCTACTTTCTGTGATCGATTTGGCCGGCAGAATCGGCGCCTTGTGGTGATGACCCTTCAGGACGTGAAGGTGTCACCGCAAAGCGGCGGTTCTGGGCCTAAGACCCCGGTGGTTGAAAAAGAAAAAAAAAGGGGGTCTTACATCCATTCTGAAGACTGAAGAAGAACAACTATCACTATCAAGAGTCTTCTTCAACCTTCTCCTCTAGGAACATTCAAAGACAACATCTTGAATCAGTCAAAAAGTTCCAGGATTCATTCAGACAAGGCTGAAGACCTACACCATGAGCAAGGCTCCAAGTTTCTGAACCATTTCTACATTTCAGAAGGAGTCTTGACAACAGCAAATCCACTAGTCTTCTTTGTTGGATAGAGAAAAGAGAATACATCATCACCTCCTCTCACCTCTTGTATAAAGGGTTTATTAACTCCCTTAAAAAGTTTATTCTTGGTTTTTGAGCACCTGATCAAAAGCCTTAAGGGTTGTGAGATCTCCCTGGAAATAGATCTTGTCGTGGAAGTCACCTGATCAAAAACCTGATAGTTGATTCCTACTAGGGTGGTAGAAGAGTGGATGTATCCAGTTGGGGAACCACTATAAAATTTCTTATGTTGTCTGTGTGTGTTCCTTTTCTTTCTATTCTTGTTGTGACTGTGATAACTTAGTTTAGCCTATTTTATTTCTTTCTATTATTATTGGTATCACCTACTTACACTCTGATATAAATCTGAAAAATGGCAAAAATTTTAATTACTCTATTCGCCCCCCCTCTAGAGTAAATCAGATCTATCCCCTATCTTTCACCTAAAATGTATCCAAAAATGGGAATTTTTGGAAAATATTTTTCTAAAGTTTTTGTAGAAATTTAATAATCCATATATGGATTATTTAAAGGGTCTAATGACCTCCAAACCCTCCCAAATTTTGGTGAGTGGTTCTTTGAATCAATATAGGACTCTGTATAAAATTGCATTCCATTTGGAGATGATTTGGTTTGGAATTTGGTAAACCCTAGCCTACGCCCAAAAAGGGTTAATTAGATTAAATTGTCCCTTGTGGTGTTGAGTGAACAAATCATCTCAATAGAGGTTGAAACTTGAGCCATTGATTTGTTATGACATTAAACACCCTCACATGGAGTTTGGGGTGGATTAGGGTGGGTTTGCCTTAGAACCCTACTTCAAACCCTAAGGTTGAACTTTGGGGGTTTGTGAAGGACATGGGGTGTTATGTCTTTGTATGGACTTGGTGTTTAGTTCATGTGATCTTAGGGTGGTGAAATGCACTAGGAAGGAATTTGGTGACATTTAAACTTAGGCACAGAACTTAAACTAATTAGGGATAGTTTGGGCCTATGCATTTTATGAAAATATTGAAGGGTCATATGATCTTGGATTTTCATGAGATTTGGGTAGGAGTTATTTTATAGTGCTATTGACCCCTGAAATTTATTATAAGATGTTTAGAAAACAGTAACTCATACTTATAAGTATAATCTCCATCTTGCCCTTTTTGATGATTTTGAAGTAACCATGGTTAGATTAACTTAGAATGATATGAAACTCTGGAATGGTTAATTAAATATCATTTAAAGGCACTAGTAAATTATTTGGATCATTTGGGCATTTCCTCTTAGTACTTCATGTGTAAAGTGAACTAGTGCACCATATTTTGATAAATAGATAATAAATAGTATATTTTACTGTAAAATTGTGTTACTTGACCAGAGAATCGTTTAGGGCATAATAAAGCCTAGAAAAATTATTACATGTTAGTTTGATGTGTTTATAAGAATGTTGCTTCACAAAGTGCACTTTAATGAAATTAATTGAAGTAGTTTTATACATGGCTCACTGACCTTGTAATTGCATGAAACCTAGTCAGTAGTGTTTATTGATTATTATAAGGCTATGGTAATATTTATATAATTTTTGGACTATGATTTATGGTACTCCCTTCATTGACTCTAATTATTTGAATTACTTTGAACTAATTATTTAGAGATTATTACATTTATAAAAATATGTGAAATTTGGTGTGCACTGATAGTTTGTTATCCTATAGTGTTCATAATTTTTGGGTGGCCATAACTTAAGGTAATCTAGTATTTCATGTTCAAAATTACCCATGACCTAACTTTTGGGAAAATCTAATAAATGTTAAATTAATTAGGAAAATTACAAGTTTCTGGATTTAGGCTAAATTTTTCATGATAGACCCACAATAATTATCTTAGGGTTCGTTCGTTTCAATGACATTAATATTGAAGTATTTGCTTTTAATCCAATATCAATATACATGGGAAATGATATTGAGTTTAAATCCAATTCTTTTGTTCTGCCGCATGATGACTTTCTGTCATAGGAATTGACATTAATTACTTTTTATTGTTTGTTTGCAGAAAGATTTTCAATCATAAGAATTGACATTGGTCAATGTTCTCAATTAAAAATAACAAATGCGGATTTTTCGCCCGACATCAATTTTATCGCCCAGACACGATTTTTCGTTATGATGCGATGTTTTTGCCCGGGCCTAAATTTTTCAGTCCGAACGCGAAATTTTTCAGCCGAACGCGATTTTTTCGCTGAGACGCAATTTTTTTGCACGGACGCGATTTTTTCGCCCGAACTCAAATATTTCGCTCCGACACTACTTTTTCGCCCGGATGTGACTTTTAATCTCGGACGCGATTTTTTCGCCCAGACGCGACTTTTTCTCCCGGACGCGATTTTTTTTCGCCCGGACGCGATTTTTTCGCCCGACGCGATTTTTTCGCCCCGACGCGAATTTTGAGCGAGGTTTTCTTCTCCCCTTTTTTCAATGAAAGATTCATATCAAGCAATTTCAATGTACCCGACGTGATTTTTTTCCCAGACGCGAAAAAAATGGCCTGGATGCGATTTTTTCGGCCAGACGCAATTTTTTCGGCCGGAAGCAATTTTTTCAGCCGGGAGCGACTTTTTCGCCCGGACGTGAATTTTTCGCCCGGACGTGATTTTTTTTCCCCGGACGCGATTTTTTCGCCCCGATGCGAAAAATTTTTAAAGGTATGTAGATGACCTCAAATTTTTTTAAAAGTTATGTAGATGAATGTTTTCCGAATGGACGCATAGAGGGAAGAAGGTAATAGATCTATAATGTGCCTTGCACTTCAATTTATTTTCTTATATGAATTTTATTTTAGGCATGCATTTGTTTTCCTTAAGTGCACTCCATTAATTGATACCTCCATGTACTTAATCAGAAAAATATATAAATCCAAGCATGTTGTGGGAAGAGTTTTGTATTTTTACAATGTGTTCTTGTACAAAAATAGTGAACCATGTTAAGTTCCAATCAAATTCAGTGTTATTTCTTCCATCATGGCATGAAAATATTATTATTAGTTCATGAGCTTAGCATGCCCTAGTTTTTATGAGACTTATGAAAATAAGAGGTGCTCTGATACTAAAGGATGGACAAATGCAGAGTAGGTGAATTGAAGAACAATGAGGAAAAAGAATTGATACCAAATGAGGCATAAATATAAGAATAATTGAAAATAGTTAAGAAAGAAGTCATATACAAAAACTCTACATACACCAATTCGGTTAAATTATGTTCCTGATTTTAGTGTTATTAGGTTTATTTACTTTATATATATGGAAATCTAATCTTCAACAAGCGGGTTCTCATGTTATCTTTTACTTCTCTACAATGAACATTTACACTTTTTCTCTACAATGCGTCTTCTCCACGATGCAGGTGCATCTCCTTTGGTAGAGAGAACCCCTTCTATTGGTAGCTGAGCCGCCCAAAGCTAATAACATACATATACACATTGTGGCTAAAAGATCCAGATTTGTCACGAATTGAAACCGTGACAAATATATATTTCAAATAAATAAGCCAAGTACTAGCAACAGGTCCAAATCATGACTAAAACATTTCAAAATAAATCAATGAAGTATTTGCCACGGTTTTAAACATGGCAAATACCTTTTTAAAAACAAATTTGGTGAGTATTTGCCACGTTTTATTACCGTGGCAAATGAGAGACTTTAGCCACGACAAAGAGATCATTTCAAATGAGGGTATTTTAGCCACAACGAAGGAATCGTGGCTAATAGTCGCTAAAATGAAAACTTTTAGCCACAGATTAAAACGATGGCTAAAAGTCGTGGCTAAAAATCATGGCAAAAATTATTTGTCAACGAATGAGCGTGACAAATACTTTTTGCTACGCTCGCATTATCCATGCTTATTTGTGATGGGCATGCCATGACTAGAAGATTTTTGCCACGATTTTAAAATTTTAGACACGATAATTTGTCATGACTAAAAGTCCAACTTATAGTGAATATATATTAAATTATACAGATCAAAGACTCTTGAACAACCAACTATCACCTGAGTATGTTTGACAAAGCATATATATCAAAAGTTTGTTTAAAACAATACAATATAAAAAGGATACAATAATCTTAGAGGATATGCTAAAAGAATGACCAAATATTTCTCACTCGCAAGATCAGAAGCATTATCTGAATGAAAGGTGTCATGTTCAATGAGAAAACTACATAACAACGAAAGTTATATGAAAGCATTTCAATCATTGAAATGTAGATCATATAAAGTTAGGAATCTCTGATATTTAAAATTAAAAAAAAATTGAAATCGAGAATGACAAGTTCAAGCAGCTAGGGATGAGCATATTATTCGAAACTCGAAAATCGCTCGAAAATCGTTCGAAAATTGAGTCGAATCGGAATCGGTTAAAATTGATTCCACTCAATTTGGGTCGATTCAATTTGACTCGAATCTGATTTCGAGTCGATTTCGAGTCAGCCCTGAATCGCTCGAAATATGATTCGAAACAACTTGAATTAATTTAAAAAATTATGTATTTATTAATATATTCTTATTTTAAGATTAAAATAACAAAATTTAAATCTAGATAAATAAAATAAAGGCTTTAAGTATTTCATTTGATAAATTTATAGGTTTACCAATTTAATTTTGAGCAAAATAGGAATAAAACGAAAAAATTGCTCAATTTCAAGCCGACTTGATTCAATTTTGAGCCAATCCGATTCGATTTCGAGCCGACTCGGAATCGAGTCATTTCGAGTCGAGCCGACTCGACTCGAAATCAATTTCGATTTCGAGTCGATTTCGAGCCGAGTTCGAGTCGAAAATTTCGATTTCGAGCCGAGCCAAAATCGCTCGAACTCGACTCGATATCAGCCCTACAAGCAGCTTGAATATAAAGTTACATTTCATTGAATTTTAGAAATCTATAATCATCTGGGCTTGCTTTTTTAGTATGTCATCATACCATTTTTTTATGGTTGTTTGACAAATGTTTGTGGCTAGCTGTTAGATCTCTATAGTTTTTGTAATGTATAAGATTTAGCTGAAATTGAAAGCCAATTTACTTATTTGCTCTGATGGGAGTTCTAGGGTTTATTCCGATATGAATTCTTTGTTGACCTTCTGTAGTGGGAAAATTCCATATTATTATATCTCAAACAAAAGTTTCATATATTTTGAGTGAAATATTTGTTGATGCCTCCAATGAGAGTTTTTGTTGTAGAAATAAGATCTTTATTTTCTTTAGTGGAAGATATTTCTGATGTTTTTACTCATTTTGAGGTAACAGTTTTCCAATAATCAGTGTCCTTTTTAGCTCAATTGTTGTTTTGAGACATTTAAGCCTTTTAATGAGATCAGTTCTTGATATGGTTCAAAAAAATAGATCAGCTACATAACAAATGTATCCAGGAATATATTTAACTTCATAAACATAAGTTTCTACATAAATTGAAATTCGAATCATTTTAAGATTGGATTCAGAATCATTAATTGTTAAATTTTTTTTAGATATTGGGAGATAACTTTGTTGTCTATTTCATTAACAAATAGATAGACTTTGAGGTTTTTGATTGTTAATTTAAGGTGATTGTTAACCGCAAACCAGCTATTTGTTAGTCGCACCCCAAAATCTCATTATTTTTCGCGTCTTTTCAAAATACGTCTTGTACATGCAATTTCAGGAAAAGTGCTCAACACGAAAGTTGTAGATATCGTCGAGATCTACAACTTTCGTGTTGAGCACTTTTCCTGAAATTGCATGTACAAGGCGTACTTTGGAAATATGCTCAGATTTTACGCCTTTCAGAAATACGTCTTGAACATGCAATTTCAGGAAAAGTGTTCAACACGAAAGTTGTAGATCTCGTCGAGATCTACAACTTTCGTGTTGAACACTTTTGCTGAAATTGCATGTAGAAGACGTGTTTCGAAAAGGCGCGAAAAATTAGCAGATTTTGGGGTGCGACTAGCCAATAACGGGTTGCGGTTAACAATCACCTAATTTAATAGCCAGAAGTTTTTATGTCAAATGTTGAGTATTTTTGTTCAGTTTTTTCAAATTTATCCAGATGAATAGTGATGCATCCTTCAGCGTATCCTAAGTCACACATTTTATTTTTCAGCATTTATTTATTAACATGTATTTCTTTCGCGCATTTTCTTTGATGTTGGTGGGCTCATCGGATTGACCGTTCAATGAGACCTTGAATAAAAATGTCTCATAATTTTGATAGCTATGACGATAAAAAGAACCTTAAATTAATTTAATTGGAATGAATTAGATTAATTAGAGGGAAAATCATAGTTGGAAAATCTGAATAATAATATTTGGAAGCACAAAATTTGGGAAAAGTTGAAAAATCGGGAAACAACATAACGAGGAAAGAAAATATAATATTTAAAAAGCAAAATATTCTTAAATTTGGAAAAAGAAAAGGGGGCAAACCCTCTTCTACAAATTGAGCCCTCGTGAAAGGAGAAGGAAGACCAGATTGTACAAGAGAACATAATTTGTTCTCCCTGTATTGCTAGTACACTACCTTTTGTTGTTGTTCTCCCTTTTCGATCGAAGCCGCCAGCTGGACGCGACACCTGCCACACCCCATATCGGAGTCGACAACGGGAGACTCCCTCACCAAGCCATTCGTACCCGCATCCAACTGACTGGGCTGTCGTCGACAACACTACTTTCTTCTGGTGCCCATCTAGTGTCGTCGTGATTACGTGGTGTCGACCTCACTGCACTCTGGCAAACTTTTTGATTGACGTAGACCCCGACACAACTCTTCCGTCAATTGGTTGTTGGTTACCGCCCCGCTTGATATCTCACGTTCAGGTTCTGTCGAAGCCCAGCTCCACGGAAGCAACCTCCTTCATCAGAAGCCTTCCGCACTCTCCACGGGCCTCTATTGGTGCACCAACTAGACTTGGATTGGTCCAAGCCCCTGGGTAATTTCATCACCTCCATGCTACTCATCTTGGCTTAATTTTATGCATTCCAAATAATTAACTAAAGCTTGTATCAACGTTAAACAACCTTTATTACTGTATTTCATAAATTGTTGTGTAATTGCTCATGGATCTACAACTCTCGCCATGGTTGAACTCGTTAGACACTCAAGGGAGTCTCTCAAATAACGACTAACGAATTTTGGGAAATTTGTCATTCCGACAGTTGTACGCATGTGAATTCGATTTAGACACTCTCGACCTTCTTTAAATTAAATCAAGTTGCACAATAAATGAAATATTTTCAAAATTCTAACCCGAGTCTACATAAAATAGGCTACACTTTATATTTCTTTAGTATATGTTTTTGCAATTATGATTCCTGCTCAAAAAATTTTGGGTCTCTATTTATAATGATATTTGATCCTGTGCATATGGATGGTAGATGATCATTTGATCGACAACTAGTTTTTTAATTTGTGGAATTTCTTCTCATTCTGGGTGGTTAAGGAAAAAGAAATTTGATTAGTGTTCAACCGTTGAGGGTGTTCTCCATTTTTGAGTTTATATTTTTCTTGAAATATGTCAGTTTCTTTTGGAAACATTTTATTCTACTTAAAAGATTTGAGATAAATTTTCTTCTAGAATTTAAAAGTCCAAGGATACCTTATTGTCATTTAGTGCTCGAAAATTATCCAGAACATCTTTTATTTTTTTAGAAAATATGTTGTTATAATTCTATTCGTCGCTTTTTATATATTTTCCAAGAAAACTTATTATTGATTTATATAAATAATTTTCTTTGAACTACGAATTATACCTTTATCGAGTAATAATTGTATTACTGGTAGAAGGTGTTGTTGTGTTCTATTAGGGTCCGTTCGGCGCGCGGGAATTGACTTTCTTGAATTAGCTTTGGTCAGAAAACCAATATCCGTAGGAATTGGTTTTGTGCAGAAAACCAATTATGTTTTTCGGCTACAGGATGGTTTTCAGTGAACAGAATTGACATTGATACCTAAATGTTGTTCGGTTGCGCAAAAGAATTGGTTTTTTGAAATTATAATTTTTAGAAATTAATTTTTTAAAAAATTTAAGCAAATCAAAGGTAAATCCAATAAAGATTTCATGAATAAAATGAAAAACTTGCAAATCTATACAAACAGTGATTAAACTCTTCAAGGTGCATGCCAGAAACTTTAGATTTGAAATTTCTACAGATCAGGAATTTTTGCATTGCACTAAAAAAAAGATGCAATAAATGAATCAACTCAGGCAAATCATGGAAAAAAAACAACGAAAAGCTTTATTCTTAATCATAGGAAAATCTGAAATTTAAGATCTGGAAAAAACGATCTCGAAAATTTGGAGAGGAAGAAGGGAAAAAGGAAGAAGAAGAAGAGGAGGAGGATGCGTACAAAACCATCGGAAGTGGATGAAATTACCTGAAGGTGGAAGAACAGTGACCGATTCCGTCGGAATATCGGGAGGCGGAGTCGACGAGCGAGAGGCGGAGCAGCTAGGTCAATGGAGGAAGATTTGCAAGATAATGGGGGTCCTCTGAAAGAAAAAAAAGATGGGGATGGAGAGGAAGAAGAAGAAGAAGAGGAGGAAGAGGAATTCGAAGGCAAACCTGGAGATGGAGGCCGACTAGAGCAAAATCGGGAGTGGAAGTCACAAGCAAAGCCGACATGAGGAGGGGGGAGCTTTGTTGGGGTTCAGCCCCTAAAGATGATATTTTGTGCAAAATTTACGAGATTGCAACCTGGATTTTTGACGTTGCAACCTTCTTTTTACTGTTTATTTGGTGGCAGTTTTTTATTAAAAACTGTGAACAGTTTTTATTTAAATAAAAACTGCGGACAGTTTTTAAGGGATGACTTTTAAAACCTCCTCCTCTCTCCCGATTAAAGGTGTTAGGGTTATTAGAGAGAGGAGCGAAAGCCAACCACAGCGTGCGCGACCACCGTCCGTCGCCTGCCCAGCGCCGCGCGACCGCCATCCGCCATCCCCGCGCCCGTGTCGTCCGCCGGCCACCATTCGTCGTGCTGTTGCAGGGGATTTTTCCGCTGCTGTAGGCGGGAGTTCGTTGCTTGAAGGAGGTGTTTCCTCTGTGCTGAAGAAGGAGTATTTCTCTACCGTTTCAAGGGTTTCTTCGTCTACGATTTCAGGTGTACCCTTTCTTGTCTTCGTTTGCTATTTTGCTTGAAGAGAGAGTAGGATTTTATCCTGTTGTAGAGAAGTTGTGGTTTTTCTTGGTGGTAGAGAGGAGTGGATTTGTGTGTCAAATCCGGAGGGCTTTTTAGGTTTGGGCAAACCTAGATAAATTTCTGTAATCCATATTTATTATAGTGGATTTTCGTTGTGCCGTGCCCCGTGGTTTTTGACCTTCAAGTGGTGAAGGTTTTCCACGTATATCTTTGTGTTCACTTATGTTGTTGATTTTGTTTCTTATTATTGCTTGGGCTCTATTGATCGGTGGGTGTTGTCGTTGTCTTCGGACACCCCTTTTCTCAACAAGTGGTATCAGAGGGAGGTTCTTTGGCTAGTCGTTTTTTTTATTTCTCGGTTTCTAACTTGGTGCGGTAGGTGATGACCATCGGTCAGCTCCCTATCCTCTCTTGTTAATCCCTTGAAATAAATCGACTTGTGGACCGTAATAGAGTTACTTGTTTGAGAAAGCAATGGAATAGAACACAAGGATGGTCAGTATGAATGACAAGAATTGGAGCATATGGAAGCCTCGGATGGAGGATCTCTTATATTGTAAAGATCTTCATGCTCCGTTGACGGGGAGACTTGCTTCAGTTAAGGATGATGAAGAGTGGAAGAAAATGGATCGAAAGGCAGTAGGGTTCATTAGACAGTGGCTCGATGACTCTGTTTTTCATCATGTTTCCACGGATACCTCGACTCAGGCCTTATGGAAAAAGCTTGAAGATTTGTACTAGCGGAAGACTGCAGGTAACAAGGCATTCCTGATTAGGAAGCTTGTCAATTTGAAGTACCGGGAAGGTTCACAGATGACTGAGCATCTGAACCTTGCTCAAAGTATTATCAATCAGTTGGAGTCCATGAAGATTACTTTGGAAGATGAACTCCAAGCTCTGATGATCCTTAGTTCTTTACCCGAGAGTTGGGAGACTCTAGTAGTGTTGTTGAGCAACTTAGCACCTGATGGCGTGGTAACCATGGAAATGGTGTCTGGTTGTCTCTTGAACGAAGAGCTGAGAAGGAAGGATTCTGGATCTTCCACTTCGGATGTTTTTCTCATGAAGGGAAGAGGCCGGTCTGTGAAGAAGGATGAGAAGCACAGGGACAGTTCCATGAGTAAGTCCAGGGGCAAGTCTAAGAAGGACATCGAGTGCTACTATTGTAAAAGGAAGGGTCATTTCAAGAAGGATTGCTTCCAAATGAAAATAGACCTGAAGGGAAAGACCAAGGAGGTAGTAGAATCCACTGGTGATGCGACGACTTCGATTGTGGAGGCTGAGTCGTTATGCTTGCAGTGCAGTGGGTCGTCTTGCCAGGACTGCGTTGACACAGACTAGATTATGGATGGAGGTGCATCCTATCATTGCGCTCCTCACAGAGATTACTTCTACACCTACTCTGCGGGAGATCTTGGTGTGATCCGTATGGCAAATTCCGGTGAGTCGTTGATTGTTGGCAGTGGTGATATCCATCTGGAGACTGAATTGGGGAAGATTGTTCTCAAGGGAGTCAGGCATATTCCTTACTTGAGAATGAATCTGATTTTTATTGGTAGGCTTAATGATGGTGGTTTCACGAGCATTGAAGGTGGAGGGACCTGGAGGTTGTTGAAGGGCTCTTTGGTGGTAGCCAAAGGAAGGAAGTGTTGTGGCCTTTATCGTACTAAAGCCAAGATCTGTGGTCCAAGTGTGAATGCGACAGAGGGCGATTCTATGGAGTTATGACATCGCAGACTTGGGCATATCAGCGAGAAGAACTTGAAGATCTTGGTGAAGAACAAGGTTCTTCCGGAACTATCAGGAGGGCTTCCTGATACGTGTGCACACTGCTTGGCCGGTAAGAAGAAACGTGTTTCCTTTGCTGATTCTGAACCAAAGAGGAAGGCGGAGTTACTATACTTGATACACACTGATGTGTGTGGTCCTATTGAGCCCAAGTCTGGGGGCAGAGCCGCTTACTTTGTCACGTTCATTGACGATCACTCCAGGAAAGTCTGGGCATATTCTGTGAAGCAGAAGAGTGATATTCTAGCAAAGTTTGAAGAGTTCAGAGCGAAGGTGGAGAAGATGACCGGGAAAGAAATAAAGCGAGTTCGATCTGACAACGGGGGAGAGTACACTGGTTCCTTCGACGCTTATTGCAGAAGGCATGGCATAGTATATGAAAGGATAATCCCGAGGACGCTGCAATAGAATGGGTTAGCAGAAAAGATGAACAGGACGATTATTGAGAAGATCAAATGTATGATTTCTCAAGCTGGCATTAGCAAACAGTTTTGGGCTGAGGCTGTGCAAACTGCTGTATATCTAATAAATATGTCTCCTTCTGCACCTCTGAATGGTGATATTTCAGAGCGTGTTTGGACCGGGAAGGAAGTGTCGTACGGACATGTGCGGGTGTTTGGGTGCAAAGTCCACGTTCCTGTTCCCAAGGAAGAGAGATCGAAGCTTGATGAGAAGTCCCGGGAGTGCATCTTGATGGGATTTCCCCATGAGGAGTTTGGCTAAAGACTCTGGGATCCTGTGAACAAGAAAATGATCAGAAGACGAGATGTGATCTTTGTTGAAGATCAAGTGGTTGGTGAGCAGAATCCTGCGGAGTCACGGGTTCCATAGTTTACACCTGCGGAGGAGAGACTCTATGCTGATGATGTGCCAGTAGAGACTGTTGATGATGATGGGCATGCTGAGGAGGAAGTTGGTGAGCTTACTCCTGATAAGGAGATGATTCCGGATGCAGGGGGAGCTCTGCCAGTTGATGTACCACCTGTGGTGGAGGTTCCTCTTGTCAGATCTGAGAGAGTCAGAAGGCCCAATACCAGGTATTCCCCTCATGAGTATATTTTACTTACAGATAGTGGAGAGCCTGAGTCCTATGTGGAGGCTCAGAGTGCTGAAGATCGTGAGGCCTGGACAGCTGCTATGGAAGAGGAGTTGTACTCCCTTCAGAAGAACGAGACGTATGATTTAGTCACATTGCCTAAAGGGAAGAGAGCTTTGAAGAACAAGTGGGTCTTCAAGCTAAAGTTGGATGAAAATCGTTCTCAGCCAAGGTACAAGGCTAGACTTGTGGTGAAAGGTTTCAGTCAGAAACAAGGTGTCGATTTCGACGAGATTTTTTCCCCAGTGGTGAAAATGTCCTCTATTATACTGGTGTTGGGTATGGCTGCCTCCATGGATCTTGAAGTCGAGCAGATGGATGTCAAGACGACATTTCTGCATGGCGATTTGGAGGAAGAGCTATATATGGAGCAGCCCGAAGGCTTTATGGCTAAGGGGAAGCATCATCTGGTCTGCCGGCTCAAGAAGAGCCTTTATGGGTTGAAGCAGGCACCCAGGCAGTGGTATAGGAAATTTGACTCTTTCATGATGAAGAGCAAATTCCAACGGACCAGGGCTGATCACTGTGTATATGTGAAGAGGACTGAGAAGATGTTCACTATTCTGCTGTTGTACGTAGATGATATGCTGATTGTTGGGGATGACAATGCCAGCATAGCTGAGTTGAAGAAGGAGCTCAGTGAGTCCTTTGAGATGAAGGATTTGGGACCGGCAAGGAAGATCCTTGGAATGAAAATCACCAGGGACAGGAGTGCTGGTCAACTATGGTTGTCTCAATCTGAGTACGTGGAGAAAGTGCTGAAGAGGTTCATGATGGACAAGGTAAAACCCGTTGCTACTTCTCTGGCCGGGCACTTCAGATTTTCCAGTTCTCAAAGCCCCTCATCTGAGAAGGAGGTGGAAGAGATGAGCCAAATTCCTTATGCATCCGCAATGGGGAGCCTGATGTATGTTATGGTCTGCACTAGGCCAAACAGAGCTCATGTTGTGGGGTCTGTGAGCCGTTACTTGACAAACCCAGGGAAAGTCCATTGGAGTGCTGTGAAATGGATACTCCGCTATCTCCGAGGTACCTCAGACCTTTGTTTACAGTTTGGTGGAGGTCCACCAGAACTTATTGGGTACTCGGATTCGGATATGTCAGGAGATGTTGACACGAGGAGATCCACTTCTGGATTCGTGGTCACTTTTGGAGGGGGAGCAGTGTCATGGCAGTCAAGGCTTCAGAAGTGCATGACATTATCGACGACGGAGGCTGAATATATTGTGTTGACTGAGGCGTCAAAGGAGCTTATTTGGATGAAGAAGTTCATGCTAGAGCTTGATCTCCGACAGGACCTGTACACAGTTTTCTGTGACAGTCAGAGTGCTATATTTTTGGCCAAGAATCCCGCCTTTCACTTCAGGACGAAGCACATTTACGTGAAGTATCACTGGATTCAGGATGCTGTGGAGGAAAAGCTGTTGGTGGTGGAGAAGATCCACACGGATGAAAATCCTTCGGACATGATGACGAAGGTCGTCCCAAGGGAAAAGCATGATCTCTGCCGACGGTTGATTGGCATGATCCCCACCTGAATGAGTCAAGGTGGGATACTCCCCTTTATGGTCTGAAGGGGGAGTTTGTTAGGGTTCAGCCCCTAAAGGTGATATTTTGTGAAGAATTTACGAGGTTGCAACCTGGATTTTTGACGTTGCAACCTTCTTTTTACTGTTTATTTGGTGGCAGTTTTTTATTAAAAACTGTGAACAGTTTTTATTTAAATAAAAACTGTCCAGGGGTGGCTTTTAAAACCTCCTCCTCTCTCCCGATTAAAGGTGTTAGGGTTATTAGAGAGAGGAGCGGAAGCCAACCCCAGCCCGCGCGACCGCAGTCCGTCGCCTGCCCCGCGCCGCGCGACCTCCGTCTGCCATCCCCGCGCCTGTGCCGGCCGCCATTCGTCGCCGCTGTTGCAAGGGATTTTTCCGCTGCTGTAGGCGGGAGTTCGTTGCTTGAAGGAGGTGTTTCCTCTGTGCTGAAGAAGGAGTATTTCTCTACCGTTTCAAGGGTTTCTTCGTCTACGGTTTCAGGTGTACCCTTTCTTGTCTTCGTTTGCTATTGTGCTTGAAGAGAGAGTAGGATTTTATCCTGTTGTAGAAAAGTTGTGGTTTGTCTTGGTGGTAGAGAGGAGTGGATTTGTGTGTCAAATCCGAAGGGCTTTCTAGGTTTGGGCAAACCTAGATAAATTTCTGTAATCCTTATTTATTATAGTGGATTTTCGTTGTGCCGTGCCCCGTGGTTTTTGACTTTCAAGTGGTGAAGGTTTTTCACGTATATCTTTGTGTTCACTTGTGTTGTTGATTTTGTTTCTTATTATTGCTTGGGCTCTATTGATCGGTGGGTGTTGCCGTTGTCTTCGGACACCCCTTTTCTCAACAAGCTTTGCGCCACACGAGCAGCGGGAGGCGTGGTGGGATGGATCGGGGTTGCGATACTAGGAGAAAACCACGGAAAATCTGGGTGGATGGATACGTTTTCGTGGTTTTCATTTTAGGCTAAACGGAAAACTCATGGGTTTTGATTCGAAACCAATTCCAACGCAATTCTCACGCACCGAACAACAGAATTGGTTTTCTGGAACTCAAAACCAATTCCAGAAAGCCAATTCTTGCACGCCGAACGTTAAATGCCCAAAAATTGTATTCATCCATTTTTAAAAATTTTGTGGAGTATTTTTTAAACCAAAAGGCATGACTAGACTAGTAGTCACTCATAGTGTCATTGTGGGCAACTAAACACTCTTAATTCCATTGAATTTAATCTTCTAGATTTATTGCGAAAATCCAGATTTTCAATCAACTTTACTAAAAAAAAATGCGCCGTGTTCTAGTGTTATAAGATTTTTGGCTGAAGGTATAAAATAACCATCTAATTTAGTATAACTATTTAATTTGATATAATTTATTACCATCCTGGAATTTTCTCACTTATTTTGGCATGATTTCAGATGAGAAAAGCGAGAGAGTTATGTGGGCTCAAACTTTTTTGAATTAGATTTAAGTTTAATAGTTGTGTAATTTGTTTTAAAAATTCTATTTTATCAGCAGGAGAAACAATTATATTATTAATGGTGTTAATATCATTATATTGGTCTAAGAGTTTGAACTTACCATATCGAGGTGATTTATTGAATCTCTTTAATTGATTATTATTGTATATAGGTTCGAGCAAACTATGTATTAATTTTTCAAATTCGAAGTTTTGATACATCAGGTATGTATAAAGTTTTGAAGGAATATGTTGGTTCTGTATTGAGTCTATTAATATGGCATCTTTTGTTTTGAAAGGTGTGAGTGCATAATTCAGGGCAATCTGAATGGGAAATGTATTCGTGGAAAAGGATGTCCATTTAATTCAATAAAGAAACAAATGAAAGGAGTGAAAGCGTGACGATTGGTCATTTTGAGTATGCAGTCTTGCTCTGTGCCAGCTAGGAGAACAAAAAAACTGAAGGAAAAATAATGTTTGATGTCATAATGATCTTGTATGGAGATTGGGATATCAATAGCTTTGTGTTACAGTTATAAATTGTCCAATAAGATCATTTAGAATTTCAAATTTGTAAAAACAGCGGTAGTATTTATTTTGGATAAAATTTGTTGAATTAAGCTTACTTCGACTCCTGTATCACGCAGAGCATGAAGAGTAAATTCTTTTATATTTGATAGTTTGAGTGTGAGTGTGAGTGGAAGATAGATATGAAGTTGAGCTCTTTTTAAGATCAACTGAATTAATCGTATGGATAGAACAAGAATTTTGTTTTTTAGTTCCCACTCTTTATGAGGGTCACTATTAAAAAGGTAACTCTTAGCCACACTTTTTTGTCACGGGTAAAAAATTGTGACTAATAATAAAGTATTAGTCATGATCTCAAATTTGTGTCTAATAATCAAGTATTAGTCACGACCTTCGTCGTTAATAAACAAATATTAATCACAAATACCTAATTTGTGGCCAAAAAGAGAGAATTAACCACAATTTGTTTAATTCGTGGCTGATAAGATACCATTAGTTGTGGTTATTTAAATAGTGACTAATATTTTTGTTGCACTTCTTAATCCATGACTAAAAAGAAAGTATTAGCCATGGTTTTGAATGATGGCAAAATGATTATTACGAGATTATTGACTAATTTTTTAATTCATAACATGCATAAATATATTAATTTTAATTTAAATATTAATTCTCATACTTAATTAATTTATGTCATATATAATTTGAACGCACCACGTGTAATGATTGTCTTAATTATTTACAAAAATTATAAGTTTAAGTCTCAATAAAGATACATATATAGATAAAAAGGCCATCATTGTTAAGTCGAAGATATGAACAAAGTATACGTTATTATAAGAGAGAAGCTACGTAATATGATATTTGACAAACTAGCTTCAACGATGGCGAATACTTATGCTGCACTTTGTTAATAATATAAATAAAATTAGTAAAAAAAATTTAATTATAAATTTATTTATATAATTTTTAATAATTGTTTTTGTTTTACTATTCTTATAAGTTCATATTAAAATTCTATTCATCCATCAACCAACTTCATGCTCTAGTGTGAAGCCCGAGTTCTTCATTAGTGCGACGAAGGCAAACAAATCCATGACATCTCTCTACGCAAAGATGACCAAGTTTGGCGTCATGAAAATTGATTTTTAGTGAGTGATTAATTGGGATCATATATATTTCTAAAAGTTTTTTTTTTTGTGATGAAATTAAAATTTTGTTACTAGATCTTATTTTATGGATAATCAAACAAAGAAATTGGTCACAAAATCATTTGAATTAGTTAAAAAGTAAAATACTGGCGACCAATAATTAAAATACAGTGGGCACATTTTTTGCTCACTACTAATTTAATTAATGATAATTATAATTAATCACTTATTACACCTAAATAATTAGAGCCAAAAATTTCAATTTCATCTCTTATTTTAAGATAAGATCTCAAATTCTTATTTCACTCCAGTTCACAGAATTTGACTGAACATAAAAAAACATTTAAAAAAAAGTTGAATCCCCAGCTTTATTATCCCCGACTACTTCAAAACCTCCCGTAGCGCTTTCTCACCCTTCTCCAGCGCTCCTCATGGCAAGCCCTCCTCACAGGAAAGCTCACCGCCGGCAAGCAACATGAAGGCGAGCAGCTCCCAACCGCGAACCGGCGCCCCCTCTCCTCCACCGACCTCTCACAACCCGTCGCTCCCAGTCGTGAATTGGCGCTCCCTCTCACGCAGCCCCGCTTTATTTCCAATCCCCCAATGAGCTCTCCCGCACGGCATCTTCCCTTCCAACCCTAACACTCCAGGCTCTCTCATGCCCATCACTCTCTACTGTCGAAGCGGAAACCCTTCCTCCGGTCGTCGGGCTCCCGACAGAAGGCGGAAATCACCCTCGCACTAGACCTTCCAGCTCTCACAAATGTCTCAGGGCCTGTCGACGTCGATCTTGTTCAGATCCGAGTAGGACTTTCTTGACCTCCTTCGGCAACGACAAGGGAGATGAAGGTGTAACAAAAATCGGGCCAGATTTTGAATCCGAGCTCTCTCCATGTGCACATCTTCACCTAGTTTTCTTCTAAAATCTACAATTATAGCTATAAATGAAATTTTTTACCGGGAGTTAGATGGCTTCCTCATAAATGGAACCTAACGTCTTCTTTTCAACGGTTTTTTTTTTTAAATTTGTAATTGTAGCATTCAACTCTAGGATGGATTGAGGTATTTGGTGTCTCTAAATTTTACATTTGAGTGTTCTCCATTTCAGTTTGATTTTCTACTCCTACCTAAGTTTTGAGTTTTGAAAAAAAAAATTTATTGGATTCCTTTTAATGAGTTCACGGATTTCAGTTTGTTCTCGCCTTTCAATTACAATTAAAGTGGGAAGAAATATTCATTTGATATTCATGATTACATAATGAAGGCAGAAGTGCTCTGGGCCACTGCATTGCAATGAAAATATGGAGTCTATCTGTCTTGGGAAATTTGGCCACAACCGATAATGATTCAATTTATTTATCTTTGAAGCATGTCCAACATGTACAACCCATATTCGCTGGGTAGGACCCGGAGGCATCAACGGTCGGGATTGGACCAGCCTCGGGTTAGCTTGGGCCTGAGGACCAAGAGAGCTCTCGCCGGAGGAGCTCCCTCCTATGAGCAGGCGAGGTCCCGCCCGTGACCAGAAGCGGGCGAGAAGGCGTCGAGTGGTCTCAACGCCGCGCTGAGTGAGCTTCACTCACTCAACGCCGCGGTCAGCAGCAATGGTCGACAGCAAGGGCGTTAGGTGAGCTCCACTCACTCAACGTCGCGTCCGACAGCGACAGCGTCAAGGTTAGAGGAGCTCCCGCCTAGAGAGGGGCGAGAGCGTTCACCCTCAGTCAGCCAGGACCCGCTCTCGGCAGAGTCGGCGAGAAGGATTAAACTAGCGAGAAGGCGGGGGGTGGCTAAGCCTGGGACTTTTTGACACTCCCTTTTAGCTCTCGCCAAAGGAAGGCGGGAGGGTTCCCGGCATAGAGTTCTCGCCGAGTGGGGCCCAGGATTCATGGTAAAATTTCTTAATTGCACTCGGGTAAAATTACCAATATACCCCCAGGGGCTGCGTTTAATGCTTTCCAAACAGCGGGATTTGGCTATTGGCAGACCATCCAGGGGTATTCCAGTAACTTCAGGTCAGCAAAAGGTTATAAATAGACCCATCAGGGCTCCTTAGAAAAAAGACTCATTTTTCTCTGAATCTCTAGTGCTTTCTGAGGAGCTCCCAGCCCAGCTTTTGGCTTTGGAGGGGAAGCTCTCAGAGATCTTCCGGGTGTGAGGTGGGACCTCCCTGCTGAGGCTTTGGGTCAGTCCTAGGTCGTTAGCTACCAGTCGAGGGCAGAGCTTGAGAGAAGTAGGTGTTGGCTGCACCCCTGTTTTGAACATTCGTTGAGGTCAATTTTGCCTTCAACAGTTCTGGTGCGGTGAGCGTGGAAGGCAGTCGGTACAAGAAAGCCTTGAGTTTGGTCCCATGATTGGGGGTGACAGTAAAGCGTCTGGCTCAGGGGGTATCCCCACCCCGGGGGAGGAAGCGACAAGGAAGATGTTGGAAGACTTTAGGCGAGAGGTCCTACAGACCATCAGCCTGGCCTTCTCAGCAAGGAGTGAGTGGGAGACGCCTCAGGTTCCGGTGGAGGCGGTCCCGCTTCTTGGCGAAAATGCCCCTGCGCAGCGCCATGGGAAGGAGGTCCCGATGGAAGTTGGCGAGAGAGATGTGGCCGCGCGGGAACTCTTCCCAGGCCAGCGCCACGGAAAGGAGGTTCCGGCAGAAGTTGGCAAAAGGGAGGCGGCGGTGCGAGACCTCTTCCCTGGGAACAGTACCGCGGATCGGGTAAGCCAGCTGAGGCCGCGAGACGTGCCCTCTCACCAAGAGGGAGGCGAGAGCCCCTTCTGCGAGCTTATCATCTCGGCTCCGGTGCCGGAAGGGTTCCGCGAGCCCGATATGTCTTACTACTCAGGGAAGGATGATCCGGTGCAGCACGTTCAGTGGTTCGAGGATGTAGTCTCGATCCGGCAGATGACGGATGCATTCAAGTGTCGGCTGTTTGCCATCACGTTGAAGGAAAAGGCCCGGGACTGGTTCCACTAGTTGTCGGTGAGTTCCATATACAGCTTTGAAGATCTGCGCAGGGGGTTTCTGTTGAGGTTCTCAACGTCGAAGAAGCGGAAGAAGGAGGCGGAGTGCCTGTTTGCGGTAAGGCAAAAACAGGACGAGACGCTGGGTCATTACGTCGACCGGTTTTAGGAAGAGATCCTCCTATTCCAAGAAGTCCCGGGGTATGCACTGATGCTCGTCTTTACCCTTGGGATGAGACCAGGTTTCTGTAGCATGGAGCTGAAGAGAGTTCCCCCTCTCTCGTTCGGAGAGCTAATGGAGAGGGCGGCAAAAGAGATCGATTTCAAAAGAGCCAACCCTACTTTCGCGAGGAAGTTGGCCCTATTGGCGGAGGACGATGTGAAGAAACCAGCATCAGGGAAGTAGAGGGAGCAGAGAAAGCAGAGGGAGCAGAGGGAGCAGAGGGAGGAAAGGAGAAGAGAAGAACCCCGGAGGCAGGGACAGAACCAAGGCGGGGGGGGGGGGGGGGGGGGGTGGGGGGGCTCGGGAGCCACACAACCGGTTGGATTGGAGGCCTCAGGAGGGTTGCCCCCAGGGTTAACGAGGAGGTCTGCAGGGAAGGGATAACCTTCGGGAGCCGAGGAGGTTCGATCAGCAGGCATGGAGGAAGGGACCAAGAGACCACGTCCCGCCGCCGCAGGAAGCGATGGAGGTTGGTAGAGGAAGAGGAGGAAGAAGAGGAGTTCGAGGGGCTGGAAGAAGAGGAGGAGAAGGAGGAGGAGGCAGGGTGGCGTTGCCCTTCTGCGATCTCCACCAGGAGGAGGGTCACGCGACGGCCACCTGCCCGGAGTTCCTGGAGATGTGGGAAGCCAGATCCGTCGGTAAGGATCGTGGAAGTGCAACAGGGAGGGGAGGAAGATAGATGCGAGGATCGGATAGACGTGGGGACCCGAGGAGGGATCAGAGTGATCCACGGAGGGGTGGGGATTGAGGCAACCCGCAAGGGAAGCTTGCAGACCATGTTCCGCAGAGGGGTCGCCTCGACCTCCTTAGCTCCACCTCCGGAAGAAAAAATCATCTTTTCATCCGCGGATATGCCGGACTACGAGGACCCTTTCTGCGATGCTCTGGTGATTCAGACAGTGGTGGAGAACTTTACGGTCTCCAGGATACTGGTGGACAATGGGAGCTCGGTGAACGTCATCTTCAAGAGAGCCTTCGATGAGATGAAGATTGAGGGGAAGAGGGTCCTAGCCTCAGATGGACCATTGTTCGGGTTTTATGTAGAGAGAAAAGAAGTAGAGGGAGGAGTAGGACTGCATGTAAAGCTGGGGGGTGTGTCATAGAACTGTAGGTTCGTGATAGTGGATGCCCCCAAGTTGTTACAACGCCATCTTTGGGCGTCCCCTCATCAGCGCCTTTCGCTGCATCCCCTCCTCGTTTCATCAATGTCTCAAGTCCAATAACGGAGGGGTGCATGTCAGGATCAGGGGGGATCCAAAGGTGCCAAGACAATACTACGTGACAGCAGTTAACACTGTGTCTTGGATGGCGGAGGCAGAAGAGCTGGAGAGGGAGCTAGCAGAGAAAGAGGAGGGCCAAGTGGCGAGAGTTGAGCAGGAGGCCCCGAGGGGTGTGGAGATTCATCAGCTCCAGGAGGAGAAGCCGGAGGAGGAAATGGAGGCTGAAGGAGGGGAGGAGTTGGGGTTCGAGGAAGAAGCAAGGGACGGCTGGGAGCAATCGCGGTTGGAGCCGGCCGAAGAAGTGGTGGAGATGGAGGTCTCCACCAAAGCAGGGCAGGTCCAGAGGGTGCGGATCAGCGGGGGCCTAAGTCTCGAGGACCAGGAGCAGATGAGAGCTTGCATCCAGAACAATGTCGACATCTTTGCCTGGAGCGCGGCGGACATGCCGGGCATTGACGCGGATGTAGCTTGTCATTGCCTTAACCTGGACCCCCGGAATCGCCCCATACGCCAAAAGATGAGGACCATCGCCACCAAGCTGGAGGATCCCATCCATGAGGAGGTCAGAAAGCTCTTGGAGGTAGGCTTCATCGCGGAGGTCCATTACCCAGGCTGGATCTCCAACGTGGTAATGGTTAAGAAAGGGAGAGGGAAGTGGCGCATGTGTATTGACTTCTCTTTATTAAATAAATCGTGCCTCAAGGATTGCTACCCTCTTCATCGAATCGACGCGCTGGTTGACTCAGCCGTCGGTTTCTCTGTTATGAGTTTTCTTGATGCTTTTTCAGGTTATCACCAGATTTTCATGCACCACCCCCCCACCCCCTCCCCCCTGGCGTCAAAGACGTCTCCTTTATCACTAGGGAAGGGTGCTTCAGCTACAAGATGATGCCCTTTGGGCTGAAAAACGCAGGAGCCACATACCAATGCATGATGGATCGAGTCTTCCAAGGACAGAGAGGGAGAAACTTGGAAGTCTATGTCGATGACCTAATGGTGAAAAGCAAGTGTGTGAGCTCACATCTGCGGGACCTCGAAGAGACCTTTGAAACCCTCTGAAGGTTCAAGATGAGGCTGAATCCCTTGAAGTGTGTCTTCGGGGCCAGCCGCGGGAACTTCCTTGGACATCTCTTGACTCCGGTAGGGGTGGAGCCTAACCTGGATAAGGTAAAGGTCATCCTAGACCTGGAATCACCTCGCAATGTCAAGGAGGTCCAACGCTTGGCAGGCAAGCTTGCTGGTCTAAGCAGATTCCTTTCTCGGTCTGGAGACAAATGTTCATCGTTATTCAAGGTGTTGAGGGGTAACCAGAGGTTTGAATAGACAGCCGAGTGTGAGGAAGCCTTCCAAGGGCTGAAGAGACAGCTCTCCCAGGCTCTCCTACTACAAAGCCCAAAAGAAGTAGAGGACCTAGCCCTGTATCTCGGGGTGGGAGCGGAAGCCGTGAGCTCTGTTCTAGTCAGAGAATAGGGGAAGAAGCAGCTATCCATCTACTACGCAAGTCGGATCTTGAGGAAGGCGGAGCTCCGTTACCCCATGCTCGAAAAGCTAGCGTATGCTCTAATCGTTTCGGCAAGGAAGCTTCAGCCATATTTCCAAGCGCAAACGATTAGGGTGGTAACCGACCATCCTCTTGCAAGATCTTTGAAGGGGTGGAGCACTCGGGGAGGCTGGTCAAGTGGTCCATTGAGCTGGGCGAGTTCAACATCTCTTTTGTCCCAAGGCTCTCCATTAAGACGCAAGCAGTGACAGACTTCCTGACAGACTATGTTGTTGAAGTCAGGGAAGAGGAGCTGTGGCAGCAGGGGGCGTGGAAGGTGATGGTTGACGGGGCCTCGGGGAAGAATTCCATGGGGGGAGGAGTGGTGTTGGTAAGCCCCTAGGCGGTAGCCATAGAACAGGTGGTGGCCTATCACTTTCCGGTGACCAACAATCAGACAGAGTACAAAGCCGTGATAGCCGGTCTTCGTTTGGCAAAGGAGCATGGGATCCAGGATGTGGAGGTCTTCACAGTCTCGATGGTGGTGGCATCGCAGATTCGAGGAGAGTTTGAAGCTCGTGAACCTACCCTCATAAAGTACCTATCCAAGGTAAGGACAATCATCGGAGGCTTCCGATCATTCTCAATCCAGCACGTTCCTCGGGAGGAGAGTGTGGCTGCTGACCGATTTGCAAAATTCAGACCTCAGGGAGGAGGGACCTTAACCGAACTGTTCCGACCAGTGATCGAAGAAGGGGAGCTGATGGAGATAGGTCGGCAACCCTCGTGGGTGGACTCACTAGTAACCTTCCTATCGACCGGCAAATTGACGGAAGAGGTAAAGGATGCAAGGAGTTTCAGGCGTAAGGCATCTCACTACCTGATGTTGGAAGGGGGGTTATACCGTAAGATGCCGTCGGGACTCCTAGCCAGGTGCGTGACCGAGGAAGAAGTCCTGAAGATACTTGGGGAGATACACTCGGGTGAGTGCGACAGTCACTCTGGGGGAAGGACTTTAGAGGCAAGGTTGGTCAGGCAGGGGTACCTCTGGCAGACCCTGAGGAAGGTTGCGACAGAATTCGTAAGGAGATGTAAAAAGTGCCAGCTGTACGCCCCCTCCAGCTCTTGCCCGCTCAAAGACTAAGGAGCATAACATCACCATGGCCTTTCACCATTTGGGGAATGGACTTGGTCGGGCCTTTTCCCTCGGCTAGTGGGCAGAGGAGGTTTCTACTGGTCATGGTCGATTACTTCAAAAAATGGCTGGAGGTCAGGGCCTTAGCCAAAATTACCTCACAAGTCATACGGAACTTCGTCTGGGGGGAGATCACATGTAGGCACGGGCTGCCTAAAGCAATAGTAACAGACAACGATCCTCAGTTGGCTAGGGAAGAGTTCATCAGCTTCTGCGCCCAGCTGGGGGGAGACCTCAGATTTGCCTCTATCCACCACCCCTGGAGCAACGGTCAGGTGGAAGCAGCAAATAAAATTATCGTGAACCTGCTCAAGAAAAAAGTGGAGAACCTGAGGGGAAATTGGGTGGAACAGCTCCCCTCGGTTCTATGGGCCTTGAGAACGACTCCGAACACGGCCACCGGCGAGACCCCCTTCAAGCTCTCTCACGGGTGCGAGGCGGTCCTGCCGATGGAATTCGAAGTTCGGTCCCCTCGGGTCACAGCGACAAGGGAAGGAGATGAGACTTGGAGGTTGGAAAATGAGGAATGGTTGCACCTCTCGCTGGACATGATGGAAGAAGCACGGGATGTCGCAACCATCAGGCAAGAAGAGATCAAGCGGCGCATTGCAAAATACTTCGACAAGCATGTCAGGATCAGGCAGTTCGTCGAAGGGGATCTGGTGTTGAAGAAAGTTGATGCGGCGAGAAGGTCAGCCCCTGTGGGCAAGCTCAACCCGAATTGGGAAGGGCATTACATAATAAAGGAGGTCCTTTGAATGGGAAGCTACTACCTCCAAGATGTGGAAGGGAGGACCTTGAGCCACACTTGGAGCGGTGATGATCTAAGGCGCTTCTACCCGTGAGGGGGAGGAGGTGGTTGTAATTTTGTCTCTAAATATTATCATGATTATCATGTGTTATCATAATAAATCCCATTATTTGATCCGCTGTCAATTCTTTTTAAAGGTTAGGATGAGAACATGTTTTGGTTATTAAATCTTCATCGATACCCTGAGCTCGGCTCGGCCCCAGGTAGACCCGCTGCGCAGGCTCTCATCTAGCTGGCAGGTCTGAAGGCTCGCCTGTGGGGGAGAGGTCTTATGTTTGGAAATCTTCATCGACACCCCGAGCTCGGCTCGGCCCCAGGTAGACATGTTGCACAGGCTCTCATCTAGCTGGCAGGTTCGAAGGCTCTCCTGTGGGGGAGAGGTCTTATGTTTGGAAATCTTCATCGACACCCCGAACTCGGCTCGGCCCTAGGTAGACCCGCTGTGCAGGCTCTCATCTAGCTGGCAGGTCTGAAGGCTCGCCTGTGGAGGAGAGGTCTTATGTTTGTAAATCTTCATCGACATCCCGAGCTCGGCTCGGCCCAAGATAGACCCGCTGCGCAAGTTCTCATCTAGCTGGTAGGTCCGAAGGCTCGCCTGTTGGGGAGAAGTCTTATGTTTGGAAATCTTCATCGACACCTCGAGCTCGGCTCGGCCCCAGGTAGACCCGCTGCGCAGGCTCTCATCTAGCTGGCAGGTCCGAAGGCTCTCTTATGAGGGTGAGGTCTTATGTTTAGAAATCTTCATTGACACCCCGAGCTCGGCTCGGCCCTAGGTAGACCCGCTGCGCATGCTCTCATCTAGCTGGCAGGTCCAAAGGCTCGCCTGTGGGGGAGAGGTCTTATGTTTGGAAATCTTCATCGACACCCCGAGCTCGGCTCGGCCCCAGGTAGACCCGCTGCGCAGGCTCTCATCTAGCTGGCAGGTCCGAAGGCACGCATGTGGGGGAGAGGTCTTATGTTTGGAAATCTTCATCGACACCCCGAGCTCGGCTCAGTTCCAGGTAGACCCGCTTCACAGGCTCTCATCTAGCTGGCAGGTCTGAAGGCTCGCCTGTGGGGGCGAGGTCTTATGTTTTTAAATCTTCATCGACACCCCGAGCTCGGCTCGGCCCCAGGTAGACCCGCTGCGCATGCTCTCATCTAGCTGGCAGGTCCGAAGGCTCGCCTGTGGGGGAGAGGTCTTATGTTTGGAAATCTTCATCGACACCCCGAGCTCGGCTCGGCCACAGGTAGACCCACTGCGCAGGCTCTCATCTAGCTGGCAGGTCTGAAGGCTCGCCTGTAGGGGAGAGGTCTTATGTTTGGAAATCTTCATCGACACCCCGAGCTCTGCTCGGCCCCAGGTAGACCCGCTGCGCAGGCCCTAATCTAGCTAGCAGGTCTGAAGGCTCGCCTGTGGGGGAGAGGTCTTATGTTTTGAAATCTTCATCGACACCCCGAGCTCGGCTCGGCCCCAGGTAGACCCGCTGCGCAGGCTCTCATATAGCTGGCAGGTCCGAAGGCTCGCCTGTGGGGGAGAGGTCTTATGTTTGGAAATCTTCATCGACACCCCGAGCTCGGCTCTGCCCCAGGTAGACCTGCTGCGCAGACTCTCATCTAGCTGGCAGGTCCGAAGGCTCGCCTGTGGGGGATAGGTTTAGTGTTTGGAAAAGCTTCGACACGGATGTTCTAGGCTAGGCAAAAGACACCCTGGAAACAAACCCAAAGGGGTTTCAGCCAGGGGAGGTCTCGGCCAGGAGATCCTTGCTGAGGGATCTCGCCAAACGAAGTTCCCGGCGGGTCTAGGCAAGGAGACCCAATCGATCGCGCAAGGCAAGGAGGGGTGGTCTTCCCTTAGCCTATGAACGACAATCATCACAAATGGTTCTCGGCAGAACGCGGGAGCGACGTGGTTGAGCCTCGAGCTCTCGGCAGATTCTCACCTATCGGTCGCTAAGAGAGAATATCCTAAAGGGGGCCAGGGGGCTCGACGGAAGATCCCTTGAGCAGCATTTGTTATCAACAAAAAAAAGAGGGGTACAAACGCTAAAATTTTATATATGCAAGCATGGTTACAAATAGTTGCAAAAAATCAGAGCGTCTCGCTCATTACAAAAGTAGAAGAGAAGGAAACCCCTCAGGGCAGAGCGCTATACCCGCTCGAGCTTCCGCTCGAGCTCCCGCTTGAGCGACTATGGGAGCTCTCGCCCGAGCTCTCCCCGGATGTCTCGCTGGCAGCTGCGAGGGATCTCAGGACATCTGGGGGCGGAGAGTCGGGCGCGCCTGGGGGCTTCGGGATAGGCTCGAAGAGCCAGGGAACGAGCTGGGGAGCGGTCAGGGTCTCGCCACCCTCGTCCAGGCATCCCACGTCCCGCAGCGTCTCGATCATCAATCTGGTTGTCGCCTGGGCATTGACCTGCAAGATCTTATCGATGTCATACTCGGAATAATTCCGGCTCTTCAGCCTTTCATCAAGCGTGGGAGGGGGCAGGACTGCAGCTGTCGCCGTCTCCAGGCGCTTGACTTGGCCCTTCAGCGGGGCATTCTCGCACTCCACCCCGGCCAGCCGCGCACGGAGCACCATGACCTGCGGAGAGTCCTGCATAAAAAGCATGCGATCAGCAGCGAGAACGAGGGTATGGATCTCATAGGCGGGAACGAATGTCAGAAATGGTCTCGCTTACCTCTTCTGCCAGGCGCAGGGACAACAGGAATTGGGCGTCCTCTAGCTCAGTCTTCAGGGTCGCTGCCCGAGCCACCACTTCCTCTCTCGCCTTGTACATATCAAGGAAGTTCCGGTCGATGGTGATGCTTCGACGAGCGCACATGTGCGCAAGCTCGATCCCACGCATCAGAGCCCGGGTGGAATCAAAAGCGAGGAGGCGAGTGGGCAGTTGGTCGTACAGACCCGCGAACTCCCGGCTGTAGAGGCCATAGCCCAGCGTGAAGGCCTCGCCGGTGACCTCGTCACTCTCTACCCAGCTCGGGAGCAGCGTCGAGAGGGATACTCGGTTGGCCTCCGAGTCCCATTGCAGCAAGGGTTTCCCTTCCGCATCAAGGCTTTTCACGCCTAAACCAAAGTTCCTGTGCCCCTTCAGCACAGGCTTGGACGGAGGCTGGGCAGAGCTCTCGACAGCCACTACCTCAGTGCCCACCTCGCCACCCGCCTGTATCGCGGCCGGGGGTTCTCGGCAGGGGCCCCAACACTGCTCCTGAGGACGTCCCTCATCTCGCTGACCGCTGCTAAAATCTCGGCGAAAAACCTGCCCGGCGGGAGAGGTCGGGCGGGCGAAGGCATCTTGGATTTCCCCTTCTCGGTAGCGGACGGTTTTGACCTCTTCATCTGCTGGGACGAAAAGCCTCTGGGTTTCCGCTTCTCGGCACCAGATGACGGAGGCGGAGCTACCTCGTCCCAACAAGCGCGGGCCGCAGACTTCGCGAGAGCCAACGGATCTCCCGCAGTCTAGCCCTCTGCAGCTTGCGTCTCGGGGAAGGGCTGACGCAAGGGGATCTCCCGCTCTCCTGCAAAGGCAACAGGTAACACTCAGCATTGAGGTAGGACGTGTAAACACCGAACAAAAGAAAGAAGAGACGAGATCTCACCTTTGCCAGGAGGAACGGGGGGAAGAGAGTCGACGTCCCGCCTAAGGAAGGGGACGTCAAACTCCTTGGTCCCAAAGAATTCGAGGAGCGCGCTCTCGCGGGACCCCAGTGACGGAGAATTGTAAGCGACATCTTCATACTACATCGGCGCAAGCAGAACGTTCCCGAAGTCACCCGAAACGAAAACAAATTTCTCGCCCCAGTGATGATGCTTGTTGGCGAGACCGGTTGTTTTAAGCAGCTGCCCGGAGAAGAAGACGACTCCTCCCTTCGCGCGGAAGGTAAACAGCTTCCGGAAGATCGAAAGGTTGAACTCTATCCTCTCGGATCGCATGTAGAAGATGAACGATACAAGGATGATGAACGAATTTTGATTCAGCTGCGCGGGAATGACTCCGTAATAGCGGAGGGCGAGGCACATCTCCGGCTAAAGAGGGAGGCAAAAGCCCACCTCGAAGTGTTCGAGGGGGATTACGAGCTCCCCCTCTCGCGCAGTGTTCACCCTATCGTTATTGCCTGGGTTTCTCGCGGCGAAGCTGACGGGAACGTAATGGGAGGTAATCAGCTGATACTCATCCAAGGTCAGACGGAACGACGGAAATCGGTGCTTCCGGAAAGCTTCCGCGCAATGAGAGCGTCCCTCGTTCTCGCCCGACATTATGTCTAAAGTAGTCGAAGGCGAAGTCGCAAGAGAGGAGGTGAGAGGGAGAGACCAGCCAAGAAGCAAGGGAAGGGAGGCGAAAGCAAGATGTTTTCGGCAGAGCACGAAAGCGAAAAGAAGAAAGGGGGAGGTTCCGGACCAGGGAAATAAATGTGGTGGGTGGATCCACCTATTTATAGGAAGCCGTGATAAATGATGATTTTCCCAGAAAGGGCGGCGGAGGTACAGCTGTCACGCCCTAGGTCAACGGCGCCTCGGTCCCCCGCCCGAATTGACAGTGACTGATCGACAACCCTAGTTCGCGCAAGAATCGCACGGCATGACAGACGCAAAAGCAAAGAACGTTCTCGCTAGGCGAGACCTAAGATAATAGTAGTAACAATAATAGTTAACCAATGAAAGCAGTTCACAAGATTGTAGGCAGTCCAAGGTTCAGAACAAAATTAAAAGACATGGTATATGGCGAGAAGGGAAGGGTAGAGGTAAGAAGGGGCGAGATATTAGGAATCAATAAGGCTCCCATCGCCAGCGTCCTCTCTCTCGCTGTCGGGTCCTCGGAGGTGCCAACGGGTTGAAGTAGGAGGAGAGCACGGTGCACCCTAGATTGATCCGGCGAGCTTGGTCTCGTATCCGCGCAAGGCACCTCCCGGGAGAAGATCCCGCAGTAGGGCCGCCCGGCCGCTCCGCCTCGCTTAGGAAGTAATCTCGCTCCAGGGACTCCAGCCTTTGTTTCACTGAACTGCGAAACTCTCTCACCGCGTAGGCCTGGGCTCGCTCCCGCCGCGCGAGTTTGGAGAGGATGGCCGCGACCCTTTTACCCCGCCTTCTCGCGCTTCCCGCGCCAATCAGGATTCCTTCCATTTCGTCAGAGGAGGGGAAGGGGGAGCTGTCGTCGTCCTCCTCCCGATCCCTGTCATCATCCTCATCCTCATCAGCTCTCGATCGCAGGTCTGGATCTCCTGAGAAGGCAACCTGGCGGTTAGTGTAAGAACAAGGTGAGAGCAGCAGCAGTGTGTGGCATACCAGCAGCATGGCGAGAGCCGTCGGCCGGTGGAAGGCAAGAAGGCTCGGGCTCTCCCTTGACATCCCTCCCAAATAGGAGATGGAGTGGCTTTCCACGACCCGGACGGAAGATCTCGCGCGTCGTAACCTCCGCAGGGCCCGAGGTGTAAGACCCCCCTCCCGGAACACAACACACGGCACGAGGGGAGTCTTATGCCCGAAATAGCCGCCTTGCGGTAGCACTAACACACGGGTTAGCCTTTACCACAAGACGCCTATTCCGCCGGCTACAATACATATCACAACAAACATGCCAACCCAACCATAACAGAAAAGTAAAAGCAAAAGCAGTTCAGTTCACAGCTAAGTTAAAGTCCAAAAGTAGCGGAAGATAACAAGCACAACAGGCTTGTACAAAAAGAACAAGAGTCTAGAAATGCTTTGCCAAACGGCTACATGAAAACACTCACGACTGTCACTGACGGTGCCGATGGCACCACCACCTCAGGTCCTATCATCCGGGCCTGGCTGTCCTGCTGCATAGTCCGTCGCTGCTCTACCTGCGGGGTTTCCTCCTAAAAAGGAAGACGTAGCAACCGTTAGTCATAAGACTAAGTGGCTTCACATCCGCTCCCCCGGCGACTCCTCGGCACCGGGCGGAGAAAGGAACAAGGTACAATATGATTATATATAAGCAGTAAACAAGCAGGTGACTGTAAAAATAGTGGAGTATAAACTACGCTACACAACTAGCAGTTCTACAAATATCAATAGTATGTGACAGCAGGTATAATTAATCAGAATAGTAACTTAACTTATAAGAGTGCCCATACAAACTTATAAGTTAAGGATCGGCTTAACAATAAAGTAACTCATCGTATAGGAGTGCCCATACAAACTTATACGATGAGGATCTTGTGTATGCAATGAATGACATGATATGAATGTTATGGTATGACCGACTCATGCGCACGCACATACAAGTTGCTATGTCGACACAGACTTGAAGTTCCCACTTTTCGAGCAGGTAGCTAACCTCTCAGGCGTCGTCCGTCGTGGCCAGACGGCGACAGTGGAGCGGGCGTCTCCACTACTAGGTGGTATCACACTACCTATCCTAGGCCCCCGTACGCCTCAACGCTAAGAACACAACAGCGGAGCTCACATGCGTACTACGGCTCAGAAGGGGTCTTGGGTAAATGTGCACCAAGAACACAGCCCAACCTGGCCTTTGATTTCGAACCGGATGGAACCTCGGAAGCGCACGAGGTGCAAGCCCAACCGTTCTCATGGCGCGGAGGAGATCTCGGTTTATGGACACCAAGTATCTAACCCTACCGCCCAAGGTCTACCCATTGGCTCCCATCGGTGTGACGACTGGCGAACCCGTAGACCTGCCACAGTCATTATCTCAATATCGCGACACGATGAATCGTCGCACATTACATGCCCCAAAACAACTCACTCGATGCTACCCGTAGGGAGACTTCAACTCTAAGCATCAGTTATTAATAACCCCTTGGGCTCGGATTACGGTTACAAAATACTCCTCACATAGTGTTCATCATTTTCACGCCCACCTATTCAATAACTTCACCTCAACACTACGCACAATAGATATATTCAACACCAAATTGTATACGTATATCCTATCCCGATCTCAACTCCTAATATCTAGCCTTCCCATCCAATCCATTTCTCTACCAATACATGGTTATACCTTATTACGCAACCAAATGAATAACCATGCTAGATTATAGTAACAACAACATTATAGATATATGGGAGCAAGATATCAAATGAGCAAATCACAATCATTGCAAGAGAGCTAACATTATAAATTAACAAGTGCATTAACATAGGATAGCCCAATACTAAAACTGGGATTCCCGGAGCTACAGGAATCCGATCACAACGCACAACCCCTCGTTGGAAAGGTATTCGCGAGGGCTACGACTTTCGTGTTGAGTCGATCGCCCAGATCTGGTCGCAACCTACCAGAAATTCAACTCGAACACGTACAGGAAACAGTTTCCTGTACAGGAATTTTCCCGAACGCAGCGGACTCGAACCAGCTTTCCCGTGGCTACAGGTATCGCATGGAAACGAGCAACCACTCGTTGGAAAGGTAATTTCAAGGGCTACAACTTTCGTGTTGAGTCGTTCACCCAGATCTGGCCAGAACACCTCCGAAATTGGCCACGAAGGTCGCTGCGTGCAGAAATCAGATTTCTGCACGCATCTTAAGGCGAGATGAACGGCATCCGTTCATCTTCTTCCTTGCAACGACCTCGCATAAACTTCTCCAGAAATCACACCCAACCTTATTCCTCCTTTCAAAGCCAAACCCTCAACGAAAATCCCTCTCATCTCCACTTTGAACGATGAGAAGGTTGAGGAAGACTAAGCCTAGAAAACCTAGGCATGGCTTAACCTAAGAACTCTCCTCCTCACCATCAAGACTCTATGGAGTCGATGTCTCTCCTAAAATAGCTATAGATCTAGCACCAAGGGAGAGGGGAGGAAGCTCACCTCAAGTCCAGCGGTACCACCATGGCCGGCCATGAGCCTCGCACTCCTTCGCGGCGGCATTGTTTTTCCCTTGACGGTGGCGGCGTTTTGATTCCTCCAAGGATGGCTCCGGCAAGCTCTTCCTCCTCCTCCAGCCAAGAACCCTCTCAGGAATTTCGGGGCAGAAGAAAGGAGATGAAATGCTAGGGTTTCCCAACTTTTTCCTTTTTATACATCGCAGACACGGGTAGGCACACGGCCGTGTTCCTACCCGTGTGCATGTGACACGGCCGTGTTGCCTGCCGTGTTCAAGGCCGTGTTCATCCCAGAATCACTTTCTGCCGGGTCGGGGTTGCGGCACACGGGTAGGGACACGGCCGTGTCCCGACCCGTGTCCTTGGCACACGGCTAGGGACACGCCCGTGTCCCAATGCCCGTGTACCTCTCTGACTGGGAGCCTATTTTTATGAGGCACACGGGTATGGACACGGCCGTGTCCATACCCGTGTCAGCCAGAAAAGGCATTTTGCCTTGTTTTCCTCATTCCCCGCACGTCCGCACCTGTTCACCCACATCCCCCATTGGGCTCACCACAGCCCCCTTGACTCAAATACGCAATCAAGGGGCCTAGCGCGAATTGGGACGTTACAAATCCTATAAACAAAATAAAAGATTTCGTCCCCGAAATCAGGGTAAGGCTATGGGAGTGAAACACATAATAAGGGAACTATGCTTTCAAATAAAATTTTTACCTGGAGTAAATAATTCCGGGTAGCGCTCTTGCATCAAATCCCTTGGCTCCCATGTGCACTCTTCCTTCCCGTGATTAGACCATAGCACCTTCTCCAAGGGAACACTTTTGCGGCGCAAGGTCCTTGTCTCGTTATCAACGATCCGCACCGGCTCCAGTCGCACAGACCTATCAGACGCCACGGCACCATCCGCCGTGGGGATATACTGTTCAGGTCGCAACAAAGCCTTCCGAAGCGACGATACATGGAACACGTCGTGAAGGTTCTCCAGCTCCGGTGGTAGCTCCAATCGATAGGCCAGAGGGCCAATCCTTTCCACTACAACATAGGGCCCAACATACCTTGGGCTGAGCTTCTTGACTCCACGTACTCGTGACACTCCGTGCATCGGTCGAATCTTCAGGAACACCTTATCACCCACTTGAAACTCCACCATACGGTGCCTTGCGTTGTAATATTTCGCCTGTCGGCTTTGAGCCTCTAGCATTCGATCCCGGATCAACCTAACCACCGCGTCCGTGTCATCAATATACTCATTTCCCAATGTCTTCGGATCTTCGTCTTGCACCCAGGACAAGGGTGTTCTACACCTCCTTCCATACAAAGCTTCATGAGGTGCCATTCCAATACTGGCTTGATGACTGTTATTATAAGAGAACTCCACGAGAGGTAAGAGTCTCTCCCATGGTTCTCCTTTATCTAGCACACACAACCGCAGAAGGTCCTCCAATGTTCGGATGGTTCGTTCAGATTGCCCGTCCGTTTGAGGGTGAAAGGCCGTGCTAAAGGTGAGGCGCGAGCCCAAATAAGCCTGTACAGCCCTCCATTCTCTTGAAGTAAACCGGCCATCCCGATCGGAGACGATCGTCTTCGGCACGCCATGGTACCGCACAAATTGTTCCACAAAGAGACGCACTAAGACGCCCACTTGCGCCTCCTTCTTCATTGGGATAAATCGGGCTACCTTGGTCAACCGGTCAACTATCACCCACACGGAATCATTCCCCGAGTGCGAGCGAGGTAACCCGTGGACGAAGTCCATGGAGATGTCCTCAAATTTCCATTCGGGGATGGGCAACGACTGTAGCATTCCACCGGGGCTTCTGCACTCCGCCTTCACCATTTGACAGGCCACACAATGAGTAACAAAGTACTTGACATCCCTCTTCATGCCCGGCCAACACATCGTCTTTCTCAAATCGGTGTACATCTTCGCGATCCCCGGGTGCACCGAGTACTTGGAGCAATGGGCCTCCTTTAGAATATCCTCCCGAATGTTGTCACCTTCGGGGATGTAAAGCCGGCCACGAAAATGGACGAGGCCGTCTTTTAGGGAGTATTCTTCCGTAGTCCCATCCTCCATTGACTTGAAAGCCGGGGTTAAAACCGCATCCTTCTTTTGTTCCGTACGGATCCGGTCTCGTATGTTGCAAACTATACTCATCGCGGCCAAATATTCGGTATACTCTTCCGGTTGATTCTTAAAGACCAAAGTGATTTCCATCTCTTGCAACGTCCGGATTAACTCCATCCTCATCAAGCGGGATTCCGTGCTCGCTTCCGGCGCTTTCCGGCTCAAGGCATCAGCTACGGAATTAACCTTCCCGGGGTGGTAGTTCAAGGTGAAATCATAGTCGCACAAGAACTCCAACCACCGCCGCTGTCTTAAGTTTAACTCCTTTTGGGTGTGAACGTACTTCAGATTTTTGTGATCCGAGTAGATCTCGCAGTGGACGCCGTATAAGTAATGCCTCCACATCTTCAAGGCGAATACCACCGCTCCCAACTCTAGATCATGCACTGGGTAGCTGGCTTCATGCTTCTTCAACTGTCTTGAAGCATAAGCGATCACATGCCCATTCTGCATCAACACAGCTCCCATCCCTTGATACGACGCATCCGTGTAAACTTGAAAGCCCTCCTTCCCAGATGGAAGAGCTAGGATGGGTGCAGTCGTCAATCTGTCTTTCAACTCTTGGAATGCAGCTTCACACTGGGGTGTCCATTCAAACGGCACACCCTTCTTGGTCAGCGTAGTAAGGGGAAGGGCGATCTTCGAGAAGCCTTTCACGAACTTGCGATAGTACCCGGCAAGTCCAAGAAAGCTCCGTATGTCGGCCGCTGACTTCAATGGCGACCACTCCTTCACGGCCCGCACCTTGGCCGGATCTACTGCTAGCCCCGCCCCACTAATCACATGGCCTAAGAACGCGACCTCTCGAAGCCAAAACTCGCATTTGCTGAACTTGGCAAACAAAGCGTGCTCCTTTAGTTTCCTCAGCACCAAAGTTAGATGTTCGGCGTGTTCTGCTTCAGTCTTGGAGTAGACTAGGATATCATCGATGAACACGATGACAAAGATGTCCAAATAAGGGCTGAACACCTTGTTCATCAAGCTCATAAAGGCGGAAGGGGCGTTTGTGAGCCCAAACGGCATCACGGTGAATTCATACAAACCATATCTCGAACTGAACGCCGTCTTCTGAATGTCATCTTCTTGTATCCTCAGCTGATAATATCCCGAACGCAGATCTAACTTGGAGAACCAATACGATCCCACCAATTGATCAAATAACTCATCAATGCGCGGTAGGGGATAGGTGTTCCGCACCGTTAACCGGTTCAACTCTCGATAATCAATGCACAACCGCAGGGTGCCATCCTTCTTTTTGACGAACAAAACGGGCGCTCCCCAAGGCGACGAGCTTGGGCGAACGAACCCTGCTTCCACCAATTCCTGAAGCTGGACTCTAAACTCTGCAAGTTCCTTCGGAGCCATTCGGTATGGAGCTCGCGAGACGGGCTTGGCACCCGGAATTAGCTTGATTTGGAAGTCCACTTCCCTATGCGGGGGTAGTCCCGGCAATTTCTCGGGAAATACCTCGGGAAATTCTCGCACCACCCGCACATCCTTGACCTCTAATGTCAATTTCTTCAACTCAAAGCAGATTACATAGACCTCGTCCCCTTCCATATGAGATTTCATAGCTTGGATTGAAGATAATAGTTTACGGGGTGCGAATTTAATACCTTGGAAGATGACTTCCGAGTCTCCATGCCTCAACATAACTTGCTTCTCCGCACAATTGATCCTGGCGTGGTGCCAGTCCAACCACTTCATGCCCAAGATGAGATCGAACTCCGGGATTCTTAACACTGTAGCCGGAGTTTCAAAGAACTTTCCTCCAATAAGGGTGTCGAAATCGCAACTTGCTGACGACGTCATCTCAGAGCCGTCCGGAAGGCGCACCCTTTGAGTAATGCCCGTGAAGTGTTGCACTCCCTCCAAGTCCTTCACGAAGTCCTCCGAAATGAACGAGTGAGACGCACCCGTGTCAAATAACGTATAGGCGGGTCTCCCGCTAACCACGACAGTGCCTAGGTTTCAAAAGGGTAATCACTAATCAGAATAGCGCGTATCATTTGTATCATAAATCTAACAAGTCATATAATATTAATAAATTTTTGCACGTACCGGTGATGACTTCCTGCGGATTTCTCTCCTGAGTCATATCCAATGCGAATACATGCTCCCGCGCATGTCCTTGATTTCTCCCTGGTGGTCCTCTTCCTCGGCCACGCATGTGCCCTCGCCCCCGTGGAGCTACTGGAGGGGGAGCAATAGGAGCATCCCCGATCAATCGCGGGCAAACTCGTCGGACATGCCCCGGTTGGTTGCACTCAAAACATATCACCTCACGTCGGCCCCCAGGTTGTTGATAATATTGCTGATGCGGTGGTGGAGGTAAAGCTAGTGGTTGCGGAATTGGGTACTCCACCCGATAGTTCCGGTTGACCCACCGACCGCCTCTGTGGTTTCCCCTTCCTCTACCATGATCATTCCGCCTTCTATTACTAGGGCCGACTTCAATTACTCCTTCCGCGGGTCTCTTGCCACATCCCATGTGGTCCGCCTCCAGTCTCTTTGCCATGTCAATGATTTCTGCCAGGCTTCCATCGGCTATAAACAAAAGGGCCTGCCTCAGGGGGTCCCTCAACCCTTTGTAGAAGCGCTTCGCGTAGCCTCTATCGTCCAACTCATAGGAATCGGCAAACCTAGCGAGGTGTTGGAACTCCCTCTGGTACTCCGTTACCGAATTCGATCCTTGCTTCAGCTGCAGAAATTTTTCTTCAAGTCCATCCCGAGCAGAAGAAGGGATGAAGTGATCCAGAAAAGCCTCGGTGAACTCGTTCCAACCGATGTCCGTGTACAACCGCCCTTGGAAGATGGAGCCCATGAGGGACTTCCACCACCTTTTGGCGTGCAGCTCTAGCAGCGTCACTACCAATGTCACCGCCATGCTGTTCGGACATCTTATGCCAGCCATCAATTCCTGCACGGTATCAAGCCATTCCTCGGTGCGCACCGGCGATTCTGTCCCAAGATAGGCAGGAGGGGACAGGGCACGGAAGGTGCTCAACCAGTTGGAGCTTGGCGCTTGTTGTTGCACCGGAGCTTGCTGGGCTTTAAATGCATCCAATATGGCTGACAGCGTTTGTCCCAGCTCCGACTGCTGGAATTGTGAAGGAACGGAAGGGGTAGGAGTGCCCCCAACCGGCTCCACCTGCGCTGGGACCTATACGCAAGGTACAAATTAGGGTCAGGTTGGCTAAAACTAATGTCAAAGTTGGACAACTTAGTGTGAATTACATATGGGCACACCACTGCTTCCGCTAAGTCGGTTTGTCCCCAAACCGACTAATCGAACGGGAGTGGCCCATTGTTACCTGACTGCTGTAGGTGAAGATCGGCTAAGTCTGATACCATTTGTAAGACCCCCCTCCCGGAACACAACACACGGCACGAGGGGAGTCTTATGCCCGAAATAGCCGCCTTGCGGTAGCACTAACACACGGGTTAGCCTTTACCACAAGACGCCTATTCCGCCGGCTACAATACATATCACAACAAACATGCCAACCCAACCATAACAGAAAAGTAAAAGCAAAAGCAGTTCAGTTCACAGCTAAGTTAAAGTCCAAAAGTAGCGGAAGATAACAAGCACAACAGGCTTGTACAAAAAGAACAAGAGTCTAGAAATGCTTTGCCAAACGGCTACATGAAAACACTCACGACTGTCACTGACGGTGCCGATGGCACCACCACCTCAGGTCCTATCATCCGGGCCTGGCTGTCCTGCTGCATAGTCCGTCGCTGCTCTACCTGCGGGGTTTCCTCCTAAAAAGGAAGACGTAGCAACCGTTAGTCATAAGACTAAGTGGCTTCACATCCGCTCCCCCGGCGACTCCTCGGCACCGGGCGGAGAAAGGAACAAGGTACAATATGATTATATATAAGCAGTAAACAAGCAGGTGACTGTAAAAATAGTGGAGTATAAACTACGCTACACAACTAGCAGTTCTACAAATATCAATAGTATGTGACAGCAGGTATAATTAATCAGAATAGTAACTTAACTTATAAGAGTGCCCATACAAACTTATAAGTTAAGGATCGGCTTAACAATAAAGTAACTCATCGTATAGGAGTGCCCATACAAACTTATACGATGAGGATCTTGTGTATGCAATGAATGACATGATATGAATGTTATGGTATGACCGACTCATGCGCACGCACATACAAGTTGCTATGTCGACACAGACTTGAAGTTCCCACTTTTCGAGCAGGTAGCTAACCTCTCAGGCGTCGTCCGTCGTGGCCAGACGGCGACAGTGGAGCGGGCGTCTCCACTACTAGGTGGTATCACACTACCTATCCTAGGCCCCCGTACGCCTCAACGCTAAGAACACAACAGCGGAGCTCACATGCGTACTACGGCTCAGAAGGGGTCTTGGGTAAATGTGCACCAAGAACACAGCCCAACCTGGCCTTTGATTTCGAACCGGATGGAACCTCGGAAGCGCACGAGGTGCAAGCCCAACCGTTCTCATGGCGCGGAGGAGATCTCGGTTTATGGACACCAAGTATCTAACCCTACCGCCCAAGGTCTACCCATTGGCTCCCATCGGTGTGACGACTGGCGAACCCGTAGACCTGCCACAGTCATTATCTCAATATCGCGACACGATGAATCGTCGCACATTACATGCCCCAAAACAACTCACTCGATGCTACCCGTAGGGAGACTTCAACTCTAAGCATCAGTTATTAATAACCCCTTGGGCTCGGATTACGGTTACAAAATACTCCTCACATAGTGTTCATCATTTTCACGCCCACCTATTCAATAACTTCACCTCAACACTACGCACAATAGATATATTCAACACCAAATTGTATACGTATATCCTATCCCGATCTCAACTCCTAATATCTAGCCTTCCCATCCAATCCATTTCTCTACCAATACATGGTTATACCTTATTACGCAACCAAATGAATAACCATGCTAGATTATAGTAACAACAACATTATAGATATATGGGAGCAAGATATCAAATGAGCAAATCACAATCATTGCAAGAGAGCTAACATTATAAATTAACAAGTGCATTAACATAGGATAGCCCAATACTAAAACTGGGATTCCCGGAGCTACAGGAATCCGATCACAACGCACAACCCCTCGTTGGAAAGGTATTCGCGAGGGCTACGACTTTCGTGTTGAGTCGATCGCCCAGATCTGGTCGCAACCTACCAGAAATTCAACTCGAACACGTACAGGAAACAGTTTCCTGTACAGGAATTTTCCCGAACGCAGCGGACTCGAACCAGCTTTCCCGTGGCTACAGGTATCGCATGGAAACGAGCAACCACTCGTTGGAAAGGTAATTTCAAGGGCTACAACTTTCGTGTTGAGTCGTTCACCCAGATCTGGCCAGAACACCTCCGAAATTGGCCACGAAAGTCGCTGCGTGCAGAAATCAGATTTCTGCACGCATCTTAAGGCGAGATGAACGGCATCCGTTCATCTTCTTCCTTGCAACGACCTCGCATAAACTTCTCCAGAAATCACACCCAACCTTATTCCTCCTTTCAAAGCCAAACCCTCAACGAAAATCCCTCTCATCTCCACTTTGAACGATGAGAAGGTTGAGGAAGACTAAGCCTAGAAAACCTAGGCATGGCTTAACCTAAGAACTCTCCTCCTCACCATCAAGACTCTATGGAGTCGATGTCTCTCCTAAAATAGCTATAGATCTAGCACCAAGGGAGAGGGGAGGAAGCTCACCTCAAGTCCAGCGGTACCACCATGGCCGGCCATGAGCCTCGCACTCCTTCGCGGCGGCATTGTTTTTCCCTTGACGGTGGCGGCGTTTTGATTCCTCCAAGGATGGCTCCGGCAAGCTCTTCCTCCTCCTCCAGCCAAGAACCCTCTCAGGAATTTCGGGGCAGAAGAAAGGAGATGAAATGCTAGGGTTTCCCAACTTTTTCCTTTTTATACATCGCAGACACGGGTAGGCACACGGCCGTGTTCCTACCCGTGTGCATGTGACACGGCCGTGTTGCCTGCCGTGTTCAAGGCCGTGTTCATCCCAGAATCACTTTCTGCCGGGTCGGGGTTGCGGCACACGGGTAGGGACACGGCCGTGTCCCGACCCGTGTCCTTGGCACACGGCTAGGGACACGCCCGTGTCCCAATGCCCGTGTACCTCTCTGACTGGGAGCCTATTTTTATGAGGCACACGGGTATGGACACGGCCGTGTCCATACCCGTGTCAGCCAGAAAAGGCATTTTGCCTTGTTTTCCTCATTCCCCGCACGTCCGCACCTGTTCACCCACATCCCCCATTGGGCTCACCACAGCCCCCTTGACTCAAATACGCAATCAAGGGGCCTAGCGCGAATTGGGACGTTACACGAGGTCTGGGGAGGGTCGCGCTCCCTCACGGAACGGTCGGCCTCCGGCGTCAGGGACGGGTCGGTGGGCGTCTCCCCCGCGGATGGGTGGGGATTGGTTGCTGGATCGTCGCGGGGGGCAACCCCTACGTCAGTTCCCGACAAGGTAAGACCCGGACGGGCGGAAGCAGGCGCTGCGAGAGTCCCACCCAAGGGTTAGAATGACGAAAAGAAAAACGGGCAAGAAAGGAGGGGCTACCTGGAGGTCCCGAACCATCGGCAGGAGCCCCTTCGGGATCCTGTGGCTGATCCTCAGGCGGGCGAGACGTCGATGGGTCCGGGGGAACCGGGGGAAGCCCAACACCACCTTCCGGGACCACCTGCCAATAAAGGTTCAGTGACCAATTCTCAAAAACAGCAGTCCTCTAGTCGGCGAAACATACCCTCTGCAGCAGAAGAGGATCGGCCGCACGGCTTGGGGATGGAGTTGGAGAGGCTCGGTGTTCTCGCGAGGGGTCCTGATGGACCTTCTTCGCCTTCTTCTTCTTCTCTTTCGGCGGTGGCGGAGGCTCCATAGTGGGTGCCTCTCTCGCCAGCCAAGGAGCCACTAGTGCGCTATTGGCAAGGGCTCGCGCTTGCGCCGCCTTTATGCGGTCCTGAAGGTCTTGCGAGAGTGGCTTACATCTTGTTTGGGGCGCATCGCGAGGTCGCGCGAAATCTCAGGAGGGCAACAACGGTCAGGGGCAGATTTACGGCCGTCTATCAACGCGTATATATAACCGCGGCAGGGCCCACCAATAGATTCCCTTTGCAGGAAGTGACACGTTCCCAGCGAATATTTAGGGGTTGGACGTGTCTTTTCGAGCGCAGAGCTAGCTCAAAAAGAGAGGCGATTGTGTACAACTCATATTCGCTGGGTAGGACCCGGAGGAATCAACGATCGAGGTTGGACCAGCCTCGGGTTAGCTTGGGCCTGAGGACCAGGAGAGCTCTCGCCGGAGGAGCTCCCGCCTATGAGCAGGCGAGGTCCCGCCCGTGACCAGAAGCGGGCGAGAAGGCGTCGAGTGGTCTCAACGCCGCGCTGAGTGAGCTCCACTCACTCAACGCCGCGGTCAGCGGCAAGGGTCGGTATCAAGGACATTAGGTGAGCTCCACTCATTCAACGTCGCGTCCGGCAGCGACAGCGTCAAGGTTAGAGGAGCTCCCGCCTAGAGAGGGGCGAGAGCGTTCACCCTCGGTCAGCCAGGACTCGCTCTCGGCAGAGTCGGCGAGAAGGATTAAACTGGCGAGAAGGCGGGGGGGGGGGGGGGGGTGGCTCAGCCTAGGACTTTTTGACACTCCCTTTTACCTCTCGCCAAAGGAAGGCGGGAGGGTCCCCGGCATAGAGTTCTCGCCGAGTGGGGCCCAGGGTTCAGGGTAAAATTTCTTAATTGCCCTCGGGTAAAATTACCCTTATACCCCCAGAGGCTGCGTTTAATGATTTCCAAACAGCGGGATTTGGCTATTGCCAGACCAGCCAGGGGTATTCCAGTAACTTCAGGTCAGCAAAAGGTTATAAATAGACCCATAAGGGCTCCTTAGAAAGCAGACTCTCATTTTTCTCTGAATCTCTAGTGCTTTCTGAGGAGCTCCCAGCACAGCTTTTGGCTTTGGAGGGGAAGCTCTCAGAGATCTTCCGGGTGTGAGGTGGGACCTCCCTGCTGAGGCTTTGGGTCAGTCCTAGGTCGTTAGCTACCAGTCGAGGGACAGGGCTTGAGAGAAGTAGGTGTTGGTTGCACCCCTATTTTGAACATTCGTTGAGGTCAATTTTGGCTCATACACAACAATTTTAACTTGATTTTTTTTGTGTGTTCCCATTTGGATTAGTAATTTATTGATACAACTCATGACCAAAAGCTTATTAGCTATGTGTTTAAGTGATTTTAGGATTTATTTTATTGACCTGTCCCCCAAGTCATACTAAGTCATGGATTTGGAAAGCTCTCTTTTGGATAACTTATGATGATGAATAAAATGTTAATTGAAAATTGATAATTGCATAGAGATTTTATAAAAATAATGATGAATAAGCAATAAATTATTTGGATAGTTTGTCCATAAGTGTTTATCTAAACTTTCATTCATTCATAAAAGTCCGTTCATTTGGAAGCGTTTTTTCGCTCGGGCGCAATTTTTTCGCCCGCACGCGATTTTTTCGCCTGGACACATTTTTTTCACATGGGCACGAATTTTTCACACGGACTCGAATTTTTCACACGGGCGCGATTTTTTCGCCCGGACGCGAATTTTTCACCCGAGCGTGATTTATTGCCCGGGCGTGAATTTTTCGCGCAGACACGAATTTTTTGCCCGAGCGCAGGTTTTTCAACCGGGCGCGAATGTTCCGCCCGGGCTTGAATTTTGCGCCCGTGCGCGAAATTTCCGTCGATGCGCGAATTTTTCGCCCGGGCAAATTTTTTGCCCGGGTGCGATTTTTTCGTCGGGGCGCAAATTTAAACACGAAAGCGAAAAAAAATGTTCTGCAAAAAAATCCCGTCCTGCCGAAAAAATGCGCTCGGGCAAAAAATTCGTGTCCAAGTGAAAAAATCGCTGTCGGGCGAAATAATTGCACCCGGGGAAAAAATCACTCACTGGAGAAAAAACCGCTCCCGGGCGAAAAAATCGCGCCCGGGCGAAAATATCATGCCCGGGCAGAAAATTCGCGCCCTGGATGAAAATTCGCGCCCAGGCGGAAAATTCGTGTCTGAGAGAAAAATTCGCGGTCGGGTGGAAAATTTGCTCCCGGGCGGTAAATTCTCCCCCGGGAGAAATATTCGCGCCCGGGCGAAACAGTCGCGCCCGGGCGAAACAGTCGCCCCCGGGCAAAACCGTCGCGCCCGGGCGAAACCGTCGCGCCCGGGCGAAACAATCGCGCCCGGGCGAAACAATTGAGCCCTGACAAAAAATTCGTGCCCTGACGAAAAATTCGTGTCATCGCGAAAAATAAGCGTATGGCGGAAAATACGAGCCCATGCGAAAAAATCACTCCCGGGAGAAAAAATCGCTTCAGGATTTTTTAAGGGATAAGCGCCTATAAAAAGCTCGGGCAAAAAATAAGCACTCATGCGAAAAAATCGCTCCAGAGCAAAAAAATCAACTTCGGGAATTTTTAAGGGATAAAGGGCCTATAAGAAGCCATAAGTTGAACCCGTATAGCTTATGAAAAGCCAGCTTATCATCAAATTTAAAATAAATGATTTTATATAAGTTGCACAAACAAACAGCTGAAAAACTGTGTTTGCGTTTTTAATAGAGATTATTCATCAGTATAAGCTGTCCCAAACAGAAC
Source organism: Platanthera zijinensis (assembly GCA_039513925.1). NCBI lineage: Eukaryota > Viridiplantae > Streptophyta > Magnoliopsida > Asparagales > Orchidaceae > Platanthera > Platanthera zijinensis. The sequence goes on from CM077098.1 coordinate 21,344,418, forward strand.
CTTAGGCTTTGTTTGGGGGGACTTGTTTCACCGGTCAAGCGATTACGACCGCATGAACCTGAGCTTAATTAAAGTCAGGTTCATGCGGTCGTAACCGCTTGACCGGTGAAAACAAGTCCCCCAAACTTAACCTTAGTGTTTATTGAAATCCTTATATGAAGGATTCAACTTACCATTAATTACTCTCCTTATCTTGAGTTCGTTATTGATTACATTCTTGATGATTTCTGAGTTCTTCTACCCAGGGCTCAGCGAGGTTTCCTTCTCACCTTCTTCCAGTCAGCACTAAGGCTTTTCCCCTCAAACGTAGGCAAATCTTGCACACAGTCGCAGGGAACCGCTGACTCAATCTCTTCTACATATTGCGAATACTTTTACAACTTGCAAGAAACCTTCCCATCATCGTAATTTTAATTTCACTGAAAATTGACCTTACATTTCAGTAGCTTCTCATTATTTAATCATGATTTATATTATAATTTTGTGTAACATTTCAATGACATTTAAACATAATTTATAAACCAAAATTAGTGTTACTCAACATAACAACGATACGAACGGAAGGGAAATTAGCGTCAAAATGTATAATATTTTGTTGTTGGAGGTCCTCCTTACCGCAAAAGCGCATTTGAATACCAAAATTACGATGACCGCGCGTGCGAGAGAGAAATTTTTTCATGACCATACATATCACTTGCATAATGTGACCTCTTTGAAGGATAACTCGCCCGTCGCCATGGGACAATATGCTGTTGGCATGCATTGCCAATTCTTGAGGTCCATTGGACTTGGTTTATAATTTTGAAGGTTCAAAAATAATTTTGCTTAAATTGGCCTAAAATTGCTAAATGATTTCATTCAATTTCATAGCTTTTGATAATAATAAGATTTCAATAAATTTCATATTTCTTTGGTTTATTATACCATATGAGCAAATAATAGCAGTCCTGCATGATATCCTCCGTGCACAGCGTGTGACGGTTGCATTTAATCCTATTTGTAAATTAGTGTTGTCATTATTTCATCGGACCGTTTACCGCAATCTCCCTTACAAATTTGCAAATTTACAGATTGCACCAAAAAACACATCATTATGCAAGTTTACATTTCATAACATGTATGCACGAAAATACCCTCATGGAGGAAAGCGTCCTAGAGTTATTTTTGTGCATGCATGTTATGTTATGAGATGTAAACTTACATGAGAGAGTTTTTTTGTAATTTCAAAGATAGAGGGGTGCAATTTGTAATTATGCAAACTGCCAGAAGAAGATAATTAATAGTTACTTCATCGTGTGCAGTCATCGTGTGCAGGCATTTCGATGAACACTGGCTTATTAAGGATGTTCAAACAGTATTTTGTGATGCTAAGATATTTCAAATGGTGCACCATTATTTTGTTAAGGTTGACATTTGTAAAGTAGACAATTTTCACCATTAATAGCTGAAATTGAAAAAAGAAATTTGAAATTGCAATATATTTATAATTGTAATGTTATAATTTGATTGATTAATCCTTTGGCGCGGCGTTTTGGCCGGTTGTTTGGGGCAAACGCCTCCTCACGGCGGGTAAACAAACGCTCTCCGACGGCGTTTGCTCCGGTTGGACCTGCCGCGTCATGAGAAACGGGGCAAAAAGCCCCGTTTCGAACCCCGGGTCATCCCCTCCGGTTCGAAAGCTCCGGCTGGAGCAGTTGTTTCCGCCCGCCACCGCCGCGCCAAAGGTAAGGCTCCCATTGGCGCAGTTTTGTTTTTTGCTCTCGCCACCGCAATGCCAAAGGGAGCCTAAATAAATTGTTCATTCTCTCATTTACCATCTCCCCCTCTCAGTCCGACTGAGGCTCTGTTTGGGAGAACTATTGCGGATTGAAAATTTGTTGATCATGTAGAGCTTATTGTACATAACTCTTTGAAAAGCTATTTTGAAAAGTTGTAACATGTTTGGAAGATCAACAAAAACAGCTGTGGCAGACTGATCATCATCGGCTTCCAACCCCGCCGGATCAGATCTGGAGTTTGCGGGGTTGAATTTATTTTGCATCCCGTCAGGCATTGGTCGGCCATGGTGGAGGCTAGAGAGAGAGATCGGGAGGAGTGGAGAGAGAGAGGTGCTTTGGTTGGCCAGATCTGGACTGGAAGAGGGACTGTAGGAGGGATTTAGAGCTCCAAGCGCCATGGGGTCATTGGAGATCAAAACTTTTTGTCGGAGGAGGAATGCCGACTGGAGAAGAGGTCGGAGAGGGACTGCAGGAGGGAGGTCGCCGGAGCTCCAAGCAGCGTCGGAAAGGTAGGTCGCCGGAGCTCAAAGCAGCGATCAGGATGGGGAGGGAAAAAAATTGATGGATTGGGCGATTTTACGGGCTCTAGAGAGGGAAAATAATTTTACGCCAGGAGGAAAATCTATTTTAGGAGAGCAGAAGCTGGGGGGTGGAGAGATTTCCGAAAAGCATCAAAATAGTTCCAGATTTATGAAAAATTCTTCATAAGGAGCTGTTCCAAACAAATATAAAGCAGCTCTGACGGTTGGAAAAGAACTGCGCGAAAGCTGCACCAAACAGAGCCTGAATCGGACTGAAGATTCGATGTTCTGGAAATACCCTCCGGCCTCATAATAGCGGCTCTTCTTTCTTCCGATTTGCCGGATACCCAAGCTTTCCCGCTCGAGTTTCTTCCCTCTCTCCATTCATCTCAAGCATCGTGTGTGGAGTTCGTCGGCGAAGATGAGGCGTTCGCCGACGCAGAGGATGCCTTCTCTTGCGCTGAATCGTTCTCCATGAAGTGCAGCACGAGCGCCGGTGCTGATTCCAGGGATCATTCAAAAAGGTTAACCAAGGATCCTCAGATCAAAGGCTTCGTGATGGGCAGGTTTCTTCCTGCCGCACAAGCTATCACGACGGGCTCTCGTCAGCGAACGTGGAGGAAGCCACCCCGCTCTCCGGTGGTATATATTGAGAACTCGGGTGATCAGATTGTAAAGATTCTGACTTCCTTTGGACTATTACTACCAGCTTAGCAGGGATCATTTCCATAGCATTGTGTAAGATCTAGGGAGAGAGAAGAATTGGAAGAGAGAAGGAGACGAAAAACTTCATAATTTCATTACTTGTCCAATTATTACAATCTAATCATGTATTTATAGTAATTAATTACAATGCAAATTAACAGATATTTCCCAACGGCTATGATGTTTAGTCCTGAGCTGTCACGTGCTGATAAAGCTATGTCTGCTAATAATGCTATTTGGCAGCATCAGGATACTTCTTATGCAGTCAGACTAATGCTGAGCCGTTGATTTGAATAGGTTTTACTGGTTACCGGAAGGTGATATTAGGAAAGAGTTACCCCCCTTAATAAAAATTCCAGAATTCATGTCCGCTAAGTATCCTTCTGGTGAACATAACCAATGTTGTTACATTTACTCTCCTCGTTAAAAGGCGATGCCCTCAGCGTCTTCGTTATTCTGATCCTTTCCTCCAACCCAAAACCCTAACAGTGGCGAAAGGGGAAGCAAATACTTCGTCGGCAGTATGAATCTTCCTGGTTACCTAATGGTAGAAGGCAGAAAATGATGCCGATGAGAACGGATATAGCGGAGAAACAACTAGCTGCAACCAAAAGCTGATTCTACATCTCTTAGTGTGACTGGGTAAGATTTCGCTGTAGAAGTTTAGTTTTCTCCCTTTTGTTTAGTTGTTTTGACTAGGGCTCTGTTTGGGACAACTTATGATGATGAATAAACCGCTAATTGAAAATCGATGTTTGCATAGAGATTTTATAAAATCAATGATGAATAAGCAGTCGACTGTTTGGATAATTTGGTCATAAGTGCTTATCTAAATTTCTCATTTATTCATAAGGGTTTGTTTGTTTGGACGTGTTTTTTTTCGTCCGTGCACGATTTTTTTGCCTGGGGGCGTTTTTCGCTCAGACGTGTTTTTTCGCCCGTCACGATTTTTTTCGTCCGGTCAAGATTGTTTTCTCCCAAGCTCGATTTTTTTCGCCCAGACGTGATTTTTTTCGCCCGGGCGCGATTTGTTCGCTCGGGCGTGATTTTTTCGCCAGGTCAAAAAAAGCGCTTTCGGGCAAAAAAACGCGCCCGGGCGAAAATAACGAGCCAGAGCGAAAAAATCGTGCTCGGGCGAAAAAAATCGCGCCCGGGCGAAAAAAATCGCTTCCGGGCGAAAAATCGCTTCCGGGCGAAAAAATCGTGCTCGGGCGAAAAAATCGCACTCGGGCGAAAAATAGGGCTCGGGCGAAAAAAACGCACCCCGGCGAAAAAAACGCGCCCCGGCGAAAAAAATGCGCCCCGGCGAAAAATACGAGCCCTGGCGAAAAAACCGCGCCCGAGCGAAAAAATCCTGCACGAGTGAATATCGCGCCCGGGCGAAAAATATTGTGCATGGGCGAAAAAAACTCTTCTGGGTGAAAAAACGTGTCATAGCGAAAAAATCGTGTCAGGAAGAAAAGATCGCGTCCGAGCGAAAAGATCGCGACCGGGCGAAAAGATCGCGCTCGGGCGAAAAGATCGTGTCCGGGCGAAAAGATCGCGCCCGGGCGAAAAGTTCACGCCCGCACGAAAAGATCGCGCCCGGGCGGAAAGTTCGCGCTCGGGCGAACAAATTGCGCCTTGGTGAAAAAATCACGTCGGAACGAAAAAATCATATCTGGACAAAAAATCACTCATATGGCTTTTTTAAGAGATAAGCGCTTATGAGAAGCCATAAACTGGACCCGAATAGTTTATTAAAAATCAACTTATCATCAATTTTAAAATAAGTGATTTTATATAACCTGCACAAACAAACAACTATAAAACTGTTTTTGCGTTTTAAATAGAGATTATTGATCAACATAAGTTGTCCCAAACAGAGCCTAGATCTGAGTTTGATGGTAGTGTGGCTTCCGTCGTTCTGCTTTTTTTCTTGGCCGTTTGTGTTGTTTTTTGGTCTTCTGTTCCTAAGTTTTCCCTTGGTATTCCACGTTGTATTATCTTGTCCTGCTTGCTCGTTTAAGTGGGAAAAGTTGTTTAGGGCAGATAATTCCTCCCAGGTACTGTCTTCTGGAGGTAGTCCCTCCCACTATATTAGTCCTTGTTGTACTTCTCTTCCTTGCTGTGAAATTTTTCGAGTAGATATGATAGCTAAAGGCTTATGAAGCGGGTTGTTTCTCTAATGATTTCTTGGAAGGGCAAGCGGCTGAAGCCCAGGTTCTCCGATGTACGGCTTTAGCAGAGATACGTGAAAAACTGGATGGATTTTTGCCTCAAGAGGGAGGTCAAGACGATATACTGTTCGGCCGATGACCTCCAACACTTTGTAAGGGCCGTAATATTTGAGGCCCAACTTTTTGTTATAGGAGCGGCCGAGAGACAATTGTCTGTAAGGATGTAATTTGAGCAGCACCCACTGCCTAGGTTGCAGCTGTAGTTCCTTTCTTCTTTTGTCGGCGTATGTTTTCATTCGTTGTTGTGACGTCTTCAGATTTTGCTTTAGTTGTTGGAGAATCTTTTCCTGTTTTGCCATTGCTGCTCCAGCTGCTTCATTGGTTGTGCTCCCTGGGCTGTAAGATAATAAACCAGGAGGAGATCGACTGAACATGACCTCATATGTGGTCATTCCGGTCGCAGAATTAAATGTTGTATTTATAAAATATTCGGCAAAGCTGAGATAAGAAGTCCATTTCTTAAGATTATGATTACAAAATAAACGTAGGTATTGTTCCAGGGATCGATTAATTCGTTCGGTGAGGCCGTCTGTCTGGGGATGGTGAGGCCGAACAGTACTTTAATTTAGTTTCCTGCAAGCGAAATAATTCTTTCCAAAAATTACTTACGAATATAGTATCTCGATCTGATATAATCGATTCTGATATTGGGTCCTGTTAAGGATTTTATCGGGGAAAAATGTACTGCTTTTGAAAATTGATCTACAACCACCATAATAATCGTATAAGAGTTGGAATTCGGTAGATTAGTGATGAAATCCATTGTGAGGTCTGACCATAATTTTTCAGGTGTTTCTAGTGGTTGTAGCAAGCCATAGGGGAGATGGTTAGTTGGTTTAGCTTTCTGGCATAAGTCGCATTGTTAACATATTGTTCTACCTGTTTACTGATGTTGGACCAGTAAAATTGTTGCTGTAATTTAAATGTCGTTCCCTTAACGTCAGAATGACCACCCCAAAGGCTATCGTGGGCCTCCTTAATTAGTGTTTGTCTCAAGTTTGAATTTTCTGGAATGTATAATCTTTGCTTGTTGTAAATATAAGGTCCCTTAGTGGACCAATTAGGTTCTAGATGTGGCGTATGAAGAATTTTCTATAAAATTTGTTGAGTAAAACTATCATCAGCATAAGCTTGTTCCAGTCCACTCAAGAGAGGGGAGACTGGAACTGTTAACCTAATAAAGCTCATTACTGGAGGGTGTTCTGGGGTTGAGTCTATTCGTGACAGGGTATCAGCAACAATGTTATTTTTGCCCGCCTTATATTTTATAATGTAGTCGTAGCTGAAGGATAAGGCGCATACCCAACTGCACCAAAATCTCAGACTTTTGGATAGGGCGCTACTTAATTTCTTAAATAAGTAGCAAAGCGCCACGGGTCAAGTGAAGGAACGCCGGACCCAACAATCCCCCCGGCGTCCAGCACAACCCGTCGGCTCAGAGGTGGGGTTAACACATGACCCACATGGCTCAGAGGTAGGGTTACCACATGTCCACTGTTTGCTTGACCCACCGGACCCACATAGGTAGGAGGGAAAAATCAGGATTTAATAGCGTCCCCCCGGTCTTGAACCCGTAACCTCCCTCTGATACCAATGGAAGGATCAAGCGCATACCCAACTGCACCAAAAGCCCGAACTTTTGGAGAGGGCGCTACTTAATTTCTTAAATAAGTAGCAAAGTGTCACGGGTCAAGTGAAGGAACGTCGGACCCAACAGTAGCCAAGTAGTTTCGAAAAGAATTTGTGTTGCTCGGGTGTGTACAACCCATATTCGCTGGGTAGGACCCGGAGGCATCAACGGTCGGGGTTGGACCAGCCTCGGGTTAGCTTGCGCCTGAGGACCAGGAGAGCTCTCGCCGGAGGAGCTCCTGCCTATGAGCAGGCGAGGTCACTCCCGTGACCAGAAGCGGGCGAGAAGGCGTCGAGTGGTCTCAACGCCGCGCTGAGTGAGCTCCACTCACTCAACGCTGCGGTCAGCAGCAAGGGTCAGCAGTAAGGGCGTTAAGTGAGCTCCACTCACTCAACGTCGCGTCCGGCAGCGACAGCGTCAAGGTTAGAGGAGCTCCCGCCTAGAGAGGGGAGAGAGCGTTCACCCTCGGTCAGCCAGGACCCGCTCTCGGCAGAGTCGGCGAGAAGGATGAAACTGGCGAGAAGGCGGGGGGTGGCTCAGCCTGGGACTTTTTGACACTCCCTTTTAGCTCTCGCCAAAGGAAGGCGGGAGGGTTCCCGGCATAGAGTTCTCGTCGAGTGGGGCCCAGGGTTCATGGTAAAATTTCTTAATTGCCCTCGGGTAAAATTACCCTTATACCCCCAGGGGCTGCGTTTAATGCTTTCCAAACAGCGGGATTTGACTATTGGCAGACCAGCCAGGGGTATTCCAGTAACTTCAGGTCAGCAAAAGGTTATAAATAGACCCATAAGGGCTCCTTAGAAAGCAGACTCTCATTTTTCTCTGAATCTCTAGTGCTTTCTGAGGAGCTCCCAGCCCAGCTTTTGGCTTTGGAGGGGAAGCTCTCAGAGATCTTCCGGGTATGAGGTAGGACCTCCCTGCTGAGGCTTTGGGTCAGTCCTAGGTCGTTAGCTACCAGTCGAGGGACAGGGCTTGAGAGAAGTAGGTATTGGCTGCACCCCTATTTTGAACATTTGTTGAGGTCAATTTTGACTCCAACAGTTCTGGTGCGGTGAGCATGGAAGGCAGCCGGTACAAGAAAGCCTTGAGTTTGGTCCCATGACTAGGGGTGACGGTGAAGCGTCTGGCTCAGGGGGTATCCCCACCCCGGGGGAGGAAGCGACAAGGAAGATGTTTGAAGACTTTAGGCGAGAGGTCCTACAGACCATCAGCCTGGCCTTCTCGGCAAGGCATGAGTGGGAGACGCCTCAGGTTCCGGTGGAGGCGGTCCTGCTTCTTGGCGAGAACGCCCCTGGGCAGCGCCCCGGGAAGGAGGTCCCGATGGAAGTTGGCGAGAGAGACGTGGCCGCGCGGGAACTCTTCCCAGGCCAGCGCCACGGAAAGGAGGTTCCGGCAGAAGTTGGCGAAAGGGAGGCTGCGGTGCGAGACCTCTTCCCTGGGTACGGTACCGCGGATCGGGCAAGCCAGCCGAGGTCGCGAGACGTTCCCTCTCGCCAAGCGGGAGGCGAGAGCCCCTTCTGCGAGCTTATCATCTCGGCTCCGGTGCCGGAAGGGTTCCGCAAGCCCGATATGTCTTACTACTCAGGGAAGGATGATCCGGTGCAACACGTTCAGTGGTTTGAGGATGTAGTCTCGATCTGGCAGATGACGGATGCATTCAAGTGTCGGCTGTTTGCCATCACGTTGAAGGAAAAGGCCCGGGACTGGTTCCACCAGTTGCCGGCGAGTTCCATATACAGCTTTGAAGATCTGCGCAGGGGGTTTCTGTTGAGGTTTTGAACGTCGAAGAAGCGGAAGAAGGAAGTGGAGTGCCTGTTTGCGGTAAGGCAGAAACAGGACGAGACGCTGGGTCATTATGTCGACCGGTTTCAGGAAGAGATCCTCCTAGTCCAGGAAGTCCCGTGGTATGCACTGATGCTCGCTTTACCCTGGGGCTGAGACAAGGTTTCTTTAGCATGGAGCTAAAGAGAGTTCCCCCTCTCTCGTTCGAAGCTAATGGAGAAGGCGGCAAAAGAGATCGATTTCGAAAGAGCCAACCCGGCTTTCGCTAGGAAGTTGGCCCGATTGGCGGAGGACGATGTGAAGGAACCAACATCAGGGAAGCAGAGGGAGCAGAGGGAGCCGAGGGAGGAAAGGAGAAGAGAAGAACCCCGGAGACAAGGGCAGAACCAAGGCGGGGGGGGGGGGGGGGGGGGCTCGGGAGCCACACAACCGGTTGGGTTGGAGGCCTCAGGAGTGTCGCCCCCAGGGTCAAGGAGGAGGTCTGCAGGGAAGGGATAACCTTCGGGAGCCGAGGAGGTTCGATCAGCAGGCATGGAGGCAGGGACCAAGAGACCACGTCCCGCCGCCACCAGAAGCGATGGAGGTTGGTAGAGTAAGAGGAGGAAGAAGAGGAGTTCGAGGGGCTGGAAGAAGGGGAGGTGGAGAAGGAAGAGGAGGCAGGGTGGTGTTGCCCTTCTTGCGACTTCCACAAGGAGGAGGGTCACGCGACGACCACCTGCCCGGAGTTCTTGGAGATGCGGGAAGCCAGAGGAATGGGGAGACAGGATTCGCCGGTAAGGATCGTGGAAGTGCAGCAGGGAGGGGAGGAAGATAGATGCGAGGACCGGGTAGACGTGGGGACCCGAGGAGGGATCAGAGTGATCTATGGAGGGGTGGGGATTGAGGCAACCCGCAAAGGAAGCTTGCAGACCATGCTCCACAGATGGGTCGCCTCGACCTCCTTAGCTCCCCCTCCGGAAGAAAAAATCATCTTTTCATCCGCGGATATGCCGGACTACGAGGACCCTTTCTGCGATGCTCTGGTGATTCAGACAGCGGTGGAGAACTTTACAGTCTCCAGGATACTGGTGTACAATGGGAGCTCGGTGAACGTCATCTTCAAGAGAGCCTTCGATGAGATGAAGGTTGAGGGGAAGAGGGTCCTAGCCTCAGATGGACCATTGTTTGGGTTTTCTGGAGAGAGGAAAGAAGTAGAGGGAGGAGTAGGACTGCATGTAAAGCTGGGGGTGTGTCACGGAACTTTAGGTTCGTGATAGTGGACACCCCAAGTAGTTACAACGCCATCTTTGGGCGTCCCCTCATCAGCGCCTTTCGCTGCGTCCCCTCCTCGTTTCATCAATGTTTCAAGTTCAATAACGGAGGGGTGCAGGTCTAGATCAGGGGGGATCCAAAGGTGGCAAGACAATGCTACGTGACGGCAGTTAACACTGTGTCTTGGATGACGGAGGCAGAAGAGATGGAGAGGGAGCTAGCAGAGCAAGAGGAGGTCGAGCCGCATCAGGAGGAGAGCCTGGAGGAGGCGATGCAGGTAGAGGAGAAGCTAGCCGCTGGAATCGAGCACGAGGGTCTGGAGGAAGTGATTGATGAAGAGGAGGGCCAAGTGGCGAGAGTTGAGCAGGAGGCCTCGAGGGGTGTGGAGATTCATCTGCTCCAAGAGAAGCCGGAGGAGGCGATGGAGGCTGAAGGAGGGGAGGAGTTGGGGTTCGAGGAAGAAGCAAGGGACGTCTGGGAGCAATCGCGGTTGGAGCCGGCCGAAGAAGTGGTGGAGATGGAGGTCTCCACCAGAGCAGGGTAGGTGCAGAGGGTGCGGATCAGCGGGGGCCTAAGTCTCGAGGACCAGGAGCAGATGAGAGCTTGCATCCAGAACAATATCGACATCTTCGCCTGGAGCGCGGCGGACATGCCGGGCATTGACGCGGATGTGGCTTGTCATCGCCTGAACCTGGACCCCCGGACTCGCCCTATATGCAAAAAGATGAGGACCATCGCCACCAAGCTAGAGGAGCCCATCCGCGAGGAGGTCAGAAAGCTCTTGGAGGCAGGCTTCATCTCGGAGGTCCAGTACCCAGGCTGGATCTCCAACATGGTAATGGTTAAGAAAGGGAGAGGGAAGTGCGCATGTGTATTGACTTCTCTTTATTAAATAAATCGTGCCCTAAGGATTGCTACCCTCTGCCTCGAATCGACGCGCTGGTTGACTCAGCCGTCGGTTTCTCTGTTATGAGTTTTCTTGATGCTTTTTCAGGTTATCACCAGATTCACATGCACCCCCCCCGACGTCAAAGACGTCTCCTTTATCACTAGGGAAGGGTGCTTCAGCTACAAGATGATGCCCTTTGGACTGAAAAACGCATGAGCCACATACTAGCGCATGATGGATCGAGTCTTCCAGGGACAGAGAGGGAGAAACTTGGAAGTCTATGTCGATGACCTAATGGTGAAAAGCAAGTGTGTGAGCTCACACCTGCGGGACCTCGAAGAGACCTTTGCCACCCTCCGAAGGTTCAAGATGAGGCTGAATCCCTTGAAGTGTGTCTTCGGGGCCAGCCGCGGGAAGTTCCTTGGACATCTCTTGACTCCGGTAGGGGTGGATCCTAACCCGGATAAGGTAAAGGTCATCCTAGACCTGGAATCACCTCGCAATGCCAAGGAGGTCCAACACTTGGCAGGCAAGCTGCCTGGTCTAAGCAGATTCCTTTCTCGGTCTGGAGATAAATGTTCATCGTTCTTCAAGGTGTTGAGGGGTAACCAGAGATTTGAATGGACAGCCGAGTGTGAGGAAGCCTTCCAAGGTCTTAAGAGACAGCTCTCCCAGGCTCCCCTACTACAAAGCCCAAAAGAAGGAGAGGACCTAGCCCAGTATCTCGGGGTGGGAGCAGAAGACGTGAGCTCTGTTCTAGTCAGAGAAGAGGGGAAGAAGCAGCTACCCATCTACTACGTAAGCCGGATCTTGAGGAAGGCGGAGATCCGTTACCCCATCCTCGAAAAGCTAGCGTATGCTCTGATCATTTCGGCAAGGTAGCTTCGGCCATATTTCCAAGCGCACACGATTAGGGTGGTAACCGACCATCCTCTTCGCAAGATCTTTGAAGGGGTGGAGAACTCGGGGAGGCTGACCAAGTGGTCCATTGAGCTGAGCGAGTTCAACATCTCTTTTGTCCCAAGGCTCTCCATTAAGACACAAGCCGTGGCGGACTTCCTGACAGACTATGTTGTTGAAGTCGGGGAAGAGGAGCTGCGGCAGCAGGGAGCATGGAAGGTGATGGTTGACGGGGCCTCAGGGAAGCATTCCATGGGAGGATGAGTGGTGTTGGTAAGTTCCCAGGGGGTAGCCATAGAACAGGCGGTGGCCTATCACTTTCCGGTGACCAACAATCAGGCAGAGTACGAAGCCGTGATAGCCGGTCTTCGTTTGGCAAATGAGCTTGGGATCCAGGATGTGGAGGTCTTCACAGACTCGATGGTGGTGACATCGCAGATTTGAGGAGAGTTTGAAGCTCGTGAACCTACCCTCATAAAGTACCTATCCAAGTTAAGGACAATCATCGGAGGCTTCCGATTATTCTCAATCCAGCACGTTCCTCGGGAGGAGAGTGTGGCTGCCGACCGATTGGCAAAATTCGGACCTCGGGGAGGAGGGACCTTAACCGAACTTTTCCGACCAGCGATCGAAGAAGGGGAGCTGATGGAGATAGGTCGGAAACCCTCGTGGGTGGACTCACTAGTAACCTTCCTGTCGACCGACAAACAGACGGAAGAGGTAAAGGATGCAAGGAGTTTCAGGCGTAAGGCATCTCACTATCTGATGTTGGAAGGGGGGTTGCACCGTAAGATGTCGGTGGGACACCTAGCAAGGTGCGTGACCGAGGAAGAAGTCCCGAAGATACTTGGGTAGATACACTCGGGTGAGTGCGGCAGTCACTCGGGGGGAAGGACTTTAGAGGCAAGGGTGGTTAGGCAGGGGTACTTCTGGAAGACCTTGAGAAAGGATGCGACAGAATTAGCAAGGAGATGTAAAAAGTGACAGCTGTACGCCCCCTCCAGCTCTTGCCTGCTCAAAGACTAAGGAGCATAACGTCACCATGGCCTTTTGCCATTTGGGGAATGGACTTGGTTGGGCCTTTTCCCCCGGCTAGTGGGCAGAGAAGGTTTCTACTGGTCATGGTCGATTACTTCTCAAAATGGCTGGAGGTTAGGGCCTTAGCCAAAATCACCTCACAAGTCATAAGGAACTTCGTCTGGGGGGAGATCATATGTAGGCACGGGCTGCCTCAAGCGATAGTAACAGACAACGGTCCTCAGTTCGCCAGTGAAGAGTTCATCAGCTTCTGCGCCCAGCTGGGGGTAGACCTCAGATTTGCCTCTGTCCACCACCCCCGGAGCAATAGTCAGGTGGAAGCAGCAAATAAAATTATCGTGAACCTGCTCAAGAAAAAAGTGGAGAACCTGAGGGGAAATTGGGTGGAACAGCTCCCCTCGGTTCTATGGGCCTTGAGAATGACTCTGAACACGGCCACCGGCGAGACCCCCTTCAAGCCCTCTCACGGGTGCGAGGCGGTCCTGCCGGTGGAATTCGAAGTTCGGTCCCCTTGGGTTGCAGCGACAAGGGAAGGAGATGAGACTTGGAGGTTGGAAAATAAGGAAGGGTTGCACCTCTCGCTTGACATGATGGAAGAAGCACGGGATGTCGGAACCATCAGGCAAGAAGAGATCAAGCGGCGCATGGCAAAATACTTCGACAAGCATGTCAAGATCAGGCAGTTCGTCGAAGAGGATCTGGTGTTGAATAAAGTTGATGCGGGGGAAGGTCAGCCCCCGTGGGCAAGCTCAACCCGAATTGGGAAGGGTCTTACATAATAAAGGAGGTCCTTCGAATGGGAAGCTACTACCTCCAGGATGTGGAAGGGAGGACCTTGATCCACACTTGGAGCGGTGACGATCTAAGGCACTTCTACCCGTGAGGGGGAGGAGGTTAGGATGAGAACATGTTTTGGTTATGAAATCTTCATCGACACCCCGAGCTCGGCTCGGCCCTAAGTAGACCCGCTGAGCAGGCTCTCATCTAGCTGGCAGGTCTGAAGGCTCGCCTGTGGGGGAGAGGTCTTATGTTTTGAAATCTTCATCGACACCCCGAGCTCGGCTCAGCCCCCGGTAGACCCGCTGCGCAGGCTCTCATCTAGCTGGCAGGTCCGAAGGTTCGCCTGTGGGGGAGAGGTCTTATGTTTGGAAATCTTCATCGACACCCCGAGCTCGGCTCGGCCCCAGGTAGACCCGCTGCGCAGACTCTCATCTAGCTGGCAGGTCCGAAGGCTCGCCTGTGGGGGAGAGGTCTTATGTTTGGAAATCTTCATCGACACCCCGAGCTCGGCTCGGCTTCAGGTAGACCCGCTGCGCAGGCTCTCATCTAGCTGGCAGATCCGAAGGCTCGCCTGTGGGGGAGAGGTCTTATGTTTGGAAATCTTCATCGACCCCCGAGCTCGCCTCGGCCCCAGGTAGACCCGCTGCACAGGCTCTCATCTAGCTGGCAGGTCCGAAGGCTCGCCTGTGGGGGGAGAGGTCTTATGTTTTGAAATCTTCATCGACACCCCGAGCTCGGCTCAGCCCCAAGTAGACCCGCTGCGCAAGCTCTCATCTATCTGGCAGGTCCGAAGGCTCGCCTGTGGGGGAGAGGTCTTATGTTTTGAAATCTTCATCGACACCCCGAGCTCGGCTCGGCCCCAGGTAGACCCGCTGCGCAGGCTCTCATCTAGCTGGCAGGTCCGAAGGCTCGCATGTGGGGGAGAGGTCTTATGTTTGGAAATCTTCATCGATACCCCGAGCTCGCCTCGGCCCTAGGTAGACCCGCTGTGCAGGCTCTCATCTAGCTAGCAGGTCCGAAGGCTCGCCTGTGGGGGAGAGGTCTTATGTTTGGAAATCTTCATCGACACCCCGAGCTCGGCTCGGCCCAGGGAGACCCGCTGCGCAGACTCTCATCTAGCTGGCAGGTCCGAAGGCTCTCTTGTGGGGAGAGGTCTTATGTTTGGAAATCTTCATCGACACCCCGAGCTCGGCTCGACCCCAGGTTGACCCGCTGCGCAGGCTGTCATCTAGCTGGCAGGTCCGAAGGCTCGCCTGTTGGGGAGAGGTCTTATGTTTTGAAATCTTCATCGACACCCCGAGCTCAGCTCAGCCCCAGGTAGACCCGCTGCTTAGGCTCTCATCTAGCTTGCAGGTCCGAAGGCTCGCCTGTAGGGGAGAAGTCTTATATTTGGAAATATTCATCGACACCCCGAGCTCGGCTCGGCCCTAGGTAGACCCGCTGCGCAGGCTCTCATCTAGCTGGCTGGTCCGAAGGCTCGCCTGTGGGGGAGAGCTCTTATGTTTGGAAATCTTCATCGACACCCTGAGCTCGGCTCGGCCCCAGGTAGACCCGCTGCGCAGGCTCTCATCTAGCTAGCAGGTCCGAAGGCTCGCCTGTGGGGGAGAGGTATTTTGTTTGGAAATCTTCATCGACACCCCAAACTCGACTTGGCCCCAGGTAGACCCGCTGTGCAGGCTCTCATCTTGCTGGCAGGTCCGAAGGCTCGCCTGTGGGGGAGAGGTCTTATGTTTGGAAATCTTCATTGACACTCCGAGCTCAGCTCGGCCCCAGGTAGACCCACTGCGTAGGCTCTCATCTAGCTGTCAGGTCCAAAGGCTCGCCTGTGGGGGAGAGGTCTTATGTTTGGAAATCTTCATCGACACCCCCGAGCTCGGCTCGGCCCCAGGTAGACCCGCTGCGCAGACTATTATCTAGCTGGCAGGTCTGAAGGCTCGCCTGTAGGGGATAGGTTTAGTGTTTGGAAAAGCTTAGACACGGATGTTCTAGGCTAGGAAAAAGACACCCTGGAAACATACCCAAAGGGGTTTCGGCCATGGGAGGTCTCGTCCAGGAGATCCTTGCTGAGGGATCTCGCCAAATGAAGTTCCCGGCGGGTCTAGGCAAGGAGACCCGATCGATCGCGCAAGGCAAGGAGGGGCGGTCTTCCCTTAGCCTATGAACGACACTCATCACAAATGGTTCTCGGCAGAACGCGGGAGCGACGTGTTTTAGCCTCGAGCTCTCGGCATGTTCTCACCTATCGGCCGCTAAGAGAGACTATCCTAGAGGGGGCTAGGGGGCTCAAAAGAAGATCCCTTGAGCAGCATTCGTTATCAACAAATAAAAGAGGGGTATAAACACTAACAATTTATATATGCAAGCATGGTTACAAATAGTTGCAAAAAATCAGAGTGTCTCGCTCATTACAAAAGTAGAAGATAAGGAAACCCCTCAGGGAAGAGCGCTATACCCGCTCGAGCTTCCGCTCGAGCTCCCGCTTGAGCTACTATGGGAGCTATCGCCCGAGCTCTCCCCGGATGTCTCGCTGGCAGCCGCGGGGGATCTCGGGACATCCTGTGGCGGAGAGTCGTACGCGCCTGGGGGCTTCGGGATAGGCTCGAAGAGCTAGGGAACGAGTTGGGGAGCGGTCAGGGTCTCCCCACCCTCGTCCAGGCATCCCATGTCCCGCAGCGTCTCGATCATCAATCTGGTCGTCGCCTGGGCATTGACCTGCAAGAGCTTATCGATGTGATACTCAGAATAATTACGGCTCTTCAGCCTTTAATCGAGCGTGGGAGGGGGCAGGACTGCAGCTGACGCCGTCTCAAGGCGCTTGACTTGGCCCTTAAGCAGGGCGTTCTCTCACTCCACCCCGGCCAGCCGCGCACGGAGCACCATTACCTGCGGAGAGTCCTGCATAAAAAGCATGCGATCAGCAGCGAGAACGAGGGTATGGATCTCATAGGCGGGAACGAATGTCAGAAATGGTCTCGCTTACCTCTCCGCAGGGCGCAGGGACAGCAGGCGTTCGACGTCCTCTAGCTCAGTCTTCAGGGCCGCCGCTCGAGCCACCGCTTCCTCTCTCGCCTTGTACATATCAAGGAAGTTCCGGTCGATGGTGATGCTTCGACGAGCGCACATGTGCGTAAGCTCGAGCCCACGCATCAGAGCCCGGGTGGAATCAAAATCGAGGAGGCGAGTGGGCAGTTGGTCGTACAGACCCGCGAACTCCCGGCTGTAGAGGCCATAGCCCAGTGCGAAGGTGTCACACCCCAAAAAGACGCAAAAGTGGATTTGAGGTTCAGGGTACTTAACACGGCCTGGGACACGGGCGTGTACCAGGGCGTGTCGGGGTACACGGCCTGGGACACGGGCGTGTCCCAGGGCGTGTTCAAGATAGTCGACGATCGGAGGTCGACGATAGTCGAGCCTGGGACACGGCCTTCGACACGGGCGTGTCCCAGGGCGTGTCACTCAATAAAATGCCATATCGAGTCAGAAGTGTACACGGCCTGGAACCAAGGCTTGAACACGGCCGTGTCAGCTTTGACACGGGCGTGTCCGTGGGCGTGTGCCTACCCGTGTACTGCTCTGACTGGATTTAACGCTCGATGAGTACCGTGTAACAAGTGTGACACGGGCGTGCCAAGTGACCGACACGGGCGTGTCAGGTTCGACACGGGCGTGTCGATGCCCGTGTTCTGGTAATTTTTAGGCGGTGCGAGCGCCGCGTGTGCCGCTTAAGGGTACACGGCCTGTGACACGGGCGTGTCACAGGCCGTGTCGGCCAAAAAGTTCACTATTTTGGGGCAGATCTTGGCCGTTCATTTTCCTTAAAGAGGATCCTGTGGCTGGGGATCATTCCTGGGCTGATAAGGTCGGGAAAGAAGGAGGAAAGGCTCATTTTGAGTTTCATCTTCTCTTTCTAACTTTTAAGAGAGAGGTGAGAGCAAGGTGAGGAAGAAGAAGTGGAGTCCGGCTGCCGGTGGAGCTACGGTGGTCCAAATCGCGAGCCGAGTTCGGATCTGCGAAGGCAACACTGCTGCGAAGGCTTTCATCCGTCTCAAATTTCTCTCCATGGCTCCGAAGCGAACTCCTAGGGTAACGATTTCCTGCTTGGACATGTGAAGTCCTTAATTCCTGCATTGCATAGGGAAAACCCTTCCCCGCGAGTGTGCGGTGGGTTGTGGCGTCCCTTGGGGTAGATATGTGAAGTCCCCCTTGTTAGAGTCCGGAATTGGAGTACGGATCTAGGCATGCTGTGTGAAGCCCATCTGGACATGGTCTGGATTGGTGATGCTTGTTTGTATATCGGAGAAGACTCCGTGATTTCTTGCTTGTAGGCATGATGGATAAAGTATTGGAGGAAGTCCAGGAAATTAAGAGAGTTGGACTCTCCTGTAGCCGTGAGTTGCTACTTTGTGTGAGGTTGAGCCGTTGAGCCGTGGGGCTGCAACTGGGCAATGCCTTGGTGGTGGAACGGGCAAGGTGAAGCTGTACCCGCGTCAGTCTAGGCATGAGTCTGACGATGTGAGCAACGGGAAAGGTGGATCTGTACCCGCGTTATGGTTGTCTAACCTTGGGTGCTTAAGACCCTGTTAGGATCACATAGCGAGAGTCGACGGCTTGTGAGCCGATCAGACTAGAATGCTCATATGGAACCGTTATGTCTGGGACCTCTGAACGGTGGTGGGGCCGTGGAAATACGGAACACCGATAATGTGCCCTGAGTGCACGGAGCGTCGGGCCGTCGTGCCGGCGTTTGTGATATGTGACTGTGCGGGCGTGCACGTCTTGCTTGAATTGCTATATATCATATTGGAAGATTACTATGCAGGGATGGAATTCCGCTGCCCCGTGCCAGGGGCAGGGTCGTTATAATTGGTCAGCTGAATGCTGACCGTTGCCCTGTTTGCCACCTCTTGGTGGATTGGTTATTACAGGTACTGGAGGTGCTGGTCCGAGCGGGACTTAGCGGGCTGAAGCCCAAAGCTGCGCTGCTGCCCTCGAAGGCATTGTTTTGTTTCTTTTGTTCATGTGTGGCCGGCCTGCGTGCCGATGTCTGTAATCCACACTCTTGTTAAGAGAAACTGTTGTAAGGCCTTAAGGCCAGACTCTTGTGATGTTTATATATATTCCTAAGTTTTAGTGGACAATGTTCATTATCTTGAGTTCATTTATTCAACCGTGAAGCTTCCGCTAGAATGCTCTGTGCTAGGATGCGTGGTTATGATATTATTTCGTAGCGTCTCCGCATGTTTGTGGAATATGGTGTGGGGCCCCGGCCGGACCCTCTATTATATTCTTCTTGACGGGTAGAGGTGTTACAATTTGGTATCAGCTTGTTGTTCGATCTCTTCCGAATTCGCGGACGAATTCTTTTGAGAGGGGGCGAGCACGTGTCAGTGCCGTCGTTATAACACTTAATTTGAACTCAAGATTGTCCACTTAGGAATTCAAATACACTTGTTTGTTGAACTTGTGTATTCTTTTGTATGGTTGCCATTTTCATTGGTCGTTAACCTGTGTATTTTACACATATAGGTGACCAGAAGTGTTGCGGGTCAATCCGAACCACAACGTTCTATTGAGAGTGCGGCACCAGCCGAGGTGCCCACAACTCCTCCATCCGCTGAAACAGTTCGTCTCATCACGGAAACGGTACTTGCGGTGATGAATGCTCAGCAAGCGGGGCAGGCACGTCCTGCAGTGGTTCCAGCGCAAGCTGGGGTACGGCAAGAACCGGTAGAAGACGAAGTTAATCCGCGGGTAGCAGATCAACAATGGAAGCAATTCTTGAGCTTTAACCCTCCGCAGTTTCATGGGGCGGGTACACCGGCCCAAGCAGAGGATTGGCTTGCAAGAATCAAGAGGATTATGAGGGCTATCAGGGTTGAGGAGGAACAGAAAGTTATGTTAGCCACTTTCCTACTGGAAGGAGAGGCGCGATTGTGGTGGGATGAGATTGAAATGCATCACTTGGCTGGTAGGCAATTGGCAGAGATTACAATGGACGAATTTTCTCGATTGTTCTTAGCACAACATCTGCCGGTGCAGCAAAGGATATCGATGGAAATGGAATTTCAACGGTTGGCGCAGGGAGATCGAAGTGTGGATGACTACCTGCATGAGTTCACCCGTTTGGGAAGATATGCGGGCACGATCTTCGCCGAAGAAGAGCGTAAGACTAGTCGGTTTTATGCGGGACTGCGAGATGAGCTGCGGTATTTGCTCTCGAGTTCTGTGAGTCAGGGATTCCAAGCCTTAGTCTGTACGGCTCGTTCTTTGGAGCTGGACATGAAACGGGGGCAAGCAAAGGGAAACTTGGCGGTTGTGAAGCCGGAGTTTAAGCCGCCGCGTCCGGACAAGTTGGCTACCGAAAGAGATGGAATAAGAAGTCTAAGTCTTCTGGACAAGCTCCTTCTGCAACTGTGACGGACACATCTGGGTATGGATCTCGTGCTTGTTTTACGTGCGGGAAGGTTGGACACTTCGCACGTGAATGCCGATTTGGTCCTCCAAAGGGTGATAAGAAGACGGGAGCGTCTTATGCAGAGAAGGGGAAGGCTGTGGTGGAGTCTTCTGCCTCGCATGCGCAGCCCAGGGTCTTCAACCTTGGACAACAGGAGGCCATTAAGCAGGCGGATGTCATCACAGGTACGCGTAGATTTTAATGTGCTTGTTTTGTTGTGTTGTGCTTGTTTTAATTGTAATGTTATAGGGTTTGTCCTTATAAGAGAGTATCCGGCGCGAGCACTGTTCGACACAGGTGCTTCACATTCGTTTCTATCTGAGGACTTTGTCGTTCGTATCGGGGTGCCTATCCGGACCACGACAGACAGTGTAAAGGTGTTGTTGCCTAACGGATGTTTGATGTGCGCGGATCGATCTTGCGGTCTTGAGGTCAAGATAGGAAGTCGGGAGTTCAAGGTGGAAACACTAGTATTGCCGATCAAAGAGTTTGATATAATCTTTGGTATGGACTGGCTTTCAGAGCAGCGTGCCTGTATAGATTGCACTTCAAAAGAGGTCACACTTGGGCAAAATACCGAACAAGAGACCAAGTTCATTGGTATGCAAGGGATGAGTGGGATGTTGTTATCCGCTCTCCAAGTTGTTAAGGCAGTTCGGAAGGGTGCGGAGTTGTTCTTCACACTCATAGAGGCGGTGGCGCCGAAGGCCAGTGTGAGTGAAGTGCCGATTGTGTCGGAATATGCGGATGTGTTTCCAAAGGACCTTCCGGGGTTACCTCCCCAAAGGGAAATCGACTTCGCTATCGAGCTGGTGCCGGGTGCGAAACCTGTGGCCCGTTCGCCGTATCGGGTAGCGCCAAAAGAAATGGCCGAACTGAAAGTTCAGTTGCAAGAATTGTTGGAGCAGGGTTATATACGCCCAAGTATGTCACCTTGGAGCGCGCCTGTTCTTTTTGTGAAAAAGAAAGACGGTGGTTTGCGACTATGTATTGATTATCGCGAACTGAACAAGCTGACGGAGAAAAACAAGTATCCAATTCCACGGATCGATGACTTGTTCGATCAGCTAGCGGGCTCAACCGTCTATTCGAAGTTGGATTTGAAGTCCGGGTATTACCAGTTGCGGATTAGGGAAGGTGACATTCCCAAGACAGCGTTTGGCACACGCTATGGTCATTATGAGTTCACAGTGATGCCGTTCGGCTTATGTAATGTGCCTTCGGTATTCATGGATCTCATGCATCGAACGTTCCGCGAATACCTGGATCTGTTTGTGATTATGTTTATTGATGATATTCTGGTATATTCACAATCGGAGGAAGATCATGCAAACCATTTGCGATTAGTATTGCATACCTTGCGAAGGAATAAGCTGTATGCCAAGTTCTCAAAGTGTGAGTTCTGGCTCTCGTCGGTGGCTTTTCTAGGCCATGTGGTAAGTGGAGAGGGCATAGCGGTGGATCCGACAAAGATAAGTGCCATTCGTGATTGGCCAGTGTTGTCTTCGGTGGCCGAAGTCAGGAGTTTCCTTGGACTGGCGGGCTACTATAGAAGGTTCGTGGAGAACTTCTCCCGGATTGCTTTGCCTCTGACTACGTTGACGAGAAAGGATCAGAAGTTCGTTTGGACGCCGGAGTGCGCACGAGCTTTTGATGAGCTAAAGAATCGTTTGACCACGGCGCCTGTGTTGACGTCGCCATGTGGTACAGATGGATTTGAAATATACAGCGATGCGTCAGGAAGCGGCTTAGGCTGCGTTCTCCTGCAGTTTGGCAAGGTGATCGCTTATGGCTCATGTCAATTGAAAGTGCATGAGCGTAATTACCCCGTCCATGATTTGGGGTTGGCGGCGGTGATCTTTTCGCTAAAGTTGTGGCGGCATTATCTGTATGGAGTGAAAGTGGATATTTATACAGATCATAAAAGCTTAAAGTATCTGTTTGATCAAAAAGAATTGAATATGCGACAAAGGAGGTGGATGGAATTCCTTGGGGATTTTACCTTCGACATTCACTATGTTCCCGGAAAGGGAAATGTGGTCGCTGATGCCTTGAGTCGTCGGGCTCCGGTGCAGGCAAATTGGTTGCGGATGCATGATGAGCGGTTAATCCAGGAGTTGGAAGCTTTGGAGATATCTTGTGTGGAAAGAGATTCTTCAACTGTTGCATGCGTGAGCTGGTTGGAGGTTCAATATGACCTTGCTGACAGGGTTCGGCGGGCAACGGAGTTGGATGAAAGTCTCCAACGCTATGCAAAGGAAGGGTCTGGTGATCAATTCTCCTGGGATGACGGTTTGTTACGGAAGGATGGCCGATTGTGCGTCCCTAGTGCGGGTAAATTGCGAGAAGGGCTGCTATATGAAGCACACTTTACAAAGTATTCAATTCACCCTGGGAGCACAAAAATGTACAAGGACATGAAGAAACTGTTCTGGTGGCCTGGTTTAAAGAAGGACATAGCCGCGTATATGGCTAAATGTCGCACTTGTGCTTTGGTAAAGGCAGAATGTCAACGGCCGAGTGGTTTCCTGAAGTCGTTGCCGGTTCCGCAATGGAAGTTTGAGGATATTTCTATGGATTTCGTGCACGGATTGCCGAGATCTCGGCGTGGCCATGACTCAATCTGGGTGATTGTAGACCGGTTGACAAAGGTGGCTCACTTTATACCGAACAAGCGGGACGATTCAGTGGAAACGTTGGCAAAGCTCTATGTGGAGCAGATTGTTCGATTGCACGGTGTTCCCCGGAGCATCGTAAGTGACCGAGATGAGCCCTTTACCTCGAAAGATTGGAGATTAGTTCATCAGATGTTGGGCACGAAGTTAGCATTCAGTACGGCTTTTCACCCGCAAACGGATGGCCAAACTGAACGAACCAACAGAACGATGGAGGATATGCTCCGTATGTGCGCCCTGGACTTCGGTAAGAATTGGGAAGAACATCTTGTTATGGTGGAGTTTGCCTATAATAATAGCCATCAAGCGAGTATAGGCATGGCCCCGTTTGAAGCGCTGTATGGTCGGAAGTGTCGTACACCGCTAGCTTGGGCAGAAACTGGCGAGACTAAACTTTTAGGCAAAAAGGAAGTCGAGGATGCTACCTCAACAATACGCTCTATTCGAGAGAGGCTCCTAATAGCCCAGGATCGGCAAGCCAAATATTACAATGCTAAGCACCGGAGCGTGGAGTTCGCGGTGGGTGACTGGGTCTATTTAAAGATTAAGCCCTTCAAAGGCGTATCTCGGATTTGGCGGTTGAAAAAGCTAAGTCCGCGATACCTTGGTCCGTTTGAAGTGGTGGAGCGAGTTGGGGAAGCCACCTATCGGCTAGCTCTTTCATCGGAATTGAGTGGATTGCATGATGTGTTTCACATCTCGGTGCTACGCAAAGCAGTCAAGGATCCAGCTCAAGTAATTGTCAATGATCGAGTGCCGGTTGAGTATGGGCTAACAACAAAGGTGAAGCCTATACGGATTGAAGATCGAGCCGAGAAACAGTTGCGGAACAAAGTGATCGGGATGGTCAAAGTCCGGTGGGACAATTGTGGCCGAGAAGAGCTAACATGGGAGCGTGAGCAGACCATGCAAGCCGAGTTTCCCGAATTATTTTCGTAACTTGTTTGCTCGTTATATATGTAATAGAAACATATAAATGTTTTGTTAATTTCAAATTTCTCCCTACTGTCTTCAAATTTCGGGACGAAATTTTATTAAGGGGGGGAGGATTGTAACACCCCAAAAAGACGCAAAAGTGGATTTGAGGTTCAGGGTGCTTAACACGGCCTGGGACACGGGCGTGTCCCAGGGCGTGTCGGGGTACACGGCTTGGGACACGGGCGTGTCCCAGGGCGTGTTCAAGATAGTCGACGATCGGAGCTCGACGATAGTCGAGCCTGGGACACGGCCTTCGACACGGGCGTGTCCCAGGGCGTGTCACTCAATAAAATGCCGTATCGAGTCAGAAGTGTACACGGACCGGAACCAAGGCTTGAACACGGCCGTGTCAGCTTTGACACGGGCGTGTCCGTGGGCGTGTGCCTACCCGTGTACTGCTCTGACTGGATTTAACGCTCGATGAGTACCGTGTAACAGGTGTGACACGGGCGTGTCAAGTGACCGACACAGGCGTGTCAGGTTCGACACGGGCGTGTCGATGCCCGTGTTCTGGTAATTTTTAGGCGGTGCGAGTGCCGCGTGTGCCGCTTAAGGGTACACGCCCTGTGACACGGGCGTGTCACAGGCCGTATCGGCCTAAAAGTTCAATATTTTGGGGCAGATCTTGGCCGTTCATTTTCCTTAAAGAGGATCCTGTGGCTGGGGATCATTCCTGGGCTGATAAGGTCGGGAAAGAAGGAGGAAAGGCTCATTTTGAGTTTCATCTTCTCTTTCTAACTTTTAAGAGAGAGGTGAGAGCAAGGTGAGGAAGAAGAAGTGGAGTCCGGCTGCCGGTGGAGCTACGGTGGTCCAAATCGCGAGCCGAGTTCGGATCTGCGAAGGCAACGCTGCTGCGAAGGCTTTCATCCGTCTCAAATTTCTCTCCATGGCTCCGAAGCGAACTCCTAAGGTAACGATTTCCTGCTTGGATATGTGAAGTCCTTAATTCCTGCATTGTATAGGGAAAACCCTTCCCCGCGAGTGTGCGGTGGGTTGTGGCGTCCCTTGGGGTAGATATGTGAAGTCCCCCTTGTTAGAGTCTGGAATTGGAGTACGGATCTAGGCATGCTGTGTGAAGCCCATCTGGACATGGTCTGGATTGGTGATGCTTGTTTGCATATCGGAGAAGACTCCGTTATTTCTTGCTTGTAGGCATGATGGATAAAGTACTGGAGGAAGTCCAGGAAATTAAGAGATTTGGACTCTCCTGTAGCCGTGAGTTGCTACTTTGTGTGAGGTTGAGCCGTTGAGCCGTGGAGCTGCAACTGGGCAATGCCTTGGTGGTGGAACGGGCAAGGTGAAGCTGTACCCGCGTCAGTCCAGGCATGAGTCTGACGATGTGAGCAACGGGAAAGGTGGATCTGTACCCGCATTATGGTTGTCTAACCTTGGGTGCTTAAGACCCTGTTAGGATCACATAACGAGAGTCGACGGCCTGTGAGCCGATCAGACTAGAATGCTCATACGGAACCGTTATGTCTGGGACCTCTGAACGGTGGTGTGGCCGTGGAAATACGGAACACCGATAATGTGCCCTGAGTGCACGGAGCGTCGGGCCGTCGTGCCGGCGTTTGTGATATGTGACTGTGCGGGCGTGCACGTCTTGCTTGAATTGCTATATATCATATTGGAAGATTGCTATGCAGGGATGGAATTCCGCTGCCCCGTGCCAGGGGCAGGGTCGTTATAATTGGTCAGCTGAATGCTGACCGTTGCCCTGTTTGCCACCTCTTGGTGGATTGGTTATTACAGGTACTGGAGGTGCTGGTCCGAGCGGGACTTAGCGGGCTGAAGCCCAAAGCTGCGCTGCTGCCCTCGAAGGCATTGTTTTGTTTCTTTTGTTCATGTGTGGCCGACCTGCGTGCCGATGTCTGTAATCCACACTCTTGTTAAGAGAAACTGTTGTAAGGCCTTAAGGCCAGACTCTTGTGATGTTTATATATATTCCTAAGTTTTAGTGGACAATGTTCATTATCTTGAGTTCATTTATTCAACCGTGAAGCTTCCGCTAGAATGCTCTGTGTTAGGATGCGTGGTTATGATATTATTTCGTAGCGTCTCCGTCTGTTTGTGGAATATGGTGTGGGGCCCCGGCCGGACCCTCTATTATATTCTTCTTGACGGGTAGAGGTGTTACAGAAGGCCTTGACGGTGACCTCGTCACGCTCTACCCAGCTCGGGAGCTGCGTCGAGAGGGATACTCGGTTGGCCTCCGGGTCCCATTGCAGCAAGGGTTTCCCTTCCACATCAAGGCTTTTCACGCCTAAACCAAAGTTCCCGTGCCCCTTCGGCACAGGCTTGGACGGAGGCTGGGCAAAGCTCTCGGCAGCCACTACCTCAGTGCCCACCTCGCCACCCGCCTCAATCGCGGCCGGGGGGTTCTCGGCAGCGGCCCCAGCACTGCTCCTGGGGATGTCCCTCATCTCGCTGACCATTGCTAAAATCTTGGCGAAAGACCTGCCCGACGGGAGAGGTCGGGCGGGCGAAGGCAACTTGGATTTCCCCTTCTCGGTAGCGGACAATTTCAGCCTCTTCATCCGCTGAGATGAAAAGCCACTGGGTTTCCACTTCTCGGCACCAGATGGCGGAGGCGGAGCTAGCTCGTCCCGGCAAGCGCGGGCCGCAGACTTTGCGAGAGCCAATGGATCTCCCGTAGTCTGGCCCTCGGCAGCTTGCGTCTCGGGGAAGGGCTGGAGCAAGGGGATCTCCCGCTCTCCTGCAAAGGCAACAGGTAACACTCAGCATTGAGGTAGGACGTGTAAACACCGAACAAAAGAAAGAAGAGACGAGATCTCACCTTCGTCAGGAGGAACGGGGGGAAGAGAGTCGACGTCCCGCCTATGGAAGGGGACGTCAAACTCCTTGGTCCCAAAGAATTCGAGGAGCGCGCTCTCGCGGGACCCCAGTGATGGCAGCTTGTAAGCGACATCCTCATACTGGATCGGCGCAAGCGGAACGTTCCCGAAGTCACCCAAAACGAAAACAAATTTCTCTCCCCAGTGATGATGCTTGTTGGCGAGACTGGTTGTTTTAAGCAGCTGCCCGGAAGACGACTCCTCCCTTCACGCGGAAGGTAAACAGCTTCCGGAAGTTCGAAAGGTTGAACTCTATCCTCTCGGATCTCATGTAGCAGATGAACGCTACAAGGATGGCGACCGAATTTGGATTCAGCTGCGCGGGAATGACTCCGTAATAGCGGATGGCGAGGCGCATCTCCGGCCAAAGAGGGAGGCGAAAGCCAACCTCGAAGTGTTCGAGGGGGATCGCGAGCTACCCGTCTCGCGCAGTGTTCACCCTATCGTTATTGCCTGGGTTTCTCGCGGCGAAGCTGGCGGGAACGTACCAGGAGGTAATCAGCTGATACTCATCCATGGTCAGACGGCACGACGAAAATCAGTGCTTCCGGAAAGCTTTTGCGCAATGAGAGCGTCCCTCGTTCTCGCCCGACATTATGTCTAAAGTAGTCGAAGGCGAAGTCGCAAGAGAGGAGGCGAGAGGGAGAGACCAGCCAAGAAGCAAGGGAAGGGAGGCGAAAGCAAGATGTTTTCGGCAGAGCGTGAAAGAGAAAAGAAGAAAGGGGGAGGTTCCGGACCAGGGAAATAAATGTGGTGGGTGGATCCACCTATTTAGATAAATGATGATTTTCCCAGAAAGGGCGGCAAAGGTACAACTGTCACGCCCTAGGTCAACGGCGCCTCGGTCCCCCGCCCGAATTGACAGTGACTGATCAACAACCCTAGTTCGCGTAAGAATCGCACAGCATGACAGACGCGAAAACAAAGAACGTTCTCGCTATGCGAGACCTAAGATAATAGTAGTAACAATAATAGTTAACCAATGAAAGTAGTTCACAAGATTGCAAATAGTCCAAGGTTCAGAACAAAATTAAAAGACATGGTACATGGCGAGAAGGGAAGGTTAGAGGTAAGAAGGGGCGAGATATCAGGAATCAATAAGGCTCCCATCGCCAGCGTCCTCTCTCTCGCTGTCGGGTCCTCGGAGGTGCCAACGGGTTGAAGTAGGAGGAGAGCACGGTGCACCCTAGATTGATCCGGCGAGCTTGATCTCGTATCCGCGCAAGGCACCTCCCGGGAGAAGATCCCGCAGTAGGGCCGCCCGGCCGCTCCGCCTCTCTTAGGAAGTAATCTCGCTCCAGGGCCTCCAACCTTTGTTCCACTGACCAGCAAAACTCTCTCGCCGCGTAGGCCTGGGCTCGCTCCCGCCGCGCGAGTTTGGAGAGGATGGCCGCGACCGTTTTAACCCGCCTTCTCGCGCTTCCCGCGCCAATCAGGATTCCTTCCATTTCGTTAGACGAGGGGAAGGGGGAGCTGTCGCCGTCCTCCTCCCGATCTTCGTCATCATCCTCATCCTCGTCAGCTCTCGATCGCAGGTCCGGATCTCCTAAGAAGGCAACTTGACGGTCAGTGTAAGAACATGGTGAGAGCAGCAACAGTGTGTGGCATACCAGCAGCATGGCGAGAGCCGTCGGCCGGTGGAAGGCAAGAAGGCTCGGGCTCTCCCTCAACATCCCTCCAAACAGGGGATGGAGTAGCTTTCCACGACCTGGACGGAAGATCTCGCGCGTCGTAACCTCCGTAGGGCCCGACGTCTGGGGAGGGTCGCGCTCCTTCACTGAACGGTCGGTCTCCGACGTCAGGGACGGGTCGGTGGGCGTCTCTCCCCCGCGGATGAGTGGGGATTGGCTGTTGGATCATCACGGGGGGCAACCCCTACGTCAGTTCCCGGCAAGGTAAGACCCGGACGGGCGGAAGCAGGCGCTGCGAGAGTCCCACCCAAGGGTTAGAATGACCAAAAGAAAAACGGGCAAGAAAGGAGGGCCTACCTGGAGGTCCCGAACCATCGGCAGGAGCCCCTTCCGGATCCTGTGGCTGATCCTAAGGCGGGCGAGACGTCGATGGGTCCGGGGGCACCGGCGGAAGCCCAACACCACCTTCCGGGACCACCTGCCAAGAAAGGTTCAGTGACCAATTCTCAAGAACAGCAGTCCGCTAGTCGGCGAAACATACCCTCTGCAGCAGAAGAGGATCGGCCGCACGGCTTGGGGATGGAGTTGGAGAGGCTCGGTGTTCTCGCGAGGGGTCCCGATGGACCTTCTTCGCCTTCTTCTTCTTCTTCTCTTTCGGCGGTGGTGGAGGCTCCATGGTGGGTGCCTCTCTAGCCAGCCAAAGAGCCACTAGTGCGCTATTGGCAAGGGCTCGCGCTTGCGCCGCCTTTATGCGGTCCTGAAGGTCCAGCGAGAGTGGCTTACCAGCTTGTTTGGGGCGCATCGCGAGGTCGCGCGAAATTTCAGGAGGGCAACAACGGTCAGGGGCAGATTTACGGCCGTCTATCAGCGCGTATATATAACCGCGGCAGGGCCCACCAATAGATTCCCTTTGCAGGAAGTGACACGTGCCCAACGAATATTTAGGGGTTGGACGTGTCTTTTCGAGCGCAGAGCTAGATCCAAAAGAGCGGGGATTGTGTACAACCCATATTCGCTGGGTAGGACCCGAAGGCATCAATGGTCGGGGTTGGGCCAGCCTCGGGTTAGCTTGGGCCTGAGGACCAGGAGGAGCTCCCTCCTATGAGCAGGAGAGGTCCCGCCCGTGACCAGAAGCGGGCGAGAAGGCGTCGAGTGGTCTCAACGCCGCGCTGAGTGAGCTCCACTCACTCAACGTCGCGGTCAGCAGCAAGGGTCGGCCGCAAGGGCGTTAGGTGAGCTCCACTCACTCAACGTCGCGTCCGGCAACGATAGCGTCAAGGTTAGAGGAGCTCCCGCCTAGAGAGGGGCGAGAGCGTTCACCCTCGGTCAGCCAGGACCCGCTCTCGGCAGAGTCGGCGAGAAGGATTAAACTGGCGAGAAGGCGGGGGGTGGCTCAGCCTGGGACTTTTTGACACTCCCTTTTAGCTCTCGCCAAAGGAAGGCGGGAGGGTTCCCGGCATAGAGTTCTCGTCGAGTGGGGCCAAGGGTTCAGGGTAAAATTTCTTAATTGCCCTCGGGTAAAATTTCCCTAATACCCCAAGGGGCTGCGTTTAATGCTTTCCAAACAGCGGGATTTAGCTATTGACAGACCAGCCAGGGGTATTCCAGTAACTTCAGGTCAGCAAAAGGTTATAAATAGACCCATAAGGGCTCCTTAGAAAACAGACTCTCATTTTTCTCTGAATCTCTAGTGCTTTCTGAGGAGCTCCCAGCCCAGCTTTTGGCTTTAGAGGGGAAGCTCTCAGAGATCTTCCGGGTGTGAGGTAGGACCTCCCTGCTGAGGCTTTGGGTCAGTCCTAGGTCATTAGCTACCAGTCGAGGGACATGGCTTGAGAGAAGTAGGTGTTGGCTACATCCCTTTTTTTAACATTCGTTGAGGTCAATTTTGGCTCCAACAGGGTGTATGTAGGTCTTTGGTCAGTAGATGATGCAGGCTTTGATGGTCCGTATAGATTATAAATCTATGACCCAAAAGATATTGGCGCCACTTTGCTACAGCCGAAATAATTGCGTACATTTCCCTAACGTATGTGGATTTTAGTTGCATCTGTGAAGATAATTTTTTACTAAAGAATGCTATTGAGTTTTTCTACTGGGACAAAACTGCCCCAATTCCTTTCCCCGTTGCATCCGTTTCAATTTCAAATGGCCTTTTAAAATCTGGTAATGTTAAAACTGGGGGATTAATCAAAGAGTTTTTTAAAATAGTAAAAGAAGCTTGAGTTAAGGTGGTCGAATTAAAAGGAACTTGTTTAAGCAAATCTGTCAAGGGATAAGCGATTGTAGTGTACCCTTTGATAAATTTACGATAATAACCTCTTAAACCCAGGAATGCTCTAATGTATTTTTGTGATTTGGGTATTGGAAAATTTTAATTACTTTTAAATTTGATCTTGTTGGGCTAACCTGTCCCTGTGAAATTTGATGGCCCAAAAATTCAATAGATGAGCTCAGAAAGGAACACTTACTGTATTTTATATGTAACTTATGTTTAGAAAGGATTTCTAAAGCTTGACTTAGATGAGCGTAATGGTCATCTCTAGAGATACTGTAGATTAAAATATCATCAAAAAATACGACTATAAATTTTCGTAAGCATGGTTGAAAGAATTTATTCATTAGTGCTTGAAATGTTGATGGTGCCTTTGACAGACCAAAGGGCAATACAGTGAATTCGTAGTGCCCTTGGTGTGTTTTAAAGGCCATTTTGTGAATATTTTCTTCTGCCATTCGTATCTTGTGATAGCCTGATCGTAGGTCTATTTTTGAAAAGAATCGGGCATCATGAAGTTCATCAAGTAATTCATCAATAGTTGGTATTGGAAATCGATCTTTAATTGTAATCTTGTTGAGGGCCCTATAGTCGACACAGAACCGTCATGTTCCATCTTTTTTTTTCACCAGTAAAACAGATGAAGAAAAACTGGAAGTGCTTGGTCGGACATGATTTTTGTGCAACATATCTATAATTAAGCGTTCTATTTCGTTTTTTTGATAGTAGGGAAATCCGTAAGATTTGATATTAGGTGCTTGTGCACCCATTTCTAAGTTAATATGATGGTTGATGTCCCTTTTTGGGGGTAAGGAACTGGTTCCTTAAATAAATGTTCATATTTATTAAGAAGGGAATTGAATTCGTGGGGCAAGTCTGCTTGGGTGTGGCTTTCCAGGGTTGTAGAGAATGAGGTATCTGAGGTTATCAACCAACAAATTGCTAAGGGCTGTAAGGATAACAAACGAGAAAGTTGCGATGATGAGATTTGGCTATTGAAAAAACTATTATGTCCCTGGAGTGTGATTGGACCTCCTTCCCTAAATAGGACATGGTTAAGGTTGAGTAATCGGTTGTTATAGGACCTAGTGGCCGTAACCATCGTACTCCCAAAATAATGTCCCATGATGTCTAATACATATAAATTGACCGTGAAGGGATTGACCTGAATGAGCAACTGAATATTCTTACATATGCCCTTACATTTGATGGATGAACCGTTTCCCATTAGCACTGGGAATTCAAGAATAACATAGATTGGGATTCCTCGAAAGCTGGCCATGCGAGGAGAGATAAAATTATGTGAACTATCACTATCTACCAGGATTACAATTGGTTGTTGTGCGATGGGACCTGTGAAGCGGATGAAGTGGTTTGGGGAGGAGTCAGTCAAGGTTTGTATTAACGCGGCAGATGGTGGGTTGTCCTCAGATAAGTGTTCTGTTGTTTCCAGTAAATCTTCATCCTCAGTCCCTTTGAAATAACATAGTATACCTCTTCCTCGACACTTATGGCCTGGTTGATACTTTTCGTCACAGTTATAGCATAATCCTTTCTCCCTTCTGCTCTAGAGTATTTGAGGTGATAGTTTTTTATAAATTGCTTAGAGTTGGAAGATAAAGATGGCTACCTAGAATAATTTGGTTGGCCGATAGTTTGTTTGGGTAAAAGTCTAGATTAGTTTTATATTGTTGTGACAGAGGTTTGTGAAATCGAAGGTGTTGCGCTTCAAACATTCTAGCCATGGCGAACGCCCGATCAAGTTCAGTGGGTTCGTGGATGAGAACTTGACTCTGGATGTGAGGTTGTAGTCCTGAAATAAACATATTGGTCAAGAATGTCGGGTCTTAACTGGGGACTTTGTTTTTAAGTTCTTCAAAATCCGTTTTGTCATTTAAAACGGAAGATGTTTGTGTTAGTTTTGTCAGTGCACCCTGGGGATTCTCATAAGGGCTAGGTCCAAATCGTGGTAGTATTGATTTAACAAAAAATTCAAAATATAGGGATGGATGGTCAGAAAGTATTGCTTGGTACCATCTTGATGCTGGTTATCTAAGTGTAGTGCGGTGTAAAGAAGGTTTTCTTGCGGATCAATTGTGTTATACTGATTTTTTTTAAGATCGTAGAGCCAATCTGTTGGGTCGCCAAACCATTGCCAAAATGGTACTAACACACCAAAAAACTAGCCCAAATCAGGGCCAAAATGGTGGGACCACGGCTCTACACCCAAACCACCCCTTACAGAGTCAACAAGCAAACCACTTGCTATAATTCATGACTCGGCCTGCAAAACCAGCCAAAAATTTCAACAAATCGACATAAAACCACAATAACCACACTCAGGAGAAAACACTTGCTTAGGGCAAAAGGCGTTGAGTCCACTCGGCGCCAAACACTGGAAGGCGTCGAGTCCACTCAGCAAAGAAGGCGTCGAGTATACTCGATGCCAAACATAGAAGGAGTCGAGTCCACTTGACGAAAAAATACTTAGCCGCAAAAAGACTAACTTAACGATGGCGTTGAGTGAGTTCAGCTCACTCAACGCTAAAAGACTTAGAGAAAAGTCTTCTGGAAAGATGGTGTTGAGTGAGTTTAGCTCACTCAACGCCAAAAGACTTAGAGAAAACTGACTGGACAATGGTGTTGAGTGAGTGCACCTCACTCAATGCCAAAAGCAGACGACATTGAGTGAGCTCCACTCACTCAATGCCAAAAGTCAGGCAAAAATATCTCTGAACAATGGCGTTGAGTGAGTGCACCTCACTCAACGCCAAAAGCAGACGGCGTTGAGTGAGCTCCACTCACTCAACGCCCTTTCTCTGGACAATGGCATTGAGTGAGTGCACTCAATAACAAAAGCAGATGGCGTTGAGTGAGCTCCACTCACTCAACGCCAAAAGACTTAGAATAATTCTCTGGTAAGATTCGTTGAGTGAGTGCAACTCACTCAATGCCAAAGGCCTACGGTGTTGAGTGAGCTCCCCTCACTCAACGCTTTTGGACATAGCTTCTTGAGCAAACAGCCGGGCGTTGAGTGATCTCCACTCACTCAACACTTTTGGACCTAAACGCAAAAGCAAACTAGCTAGGCGTTGAGTGTGTCCACCACACTCAACGCTTTGGGACTTAGCTTAAAATCCACTCAATGCCTGCAACCCATGAGCTTTTCCTTAGACTAAAAAAAATTCCTCCTACCCTTTCTACCCAGATACAGCTATCACCCAAGCAAGAAAAACTTAGTAAACTCCATTCTTACCTCTAGCCACTATCTAGACAAAAAATCAGATAACTAGGAGAGAGAAAATAGTGCAATCTGGGCAAGTTTACAATGAATTGGCTCAGGATCAACTAGTAACAATCCCAACTTTTAGGAGAGTACACTAGACTAATAACTTGGAAAATATGAGCATGAAAACGAAGAGCTTGGCAAGGGTAAGGAGCACAACTTGCCTCAACCTTCCGGATAGCAGCTGCTCTTTCAATCCAGCACAACTAGGCCACAAACCGGGCACAAAACAACAACCTGAAGCTAAAATAGGGGGAAAACCCTGAGAAATTTGATAGCCTCAATCGTCTAAAACCGCCCTAAAGCACACAAAAAATACCTAGGATGGAAGACCTAAGAGAGAGCAGCCCAAATATGCCTATTCCCGAGGAAACCGAGCTTGAACTCTGCTCGAAATCACTGGCCAAAAGCTCCAGATTTCTGCCCGAACCTTGCTGGAAGCTCACCGCCGCTCTTTTGGAGGAGAAGAAGAAGAATACAATAGAATAAGCTTTCATCTAGCTTATCCAACCACCAGTTAATAAAATATTGCCATCAATGCAATATTTTAAGCTCAGCCGCCCTATAATACTATTAAGATATTGGTCTTAGTCGGCTACAGCTTCTTCCGCCACTTGCTAAAATTGGCCCCTAATACTATATAATAAAAGCTGTATACTAACTAGCTAATAAAATAACTATGCAATATCAAAGTATATATAAAAGCTATATATGATGCTGCCACTTATTCAAACTTCTTATAGATGAATTAGTACTCTTGCTTAACCAATTAACACGTCCAAACGAAGCGAAAATTCCAAAGATCTCGGAATTTAACGAAACTCACAATGTAGTTAAATATCCACGCTACGAATCTAGTGGTGACGTCGAAATCGTCAACCGATAAACAAAACTCGAGCTACCATTGCCCGAAGCCAAAACACAAGCATTCCCGAAGAGGCAACACCGAGTCACCAAAATAGACTCTGGCTTGCTAGGGAATCTTGCAAACATGCTACAAAACAAGCGACTTGAAGGCCTAAAGAGCTAACACCACGCTTTAACAACGACAAAGGCCAAATATATGCCAACGTAACGCCAATCCAAGATTAAATAATCACAGAAAAACTGTGGGTGTTATAGTACCCCCTTGGTTATATTTATAGATTTCTGAAAACGGCCTGCATATAGCCAACCTCCGCTATTCTAAGTAGCTATACACAGACCAGGTCGCCCTACCAACAACGTAACTATGTTGTTCAAGAAAGCTACAGACATACCAGTGTGGGTGGAGTGGTAAAAACACATCACAAGTGACTGGGCGATTGGCCCTCTAGAACCTCCACTTGCCGGCGGCGCCGAGTGCTCGATGGATCTGGCACTCACTACCTCTTTCCATACCTAGGTGAGTGCGGGCCCAAACTTTCCCACTCGCCCACTGCTTGTAGAGCCCCTGGGGCGAGTGCGTGCCGAATTGCTCCACTCGCCCGTTGCTCGCCGAGCCCCTAGGGAGAGTGCGAACCGACCTGCTCCACTCGCCCCTCTTATGATCAACCCCACTTGGGTGAGAAGAAGGGGCTTCAAGGGATATCTCCTCCCTCCAGCTCGCCTAGGTCTCAGTTTGCTGTACTTTTGCTGATATGGCCCCTATCAACCACTACTAGCCGGATATGAGGTTGTACACTCTGGCTCCATGTTGTACTTTGCAGAGGATAGCATCTCCGAGCCATTAGGTATTCGTACACTACATGTGATGCCATTAAATCGATGCACTCCATCTAGTCCCTCTAAGAACTCCTATGATACAAATAAGTGCGAAGCACTGTGTCAAATATGGTGTGAGCGAGTTGACCGCTAACAAACACTATGTCTGATATTTAGTCATTTGTGTTATCATATTCAACTAACTATAGTGGTACAAGAAACTTAAGATACAATATAAACAAAAAACTAAAAGTACCTGCGATGACCTCCTCGGGGTCTTTAGGCTGGGCTAAGTCTAGTGCGTGCAACTTCCCCGACCGTCGGCCACCACCATGATGTCCTAAGCCACAGCCTCATCCTCATCCTCTTCCCCGTTGTGCCGGAGGGGCTACTTGAGGTGGAAGAGGGGGTGGAAGGAGTCGTTGGGGGCAATGTGATTTGATGTGTCTTGGCTGGTGATTGTGGTCGCATACCACCAGAGGGTGTCTTTTATCATCCTATATCCTCTGCTGCTGAGCATGGAACGTTGGCAGAGCCAACACTATAGGTGGTTGTAGCTACTGTCCAGCTTTCATACAAGGATGTCCCCCTACTCTCCTATTCCTGATGTGCCCGCCCCTCTGTGGGCCTTTGCCCCTACTCCCTTCTCTTGCTCCCATAGCATCTGTTGACTTCTTTCTCCTATCATATACCAACAAGAGATCGGCCTCCCACTTCTTAGTCATCTCTATGATCATTGCCAAGCTGGAATCAACAACAAAGAGGAAATACTATCTGAGATGGTCTCGTAGTCCTCGGTAAAACTTCTTCGCATAATCGCGATCGCTCATAGCAATCGAAATCCCCGCCAGATGTGAACACTCCCACTAATGCTCTATCATGGAATGACTCTCTTTCCTTATATGTAGGAACCACTCCACTAATGAATATCTGTCAGTCTGAGTAACAAAATGCTCTAGCAAGGCATCACTAAACTGCTCCCAGGTAATCTCGGAGATCTTATACTCCGCAAATGTGGAGTCCATGAGGGACTTTAACCACCTCTTGACATTGCCTCCCAATGTCGTAACTACAAAGGCAACGACCTCATTGGAAGGACAACGAATCCCTGCTAGCATCTCCTGTATAGTGTCAAGCCACTCCTCCGTCCGATTTGTAAACTCATTCCCAAAGTACATCGAAGGGAGGATATAATACCCCAAAAAGTCTGTCTAAGTGTTGACCTGAGCTAGATGGAAATTGTCGAGCAGAGATCGACAAAATCATCGAGTAGAGCTCGAAGAAAATGCCGAGCAAAGCTGAGCGGTGTTATGACCCCATTCGACGAATTGTTGAATTAAGATGTCGCCAAAGTTACGACTCATGTGAGGTGGCTGGTGTGCGGCCACTGAGCAGAGGCTGACTTTGTCAGCTCAAACCAGAGTCGTTGATTTTCTTTTGATGTGAAGAGATCATAGGGTTGGGGAAAAACTCGAGGCATATTTGAAGAGGGATGGATTGAGGAAGTAATTATTTCTTTTTTTCTCTCTCTCTCTCTCTCTTCCTTGCTTCCCAATTCTGGAGCAGAAAACATTTGGATGGTGTTAGGCTTTGGGTGGAGCTTGAAGTTACTGGAGAAGATCTAGTGGATGGAATCACGGGCCGAAGCTAAATCCTTGTGAAGAGGAGAGCGACGTGTTCCTTTCCATCCGCATAGAAAAGCTTCGCTATGGACCCGAAGAGAACGACAAGGGTAACGATTTTCTTCCGGACAAGTGATGTCCTCAATATACATATTTGCATGGATCCCCTCACCAAAAGGTTAAAAAGTGTTGATTCTAGTGGAAAAATCGGTTTGATCCCCATATATTCCGGCATTTAGATCCGGAAATATAGAGTTCGGAATAGACATGTTGTGAGAATCCCATCTTGATAAGTTGGTCTGGATTGGTGATGTTTTATTTGCGTTCCGGAGAAGACTCCGTTGATATGCATGTGGTGTACGTGTGAAATCCGGGGTATAGGGGGTGCAGGATGCTGTATCAAAGTACTGGAAGCATTTCTAGGAAATGACCCAGAAAAGATAACAGTCTAGATAACTGTTGATATCGTCGGGCGATAGTGAGTATCGCCAAGCGATAGCTCCTAGTGAGCTGGAATTTTTGTGACCTGTCTTGAAGAGGCCTGGGAGTCACTGTACGCGAAGATGTGAGCTTAAATTGCCCAGCAATGGTGGGTACAGGCCTGAAATGGAAAAATAATAAATTATGTCGTGAACGCTAATTACTATGCGATCAAGTTAAGTACCTCTAAACGACAGAGTCGTTATGTTGGGTACACTGAAAAATGTGTACCATATTTGGAGAAGCCTCATCTTACTCAATGATATACATCAATTTGTATTTATTGTATGTTTGAGTTACTTTGTGTAGGTATAAGATTTGCAAAGAACTTTTTTTTTCTAAGTACAAGTGTCGACACCAGAAGTTGTGTCGACACCAAAAGCAAAGTTGTGTCGACACCCAGAAGGTATGTCGACGCTAGAAGCAAAGCTGAGTCGACACCCATGAATTGTGTCGACACCTGAAGAAGGAATTGTGTCAACACCCAGAAATGTGTCTACACCTAAGGCAGGAATTGTGTCGACACCTATAACAGATGCTGTGTCGACACCCAGGAGTTATGTCGACAGCAGAAGAAAGACATGTGTCGACACTCAGGAATTCTGTCGACACATGAAGAAGGTTTGTGTCGACAGCTAGACATACACTCAACACCATCTTACAATAATAGCTATTCTGAGTGAGAAGGCTTGTGTCGACACACAGGACTTGTGTCGACACACACTCAATGATAGCTATACACACACTCAACGCCATTTGTCTGCAGCAGCTAAGTCAAGACCAGAAGCAGTTGTGTCGACACACAGTACTTGTGTCAACACACACACTCAACCACGGCTGGACATACACTCAACGCCATTTGTCTGCAAAAGTTATATCGAAACCAAGAGCAGTTGTGTCGACACACTGGACTTGTGTCGACACATACAAAGAGAAGAAGTGCTGAGTAGTTTAAGAATGAATATGTCAACACCTGGAGTGTTATGTCGACATCACCAAGACTTGTGTTGACACTTAGTCTATTTGTGTCGACACATATGAAGCAGATTGCTGAGTGAATCGTGCTGAGTTGTTAAGTCTCTAAGGAATCAACTATCATGACTGGTGGGTCGACAACTGTCATTACTAATAGGTCTGACACCATTGTCAGAAATGACAGAAGGTTGTTACAAACCGGATCAACCAGTAACTAGGAGAAATGTCTATATAAAGGACTGATCTGTGACAACTTGAAAAAAAATAAAACAGATACAGAGAAAAAAGTTAATCATCCAAAGGAAGAATTTCACAACAAGTAAAGGGGTGACCCTTAAGAAGGCAGATTCTGAATAGTATGTATGGAAGATTTAGATCTTATTCTGATGTCAAGGAAGGAGCTGACAAGAGATCAACTTCTACATCAAGAAGAGTTCAACCTTATTTTGTTCTATCAATAAGCTTTAAAATAGCTAAGTCAGGTTGGGTCTAATGTTTCAGTTCATTCAAGAACTGATCAAGAAGCTCTCACCCCTAGAGTGATCAATCTGGTGATATTCCTTAATATCTCAAATACTCAATTACTTGTAGGATCTTTTGTTAGATCTGAGTTGTAAGCATGTAATTATAAAGGCTGAGGTAGGGCTGAGTGCCTGAGGTGTAGGACTATTGATAGTCTGAGTTGTAAGCCTAGTTATAAAGGCTGAGGTAGGGCTGTGGCCTGAGGTAGGATTCTTGGGAAGAATCTGAGGTA
The DNA here is from genome assembly GCA_039513925.1 of Platanthera zijinensis. NCBI lineage: Eukaryota > Viridiplantae > Streptophyta > Magnoliopsida > Asparagales > Orchidaceae > Platanthera > Platanthera zijinensis. The sequence goes on from CM077098.1 coordinate 21,383,576, forward strand.
GGAATTGTATATGTCTGTGGTGTAGGAACCATCTGGTTCTGAGTTGTAAGATCTGTGGATCTAAGCTAGTGGAAGGAAGTTGTGCTGAATCCAGATTTCTACTTGATAGGCGAAGGGGGGAAAGTGGATGTACCCATACCTTGGGGAACCACTATAAATCAGGTGTATGCTATGCTGTGTTTGCTGTGCTGTGATTTTATGTTCTGTGCTGTGATAAGAACCTGTTAAATTGTCTAAAATTCTTAAAGAAAATTAAAACCTATTCACCCCCCCTCTAGGTGTTTAGGCTCTTGAAATAAGTCTTTCAAGTGGTATCAGTGGGTGGTTGCTCAAAAATTGACTGAACAGTCTGAGTGAATCTCCTAGGCAATTGACAGATTTCAAGAATGGGTTCAAGAGAGAATAAAAAAAACATGGATCTATGAAAATGCCTATCTGTAGGAAGGAATTCTTTGGCATATGGAAGGAAAGGATCAGATTGTTTATGGAAGCTTCTGATCCAAGAATTTACATCACTGTACAGGAAGGACCCTTCATTTTAATGAAGGTATCAGCACTGGATGAAAATGTGAAAACCCCAAAAAACTATTTTGAGATGACAAAGAATGAAATCATCCTATCAACTATAGACAAAAGGGCATAAAATATCATTTTAAGTGCCATAAATAATGCCACCTTTCAGAATCTGGTGCACTGTAAAACCTCCAAGAAAATGTGTGACACCCTTATTGTCAATATAGAGGGAACAAAAGAAGTTAGAGAAGACAGAAAATCCATATTGAATCAGTAGTATGAGAGCTTTAGACAAGACAAGAATGACAACATAACTGAATGCTACAAGAAATTCATCAGGATTGTAAATGAGTTGATGACTTATGGAAGAGTCTTCAGCACTTATGAACTGAATGAAAAAATTCTGAGATCTCTGATAAAGGATTGGTACACCAAGATTTGTTCCATTAGAGAGGTGGCAAGGCTGGAAGATACACCTCCTCCCACATTATTTGGAAAGTTGCTTTCATATAAAATGTATCTTACAGCTAGGAAGGAGGAAGAGAAGACCAGCAGATCTGAACACAAGGAAAAGTCAGTTGCCTTTAAGGCTGAAGGCACAAGAAAGGGCAAGAGAAAATCTCCTTCTCCTCCCAGAAGGAGTGCTAAGGTAGAAGAAGGAATTCTCGACAACACCTCATCAGACAGCTACACCTCTGATGAGTATTTTGCATCCTTCACAAGGCAGTTCCAAAGATTCATGAAGAATAAGAAGTGGAGAACCAGACCTTCTACATCCTTTTCCAAGGATGAGTACTACAAGAAAAGAAGACTCCCAAGGAGGACAGGTATGATTCTAAACCTAGTAAACAATCTAATTCTAAGATTGTGTGCTATTGTTGTAACAAGCAAGGACATGTCATAGCAGACTGTCCAGATAAGAGGGCTGAATCAAAAGACAAGAAGAAACAACAAATGAAGGGAAAGAAGGAGAAATCTTTTGTTGCCCAGAAGCAGAAGAGCTGGACAGATTCTTCATCTGAATCAGGAGAAGAAGAAGATGTTGAAGCATATGTTAGGCTATTCTCAATTAAAGAGGATTCTAAGGAGTTAGAATTCATACAAATACTGGACTCCATAAATGGAGTGGAAGAATATTGCTGCAGAGGACTGATGGCCCTATCAGAAAATGATCAATGCCAGGATCAGGCTGGTCCTAGTAAGGTATACAATTCTCCCTTAGAGTTTGATGACTTTACTCGATCAGAATCAGAAGCATCTGTATCAAGAGATGAGGATTGTTCTGAGTCTGAAGGGGATATACACCAACTCATTGATGAGTATCGTTGGTTGCTGTAAGATCTAAAGAGAATCAAGCTTCTTGTCAAGGAGTAGGCCAAGGAGATTGAATCTCTTAAGCTGATAGCATCAGAATCAGCCAAGATGATTGATTTGAAACTGAAGAGTTTGCCAAACTGAAGAACATAACTGTCATTCAGATGGGCACAATCTCTTTCAAGGAAAATCATATCAAGAATCTGGAGGCAAGAATCTAGAAAGAAAGAGAGCTAGTGGCTAAATTTTAAAAGCCAAAATCTGTCTTGCCCTTAATAGACAATTTCATTCCTCAGAAAGGAAAGACTGGTCTAGGTTTTAAGGGAAGAACTACGGCCACCAATTCTCATGGAAAAGGTAAGGCCCCAGTTCAACCACTAGCCTCTAAGCCCCCTATTTTCTTTAGGAAGGAGATGCAACCTACTAACAGGCATGATCATGAAATTTCTCATGGTCACTGTTAGTATGGAGATCACATTGACAAGTGTGCAAATGCCAGTAGGCCACTCTATAGGCAAGCCCATTATGTTTAAAAAGAATTCTTAGGGTTTGCTGCTCCAGCACCTATGCTTAACATGACTGCTGGCAACAAGGTTGTGAAGTGTGTACCTAAGAGAAGGTACAACAGGTTTGAGTGTTGGTGTTGTGGCAAGGTAGGCCACTTTGACATAGATTGCTGGTTTAAAACAAGTGTTAGAACCAAGAGTAGTTTACCTATCAGAAAATCTGAAGGTAAACAGGTTATTTCCCAAACTAACAAGAACCTAGGACCCAATAATAATTTGGGTTCTAAGGATAAGTAATTCTTTATTTGGTGCAGGTGGATCCAAGTGAATATACCCCTATATGGTACTTGGATAGTGGATGTTCCAGACACATGACTGGAACAAGAAGAATATTGAGGGACTTTGTAACCATAGAGAATGGTCCCAAAGTCATCTTTGGTGGATCAGAAAAAGGAGTCATCAAAGGATTTGGTAACATTTCTAGTGACTAAATTACTATCACTAAAGTGGCTTTTGTGAAGGTTCTGAAACATAACCTGATTTGCATAAGTCAGCTTAGTGATCTAGGTTTTGACATCTCCTTTCACAAAGGGGTGTGCCAAATTAAGAGATAAAGTGATCAAGATATCATTTTTACTGGTACTAGGAAACTAAATGTTTATTGTCTTAACCTAGATTGTGAGTTGAACAACTCACCTATTTGCCTAGTTGCAGATGAGAAAGCTTCACTATGTGTCAAATGGCACAAAATTCTAGCTCATCTGAACTATAAGTCCATTGGACTACTATTTAGCATGGGTCTAGTGAGGAATGGTACTCAAGTCAAGTGCATTAAAGAGGGAGTGTGTTCAGCTTGCAAAAAGGGTAAACAGACCAAGTCATCTTTTCCTGCACTAGATACCAAAGATTCATTGAGATGTTTATATCTCTTTTATATGGATTTGTTTGGTCCTATGCAAATTCATAGTCTTGGTAGGAAAGTATATACACTAGTTGTTGTGGATGACTATTCTAGATACACTTGGGTGTTCTTCTTGAGGCACAAATCTGAAACCCCTAGTGTTTTCCATACTTTTATTAGACAAGTTAAGTATGAATTTAACAATTCAATGGTCAAAATAAGAAGTGACTATAGAACTGAATTTCAGTCTGAATGTATGACAAAATTCTGTGAAGAACTTGGGATATATCAGGAGTTCTCCTCACCTAGAACACCTCAGCAAAATGGAATTGCTGAAAGAAATAATATAACTCTTATTGAGGTTGGTAGAACTCTACTCAGTGATACTAATCTCCCTAAATATTTCTGGGCTGGGGCAGTAAACCCTGCTTGTCATGTTCTTAATAGAGCATCCATAAATAAGAAACTTAAGTTGACTCCCTATCAGATTTTGAAAGGCAGAAAACCAAACATTTCTTATTTTAGAATCTTTGGTAGCAAGTGTTATGTCCTAGTTAATGGTAAACACTACCAAACAATGTTTGCTATCAAATCCCTAGAAGGGATGTTTGTTGGGTACAACAATAATAGTAGGGCATACAGAGTCTACAACTTGACTACCCAAGTTGTAGAAGAGTCAGTCCATATTTTTTTTGATGAATCAAGATTGATTAACAATGAATTATCTAGTTCTTCAGTTTGTTCTACAGGTCTAACAGACAGGCTGGACAAAATGACTATCAATGATGAAGCCCCTGCTAGGATGGATGATGGAAAAGATGCATGTTGTCCAGGTGGAGAACAAAACTCACTAGATGATGAAGACAATGAGGAGAATCAGGTGGATGAAATGAAGAAGTCCCTGAGGTAGACAGGTTTCCTCCAGCTAGAAGACACCTGAACGATCATACAGCTCACCAAATCATTGGTGATGAAAGTCAAGGTGTTCTAACAAGGAGCAAGAACATGAACACAGTTTTATGTTCAAGTTTTTGTCACAGATAGAACCCAGGAAGTTTGAAGAAGCCATGCTAGATACTAACTGGGTTGATGCTATGAAAGAAAAACTGAATCAATTCAAAAGAAGAAAAGTTTGGGAACTGGTTTCTAAACCTAAGGATCACAAGATCATAGGAACCAAGTGGATCTACAGAAGCAAACTTGATGAAAATTACACAATTATCAAGAACAAGGAAAGGCTGGTAGCAAAAGGCTACATGTAAGAGGAAGGGATTGACTTTGACCAAACCTTTGCCCCAGTAGCAAGATAAGAGGATATAAGGATGTTCTTGGCCTATGCTGCCTAACAAGGGTTCAAGGTATATCAAATTGATGTAAAGTCAGCATTTCCTAATGGTGACTTAAAAGAGGAGGTCTATGTTGAACAACCATTAGGATTTGTAGATTCTCATTATCCTGATTTTGTATATAGGCTTAAGAAAGACCTATATGGTTTGAAACAAGCCACTAGGGCTTGGTATGAAACCTTATCTACTTTTCTTATTAAGAATAAATTCTCTAGAGGAAAGATAGGCAAAACTCTATTCTTTAGGGAATCTAAAGGCAAGATAATCTTAGTCCAGATATATATTGATGACATTATCTTTAGATCTACTGTAAATAACCTTTGTAAAATGTTTGCCAAACTTATGCAAGGGAAGTTCGAGATGAGCAGTATGGGTGAGCAAAAGTTCTTTTTGGGACTTCAAGTAAGACAGACTGATGATGGATTGTCCATATACCAGTGTAAGTTCACCAAGGAGTTGATTAAGAAATATGGTATTTACTTAGCCTCCACCATGAAAAATCCAATGGGAACAAGTATGCCTATAGGCAAGGATGAGACAGCGAAACCTGTTGATGAGTCTTTGTATAGAGGGATAATTGGCTCCCTACTCTACTTGACTACTAGTAGACCTGACATCTTGTATGCTATATGTGTCTGTGCTAGGTACCAAGCATGCCCATAGGAATCTCATTATACTGTAGTTAAGAGAATTTTGAGATATCTTAAGGGCATACCTAATCTAGGTCTTTCATACCCTAAGAATAGAGATTTCACACTAACTAGTTTCTCAGATACAGATTTTGCAGGATGCGAAGAAGGCAGGAAGAGTACTACAGGAACTTGTCAATTCCTAGGTGGAAGGCCGGTGTCATGGTGCAGCAAGAAGCAGAACAGTGTAGCCATATCAACAGCTGAGTCTGATATGTAGCTGCAGGCAATTGCTGTGCACAAAAGCACCAACTAGAAGATTATGATATCAAAGTAAGTAGAATTCCACAGTTTTGTGACTCTACAAGTGCTATTTCTATTGCTAAGAATCTTATTTCACACAGTAGAACCAATCATATAGAAATTAAGTTTCATTTCATAAGAGAACATGTGGAAAAAGAAGATATAAATCAAGAATTTGTAAACACCAATAATTAATTAGCTTATATCTTTACAAAACCTCTGGATGAAACTAAATTCAATTATTTTAAAATTGAATTAGGTATGTTGAACCTAGAATAGGTCAACTGAAGTATTCCTAAGTAGTATATGTCAATAGAAAATTTCTCTGGACATTTGTCTAAGTACAATATTTGTGTCGACATAAGAAGACTTTGTGTCGACACACTCAGTATGTTGTGTCGACAAAGAAAAAGGATGTGTTGACACAGAAATAGTATCTGCGTCGACAAGAGTATAGGTGTCGACACAACTCTGTCGAGACTTTAAGTTAGCTGATTTTTATATCGACACACAAACATCAAAGTCAACACTCTGTGTCGAGACTTAACCAGTCAATGTCAACACTAACATAAGAATGTCGACACATAGATGTATCGACTAAACCAATGTTTGTCGAGACCTAGTATTATTACTAAGGAGCGTCTTTTGAACTCCCCTTTGCACCTAGACTATAAATAGGTGAAGCCAAAATCTTATCGACTATGCTTTCAAATTTCTCGACTCTAGCACTCGTGTCGACTTCGATATTCTCTTCTCTCTCTCTCTCCCTTCCATCAATGGCGCACATCAAAGAAGACTAGGTGAACGAAGGCTATGAACTGGTTCTTAATGGATTCACGATAGTGTCTCCAGAAAATCAGGGTGTAATTACCCTAATTTCAAAAAATGGGCTGGAATTCTTGGTTTCAGAACCAATGAAGATTTGGAAGAAGGAGGTCATGGAATTTTATACTTCTGCAACTGTGGACACATACAAGAAGAAGATCAAAGCCACTGTATAGGATTCCAGAGTAAAACTTACACTGAATTCAATCAGGAAATCTCTTCAGCTTCCTTTGGTTAAGGATACTGATGAAATAAGTCCATCCCTGACTAAAGAAGCACTAAGTTGGTGCGGGCTGAGCCCTGATATCAAAGTTGGATCATCCATTACTCGGAAAGGGATGAATTCACAAGTAAAGTTTCTGTCAGAAATAATTGGCAAGGTAATATTGTGTAAAACTGGTGGACATGATAGAATTTTAGTCCACATGTTTAATCTAGTGACAAGGGTCATATTCAAAGTGAAAAATGACTGGGCAGCAATAGTGTTTGACAAGATTCAAGAAGGTGTAAAGAAACCAAACTTGGGTAGGATCCTAAGTCTATGTTTATCTTCATTAATACCAGATGTAATGAACCAACTACAAGGATCCAAAATCAACCACAAGAGGAGAATGGATGTGAGAATACTTTGTAGATGGGATAGGGTGTTGACAAAGGAAGTATCTACACCACAAAAAAAATAAAGAATGATAAAAAGAAGAAGAAAGTTGCTCAAAAAGCAGAATCCTCCAGTGATTCTGAAGAGGAGGTAGTCTTCAGCTCAGATGAAGACCAGAAATAAAATGAAGCCCAAGATCAAGTGGAGGGCAGTGAACCCCTGGAACAACATATAGTCTAACCTACAGGAGAAGAAAACCCTAAGCAAACTGAGCTGCCTGCCCAAGGGAGAGGCATTGCTGAAGCTGCCCTAGAGAGTGACTTAGCTTTTGATACTATTATGAATATAGTATCAGAAATCAATAATGAAGCTCAAGACAATGTTGAGAAAGAAGATCAAAATGAGCAAGTAAGTATCTCCTTTAAAGAGAGGGCCCTGGAAAGAAATCTAGATGTCTAGGGAAAACCTTTTGCTGTTCAAACTAATCTTGTTCCTCTTATACAGGTGCAGCAAGAGTTCACTATTGAAGAGTTCTTTTCTTATTTACCTGATGCAAGAACTGAGGGGGAGCAATCCCAGATTGAAAAGGATTTGCCTAGGACTGAGGGGGAGGAGATGCTACATGTCCCATCTACTAAGAAAACTGTTGATATAGAAAGCTCCTCACAACCCTCTGATGATGTGCAAGCCTCTTTGGCTAAGAAGATAAAAATTGTTGCCATTAAGAAAAGGAGCTCAGGCTACAAGAAAGCCTTGCAATAAGTCACTCAATAACTAGCTCCAAGCATGGATTTCAGTTCATTACTGGCCCAATTGCAAGTTAAGATGGATGAGAAAAGGAAGTCTCTAGAAAAATATGTTGATAAATCAAATAAAGAACTGCAGTTTTAGCTGGCTCAGGACATAAAGTCCATCAGATTTGAAGATAATCTGCACAAGAAAGAAATGACAGATTGCTTCCATAAGGGAGGCAATGTTGTGGTGTATTTGGCTGAGCAACAAAAGCTTATCAAGACTGAGATTTAGGACATTGCTACAAAGCAAGGGTATGTTTTGGAAAATCAATTCAGATCTAATGAAAACCTAAAAGACTCCCATGCAGAAATCATCGAGAAACTGTGCAGTATTTCAACAGTTTTGAAAACTGAAATATCAAAGCAGATACAAGTAGATATAGCTGCTATTCAAGCCTCCCAAAAGACAATTTCTGATACCTTACTGAAGTTCAAAGACTATTACAAAGAAGGTCCATAATATCTGGCTGATCAGATAAGGTTTTAGAAGACTGATCTAAGGGATCATATTACTAGAGAAGTCATAAAGGGGGAGAGATTGTTAGTCAAAGCTAGCTCTGACCATGCTAAATGGATCTCTAATTCCATCAGAGCTACACATGGCTTTCCTCCTTTATGTGATGATGACAATGTTGCTGAAACTGGCATACAACCTGCTCATATTGAAGGAGATAAACCTGAAGTTGCCCAAGTTATTTACCCTCCTGCTGATTTTGACATGATTTAACAAGAAGTACAGACAATGTATAGTCCTTCACAGGAGGCATCAAAGGTGATCATTGAAAAAGTAGAAATGTCAGAGGCTACCAAACAAGCTCAAAAGGAGGCACAATTGTCGAAGAAAAGGTTTAGGGAACAGGCTGAATTGAAGCCATATTTTGAGCAATGGAGCCCTACTTCAAGGAATATCATTTTAACTGCCTGGAAGACTATTAAGGATAAGACCCATGATTAGGGTAAGTGGTATTCTAAGCAGGAATGGAACAAATATCAAGCTAGGCAGGAAGCCATTCTTCAGCTTAGAAGAAGTGCAAAAGCTGGGAAGTTAGCTGCTAATGCTCTGGAGCCTAGCAAGTACTTCCCCAAGCCCTTTCACTATTTTGAAAGGCAAAGAATAAAGGCTGAAGAACAAAAGAAGAAGGATCTAAAAGGTAAGAAACCTGCTGTTGATACACACCCTATTGTGCAGGAAAAGATTCAATCAGGAAAAGGCATAGTGATTAAGGAGCCTAGCCAATCATAGGATAGATAGGCTTATATAGAACAATATAACTTTTTGTTTTTGTTCCAAGAAAAACATGTAAACCCAGTATTTTCTGATTAATAAATAAAATCAGCTTCACTATTGCTCTGAGTTGTTTACATTGTTTATATGTTATCCTACACTGAAATGTATGTACATCTATTCTTATATGTTTTATTATAAGTGATGTATATCTTTGACTAATGGTTATGACTTCTCCAAATAGGGGAGATTGTTGAGTACACTGAAAAATGTGTACCAGATTTGGAGAAGCCTCATCTTACTCAATGATATACAACAATTTGTATTTGATGTATGTTTGAGTTACTTTGTGCAGATATAAGATTTGCAAATAACTTTTTTTTTTCTAAGTACAAGTGTCGACACCAGAAGTTGTGTCGACACCAGAAGCAAAGTTGTGTCGACACCCAGAAGTTGTGTCGATAATAGAAGCAAAGCTGTGTCGACACCCAGGCATTGTGTCGACACCTGAAGAAGGAATTATGTCGACACCAAGAATTGTGTCGATACCTAAGGCAGGAATTGTGTCGACACCTATAGTAGAATCTGTGTCAACACCCATGAGTTATGTCGACACCAAAAGAAAGGCATGTGTCGACACTCAGGAATTGTGTTGACATCTGAAGAAGGTTTGTATCGACAGCTAGACACACACTCAACGCCATCTTATAATAATAGATATTATGAGTGAGAAGGCTTGTGTCGACACACATGACTTGTGTCGACACACACTCAACGACAGCTATACACACACTCAACGCCATTTGTCTTCAGCAGCTAAGTCAAGACCAGAAGCAGTTGTGTCGACACACAGGACTTGTGTCGACACACACACTCAACGATGGCTGGACATACACTCAACGCCATCTATCTGCATCAGTTATGTCGAGACCAAGAGCAGTTGTGTCAACACACATGACTTGTGTCAACACATACAAAGAGAAGAAGTGTCGAGTAACTGAAGAATGACTATGTCAACACCTGGAGTGTTATGTCGACATCACCAAGACTTGTTTCGACACTTATTCTATTTGTGTTGACACATATGAAGCATATTGCTGAGTGGATCGTGTTGAGTTGTTAAGTCTCTAAGGAATTAAATGTCATGACTGGTGGGTTGTCTGCTGTCATTACCAACAGGTCTGACACCTTTGTCAGAACTGTCAGAAGGTTGTTACAAACCGAATCAGCCGCTAACCAAGAGAAATCTCTATATAAAGGACTAATCCGTGACAACTTAAAAAAATAGAACAGATACAGAGAAAAAAGTGAATCATCCAAAGGAAGAATTTCACAATAAGTAAAGGGGTGACCCTTAAGAAGGCAGATTCTGAACAGTCTGCAGAGAAGATTCATATCTTATTCTGATGTCAAGAAAGGAGCTGACAGGAGATCAACTTCTACATTAAGAAGAGTTCAACCTTATTTTGTTCTATCAAGAAGTTTTAAAACAGCTAAGTTAGGTTGGGTCAGAAGTTTCAGTTCATTCAAGAACTAATTAAGTAGCTCTCACCTATAGAGTGATATATCTAGTGATATTCCTTAATCTCTTAAATACTCAATTACATGTAGGATCTTTTGTTAGATCTGAGTTGTAAGCCTGTAATTATAAAGGCTGAGGTAGGGCTGAGTGTCTGAGGTGTAAGACTATTGATAGTCTCAGTTGTAGGCCTAGTTATAAAGGCTGAGGTAGGGCTGTGGCCTGAGGTAGGATTCTTGGGAAGAATCAGAGGTAAGACTTGTATATGTCTGAGGTGTAGGAACCATCTGGTTCTGAGTTGTAAGATCTGTGGATCTGAGCTAGTGGAAGAAAGTTGTGCTGAATCCAGCTTTCTACTGGATAGGCAAAGTGGCGAAAGTGGATGTACCCTTCCCTCGGGGAACCACTATAAATCGAGTTTATGCTGTGCTATGTTTGTTGTGCTATGATTTTATGTTCTGTGCTGTGATAAGAACCTGTTAATTTGTATAAAATTCTTAAAGATAATTAGAACCTATTCACCCCCCCCTCTAGGTGTTTAGGCTCTTGAAATAAGTCTTTCACGTTATGTTAAGTACCTCTGAATGGGAAGTTTATCGTTAAGTTAATTACCCCTGAATGACATAGTCGTCAAGTTAAGTGATGGAGACGTTGATGATGCGGCCGCTATTGATCCCTATCGGAGAGAGTTTGTGGATTGGGACGATCGCTGCCGCATGCTCGAGGATGGCTTTTCTTCCACGATGCCACTGCCACCTCCGCCACATGTTTCGCTCGACGTCTGCCACCATTTTATAAAAATATATAATTATAAATTAAATAATTATAATTATATATTTTTAATAATTTTATTATTTTAAGCAATTTTATTTCAAGCATCTTTATGTTTATTGCATTTAAATAATTCATGTAATGATGGATGCTTATAACCATCATAGGTTGTTTTAATTTCATTTCTTGTATTATGATGGGTGCTTATAACCATCATAATTTTCATTTTGAATTTTGAATGTTGATTGGAGGGAGATTGAGGGGTGTAGGCTATATATACCCATGTTATGAAGGATTAATTAGTGAATGAAGAAAATAATTTGAAATCCCCTAAAATCTTCCTTGAGTCTTTTCCCCCTCCTTCTTCCTCCTCTCAAATTTCGGCCCCGCCTATAGCCTCCTTACTCTTGGTCGCCGGCCATCTCCCTCCCCTTTACTTCTCATTCTCCTCCTCCTCTCCTCCTCCTAGTGAGAGCTTCACCCTACTCCTCTTTCCTCTCCAAGTGGAGGTACTCAGCATTATGTGATACGATTGTGTGCTCGCCCAGTCTCCGGCGACCTGACGATGGTTCATTTGGATGATGTTCTTCGGCGCCAGCCCCTCCATGCCAACTCATCGGTGATGAGTTATTTTGAGCGGGGGAGGATTGATGGCGACAACCCCTAGCGTGATAAAGTTTAAGATGAAGACGACGATGGCGACGGCGTTCTCCTACATGTTAAGGATGATGACGACGATGGCGGCGGCGGCGAAGACGTTATCCTTCATGTTGAAGAAAAGAATGAAAGAATTTTGAAAACCTAAAATTTGTTTCCCCCCTTTTTCCCTCTCCCGCTCTTCAAAAATTCGGATCTCCCTCTTGCTCCCCTCTCTTGGCCGCCGGCCTCCTTCCCCTTTCCTTCCCTCCTTGTGGAATTCGGCCACAAGCCTCTTCCCCACTTCCACCTCTCTTTTCTCCTCCGCCTAGCCGACCACCCTCAACTCTACCTCCAATAGTTCGGACAACACCACCATATTAGCCGACCGACCATCTCCTTCATATTGAGATCGGCCAAGACAAAAAAAAGAGGCTCCTCCCTTTGTGATTTTCGTCCATCCCGGCGTGAAGCGAAGGAAGCGGACGAGTTTCTCTCCATTTGGCGAAACTCCGGCGGAACCGTGGAAGAGCGATCCTCAAGCGAATCGGAATCATCCATTCCGGTTGGGTAACGAGATTCTCTACCTCTTGTCTGAATCTATTTTCTAGAATTTTTTTTGGTGGAATACCGTTGTGTTATTTTTGAATTGTTTTTCGATCATGGTTTCATCTTTCCGATAGAATAAGTTGTTTTTTCAAGTGGCTTAATTTTCTGAGAGGTTTGGCGAGCCTCGCTTTCATTTTGTTGGGGGAGATCTACCATTTCCGAATCGAACTTTTCGGTAGATCTCTTTTGGTACAACCATCGCTCGGTCAGACCCAATATTTGTCCTTTTAGCTTGAGAGAACATCAGCCTATAGCCGTTTGTTAGATCTTTATTCGGCGTGGCTACCGTACGATAACAATAGTTGATAACATAGTTCGTGAGTGTGCTGCGTTTAATTATTGTGTGAGTGTAATATCGGGAATAGAGAGGCGTACGTGTAATTCCCTTAACCGTTATAGTGGCAAACGTAGTGGCCTACATCATTAAGGACCTTTGAACGACAAAGTTAACGTTGGTAATACGCGGGAAGCCGTAGAGGATGAAAGTGTGCCCTCAGTGCACGGGGCGTGTGGCCGTTGAGGCTACGTCTGTGATGAATGGTGCTTAAAGTGCACTTTGTAAACGCCAATATATACATGATTCCTTTTTTGCAGGGATGCAGAAATGTCACCCCGAGTAAGGGGTGGGATCGTTATAAACGGGTCAGCAAAATGCTGACCGCTGCTTTGTTTGCCACATTTTGGTGGGCCCTTTGTTGCAGGTGTTGGAGAGCCAAGTTGAAAGTAGTGGGCTGAAGCCTTTGTGCTGCAATTGGTTTGCCCTTGAATTCCCAAAGGTGAACATTTACTGTTTTCATGTGTGGCCGCCCTGCGTGCCGAAGTATGAAACCACTTGTTGTAAAAAGGAAACAGTTGTAATAAGGCTACAGTCAAAATATGTGTTATGTATATATATCATTCCTGTTGTGTAGTGGACATTCTTGGTCGGTATGGGTTCATAAACTAAAATGCTTACGCTAGAATGCTCTAATTTAGGGTGTATTCATAGTGATCTTTGATTTGGAAACAACTTGTAATCTCCTTACCTGTCCTTAGTATATGGCGTCAGGCCCCGGCCGGACCTTCTATCATATGCTATACGACGGATGGGGGAGTTACAAATCCAGAAAATTGTAATAAGGCCCCGGCCGGACCTTCTATCATATACCATACCAGTTGAGTATTCGGGATGTGATATTCCAAGACAGCATTTGGTACACGCTATGGTCATTACGAATTCTCGATAATGCCGTATGGGCTAACAAATGCGCCATCGGTATTTATGTACCTAATGCACGTTTTGAGAATACTTGGATTTATTTTTCATCGTCTTTATTGACGACATTTTTGTGTACTCTCAGTCTGAAGAATACCATATGAACCATTTGTGGATTGTGTTGCACACCCTGAGAAAGAACAATCTCTACGCCAAGTTCTCGAAGTGCGAGATCTGGTTGTCATCAGTGGCCTTTCTTGGCCATGTGGTTAGTGGAGAGGGCATTGCGATGGATCATGTGAAGATAGTTATTATACGGGAGTGGCCGATATTGTCTTCTGTAGCCAAAGTCAGGAGTTTTCTTTGACTTGCGGGCTACTATAGGCGCTTTGTAGAGAACATGTCGCGGATAGCCTTGCCTCTAACCACACTGACAAGAAAAGATCAGAAGTTTGTTTGGATGCCAGAGTGCGTACGTGTTTTTGAGGAGCTGAAAGGTCGTCTAACTACGACGCCAATCATGACGACGCCATGTGGTTAAGATGGCTATGAAATTTATAGTGATGCATCAGGGAGCGGCTTAGACTGTATTCTTCTTTAGTTTGGTAAGGTGATAGCTTATGGCTCATGCCAGTTGAAAGTACATGAGCGAAATTATCCCATCCACGACTTGGAGTTGGCGACGGTGATTTTTGCACTCAAATTATGGCGTCACTATTTATATGATGTGAAAGTGGATATATTCACGGACCATAAGATCCTAAAGTACCTATTGGATCATAAGGATCTCAATATGCGACAACGAAAGTGGATGGAGTTCCTCAGGGACTATACCTTTGATATTCATTACACTCCCCGGAAAGGAAATGTTGTCACAGATGCCTTGAGTCGTAGGACTCCGACAAGGGCAAATTGGTTGCAAATTCATGATAAACATCTGATCCAGGAGTGGAAGACTTAGATATCTCTTGTGTGGACAAGAATGCTACTACAAGAGCATGCCTCAACTGGATGGCGGTACAATATGAACTTATGGATAGGATTTAGCGAGCAACAGAACTTGATAAAAGTCTACAATGCTACGCAGTGGATGGATCAAATGCCCAATTCTATTGTGATGCTGACCTTTTGCGGAAAGATGATCGTTAGTGCGTCTCGAATGTGGGTAAATTTCTTGAAGAATTGTTATATGAGGCACACTTCACGAAGTATTCAATCCACCCAGGGTGCACAAAAATGTTTAAGGACATGAAGAAGATGTTCTGGTGGCCAAGTCTGAAGAAAGATATAGCCCATTATGTGGCAAAATTTCAGACATGTGCCTTGGTAAAATATGAATGCCAGAAGCTTTGAGGTTTCTAAAGTCGTTACCTATTCAGGAATGGAAGTTTGATGATATTTCGATGGATTTCGTGCATGGTTTGTCGAGATCTTAACGCGAGAATGATTTTGTTTGGGTGATCGTGGACCGGTAGACTAAAGTGGTTCACTACATTCCGAACAAGAGGGACAATTAAGTGGAAATTTTTGCTAAACTTTATGTCGAGCAAATGGTCGATTACATGGTGTGCCCCGGTGCGTCGTCAGTGATCGAGATGACATTTTAATTCGAATGATTGGAGGCTAATCCATTAGTTATTGGGGACAAAATTAAAGTTCAGTACGACATTTCATCCGCAAATGGATGGTCAGACCGAAAGGACCAACATAACTATGGAGGATATGCTCCGTATGTGCGCCTTGGATTTCAGAAAGTGGTGGGAAAACCATCTCTATATGGTAGAGTTCGCCTACAAGAATAGCTATCAAGATAGAATAAATATGACACATTTTGAAGCTTTGTATGGTAGGAAGTGTCGTACACCGTTAGATTGGGTAGAAACAGGCGAGTCTAAATTGTATAAGCATAAGGATGTTTAAGAGGCTAATTTAACGATATGCTCTATCCGGGAGAGCCTATTGATAGCCCAAGATAGGCAGGCAAAGTACTGCATGCCAAGCATCACAATGTGGAATTTGCAGTGGGCGATTCAGTATATTTAAAAATCAAGCCATTCAAAGGCGTGTACAGAATTCGGCGCTTGAAAAAGTAATTTCGAGGTATCTTGGTCCATTTAAAGTGGTGGAGCGAGTTGGAGAAGCTGCTTATCGGCTAGCTCTTTCGGCAGAATTGAGTGGATTGCATGCTGTGTTCCACATATCAGTGCTTCGAAAAGCCATGAAAGTTCAAACTCAAGTGATTGCGAATGATCACCTACCGGCCGAGTCTGGGCTAACGACGAAGGTTCGGCCCATTCGGATCGATAATAAAGCGGATAAGTAGCTGCGGAACAAGACAATTAGGATGGTCAAGGTCCGGTGGGACAAACGTGGTCGTAAGGAGCAAACATGGGAGCGGGAGCAAACCATGCGTGTTTAATTTCCTGAGTTGTTTATATAACCTATTATAACATTTTTGTTATAAACTATTATAAACTGATATAACATTTTTGTTGTACATAAAATATATGTCGTAACATATTTGTTACTTGTTTCAGCACACTGTAATAGATTTCGGGACGAAATTTCAGTAAGGAGGGGAGGATTGTAACACCCCAAAAAGTCAGGCTAAGTGTTGACCTAAGCTGGACAAAAATCATCGAGCAGAGCTCGATGAATCATCGAGTAGAGCTCGACGAAAATGTCAAGCAAAGTTGAGTGGTGTTATGACCCCGTTCGACGAATTATCGAATTAAGATGTTGCCAAAGTGGCGACTCGTGTCTGATGGCTAGTGTGCGGCCACTGAGCGATGGTTTACTTTGTTAGCTCAAACCCAAGCCATTGTTTTCTTTTGATGTGAAGAGATCGTAAGGATGGGGTAAAATCCGAGGCCATATCTGCAGAGTGATGTATTGAGGGAGTAATTATTTCCTTCTCTCTCTCTCACTTCCTTGCTTCCAAGTTCTAGTGCAGAAAACTTTCTGCTGGTGTTAGGCTTTGGGTGGAGCTTGAAGTTACTGGAGAAGATCTAGTGGTTGGGATCAAGGGCCGAAGCTAGATCCGCGAAAAGGAGAGCGACGTGTTCCATTCCATTTGCATAGAAAATCTTTGCCATGGCCCCGAAGAGAACGACAAGGGTAACGAGTTTCTCCCGGACAAGTGAAGTACTAAATATGCATATTTGCATGGATCCCCTAACCAAAAGGTGAAAAAGGGTAGATTCCAGTAGAAAGATCGGTTTGATCCCCATATATTCCTGTATTTAGATCCGGAAATGTAGAGTACAGAATTTGCATGCAGTGAAAAGCCCAACTAGACAAGTTGGTCTGGATTGATGATGTTTTATTGGCGTGCCAGAGAAGAATCCATGGATATCGTGTGATGTACGTGTGAAATCTGGGATCTAGGGGTTGCAGGATGCTGCATCAAAGTACTGGAAGCATTTCCCGGAAAAGACCAATAAAAGATTACAGTTTGGAGAACTGTTGATATCGTCGGGCGATAGTTAGTATCGCCATGATATAGCTCCTAGTGAGCTTGAATTTGGGTGACCTATCTTGAAGAGACTTGGGGTGTCACGGTATACGAAGCTGTGAGCTTAAATTCCCCAGCAATGGTGGGTACCAGCCCGAAATGGAAAAAGAATGAATTGTGCCTTGAATTCCAATTACTGTGTCATCAAGTTAAGTACCTCTGAACGACAGAGTAGTTAATTTAAGTACATCTGAATGGGCAGTTAGTAAATAAGTTAATTACCTGTGAACGACATAGTGGTCAAGTTAAGGAACTCTAAACGACAAAGTTAACAGTGGTGATAGGCAGGAAGCCGTGGACGCCGAAAATGTGCCCTGGGTGCTTGGGGCATGTGGCCATTGAGCCTACGTCTGTGATGATTGGTTCTTAAAGTGCACTTTATAAATGTCAATATATACATGATGCCATGTTTGCAAGGATGGAGAAATGTCGCCCCGAGTAAGGGGTTGTATCATCATAAACGGGTCAGCAAAATGATGACCGTTGCTTTATTTGCCACATTTTGGTGGGCCCTTTATTACAGGTGCTGGAGATCCAAGTGGAAAGTAGCGGGCTGAAGCCCTGTGGTGCAATTGGCTGGCCCTTGAATGCTAGAGGCAAACATTTATTGTTTTAATGTGTGGCCGGCCTGCGTACCGAAGTATGAAACCACTTGTTGTAAAAAGGAAACAGTTGTAATAAGACTATGGCCAAAACATGTGTTATGTATATATATATTATTCCAATTATGTAGTTGACATTCTTGTTCGGTATGGATTCATAAACAAAAATGCTTCTGCTAGAATGCTCTTAGTTAGGATGCATTCATAGTGAACTTGGATTTGGAAACAACTTGTAATCTCTTTACCTGCCCATAATATATGGCGTCGGGCCCCGGCCAGACCATCTATAATATGCTATACGATGGAATGGGGTGTTACAACAGAGGCCTCAAAAGGTAGTCTTCCAATTTGTGCTCGGGTTCGGCTGTGGAGCCGGAACCCGTTGAGCTTGGAAAGCCTCAAAAATGGTCGTTAGGGTCTGGCCCTGCTCCGTCAACTAGAACGGAGTAGCAGGTAGTGGGGGGGGGGGGGGTAAAGTGTCCTGCGGGACGGTGTTCCCTTGGGGCTACATAAGAAAATTAAGAAAATCTTCAAGATTGGCCTTACTCATTGATTAAAGGACTTTTTAAAGTTTTTTTTACACATGGGCACACAAGTGCTTCCGCAGCATAGCTTGTTCGCAAACTAATGCTCGAGCGGGGTGAACTAGTGTTGTGGACTTACTTTTTTAAATATCATTGTTCGAGTGATACCAAATGTAAAACCAATCAAAAAACAAAGGAGTTAGCTGGGTTTTAAGCTCAGGACGCCACCTTATGGTGACACCAATTACTGAGTCAGTCACCACAACACGACGCCGATCCTGGAGGCTAGTACGATCATTTCACAAGTAGGCCAAATGAAAGCAATTTCTAAAACATAGTCCACAATCACAGCTAAATATATAAATAAATCTTAAATATAGAAAATAGTCCACAATAAGAAAAATACAATAAAAGAGAGTAAAGGACTTAAGCCTGATACATGTCCAAATCAAATAGCACACTCTCTCAACTCACTACAAGCAGAAGCTACAAAATCTATCATCAACCTGTCGCCGATACATCTCCAAATCAAATAGCTCGCGACAACTGCTCCTCATGTCCTGCCTCCTCGTGCAACTAGTGCGTCTCTCTGTGCTGTTATTTCGTCTCCTCGAACTCCAACCATCACAACAGTCTGTTAGTCATAAAGACAAAGCCATTTTGTCCTCGCCTCACCCCCACGACTCCTATGCACTGTGTGGGAGGATAAAAGTGAAGGATAACAAACACAGAACTAATAGTATATAGGTGACATGGAACAATACTAGCAAGAGTGTATATGTATAAAGGGAAACACTAAAAGGCAGTAATAGTAAAGTAAGAGTAATGAAGTAATATACAGTAAACTAATGTAAATGAGCTACTCAACTATCACAGAATGTACCTTAACATATATGAATGGCCATATAAACTTACAAGTTAAGGTTTTCAAAGTAACTCATAATAAAAAAGGATTCATACTAATTTATATGGTGAGGGTTTGTAGTTACAATCATAACTAAACTAATTAATGCATGTCATGTTATGCTATACAATGCAATGATTTGAGATGCAACTCACCCACCCGACTCTATGCACAGACCTTTCTAACATTTCCCACTTTTTGGAGGTAGCTATCCTCTCAAGTACCAACCATCGTGGATCACGATGGAAGTGGAGCAGGTATCTCCACTCATAGGCGTGCCAACACACTACCAGGTCTAGATCTTACGTACGCCTCAACACTAAGAACACAACAACTGAGCTCTTATGTACTCTTATTAGAAATCCACCAGTCTTTATGGTCGGGTGTGCGCTTAAAGGATAGTCCTTCAGATTGCAGTATAAACAACCTACTAGCCCCCAAACCCACACTACTCACCAGAGTCAACGCACTTCAGTCAGTGTACCGAATGGACCATTATCGAATGACCCACCACAACAAGCACAATCCAGGTATAACAATACCTATCTGAGCCTTCAACACGCAGGACCAACCAGTCCTTAAATCTTATGCATTACCGATCCTTTAACTTACAGGACTAACACATCCTTTATTTATCACCCCAGGCCTCCAGCTCGCAGGACTAACAAGTCCCGAACCCCTCTAACCCTTACCCAAGTGAGGTTATTATGTTGTTATTCCATCCAATTAGACTACTCTTGTCTAACATTTAGTTTTCCTTAGCGATTTATAGTTAATCTTGGACTTCTCGAGGTCTACCTAGTGAAGGTCTCGTAGCAATACTAGGAGATACGATGGGCTGAAGCCCAAATCCGCCTTTCCAAGATGTTTAATAATATTGGTGTTGCATACCCTTCTTCAGTCCTTCATCCTATTAGATTACTCTTGTCTAACATTTAGTTGTTCTTTGCGATTTATAGTTAATCTTGGACTTCCAAAGGTCTGCCCGATGAATGGCTTGCATTAGTACTAGGAGATACGCTGAACTGAAGCCCAAATCTCCCATTCTCAAGATATTTATTAATATTGGTTGAGATCTTAAGTTCTACAATGACCCATGGTGCAAACTCAAAACTCCATACACTACAAGATCCAAGTATCCATCTACAAATGCAACATGACTTTAGGAATGATCCAAGGAATTATTATTACCCACTATTATGATGAGATCAAGTTATAATCATTTACTTAAGGAGTATGACGATATTCAAATTTCTCATAAAACATTAGGTCATTTATTCTCGAAAATTCTATAAATTTAAGGGACTGATATAAGTGATATTTTATAACTAAGTTCCAATTTTCATGCTTTTCCCAAGTGATCTTAATTGTCTAAACTCTACATCAATATTTTTACTAACCGCAGAACATCCTTCAATTGAACTAGTTATGTTCTAAGAGTGCCCCTGACGAATGCTTAATCCAAATGACCTGTAATAATTACCATTGATATGTCATGACTTAAATAGGATATGGTCAGGAATTCTTAATTTTCCATGATGATTTGATAATTATAAAAATTCCAAAACCAAATGACATATATAACATTTATACATGGGGTATAAGTTTTTTGAGTCCAACAATCCTAAATAAATTACCACTGCATTAAATATACTAAATAACAATAATGCCCAAGTTTCATAATTTTACAAGTTAAATTTATCCATGAACACTATTTATGAATATTTCGTCTATAATGACATTTAACAAAGTAAGCACTAGAAATATGAATCCAAAATTCTCTGAAAATTTGCAGTGGTATAATTTTATTTTAATAACCTAGCAAGAGATTAATAAATTTTTATGGTGTATTGACCCATAATTTATATAAAACAATAATACTAATAAAATGTCATTATTTAAATAAAGTGCCATAATTATTGACCAAAAAATTCTAAGAAAGTTTACAGAACTTCAAATACAATAAAAATGTTGAAGTCAAAATTTCAAAATTTTCCGGGCACTAAAAATCATAATTTACATAAAAACGCTTAAGAGTCATCTTTGTAATTTTTGCTAATCATCATATGTAGTTATTTACAAAAATTCCAAATAATTTACTAGAGGTATAACATGTTATTATATGGCTAGTGGCAGAGTACTAGAATTTTCCTAATTAATTTGCTCACTTTTATTTCTTTAATTTTAAAGAGCTACATAATTAAAATAAAATTAAAACTGTGTGATTTTTTCCCCAAAAATCCTGACATCACTATGGATGATGTATTTTATCATCATAAGCCCATATCAAAAGTGTTATTACATATACAAGCCAAATGGGCTAAAATCTTCATTTCCCCATTTTTTCTAAAGGCACCCCAAAATCTCTACCCTATCTCAACATACAGTTGGATCCACCAACATGTAGAGGTCTAAATGACTTGAAATTTTTACCAGGGATTTATAATGTGTAACGCCTCCATCCGTCACATGGAATATAACAAAGGGTCCGGCCAGGGCCCCATGCCATATTTCACAAACAAATGGCAAGAATCACGCGTGAATATCAAAATACTTTCTACTCTCATCTTAACTCAGAGCAATCTAGCGGAAGTTAATTACTTGCAAGAACTCATCTAATGAATGTCCACTAAACATATAATTAGCACATTTATATATAACACCAGGAATGTATACATATACACAAACGCTCACGGCCTTAAGGCCTTAGATATTTCTCTTTACAAGAGGTGGTTTCATACATCGGCACGCAGGCCGGCCACACATGAAATCCAATTCTTCGCACGGCCTTCAAGGGCCTACAAGTAGCAGCAAGGGCTTTAGCCTGCTCAATCCAAGTTAGCCCGCAATACCTGCATATGGGCATCCACCCCAAGGGTGTAAACAAACCAACAATCAGCATTCAACTGACCTATTATAACAACCCTACCCCTTACCCGGGGCAGTGGTTCCTTCCCTGCATACATTGCAATCACAATATATATCACAACAAGTGCACTTGATGCGCTGACGGCAAGTGTACCGATCGCTGTCAAGTAATAATAATGGAGAGTAGCTTCCCAAAGTATCGATCTCTTATGGAGCACAAGTAGGGAGCAAGGGTTTTAGTAATTTGGAGAAATGAGTGCAAGTGCAAGGTGAGCAAGGGGGGTTTTGATTGGGGTTTCCTAAATTAAACAACCTAAAATTCTTGCGGGTAGCCTTAACCGATTCGCTCGGGTGAATCACTCTAGAGAGTGATAGCGGACGTGTGAGAACTAGTGAGGGTCGAAAACACCTCTTAACAACGCACACTTCTAGCAAATGCTAGAATGGCCAAAACACCTTTACTCTAGCAAGAATAATGATCTTAACAATGCATAGCAAGTTCAGAAAACACCTAAGCAAAAGCATAAAGTATTCTAGAACCACATACGCTTATCACACTACAATATTCAATAAGAGTTAAGCAAGGTGTAAATATAAGAGGAGGGAGGAGAGATTATACCCAAGACAAAGAAGCTTTCCAAGGTTCTCGACCGGAAATTAGGGGTGTCAACCCTTGTCCGTTCTCGGTCTTAGAAAGGAGTCCAGAATCCAAGAGGTGCTGTCACTTCCTCCATTGAACCCGTCTTCATATTGCTGAGGTTGCGAAGGCAGAACGAAACTTGGTGGGCTGCAACGAGTAGCTTAAACCAGAGCTTAGAATGTGGCAATGTCAATGACGGTGGAGGATGGAGCTTTTGCAAGATCTATGGAGTGGAATGAGTGGCCGGATCTCCCCTCCAAGGAAGGGAGAGAAAAAGGCGGTTGTAGATTGGTTTTCCCGCTCAAGAGAGCAAAAAAGGCGGGTTGGCCGATCCTCCCCCGAAAATGGCAAAGGCTGCAACTTAAATAGAAATTCATAAGAAAATTAGTCTCGCACGGTTCGACGCACGACCCGTGCGTGAAAAAATTCGCACGGGTAACCACAGAATGAATAATGGCAGGCAAAATCTAGAATGCTATAGGACAACCGTGCATTTCCTTTGCGCACAGTTTTGGTGAAACCGTGCTTGAAGCATTCGTATGAGCTGTTCATTTCACAAGATTGACCGGAAGAAAACGCACGACCAAAACTAACAGTGAGCTAAGGAAGGGCACGACCGTGCGTTTTCCTCAAATCAAAATTCAGAAAAGGGAAAACTGACCACCTGTAAGCAAGGAAAAAAGGCAACGGAGGACCCTCCAGTAATACAGAAATGAAGTAAAAACTACTGGAACGAGCCCTGGGGAGCACCACATGCTTACCCCCAACCAACAAATGCGCAATTGCGCATGCAAGGGAAGGAAAAGCACACAAAGCATGAACGACATAAAGGATGAGATAAATAGCGAAAACATCCAATAAATGAAGTGCAAAGGCATGAAAACCAGCCCAGATGAGCCCGCAAAACCCTATATAAACGGGACTCATCACACCCCCAGATTTAACCATTTGTGGGTCCCGATCAAAAAATATCCTCGCAGACAAGAAAAAATACTAGCTAACATAGCAATTATGATCCGGAGTATCATGTGAAGTCGCATGCTCACAGGCGTAAAAATTGAGTAGACAAAATTTCTAAGCATACAAACTAATTTATAATTTTCATCCTGCGTAAAAATAAATTCTATAACTACTCAAAAAGAGAATCACGGTGAATCCTTCAGTCGCTCGTAGGGAGAAAATAAACTAGCCGCTAAGACGAGTATTGCCAAAGATCGGGATTCAGGACAACCTCCAAAGGAATCCACCAATGTCGATGGCCATAAGCTTGCCCTTCCGCACTCTCTCCACGATACTAGTTCGACTTAAGCGCAAGTCAGTAGGACTTTAGGTAAAAGTGGGTGCTTGGGTTTCGGTGAGGTAAGCAAGGATAAAAGGGAGGCTATGCACAAAAACCCAAATGAGCTAGCACAATAAGGATCAAATCCTCTATCCGCCAAAAATACAATTACACCACACCACCAGACTTGATTTTTAAAGCATGAGTGTGTGTACCGCCTACACCAAAAACTGTTTATCATAAAAAAGATGTTCAATAAACTTGTCCTCTCTCATTTGTTTTCAATCAATTCTTTTTTTTCTTTTTTTTTTCAAATTTTCTTTTCATAATTAAGCCTTTTTATAATATATTTTCCTACATCACACTTCCAGCAATTTAAGCATTGGAAATCATCCACTTATTTCACAAATACAACATCCCATAACACCCCAAATTAGAAATCAGAAAAATGACAAAGCTCAAATTGGGCGTGCAACTAGGATTGGCTTTTAAGCTTTGGTGAAAAATATGTGGAGCTGAAAAAAAAGGAAGGGTAGGCACAATGGGGCTAGCAAAATTAAAACGTTAGGAACGGGCACAAAGCTCAACCTAGCCAAAAAGATGGCCTACATCATGCTCGCTCTTAGCTAACCGTGTACCCATGCATCGAGAGTCGCATGGGGTAAGTTCTTAGCCAACGAGAAAGACTGGCCCTTCTCTCGACTCGTGCAAAACAAATCTAAAGACCATCTAAACACATCCCTAACCTACCGTCGGATTCACACCAGATTCACTAAAAATTTTCTGAGTAGCATAAAATGAATTTACGCAGTTAGAAAAAATATAAACTAGCAATATGCAGAAAAATTAATCTTACTATAATTTCTACAAGAGACGGGAGCACTTGACTAGGAACACAGCACGGCCAACATTTTACTCCGTCAAATAATCCTACGTTAGCACGGTAATCTTCCCAGATCTAACGCAAGAATCTAGTTTGACTTGCAGCATGAAAAAAGTTATGAACAAAATCTAGTGGGTGCAAGGGTGCGCAAAGCAATGACTACGTAATTAAAAAAAAACTAATGGCAAGCAAATGAAGTGCGAGTGCAACGGGTAACAACTACA